>BSBM01000893.1:0-600000 GCA_027924585.1 Larix kaempferi
TACATACATATATATACATATATATATGTATGTATGCATGTATATATATATATATATTTTTTTTTTTGGAGCCGACATGTGCCACATGCAATTACATACATGACACATCTCATCTCAACCACTTAGGATTTGAAAAGTGCCTCTTTGCAAAATAAGTAGCTTCCAATCCAAATATATAATATTTTTTCTCACTTAGTGATGATATTATACTTCAAAGAACTATTGAAACAATTAAATAAATCAAAAATATTCAAATACATACTAACTCTTGATTTCAAAGATGTTATTAGTAATTAGCTTGATATGGTTTTTTGTGTGTAGCAGTTCATTTTAAATCAATGTCATCGACCAAATCTAGTGAGGAAAACAAAACCACTCTTACCAATTTATAAAAGATGCTCTAAAATTAGAAGGTTGGGGTTTTTTAATTTCTTCACATAGCTTAAAAAAATAAAAATAAAAATATATCACCA
The DNA here is from genome assembly GCA_027924585.1 of Larix kaempferi. NCBI lineage: Eukaryota > Viridiplantae > Streptophyta > Pinopsida > Pinales > Pinaceae > Larix > Larix kaempferi. The sequence goes on from BSBM01000893.1 coordinate 474, forward strand.
CTATAATCTAATAGCTTTGCAATCCATAACTTATAGGCCAAAGACAATGATTATACGATTTGTTGGATTTTCAAAGGAAGTTCATGACTTTGAGTACATGATGTTTAAGCATGTTACCCTTCACATGATCTAGTATTTTCTCCAAACTTCTCTTACTTTGAAGCATTGTCCTCATCTTGAAAATTTCTTTTTCCAAATATAGCGTAATGGCCAATAACAATCCAAATGAAGCCATTGTTACTACTACAAGCAACCATTTTCCCCCACCTCTGGTCACATTTGATTTGATAAAATCTAAATTTTCAAACTTTCAAGAAGCAAATTCCCCAAGCATATTCTTCAAGGATGAAATGCAGATTCTTTATACATGTAGTCGATTAACAAGCAAATTTTATTTCAAGACATTCTACCCAGTTTCCAAAATTTACATATTTTACCGTAATAAAAGCAAACACTATAAATGCCCCACTACAAACCTAGTTATTTTACCATTTCAAAAAAAAACTTAATGTAAGCAAGTTCAAGATAAAAGTACAAGAAAAGTTCCAGGGGAAGATTTCACTAAATGATTTATCACTATTTTTGCTAGATTTGCAGGAACTCTACTTAAATGTGATCAAATTCCATCAAATTTTCAATAATCTCTTCCACAATTGCTACAAATTACTCAAATTCTATCAAATTTTTAGTATATCTTTCACAAATGATGCAAATTATTCAAAGTTCACCATATCATATGTTGCAGTATAGCTTGAATGGGCCTAATGATTAAGAACATTGGTTTCCTCCTACTAGGTCACAGGTCCAAATCCAGAGGGGAGTAGGGTATGTACACCTCCGTAAATTTTAGCAGTGAAATTGTTGCGTGAAAGGGGTCCCTTTCCCACAAACAAGGGGGTCTCATACACCAATTTGGTGTATTTCTTGGTCGTAACCTTAAAAATATACTATTATTATTATTATAAAAAGGTTAATTGTTGTTTGCCTCAAATTTGCTCACATGTAACTCAAAATAGCCCACATTTAGTTCAAACTACTTGGACATGATCTTCTAAAATATTGTAAGGTTGTCGAGATGAAACAAAAATGCCTACAGCTTCTTGATTCTTGATTCCAACCTCAATCATGGAAAGCTAAATCTCTCCTCAAACTGTTAAAACTATTTATGAAAATAGAAATGTACTCTACAAAGAGGTGCAAAAAGTTCAATTTTAATAGTTAATATTTTTTTATGAAAATAGAAACCTACTTTACAAAGAGGTGCGAAAAGTTTAATTCAAATAGTTAAAGACTATTTATGAAAATAGAATGTACTTTACAAAGAGGTGCAAAATGTTTAGCTAAACAAATTCAACATGAGCTTCCAACATATAAGGAATTGCATTTTTCTAACTAGATAGACACTTAAAAGGCATTGATTTAGACAAGGGATAAGCCAAGACATCCCCGGGGCAATGGAAGGATCTCTGGACTCTGGTTAGCCATCCCAAGTGATGTTGGAGAGATCCCTCAAACATCCTTTTTCTTCCATGAAATGTTTGGCCAATGGGGTGACATTCTTATGGAAAAGGGAACATCCCTACCATTCCCCAATCCCTAATAGTAAAGAAGGGTCGCTTTAGTACCGGTCCTAATGCAACATAGATTTAAATATAAATCATTCTTTTTTATCCCAAAGAAAACATTGTGAGACAAGCTCAACCTTCTAAATAACTCCTAATAAGCCTTCCAACGTTAAAGATGAAATGATTTCTACGAGAAATATTTTTCCATTTGATTTAAAACCATTTTTTTACTAAATGCATTATGTCCTCAAACATGCCTAGGTTACCTTCTAAATCTCGTCATAGATATGATTAAAAAAACTTCAATTATGCTTCAAAAATATATTTCCACTAAGGGTAAAATTTTCAAGCAATAAAAGATTTTAGAAGACACTAAAATAATCTAACTTTAAATCAATACAAAATCTTATTTATTAATTGAGATTCCCCAATTAGAAATAACCTCAAATGCCTTATCTGGCTAATTAGTTCTAATTATTTGTAAAGTTAATTTAAAATGGAAAATTAATTTGAATTTAATATTTCATGCATATATATTAGCTTGGTGGATTATCTTGAGTGGTTGAGTGTTGTGAGGTGCAAGTAGGAGGTCCAGTGTCCTGAGAGCATATTTATGGAAAAAGTTGTGAGCAATGTCGGCACAGTGTTCTTTTACTTTCACTAGAATTGATCTCCTTGTTTCACCAATATATACCTTTCCACAATTGCATGGGATATCTTAGAGCCCTTTATGTCTTCCAGGGTTGGTCTAGTCTTTTTCCTTGTCAAGTATGTTCCTAATGGTGTTAAGAGGGGAGAATACAACTTTTATGTTCTTTCTCCCGAGGATCATTGCTAGTCTATTTGTTGTTCCTTTAATGTAAAGGAGAGTGATCTTGCATATGCTTTCCTCGTTATTATTTTGTATCTTGTCCCTTTGGGCCTTTTGGATTACTTTCTTGACATGGTCTTCTTTATAACCAATCCTTTTGAACACCGTAGATAGATGCTCAATTTCCTTATTCAAATGCTCCCTATATGATATTCTCAGAGCTTGTCTCACTAGAGTATTGGTAATGCGGAGTTTCTAGGCTAGATGGTGGTGTGATTTTGCATGCAAATATATATATTTCTCTTAGAATGCATTTTGGAAAAAAATCATTTCACATTATGATCCTACCTTTGGTTGGTTGCAATTGACAAATTGACTGCAAAGTGAATTTACAAAATCTGAACATGTTATAAAGGTTGATATTTAGGGGTCTTAAAATTGTTTATAGACATATTGTAGAGTCTAGACAAATCACTAAATCCTTTAAATGCCACAAAATAATCATATAATATTAGTAAAAATGTTTAAACAACTAAACGTGAGATGAAGTATTTGGTAAATAAGCATGCTAACCATAACTTATTATTGTACTCACATACTAAGAAAGGCACTACCTGCGCAATCTTTCCAATGTCCTCATCAACTTGCATTATCTTTTAAATACGAGATTGCAAATAAAACAAATGCTGCAAATCACTCAATTTTTCCAGATCTTTGTTATAAAAATGTTCAAAGTTATTCACCTCTAATTTTGCTCACATTTAGCTCAAAATATCACATTTAGTATACTCATAAATGGTTTTCTAAAAGATCAAAGTTGTTTGGACACAACAAAAAAGGCCATCACAACAATAGAAAGTTTAAAACTGTTAATTCCCCTTGTTGGTCATCATATGCTCACATGTTTTGATATTGCACTCCAAATTGTTGGCCTATTTATACAATTTGATGAATCTATTGTAATTTCAAAGTATTGTAGGCCATTTCTTTCGAGATTCTCACATATGTCGAATGTATGTGTGAGTTGTCCAATGTATACATTGTTTACACTCACTAGTTGTAAATGAATAGAATGCAAGAATTTGAAGATCAATTGAAAGATAACTTGATGTTGAGATATTGTAACTTCTAAGAATATTATATTTGTATATTATTTATTCCGGAGATGTTCCATACCTCCAATGTGATCATACTATGAATCCGGAGATGTTTATTCCTTCGAGAAGTTGTGGTAACTAGGGTTATTAGACCCATCATGTGGGGGTCGGCTCAGTCAGTTATAATAGGGTAATGGTTAAATACGAGCCTACATGTACCTGTGTAAAATATATGTCAGTGTAGTGTATAAATAGAGGAGGTGTGTTCCTCATTTGATACACTCACTCACTTGAGAGAGGCGCACTTGTGGAGGAGAGGTCTTCTATGGTGGAGGAGGAGATCATGTCTTTGGTTTGCATCTTTGTATATTGTTGGTCATCTATATTGAGGAAGATTTACTAGGTTTTCTACCCCATGAGGGTTTCCCAGGATAAATCTGTGTCTCTTGTGTTTATGCTATGCTTGTTGTTTCTTCAGTGATCCTGTATATGCTATTATTGTGAAATGGAATGTAATGCTGCTATTTTCTGTCTTAGCATATTAAATTTTAACATGGTATCAGAGCTAAACTGAAGGAAGGCAAGGTATGGCACTTACTACACTTGCTTTACTTACGACAATTTGAAGGTTAGGGTTTTATATAGCAAAAACCAGTAATCGTGGAACTTTCGCTATAAATCCATTTTGGAGAAGGTTCAGGATCTGAAACCTTTACAGGTCGTAGATAACATCTCTAGGTATCGTGTGTCCAAAGGGCACCCTCAGATTCGTTGTACTTTGTAAGTTATGATCAGTACAAGTTAGGGTTTCTGCCTCTTCCAGATCTCAGTCAAAATCAGGTGACCTAGGAAAAAAGGTCATAACTTGGGCTAGGAAGCTCCAAATGAAATTTCATAAAAAGTGACAGGTAGTACACAGACTGTACTATCTCAGGAAACGTTTTCAGAGGCCGAAACTAAACCAGTGACACGTGGCACGCTGTATAAGTTTGCTCAACTGTTTTATCCCATAAACAGGTCACGTTACGACACTTGGCATAACTCTCTCTCAAAGAGTCCAATTGAGGTCAGAACTATCAGGATGGAAAGATAACAAAGCGAGATATCTCAGAAAAAGTTTTTAGAGGCCGAAGTTCAAACAGTGACACGTGGCACGCCGTACAAGTTCGCTCTCCTGTATTATCCCATAAACAGGTCACGTTGCGACACTTGGCATAACTCTCTCTCAGAAAATCCAATTGAGGTCAGACCTGTCAGGATGGAAAGATGACAGGTCAGGCTACTGCAAAAAAAGTTTTCAGATCCTGTGGAGTGAAAATTTCAGATTTATAGCAGAAACAATCAGGTACATATTTCTGTCAAAACAGAATTATTTTCGGAGCACCTTTATTCATGGCTTCCGGAATTTAGGGTTTCGAAGAAAGTTAGAATTTTTGGAATATGAGTCCATGGCTAAATGCTACTCAGGAAAATCAAAATTTAGAGACCAAGATCGAACTTTTGGTTGGGTAGAATACCGGGCTTGATCAAACCCTAGTTCGGGATTGTGATCAGAAAGATGGAAAATTAGGACTTCAGCAAAAGTTGGAATTTTTGAAGTCTGCAACCTCGGCTGGAAGCTCCTCAGAAAAATAAGAGTTTAGAGCCTTGGATTGAACCTTTTGATTGGACAGAAGGGTGGGCTTCATCAAACCCTAGTTCGGGTTCCTGTCCAAAAGATCCAGAAGTTTCGAAGGCAATTTTGAGGGGTCAAATTTTGGAGATTTCAAAATTGAAGAATGCTAGTTTGATCAGCTCAGCAAGACACATTCTTCCATCCATTCAGAAGTGTGAAAGTCAAAGATTGAATTTTTAGGGTTTCTCTAGCAAACCCTAATCAAGCTCCAGATCAAGTTTCAGGGGGAGTTGAGGCTAAGGCCTTACATAAGAAGACTACAAAAAGTCTCGACAGGTATGACTTAAGGAGGTTCAGGTATGCCTTGAAATCTGATTCTTGATTAAGTTCATAATGTGTTTGTCTTCATGTTATTTATTAGTACAATCTTGATTAATGTTATTAATTGTCTTATCACCCTAGTAACAATATGAATGCATGTGAATGATCGAAGACATTCATTTATTAGGGCTATATGATTGTACTTATGCATTATGGTGTTGTGTGAGGTTGATGTTGTCTGCTAACAAGAGACAGGTACATCACAAAAGACAAATCAAGTTCCATGACCATGACAACATGAAGACAAAGACTCACGAGGTATGTATGACTTTGTTATATTATGTTTAACCTATGAGACATGCAGGATCTAGCTCAGGATCTCTAAATCATTGAAGAGATTGTTTAGGTATGTTGTACATAACTAAGCAGGTATACTAATCCAGGTATGTTTTCCTATGTCATGTTAGAATCTTACCTTGTGTTAGGATCCCTTATGTAAGTATACTTGGTATGATTCGTTAGTAATCAAGGGTTTATGCATATTATGTCTCTTATCTTGGTTGATGATTTAACTAACTAGATCAAACAAGAATATGCATGAGTAAAAGAAGACTTCCTTGAAACCCTGAATACTAATGATCATGACTATACATATTCAAGATTATTTAGAATTAGAATGTTTTGATAATATTATGTATGTTTGTGTATGAGATCATGAGGATGACACTAGTGTACACTTGAGCATGCACAACGGTACATAATGAATAGAAGTTCAGAAGACATACAGAAGATCAAGTGGGAGGCAACCACACAAACATAAAAGATAAGTATTTGAGTTGTTATTAGAAATAGTAAATGATATTGCTTGTATGCATATTTGTATTCCTAGTGTAAACATTCATAAAGCATTGAACAGTATACTACTAATATGCATATGATTGGTAAGTTGGACAAACATTCCATTGTTGCTTGTCTAGAATGAAACCTCTTTGCTGACATGCTGAGAGCTGTGCACACTCTCGATAGTATGTTCTGGTAGAGATGGAAGGCATCTAGATAGCCACTGTATGCATACAGGATATTGGAAAGTGTTGTGCCAAAGTATTGGTCAAAATAGTTGCATAACTATGTAAATGATATCTGTATGCATAATAGGTTATCATGTCAATATGATTTGATGATTATGAAGTATTACTAATCATGTACTTAATTTTGATTTGTAGGAAAGATCATGATGAATGATGAACTCTGAACAAGCGATGGATGTTCAACAAAATATTTACAAATCAAACACACTATAGAAAGCTTGTGGTTAAGAGATTCTCTTAGAAAGAGGAAGAGAAGCATGATGAGGTGTTTTGCTCCAAGGGACTAGATAAGACCAATCTCTTAATGATGTAATTAAAGAAGAAGTATGAATCAGGTTCTGTATGGGTACCCAGGATCGGTAGTCAATTGATGAGCTTAATGATCATCATGGGTGATGTGGATCTCAACCTTTTCTACAAGGTTGAATATGGCTTCTATACACATATGAAATGGATGCAAGAAAGAACTCACCACAAAGTTCGAATGATTTTGAGGCTCATATTAGTAGACCCATCTGACGAGAGATGGCACAGATAGATATGCAGAAGATCACTCAATGCAGAGTGTGAATAATGGACAATTGACAGCTTCATGACAAATCTTGGGCTTTACCAGAAGTAAAGTTGTTCCTAACCTTTACCTTAAGGTTGTGGATGATGAACCTATCATACCATTATTGTATGACGATGATCTCTTTCTGACAAGGAATGAGAAACAGGTCATGAAAATGGCTGCAAAAATGAAAATGAAAGATCTCGGATTAATGCACTACTTCTTAGGTCTAGAAGTATGGCAAGATCCAAAAGGAATCTTTTAAATCAAGGTAAGTATGCTGTAAAGTTTCTAAAAAGATTTGATATGTTGGAGTATAAAGCCATGGCCACTCCCATGGACTCCAACTTGAAGTTATTAGTTAATGACTCATCGTATTTAGTGGACCTAACCCTATATAGACAAATCATTGGGTCATACTAGGCTAGATATATGCTTTGCTGCAAATACCCTAAGTCAGTATCTAGTAGAACCTAGAAAGGTTCACTTATTAGCTACAAAGCATGTAGTGAGGTACCTAAAAGGTACATTAGATTTTTTGGTCTATATTATCTTGGAGGTCATGAACTCCGTTTACATGGTTACTCAGATTCTGATTGGGCAGGAAGTGTCTCAGACAGAAAGAGTACATCAGGTGGATGTTATAGTCTTGAATCTACCATGATCTCATGGTTCAGCAAGAAACAATCTAGTGTGGCTCTCAGTACTGCTGAAGCAGAATATATGGCTGTCTGCTCTGCCAGCTGTGAAGTAGTATGGCTTCATAAGCTTTTATATGGAGTGTTTGACTTAGAAATGGATCCCACTGTGATTATGTGTGACAATCAAAGATGCATTAAGATGACAGAAAATCCTGTGTTCCACGATAAGTCAAAACACATAGAGATCCAATACTTCTATATATGAGATATGGTGCAAAGAGGAGCTATCAAGCTCGAATATATAAGCACTGAGGATCAGATTGCTGATATCTTGACTAAACCTCTGTCTCGAGTGAAGTTTGAATACTTTCGAGACAAACTTGGTATAGTTCAAAAGAACTCTCCTCGAAAGGGGGAGTAGCATAGTATCTGATAACAAGTCTGTCTCATCAATGATGAGGTTACCTATTTACTGCACTTAGTTACTTAGAATTATTTTTTTAGGACCCTTATATTTTTGCTTTTGATGATAGATGTATTAGTGAGAATACATGCTTTTGATGATAGATGTATACATGCTTTTGATGATAGATGTATACATGCTTTTGATGATAGATGTATTAGTGAGAATACATGCTTTTGATGATAGATGTATACATGCCTTTAATGATATATGTATTTGATGCTATTGATGAGGATACATGTTTTGATATACATGTTTTGTTGATACATGTTTTGTTGATGAGGATACATGTTTTGATATACATGTTTTGATGATGAGGATACATGTTTTGATATACATGTTTTGATGATGAGGATACATGATGCCTTGATGTACTTGTATGGATGAAGATACTTGTACCCTTGATTGACATATGAGGGGATTGGATCATCCCTGGACTTCAGTCCTAAAGAGAGCCGTAGACGTATGTCTTCGAGAATGAAGTCCTTGGTGGACTTGAGGGGATTGGATCATCCCTGGACTTCAGTCCTAAAGAGAGCCGTAGACGTATGTCTTCGAGAATGAAGTCCTTGGTGGACTTGAGGGGATTGGATCATCCCTGGACTTCAGTCCTAAAGAGAGCCGTAGACGTATGTCTTCGAGAATGAAGTCCTTGGTGGACTTGAGGGGATTGGATCATCCCTGGACTTCAGTCCTAAAGAGAACTGTAGATGTATGTCTTCGAGAATGAATTCCTTGGTGGACTTGAGGGGGTTGGATCATCCCTGGACTTCAGTCCTAAAGAGAGCCGTAGACGTATGTCTTCGAGAATGAAGTCCTTGGTGGACTTAAGGGGATTGGATTATCCCTGGACTTCAGTCCTAAAGAGAGCCGTAGACGTATGTCTTCGAGAATGAAGTCCTTGGTGGACTTGAGGGGATTGGATCATCCCTGGACTTCAGTCCTAAAGAGAGCCGTAGACGTATGTCTCCGAGAACAAAATCCTGAATGAACAGGTAAGGGGATTGGATCGTCCTCGGACTTTAGTCCTTTGAATTGAGCCGTAGACATGATGTCTCCGAGAACAAAAAATCTTGAATGAACAGGTAAGGGGATTGGATCGTCCTCGAACTTTAGTCCTTTGAATTGAGCCGTAGACATGATGTCTCCGAGAACAAAATCCTGAATGAACAGGTAAGGGGATTGGATCGTCCTCGGACTTTAGTCCTTTGAATTGAGCCGTAGACATGATGTCTCCGAGAACAAAAATCCTGAATGAACAGGTAAGGGGATTGGATCGTCCTCGGACTTTAGTCCTTTGAATTGAGCCGTAGACATGATGTCTCCGAGAACAAAATCCTGAATGAACAGGTAAGGGGATTGGATCGTCCTCGGACTTTAGTCCTTTGAATTGAGCCGTAGACATGATGTCTCCGAGAACAAAATCCTGAATGAACAGGTAAGGGGATTAGATCGTCCTTGAACTTTAGTCCTTTGAATTGAGCCATAGACATGATGTCTTCGAGAACAAAATCCTGAATGAACAGGTAAGGGGATTGGATCATCCTCGGACTTTGGTCCTGTGAATTGAGCCGTAGACATGAGGTCTCCGAGAATTGAATGATAGGACTGGATCGTCCCTAAGCTTCGGTTCAAAAGGTACATGATAGGACTGGATCGTCCTTGAGCTTCGGTTCAAAAGGTACATGATAGGACTGGATCATCCCTGAGCTTCGGTTCAAAAGGTACATGATAGGACTGGATCGTCCCTGAGCTTCGGTTCAAAAGGTACATGATAGGACTAGATTGTCCCTGAGCTTCGGTTCAAAAGGTACATGATAGGACTGGATCGTCCCTGAGCTTCGGTTCAAAAGGTACATGATAGGACTGGATCGTCCCTGGACTTCGGTTCAAAATGTACATGACTGGATTGCATCATCCATGGACGTATGTCCTAAAGATAGCAGGATTGATCACCCTGGAAAATGTTGATCATATGATGACGATGCCGATGATCGCATGATGACGATACTGTTGATCGTATGATGATGATGCTGATGACGATGCTGTTGATCGTATGATGACGATGCTGTTGATCGTATGATGACGATGTTGATTGATCGTATCATGACGATGCTGATGACGATGCTGTTGATCGTATGATGATGATGCTGATTGACCGTATGATGACGATGCTGATGACGATGTTGTTGATCGTATGATGACGATGCTGATGTTCGTATGATGACGATGCTGATGATCGTATGATGACGATGCTGTAGATCGTGATGAACCAGATGTTGTAGATCAAGATGATGTGACGAAGCTGATGATCGTGTGATGATGATGCTGATGATCGTGTGATGACGATGCTGATGATCGTGTGATGACGATGATGACAATCGTGAGGATTCAGATATTGATGTTGCTGTAGCTGTTTGAGTGCTGCAGAAGATAAAGACTCAGTACTGAAGATGTTGATGTTCCAGTATTGAAGATGTTCCAGTAACTGGTTGAGTTACTGATGATGTTGAGAAAGCTTCCAATGATTTATAGATGTATCATGTATGATGTTGATGACTCCTTGCTCGTGCAGATGCTGTTATAATATCCTTCTCGTTAAGGGGGAGTGTTGAGATATTGTAACTTCTAAGAATATTATATTTGTATATTATTTATTTCGGAGATGTTCCATACCTCCAATGTGATTGTACTATGAATCCGGAGATGTTTATTCCTCCGAGAAGTTGTGGTAACTAGGGTTATTAGACCCATCATGTGGGGGTCGGCCCAGTCAGTTATAATAGGGTATTTAACCTAATGGTTAAATACGAGCCTACATGTACCTGTGTAAAATATATGTCAGTGTAGTGTATAAATAGAGGAGGTGTGTTCCTCATTTGATACACTCACTCACTTGAGAGAGGCGCACTTGTGGAGGAGAGGTCTGCTATGGTGGAGGAGGAGATCATGTCTTTGGTTTGCATCTTTGTATATTGCTGGTCATCTATATTGAGGAAGCTTTACTGGGTTTTCTACCCCATGAGGGTTTCCTAGGATAAATCTGTGTCTCTTGTGTTTATGCTATGCTTGTTGTTTCTTCAGTGATCCTGTATATGCTATTATTGTGAAATGGAATGTAATGCTGCTATTTTCTGTGTTAGCATATTAAATTTTAACACTTGAAATGCCTTAAATTTAAGCATAAGTCAAACTATAATAGAGCTCGAGCAAAAATTGAAGACTAAAAAATCAAACCTTTAAAGCTTGAGGTTTCAAGAAATGCATGTACAAAGAATGGCCTCAGACTCACTAACAAAAATGATATGAATTAAAAGGAGAGGGTTGTAGGGATATGAAGCAATTGAAGCTAACAAACACAAACATCTAGTAGTCTGGTGATAAGAAAGTGGAAAAAAAGAACCTATGTAAGCTCTTTGTTTGCTTGCTCTTCTCTCCTCCTCATCCTACTTTCAAGCCAGAAGCCAAATAACACAATGCCAAAGCTTAAGGCATTCATTCTCCATGTTGAGACGAGAGGGGAAGTTTAATCACTAAACCTCATTTTTTTCAAGAGCTCCCATATATGTCAAATGCATGTGTGAGTTGTCCAATGTTTCATATGTATTTTGCTATCAATCCCATCCGCCACTAAATCCCACCATGGAAGTGTTGTCTAGATATCTATCTTTGTTATTTATCCATACCGTGCAACACACACATATAAATGATGCCAAAGAAAACAACATGAGCCCTAGTGCAACATACAAAATGAGACCAAAGGAAACAATGTAAACCCCAACATAAAAAGAGGAAAAAATGTATAAACCCTAATAAGACCAAAGAAAACAATTTAAAATCTGTTAGCAAAAATAACCTTGAAGTATACATTAATTATTGTAATCAAAATAAATATGAATATTAAAAACATAGTATAAACCCCAATGAGGACAAAGAAAACCATTTAAACCCTAACAAGTGAGAGAACCATGGAGTATGAAGTATAAATTAAACAAACCTTGAAATATAAAAACAAAAGGAAAATTAAAGAAAAACAAACCCTAAAGAAGATGTAGTGAAACTCTCTTTTCAAGTTAATTAAGCTCCCTTTTCCATGAGACTCCATCCACTTATGTCTCTACCTTAGTCATGGATTCCATCTACAAGAAGTGAGGAAATAAACCATAGTTTGAAGAGAAGGAAAAATGAATACCCCCAACTCGAACAATGCAGAGTGTGTGTGGGTGCTATGTAATCTATTATTGGCATAGTAGCATAATTCGGTCGTATTGATAGTTCATGTACGAAAATTCAGAACAATTCGAATTCGTTGAATATTCGGTGTAGGTGTAATACGAATATGGGTTTTTACTAGTGAACAATTAAATTTTTAAAATCAATTTAAAAAAACCAAACTTTAATTATTTGAACATTATAAAACAAAAATACAATTCAATTTAATACTATCTTATTAAAATAATTATTAATAACTACTTGCCATCTCACACTAACACTATTCTAGGTTCTTGAGATTTTATTTTTTTGTTTTTTAAATAAAGATTGATTTTATTATATAAATATCTATGTACATTTATGGTGTATTTGTGAATATTTGATTAAAAGTATTATATGTAAGCATTCTACTTCCGTATTTTATTCGTATTAGATTTTTTCATTACGTATTTTTTCTGTATCGAATCGTATTTGTATCTGTATTCGTACTCGAATTATGCTACCATGATTATTGGTAGCGAGTGCAATCAATGAACATAGAGACATGCGAGTACATCTGCATTAAGTCTTCACCACTCATCTTAGGTGGTGTTGAGCAAGAGGCTCCGTGTAAAATTAACAACTTCAAAATTTAGTGTTGAAATTTAATTTTTTAATTTTTTAATTCTTCAATGTTCATGTAGGTGGTGCTCAACGGGAGGCTCTGTGCTAATTAGAGAATTTTTTTTAAGGATCCATACTTATTTAAAAGTGTATAAACCTTGGCGAATCTTGCCAATTCTTAGAATGTCAACTATAAAATATTTGACTATATTTTTCTAAAAATATTTCAAATTCTAAGGATTTTACATAGTTTATATAATAATCTGTCGATTTTTAGAGTGAAAAAAGTTTACCCATCAAAATTGGGTGAAACAGGGCTTCAAAAAAATGCAAATTGACGATTTTTTTTTTCTTTGAAAAAAACATGGAAAAATAGCCCATGGGCTAAATTTCGCCCCTAAAATTTTCCTTGGTGCTAATGTGGCAACTTCAAAATTAAATGTTAAAATATATTTTTTCATTTGTTTTAAAATTATTTATAGTATTTGACAAATGATGTCAATAGAGTCAAAATTATGTCTCATTTCCGTGTAGTCTAAATGCGTGATGATTTAAACCATTTTCGGTGGATTTTTTGGCAAGATTTTGACGAAATCTGGTAGAAATTTTGCTGAAGTTTTTAAAAATATAAATAACAGTGGTTAAATTCACAAAATATGGGTGCCCTGGGGTTTTTGAGGATGCTAAATCCAATTATGCATTTAGAATCACGATTTAAACAACACAAATTTCGGATTTCTTGAAGAAAAAAAAATTGGATTCCAACCAAAAACTCGCTAGGAAGTCGAAATGGTCGCGTGTTTAGACTTCTTCTCTCATTTCTGTCTTTAATCATCAATGAGAACAGATCTTCACAAGTTTTTTATTTTATTTTATATGTATTTGGGGGAATTGTTAACGGGGTCGGGCTCGTACTTGCGTGACATAGGGTCAATTTAGGTCTACTGCCACTACACCCCAGGCATATCGTGATGCCCCATACGTAGCACACAAGGCTAATTGAGGTTTGAACCTGTAACATCGCAAGGAGTACCTTAATAGTGCATGCTATCGTCAATTGGTCTATGCCATGGAGACAAAGGCTTAACAAGTTTTAAATATTATGAAAAATATTTTTAGTTTTTCAAATATTTAATTTATACTTTCATATGAAAGTCCTTTCGGGTGCTTTTGATACTTCTGAGAGATAGTTTATACTTTCATAGTGTATCAAGGCATTTGAAGAATTTTTATCAATAACTTTGATGAGAATTCACTAATGTCATAAAAAGTAGATGAAAATCTTACCAAAATATTATCATTAAAATATAGAAGCTTTTACACTCACAAGTTGTAAGCATCTACATTGCGGTTACTTAGAAAAACCCCAATATGTTTTTTTTTTGTTTTTTGTAAAAGCTGCAAATTATATTAAGCTAATAGAAATACAGTAGAGGTTACAGTCAATGATGGTCTTATCCAGAGGTGCCATCCGTAGCTATCAGCAGTGTTGTAGCAAATCAAAATTAGACTGTACAAAAAGCCCCTTCCCACTGTAGGGAAACCAGGGTGAAAATGGAAAGTGTTCATGGCCATAGAGGCATACAACAAACTGGAAATCATAAGCATAACCAAAACATGCAAAAAGTAAAACAAATACAACATAAAAACCTCCTCAACCAGTTGCTGAGGGTCCTTCTGCATCGGAAGGTGTCTCCTCCAGAATTGGACAACTGTAGCATTCAGTGTCCTTCCAATCTTTTGCAGGCGTCGGAGCAGCATTCCCCAGTGTTGAGGCAGCAGTCCCAGGTGTCGACGTAGCATTCACGGGAGGCAGAGTAGTCTTCACAGGCTGACGAGTGGCGTGAGCAAGGAGCTTGACAGGTAGGGGCGTGGTCTTCCTGGGCAGGACAGGAACAAAACCAGTCGGCTCATTGAGTGTGTGCTTGGCTAGGATCCGGCCCAAGGTGCTGGGGATGGGGGAGGAGGTGTGTGGCTGCTCCTTTCCCTTCATAGGGTCCTTGTTGCGCGTCAGAACCAAAGAGATGCCCCCTGGGTTGAGTGTATCCATGCCAAGCGGAGTGGCCAGAGTGCCAAGGGTGGCTTCAACTCTGACAGCAGACGAGGTGGCACCAGGTGTAGTGCTCCCAGAACGAATGTCGAGGCAGAAGGGTCGAGTGGGAGCATAGGAGTCCCAACAGAGCGTGTTTTCAAGGGTGCCTAGAGTGGTCACCATGTTTGGCAAAGTTGTACGCAGGGATTGAGTGGCATGGTGAGTAGAGGCCCAATTTGTCTGCATGTCCTCCATGAGATGGCCCATCATGTTCTTAACGAGCCTGTAAGGGTCCTAGATCTGCTCCTAATTCTTATTTGCCAAAGTGTATGCAATTATCCTGGCCTCCCAGTTATCCAGCAACAAACGAATTGGGGTGGAGACTTCAGGACCATAGCCCTTCCTGGTGGGAATCGCTTTCATAGCATCCTCATTCATCTTATTCTTGGTCTTGGCTCCCTTTGGCCTGCCCATGGGAGTCGACGAGAGGGTGATATAGGTACAGATATGCGAGAGCAGGGGGATAATAGGAGCACAAGGAGTCTGGATCACAGGGAGCTTGGAGTCGAGAGCACGAGGAGCCTGGAGCAGAACTAGGCGAATGTGCAGTGCTGAACATGGTAACGGGAGCCTTGTACCGTGAGCTTGGAGCCTGATCTTTGCACACCAGAGATCCATCAGAGTGGTTTCCAGACAGGATGAGACGACGTCGGGGGCAGGCGTATTAAAGAGCCTAGCGATGTGACGTCGCTTGGCTGACCTCAGCAGAGATGCGTGTTGTAAGCCTGTGGCCAGATGTCCCATGTCTAGGTTCCAGTGTCACTTGGCTGGAGCTTGCACCCGCATCCGAGAGAATATGTATTAAACAACTAGCAATTAAAAGTTTTTAACTCCACATGTTGCTGACAGGGAATGGTGTCATGGAGATTGATACTTGCATGTTTATATTTCAAATGGAATATCTTCCCAAACTTATGAAATAGTGAACCACGTTGATGAGATTACACTCAAATTTGACAACATCTAATAACGAGGTGTGCTTGAATCAACTTGTCCTTAGGTGGAGATGCCATGAACAAATGCACATTATTTCTCTTCCAGTTGAGAACCATTGCAAGTGAAGAAATGAAAACCTATATTAATGAATGATGTCACCTCCCATCTAGCCCAAGTGTCAACCCTTAATTAACCTTGTTTGAAAATGGAAAAAATATGAGAATGAAAACTACTATTTTTAAGAAAGCAATATGGTATCGATGATGATGATTGTCGATTGAATGCAAATTTGCCCCATAAGACCTTAGGGAAAAAGAATCAATCGATTTACTTTAACATTTTGTTTTTATGATTGAAAAGATTGGAGAGAAGCTTTCTCGAATCTTTTTGGTTTTGATAAGTTAACATGTTATGAAGATCGATAGTTTTTTTTTTTTACAGAAACATATAATTATATTTTGTATTAAAAGGCCAAGGAAATACTTGAAGTCCAAGATTTACAATGGTATCAAAAACACAATTTTTGCATTAAGCACTGTACATCCTTCCAAAATTCCTTCAACACCATAGAACCACTTTACAAATAAAAGCTTTAAAAACATTTTGAAACTGTACTACCCTATAAAATTCCCTAGTAGTACTATGCATCAGTAAAACATAAAAGCATGACAGATTTAAGTGAAGACATGGCCACTGTGACCTTCATCCATTAGTTGTTCATTATGGGCTTGAGCCTGGGAGCATGGTCCTTCAAATTTCCCCATAACAATATGTTGAACTGTCTCCTCTTCCATTTCTCTTGAGACAATGAATTGCTTGACATGAGACTAGTGTCCTTGAGTGAACCCTAGGATCATATTGAAGTGCATTTCAGTTTCATTAATGATATGCTCTATCTTGTCCCCTTGATCCTTGACTTTGGACTCAAGCACCTCATGCTTTTTGCCCTGTTGTTCCATATGGGTATTGATATGATCAATAGATTGTTTCATAGTTCATCCTCCTTAACATCCTATTAATACCCCTAATCTCATTTAGAACTTCACCTGAAACCATATCCTGGTTCAATGTGCGAGCCATCTTTTTTCTACTCCTCCTCGAGATGGTAAAATTGTTCCCTAGCCCAACTAAGATAGAGTAATCTACAATGGAGGGGGGAAGAGAGGGTGAGCAACATAAACCACTCTCCTCCAACTTGAACTGGGACAAAGATCTGAAGCTTAAAATTGAAAACATTAATGGGTTTAAAAATTGAGAGCTGACCTCTAGAGACTTACTGTTTCCACCTACCTGATGGAATTCATTGATCCAAATTAGAATATCCCAAGTTCCAATGATGTCAATGTTCATGTCTTAACCCAACACATCCAACAATATGTCACCTTCATAAGCAACTTTAGAATAGAGTGCCATAATACAAGAGTTAAGAGCAGAGGAATATAAGGTGCAGAGGAGCAAAGGGCATGCGAGGGAGAAGGGATTCACTTGCTTGTAATGAATTTGACATGATTCAATACTCAAAGCTTAGTACTTGACCACCATTTGGAGGGCATGGTTTGCTTGCCTCCTAAAATTAATTAATCCATTTTTTTCAATAGAATGAAATATCATGCTTAACCTCCATGATTTGATGGCATCCATCTTTGTTCCAGAATGCCATTGTTAACCACCACCATTCCTTTATTGAGCTTGAATGCCTCTTTTGCTAAATGACTGACGATACTGTTATTGTGCCTCCTTAAATGCAAAAAATTAACTTCTTTTACACCTTGGAGGTTCCAGGAAATTCCGTTGTAGATCCTGCTCTGTAATGTCCCCTGTTTCACAACTTGATTCCTTGCTTGCTTAATGACATGAAGAGAGTCTCCAAATATCAGAACCCATTGCGAACAGAGACCTTTCACAAATTCCAGATCCTAAGAATAGCACATACACTTCGGTTTGATTATTGGCATTACACTCAATCCCCACGAAAACTTTATTTATTCTTTTCTATTAGGGCAGATAATAAAGCCCTTGCACCAGCCATCTTGTACGAAGATCGATAGTGTTAGAAATATTTTTAAATTGATATTTAATGTGGGTACATGCAAAACATTATAAGAGAAAGTGCTTTTCAATCTTCACCTTCTTAATATCACAAAGATCACCAATTCTTTCATCTCACTAAATTTTAGGATTTGTGAAATGACCACTATCACTATACAACTCATAAAAATTCATTTGTATTTTAACAATGCTAATTTTCTTTTACACTAACTATAACACAAAAATACTTTTAATCTCTTAAATACACATTATAAATTTTTACCATATCCTTTACAAATATTCCTAAAGCATTAAAAATATTAACACCCATATTACAAAAATACTTTTACCCTCCTCAATAATAAGACAAAAGTACTTTTAATCTTCTCAATAATAATAATAATAATAAATATTTAAGGTCACATCCAATTTGGTGGTGTGTAAGACCTTGTGAACACAGAAATGTACATGCCCTATCCCTTGAGGTTTGAACCTATAACTTCCTACCAGTTTGAACCTATAACTTCCTAGAAATAAACACATTATTTTAAGAGTTAAGCCAACTTCCTTACCAATAATCCTAACCCATATTAAACATATTAATAGGCATATTACAAAATATCAACCTACAAAACACCGAACAAATGTTCCTCGCCCAATGAAGCTTTGGAATCACTCTTACCTTTGAGACCCAGCTTTCTCTATTGGGCACAGACTTTTCCATGGAATGAACGCTCAACAGATAACGGCCATTAATACGAAAATTTCTGACAGATCGATCATTCGCAATTCAGTATAAAATCAATTAATGGACGCAGCGTATCCATGGAGTCTGTCGAAACCCTTAGCCGTGGCTGCTTGCATAGGCATGGCGTCTACATATGTAGGTCTGCTGTATGCTCCTCGCTTTATTCTTCGTCTTCCGCCACCGGCTTCCTTCAAGGAACACATGCTCCGTCGCTTCGTCTCTGCATCCATCGCCTCCATCTTGGCGATCCTCGTAGCTTCACTTCTTCTTCTCCCGGTGAGTAAATGCCCTTTAATTTAATTCCTTTTCAGCTCTTCAGTGCCTTTGATCAAAGTATTCTCAGCCACCGGGGTTTTCAAATAGTTGCTTGCTTGATGTATCAAATAGTTTCGTGGAATCTTCTATTAACCTCATCCATAACAGGTACCTATGCTGGTATTTATGCTGATATCATAACTAACCAAATGATACATATCAAAATATTCACAGTTGGTAGGTGTTGGATTTTAGAACACACACGCACACGACAAAAACCCAAGAGAAGAGCTACATTCTAAATTCAGTTTTGATATTTAGTAATGAGGATAGACCCGAAATTTGTTTATCATATTTTATCTTAACCGTACTTATAGTTTTTAGCAAAACAGGACGCAAACGAAAAAGGGGCATTACATATTCTTACACCATACTCCTTGTCCTTCTCTTAATGATGGTTCTATTCTTCCAAATCTCTAAAAAATTTGCCCTTGCTTAATCATCGCCAGCTATGAAGCATACCACTTCAACTTGTTTGTTCTATATTTGCTCCCTCATAAAATGGTGATGGATCTTAATATACTCGGTCTTGGCATAAAACACGAGATGTTTTTAAGTTGAATTACACTTTGATTGTCACAGTAGACGAGGTGTGGCTTGAGTTTGTTGAATGCTCATGTCACCGAGAATTCCCTTAAGCCATATAGCTTAGCATGTTGCACTTATAGTTTCTTTGCACTTTGCTTGTGTGGAGGACAATGAAATGATTGGTTACTTCTCACTAAACCACAAAATTACTTCTGAACCAAGGTTGAATGACTAACCATAGATTTTCTTTCGTCGATGCAACCTGCCCAATCTATTTGTGTACCCAAGCAATTTGAAGTTATCAGCCAGCAAATATTTAAGTCCATATTGCAATACACCTTTCACATGCCTAAAATGCTCTTTGCTGCTTTCTAGTGAAAATCTTTGGGACCTGGCATGAATTGTGAAACAATTCCATCTACATACCATAAATCTGGCACAGTATTAGCAGGTAAATCAAACTTCCTACTAGCTTCCTATAGCATGCTTAGCAGGGAAATGAACATGCTGCCATTTATATGCCATACTTCCACTCTTAAACAATAACGAAGCAAGCCCAAATATTTATTTTAAAAGGATTTATGTAGCTCAACATTTAGTTTGTCGATTGTCTTTCTTTTATCTTCTTACTATGTAAATATTTCTCTCTCTCTCTCTCTCTCTCTCTCTCTCTCTCTCTCCCCTTCTTCTTTCTACTTTTACATTTAATTTTTTGGCACGAGCAAAATGGTCTTTGAGTCAATTTCTTTCTTTTCCTTCACTCATTTTACCCACCACAATGTAATTTTATTTTCTTGATTTCTGGTCTTCTTCGAATTTGCAGTGGATACTTTTTATTCTAACGGAAATTTGAATGGCCAATTGTGGTCAAAGATCAAGATTAGAGAAACTCTAAATAAACATCGATAGCCAAAGGTTGGATTGAGACAAAGCTCTGATACCAATGTGATGAACAGTTTCTGTTCATATAGTAAATACTAAATATCCACCTTAAATAGGCTAGATAACTGTAATCCATAGAGGACAATAAATATATATTAAAATGAATGATGAATGATATGATTACAATGACCTACGTGCCTATATATGTACACATTGAGGGTCACAAGGTTGATGGGTCATGTCCCTTCATTAGGATGTGACACTTCATTAATTAATTATTTATTATTGTTATTATTTTTTTAACAAGAACGAGTAAAATTTTGTATTATCAAAACCCAAATGTGAAGTCATTTGAAAAGTGACAGACTAGTCTTGAAAATAATACAGTGAAGTATCATAGTGCAAAACAGAACTTGCAAGTTCCAAACAATCCATGAAAAGGAAAACTAGAAGCCTAACTACAGCTCTAAAAACTAAAGGACTTATTAAACATACGAACTGTCCCAAGAGTAGACTGTAAAACATCTTTTAGAGACCTATTGATTTGCCAAGGGAAGTCCCTGGACTTTTCCTGTCAGCTTGCTTCGGGTTGGCTTCGAATTCCTGGCGGAGCTGGGCTTCAAAAGTCATGGTTCCCAGCTGAATTTCAACCTGGAGAAGTCTGTGAGACAGTACGTGATTCGCCTGGTTCTGTTCTTGTCTCTGGGCCTCTACCAATGCTGTGTGTTCATGCTGGAGTACTCGGGTCTCATGAACTAACTCCTCCATTTGCTCCATCCTTTCCTCCATTTGCTTCAACCTTTCCTCCACTTTCTCCTTGAGCGTTTTGATGCTTCTTTTATGTGCTTTCATGGCCTCTTTTAACGCCCGCAGACATCTCCCCATGGCCACAACCTCGTGCTCCAGG
Source organism: Larix kaempferi (assembly GCA_027924585.1). Classification (NCBI taxonomy): domain Eukaryota; kingdom Viridiplantae; phylum Streptophyta; class Pinopsida; order Pinales; family Pinaceae; genus Larix; species Larix kaempferi. Next base: position 21,879 of record BSBM01000893.1, read on the forward strand.
TAACAATCTCGGCTCTCATCGCTTGAATCCATATCCTTGCCCCCTTTTCTAACCAGATTCTTTGTGCACCCAACAGGAAAGCTCCTCGAAAACACAGAGAAAAAACAGCAGAGCGCAAGACGAAGGGTGATGAAATGCTTCTTGAATCCTTTCGTTATAACCCAACAAACTTGGACAGGATAATAGAAAAACATCCGGATGTGGTCTCCCATTAAGACACCCTCTTTCACTGGTACAGGGTCGTACTCTCCCGGATCCCAATTTTTAACAAAATGTACTTTGCTTGCGTCGATTTGCCTCAATGACGAGTAGAAGGTCGAGCAGAAGGCATACCAGAGCGCCTGAAGATCCATTCCGTCTGCTTTCTTCTCATGGGTGAAGAGACTATCGCTCCTGGAATTTAATTCCAATAACTCCGTAAGGACGTACCTTCGCCTATTCCCTTTAATTCTCCACACACGTGCACCTGCCGCCCAGTTCATCCACCTGCTCTGCCATTTGTTTGCGATCTCCCACCTGTCCTTCTCACATGGATAACCGCCATATGGCATTAGTGAAGCACGACTCCTTTTAGGGGATCAGGTCAATCTCCAAAGTTTGTTCATTAAGGAGGAGCGAGCTTGGTGCCAACACGACTGCTATGTTGGCATCCAGGTCAACCTCCTTGTTGTTCTTGCGAAGCACATGGAAGAACTGAAGTTTTTGAAAGAGGGAGGCTAGATATAGAATCCTGGTGACTATTTGATTTAAATGGAATGTATCAGCAGTAGCAGTGCCTTACTCCTGAAATCCTCCATCAAACGTCCAAGTGTCAAGCAGCTCCAAAACATGCCCACAAGGTATGCAAAAAAGGTGGACAGAGTTGATGAAGAAGCACTAAGTTCATTCCAGATGCAGAAAACCCTCTACAAAATCAAGGATGAAACCATCAATTCACTAAGATAGTGGGTCACTTCCTTAAATAGATCTTAAACTCCTCCAAACTGCTAGTTATCTCACCAAAACCTTGAACAAAAGTGCTCCTATGCTGAATGCTGGTGCAAAAGGATGGCTGATCAGTCCATCAGACTACTGTTTATGTCCCCAGAACTGCTGATTTGGGAGGAGAGAGTGCACAGATTTGAGTTTGAGTGTCACTTTTATACCCAGAAGTTGCTTATATTGCTGCTATTTACCCACAGACTTGCCCAACAATAGATATAAAGCTGTTTTCTGCTGATCTGAGGTCAGAAGAGGGCCGGGAATTGGATGAACTATTGCATAAACTGAAGAAACGAGAAACCCTAGATAGGGTTATGTTACCGAAGACATGAGAGCTCAATAACACACAGCACACTATTATTATGAGATGATACAAGATTACATTGAGGGTCCTCGCTCTTATAAAGACTCTGAGTGACCAAAACCATAACCCTAGTACGTAAACCCTAAGACGCCTAAAACCCTAACTTTTAACCTAAGTCACTTAAGTTACTTTATTACATGTGTAGCCTTATATTTTGACACCACCCAATAAGGCTTACATTACTGAAAGATAAAACTGAAATCAAATACATATACTCCATGAAAACACATATACTAAAAACAAAACAAAGGTAGACATTCTTTAGAAGCTTCTTCTCTGAAGACAGTTCTTGAACCGGGTTGAGTTCCATCAAGCTGCTTCTTAACCCTTGTAAAGGTGTAGCTTTTGAGTTGAATTCTCGAGTTCCCAGATTCCATCTCCCTGAACTCCTGAATCACAAATCTCCTAAACTCAATCACTGGACAACAATCCACATGCATGTTGCATAACCTCACTAGTAGACTGCAATCCATATGCATGTCTCAACCAATGAGGGATCATTCCCTAGATTTACAACTGCTGAACTATCTGGGAAACCATCCAGAATGAGCTGTTAATTGCTCTTTTCTGTGTCTTCAAAGCACTGGCTTCTTGAAATGCATAAAAGGTCCTTTGTGTATTGTCCTACAACATTAACAAATTCTGCTGCACTACTCTGATCTTAACCTCAAATGTGTTCTTAACCTCAAATGTGTTGTTAATGGGCATGGAAGGCTTGGTGCTTTCTCTAGATAGCCAGATTTGTTCATACATGATTTATTTTTGCCACAAATTGATAGAACACATTGAGAACAACCAAGAAATGCACAGATTTGCCACTAATCTGTCAAAGATCTTGCTGACAAAATAGTATTCTAAATTTCTACCCTAAGAAGACAAATATAGTTAATGGATGTTGAAATTTGTGCAATGAATAATTTAAAAAAAACAAAAAAACAAAGAAATACACACTGTTATAAATGCTTGCCGGAAATCTTTGTTTATTTTTCAATAAAGACTGTACCACTGGTAGTGTCCGGTGTTTCTTGCTCGATAAACCTGACAGCATGGGCTGTGTGACCCATCTTTTGCTTTAAGATTCCTTTTCCATTAAAAATGTAGGGCGATAATTGTTTTTGTTTTTAGGGTATGAATAAGGGACCGTTATTTCCCACGACATCTTCATGACTGTATGCTTAGATGGCGGCTGGTGGCTACACGATGGCGACTCTTTCTCCTTTGGAGACTGCTTTAAAAGTTCGATCCATTACTTTACTTGTGGCAGCGGCTACAAAAAATTGTTTGATAAACCAACAGACGAATATGGCTCGATTCTTGAATTTGGCAACTCCAAAACAAAAATTGAATATCGGAAGGCGGCTCATGCAGACAAACGACGACTGAGAAGAAAATCACGTGATGCCTGTAAAAACAGTGGCTTTAATTCACAGCAATGGCTCTCTTTCATGATACAACGACCGTAAATCGAGATTTAATCGCTGACGGTAGAGTTTATAAACATGGAATTTGGTAGAAGAAAAGAAAATATACCTAGGAATTTCAAAGAAGTGGCCTATCTAGGATAAGAGAAGTTATCGACATGACCTCGAAAATAACATTCGTTGCGAGGATTCACCCCAAAAAAACATATGGGATTTGAACAGACTTATGAGAGTGATCGGGAAGGTAAAGACAGTGAATGATCAGGAAGGGAACAACTCAAGGATGGCCTTAAACGGACCTGAGTATAGCAAAGGGAACTATCGCTTTATATGTATATGGCAGCTATAGCCGGCAAACACTCAAACTCTCTCCAACTTGGCCACATATTCACCAATCTTGTGCTTTAAGGAATTAAACTCATTCAAAAAATAACCATTATATTTTTGCTTCTTCATAAATCCTTCAACCAGAACCATGAGGGGGTTCCCGCTTGTTATCACACAATCTCTAGCTGATGGATAAAGAGTGTCCCAACAGGGATGGCAGAGGGTGAACAGCTAGAATGGTGTAACCAGCAATAACCAGGTCCTCCGTTCAACGAACGGAAGTCACATCGGACAAGGCTACTGTCACTTTAGACAAGGCATGTAGCCAAGTCAAGGGGGAGACGCCGATCAACCAGTGATGGTTGAGAGACAAAACCCACACCCAAATCCAAAGATCGAAAGAAGTACAAACAAAAAAAGAGTGTGGATTAAATCCTAAGTCTAATTCCAGCCAATAGATGGGCACAAACAGTAAAAGTGTGGATGATGTGAAAGTGACCAGCAATCAAATATAGTGAAATAACTGATTGAGTTAGTGATTGTATGGCTGAAGTAGACTAGGATCATGTAGTAAGCTAGAAGTGGAGAAATAGAATGAATTTGCCCAAGGAAGAGAATTAAGCAGTGCAAAAATGGACCTAAGGCAGCAAATAAATTGTGACTTAAAATACTTCTAACAATTGGTAGTTAGATTTCTTAAGTTTAAAAGGCGATTTGAAACCGTTCTAAGCTACCCAGAACCCCAAACTGACCCAAAGCAAGCAGAGAAGAAAAACACCCAAGGGGGGCGTTTTTGCCAGGTAGACCAGTGCTAAATCTATGGGTAAAAGGAGTCAAAAGCAACTGAAACTTTGGATTTGGGCTTTTAATAGCGTTTCATTAGTGGGTTTTGAAGTAAAACTAATTCTAACAGTGAAATCTTATGTTTTGTGTTTTTATGGTTTATTAAGTGATTTTCCAGCTTAGCAAGACAGTGAAAATGACAAAGAAGAGACAAGGAGATGAAGAATACCTGAAGAAATGGTGAAATGGATCTTTGAGCGAGGACTAGCCCGGAAGATCAAGTGTGGAGAGGCCTGCGTGTTTCCCTGAGCGTGGGAAGCAACTGGACACGAAGTGCGCCCTGGGTACCTGCCACAAGCAAGAGATAATTAGTAAATGCAGCAAATAACCAAGTATAACAACAAATAAATCGTTGAAAGATAAAGGAATTGACTAGCTGAAAGCAAATGACAACTCCCTTGTGAATAATTTCGAAGAAAATCGCTAGAGTGGAGCTCCCGCTCCAAGTATAGCGCCCTCCTTCAAATGGACACCAACGCTGCAAATTTAAAACCAGCAAACAAATGTAGAAACACAACACAAACTATCTCCACAATGCATCCATAATACTAGCTAACAATCACCACAAATTTACTCCACAACACCAAGTATCAAGCCACAAATGGAATGTCTTTCTCTATCAAGTGCAAGTCGAAAATGCCAAGAAGAAGTGTACAATGGGTGAGTGCCTTCTCTTATAGAGAAAGGCCACTCTCAAAACCCTATTCCCTCCAAAATGGAGGGCTGGGATTGACTCTCTCCCCACCCCAACGAATGGTGGAGATGAGCTCATGAAGGGGGTGCGAATTGCCCAAGTGAAGCGCACAAGTGGAATGGGGGACCCATGGTGGGTTCCATACAACAATCAAAACACAAGTTAGGGGGTGTCTATATGATGTTTTATCCCCCTAACTTAATACATCAAGGCCCCACACCAATACAACATGCAAATCGAATTTGCCAAGGTGGAGAAAAACGCTCTCATGGGGAAATTCGACCTATCTAATGAGCTGGTCCAATGGAGGGACCCACAATACATAATATGATGTCCAAACATACCAACATTACCTTAGAAATCACCCTTGAATTAGCCAGCCTTTAATTTTTGCCCTTTGCTATAGTTGCCTTTGTCAGTTTTTGATTTTCCATGTAATTATTGTTGGTTTATATTGCTGAAGGAGTAAATTGGGCTTTTGACCCACTTAGAGTGCTCAGATCGTCGAACCGTCTGCTGCAATGTGATCGTGGACCCCAAAAATAGTAAGAATGGTCACTCGAACGACCACGATCCATCACTTAGGCATTATTTGCCCAAAATCCATGATTTTTAATTAAAACAGGTCATTAATGACCAATAATAATTAAAAATCTCACAAACGCCTCGATCTTTTTACATTCTGTCACTTGGAGGCTCATATGGGTCCCTTGTAGATAATAATTGACCAAAATCGAAATTCCGGTCGCAACATTTTTTTCGAGCCCATTTTTGGCCTGGTCAACCTAGTTTGACCAAGTCAAATCTAGTCAACAATGGTGCTAGCTGAATACCTGTATGCAATCATGAAGTGAAAGGATTCCTTATACAAGTTAGTACATTACTAAACAATATGATGATAATTTGGTGATAAAAAATGCATTAAATCTCGGAAAAATACAAGGTCCCAGGTGAGGTGGGCCCACCACCTCCAAAAGACTCAACTGCTATGCACAACCTATAGACTTGACCACTTAGCTGACTTTGGGTGAGGTGGAAAACAAGGTGAGGGACAAAGGGGAGACAAGGACTAGGATTATGCGACCTTTGGATAAGTCGTGAAGGCGGGGTCCATTGAGATAAGCATGCCATGACAGAACACGGGGAAGGGCGGTGCTTCACAAATGGGTATAGTGCAGGAAAACCACCACTGGTCATCTAACAAATACCTTAGAACTCACATTCGTGCACGAAGACTCCGTGAGGTTCTTTTCTAGAGCCGCCAAACTGGGTGTCCGGCAAACCGTAACTTGAGACTCTAGGGGACAATCTTGAGCTTGTCTCTTGCTCCCTCTCACCTCCTTGCCCCGCAGGACTAGGTGAGGAAATAACCACTACAAATGCTGACATGTATAGTTGACCTGTGTCCATGTGTGTTTACAAACACATTGCATGGATTTTACAATGAATTTCATACTGAGCCCTTTTTGGCTAGATTTTACATTTACAAAAGCCTTTTTGGCTTGCTTTACATTTCTTCATTTCTTCATTTTACATCAAGGCCCTTTTGGTCTACATACATATCTCAATAGATATAATCAAGGTGCTCATACTGCAAAGTAATGGGGGTAAGCATACAAGTTTCGATGACCGATGGGGAGCACCCGGTGAGGCTACACAATCCTAATTGCATTGCAACATCGGAGGCAACCGACAGGAGCAAATCCCAGGTTTGAGAGTGCATCTCACACTCTAAAGAGCCGAGGCACAATAGACAGGGAATCATGGCATACTTAGAGATCAGTGGGGAAAGGGATCCTCAAGGTCACAAATCGGAATCCAAGTCGGGAAAGACTATCATGGATGAGTCAGATGGATGGAGAAGGTGAAGGTGGATCCAAAGTCAGCTGCGTATGGGGACTAAGTGACCAAGTCTATACCAAGAGTAAGGGTGTGACCCGGTGTGCATGTACAGGAGCCTACTAGAAAGGGTTGGACTGACATCACCAAGGGCCCAATCACATATCATAACAATAGCTAGATCACCAAATCAATCATCATATGCAAAGTTAGTGTACTATCATGTATAAACAAGTCTAACCAACAATCATGAGCAATAAACATCAAATGCAATACCTGCCGCACCATATACCTGCTGCTGAGGCTGTCTCTGAACTGGATCTTTGTTGAATCCAGGCACAAATAGTAAACCAACAATACTCTGTGATAGTCTCAATCAAAGCAAGACTAGGCAATTGTCTCAATGGGCTCATATCAAAGCCTGGCAAGGAAGGGTGACCCTGCGGTAGATGCTAAGTAACATGTCTGGACCACTATACAACCATCTGTCCCCTCTGATATGTCTGCTCGGGGCAATCTGAACAAAACTGTGTGCCTCCTCTGAAGGCACCCAATCTCTGATCTGAAAAAAAAGTACTGTGTGGTCCTCGGCCACATAGTCTACAGTATGGTAGCTCCAGCTAACATAGATGTGATAACATCAGGCTCCAACTGGGACAAGTGCTCTAAGGGAGAGAGTGCTTGAGAACCGCAGAATCTCTGGTCCGTAGCACCCCTCTCATCATCATAAATGCGCATGCACGTACATGCTATCTGCATCATCATTATGTGTGTGCCTATTCCTGTAAAATGCAGATGCTATACCAATCTCTGCAGACCGCTCGTCAGGACATACAATATATATAATGTAATCTAGCAGAAATAAACAAAATGACAATGTTGAAAATAAAAAGATATATCAATAATGAAATTAACTCTATAGCATTTTAAATTTATTAGGCCGACACATGAGGTGTAAGAAAGGCGGAAAACAACTGAAAGGAAACTATGGTACAAAAACAAATTGAAAAGGGAAAATGGTGTCACAAAGTGAGAGAAAGAAATGACAATAAAACAAAAAGGGGGCAACCGATCACATGCAAGGTAGGGCGGTCACGATAAAGGTAAACCAGCTTCTGCTCTCGAGAGCTTATTTGCCGCAAAAAGAGGTAAAGGACAAGGTCCGAGGTCAGGGGATGTCTCCCCTGGTGGGCCCGGGAACGTATCCCTGCAGGTGGTGGAGACTCACTGGGACGGAGAAGTAATGTCCATCCTCGGTGGGCAGGAAGCACGCGTCTCGGTCGATGACCTCGACTCTGAAAGGACCAACCAGGAGCCCACTATGGTTGCCGATCATATGATGAAAAATGTGATTGGGTATGACTACTTGGTCACCTGTAGCAAAGCTCCTCCTATTGACCGAGGTCGGGTCAACACCTATGTCCCGGAATACCAATAACTCGACATTTTTGCCATGGTCGGGGTGGTGGTCCCTACGGCTAACGTGCGACACAAAACGGTGGGATCCACCGTTGAGAGGGATCGCCACCTCTCCTATCAAAACTTCCCAAGTTGCTTCCCTCTCGAGGGGAGGGCCGACTCGGGGACCAAGGGATTTGGGGTGCGTCATGCGTATTTCAGTTTCACCGATGGTCCAAAAATCTGGAGGCTGGGCGAACAGGCTCCGGGTGGACGGATGAGTGGAAGGAAGGGTGGAAGGTGAAAAGGCAGCGTGAGTGCTAGACCCTTCTCCCGATGGGATAGGGATCTCCGAAGGCAGAAGGAAACTCGGAAACGAAAAGGGACAAGCGGAGGGAGGTGGGGTATCCATTGGTAACGGTTCGAACTCCCCTGTGATGTCTATGAGAGGAGAAAACTCCTCAAGGAAAACTCGATCGGATCCGACACTCTCCACATCACTCTTGGGAATCATGGGAAGGGGGGAAAAATTTCCAATCAGATGAATCACTCTCCTCCCCAAGCAGATCCTGGGAAGGAAGCTCCTCCTCTTGGTAGCCTGGGGGAGACCCTCTGGCTTGCCTCGCAAGGTCCTCACTCATAATGGCCAATATTTCAGGGACCGTCCCGAGGGCTCTCTCCTCCGGGGGCGGGATCCCATTGATCTCCCATTCTGTGAAAGGCGGGGGAGAGTCTTCCCTAAGTCTCTTTGGGTGATGGTCCTGCTTCCTATAGGTTGGCAACCAACGCATGAGTGCCCTAAGCTCAGCCGACAGAGTAGCCTCCACCTCCTCAACTGTAGTGGTAATATGGTCGTCTAAGTACAGCAGAGCCAACTGATCCGAGGGGGGCGATAGATGAGGGTGGCCCGTGGGGGCTCCGTCGTGTATCTCCATGGGCTCGTGCCCCTTGAAAGGCGTGGTAGGCCTACTCATCTGGTCACTAAGGTCGGGCTGGTGTGGGCATTCCTCCTCAGAGCTACCCTCAATTGAGTGTAATCCGGGGTCGGAAAGCCACCGCTCAAACTGGTGCCCAGGTCTAGCGTGATCGTCAAAGTCCTCTCTGTCGTCTCCAAAGGCCATGAACATCCCGTCGTAGCCAGGTTCACATCCTGTAGGTTTTGTGCATGGTGTCCTCCATGCCCTTGATATGCCCCTCATAAAAAGGTTCTCGGTAAACTCTCACTAGGACCCCATTTGGATCCGGAATGGAGGCATAGGATAAGTCCATTTGTAGGTGCCCTCCTAGTCCGGCTGCCCATTTCTTGGACAGGAGCATGCCATAAACTGGGGGAAGGTAGATGACCACAATGTCCACGAGCGTGGAGATGTCTAGACACGAGAAAAGATCGGCCTTCAGGTTCTTGATCAGACCGTGAGCTGGTACTTGTCTAGAATCTATACCACAAACATTTCCATAGGGCCGCGTCACTTCCAGGCCTAAGGCTTGCATGATGCGCAAGGGCATGACATTCATCAAGGCTCCCGAGTCAAGCATGCAGTTGTGAAGTAGCATGTCTTGAATACGAAGGGTGAGATAGAAGGGCTGGTGCCCTCCATTCTTCCGCTCGTATATGGCGGTGTGTATCGTGACTGGGGGATCCTCTGTCTCTCTCTTGTCCTCAAGGGTCATGGTAGAGGTGCTAGGGACATCAGTGGGGGCGGTGAACGACTCCCCCTCAGTGGGAATGCTGTAAAGGAACTCAGAAATCTGTCCCGGACTGAAGGGAGCTGTGCCAACTCGGATAAGGGACACTTTGCATGATTTTGGCTAGTTCCTTATCCAACTCGATGCCTTGCCCAAAGGCCTCATCGGCAGAATGGAGGCTGGTACCGAGGTCCGGATGGGGAACCTTGCGCCTCTCCATGAAAACTGTAGGCCTCGGCTCCTCCTCGTGTCTCCTATAGATCTTAATTCGTTGGGGCTCATCAGTCACGGGGTGGACCGGCAGACAAGAGGGGCCAACTTCTTCTTCTTCCTCCTCCTCAATGAGGACCCGGCCGAAGTCTAGATCGAAAGGTAAGTCCTCGATAAAGTTTATGTTTTCGATCTGCTCGGGCTCAATAAAATGGCATTCGGCTTTAGGATGCTCAAACTCGCATCTATTGCACCAATGTATAGCCCTTGTGTCTGGGATTTCAGGGGCAACAGGAGGCTTCTTGTTTTCTTCAGTATTAGGCCTCCTATTTTGGTTCCAGTAAGGTTTGGGGGCGTATGGGGCCTTGTACCTATCTGGTTCCCTACTCTTGGCTAAGTCCCTTGTGAGGAGAGTTAGGGTTTTAATCATCTCCTTCATGTTTTCATTTGTCCCTAAATCTGTGTCTTCCTTTTCAGGCTCTTTGCCCTTGCGGGCACGGGACCTCGGTGCGGGAGGTTGACAGAGCATGGTGGTCAAAGAAGTTCTGTTTACCCATGGATGCAGCGTTTGCTTCGGCTTTTCGTGCATTGTCCTGGGCAACTTTTAAGGTGGTGTGCTCTTTGCCTTTGAGGTGGTATCCAAGACATCCCTCAAAAAAATCTAAGTAATGGATCAAGATGGCAAGATCTTTGGGGCGGATCGTCTCAGGTATCTGTGCTACCGCCTTATCAAATCTAATATTGAATTCATGAGTGGACTCGTTCTCTTTCTTCTTAATTCCTGCTAGCTGGCTAAGTAAGTACTTGCCATCTAGTTTGACCGACCACTGTTCGTTGAGTTTGGTCACGGAGTCATCGTAACCAGTGATCAAACAAACCACTTGCGGGCATCGCCCTCAAGTGACATAAATAAACCTCTCATGAAGACATCCTCATGGGTGGCCCCATAAGCTTCCATGTGTTGCCACACGGATTCGACATGATCTTCAATGGTGACAGCTGTGCTCCCACTAAACTTAGGGATCTTATCAAAGTATTTCTCAGGCATGTCATGGGGAACACCCTGAACCTGAGCGAAATCGAGGGGGGAGGCTCTAGCCATGTGACCAAAGGCACGCGGACTAGGGTTGGCGTTAGCCATCTGGTTGGTGTTCGGAGTTGGGTTGGGAGTTGTGGAGGGGTGTGGCACTACTACGCTAGGTGAGGCTGCAGGGTTGGTTGCCTACCAGAACGAAGTGGGGGAGTGCTCACTAAGGCTACGTCTGATGTATGTGATAGTCGTACTATGCAATGTATCAGAATGGTCAAGGCTGCGGAGGTTATATGGATGGGTTCGGCCTCCAGTGGAGCCACGGGGTGGAGTCGCCAGGTGAACTTGGGAACCTTGTTCACCGAAGGTGGAATGTTGTGGTGGGGGAAGTGGTGAGTGAGACAAAATAGTGTTGGCTGTAAAATTATGTGAATAGAAATCAGCCAACAGAGTTTTAAGTTCTGATGTGATGATAAAAGGAAAAAACAAACAAAGACTCAAAACTCAAGCAAAACACAGGTAGGCCTCTACCTCCCCGGCAGCGGCGCCAAAAATGTTATCACACAATCTCTAGCTGAAGGATAAAGAGTGTCCCAACATGGATGGCAGAGGGTGAACAGCTAGAATGGTGTAACCAGCAATAACCAGGTCCTCCGTTCAACGAACGGAAGTCACACCGGACAAGGCTACTGTCACTTTAGACAAGGCACGTAGCCAAGTCAAGGGGGAGACCCCGCTCAACCAGTGATGGTTGAGAGACAAAACCCACACCCAAATCCAAAGATAGAAAGAAGTACAAACAGGAAAAGAGTGTGGATTAAATCCTAAGTCTAATTCCAGCCAATAGATGGGCACAAACAGTAAAAGTGTGGATGATGTGAAAGTGACCAGCAATCAAATCTAGTGAAATAATTGATTGAGTTAGTGATTGTATAGCTGAAATACACTAGGATCATGTAGTAAGCTAGAAGTGGAGAAATAGAATGAATCTACCCAAGGAAGAGAATTAAGCAGTGCAAAAATGGACCTAGGGCAGCAAATAAATCGTGACTTAAAACACTTCTAGCAATTGGTAGTTAGATTTCTTAAGTTTAAAAGGCGATTTGAAACCGGTTCTAAGCTACCCAGAACCCCAAACTGACCCAAAGCAAGCAGAGAAGAAAAACGCCCAAGGGGGGTGTTTTTGCCAGGTAGACCAGTGCTAAATCTATGGGTAAAAGGAGTCAAAAGCAACTGAAACTTTGGATTTGGGCTTTTAATAGCGTTTCATTAGTGGGTTTTGAAGTAAAACTAATTCTAACGATGAAATCTTATGTTTTGTGTTTTTATGGTTTATTAAGTGATTTTCCAGCTTAGCAAGACAGTGAAAATGACAAAGAAGAGACAAGGAGATGAAGAATACCTGAAGAAATGGTGAAATGGAGAGCTTTGAGCGAGGACTAGCCCGGAAGATCAAGTGTGGAGAGGCCTGCGTGTTTCCTTGAGCGTGGGAAGCAACTGGACACCAAGTGTGCCCTGGGTACCTGCCACAAGCAAGAGATAATTAGTAAATGCAGCAAATAACCAAGTATAACAACAAATAAATGGCTGGAAGATAAAGGAATTGACTAGTTGAAAGCAAATGACAACTCCCATGTGAATAATTTCGAAGAAAATCGCTAGTGGAGCTCCCGCTCCAAGTATAGTGCCCTCCTTCAAATGGACACCAACGCTGCAAATTTAAAACCAACAAACAAATGTAGAAACACAACACAAACTATCTCCACAATGCATCCACAATACTAGCTAACAATCACCACAAATTTACTCCACAACACCAAGTATCAAGCCACAAATGTAATGTCTTTCTCTATCAAGTGCAAGTCGAAAATGCCAAGAAGAAGTGTACAATGGGTGAGTGCCTTCTCTTATAGAGAAAGGCCACTCTTAAAACCCTATTCCCTCCAAAATGGAGGGCTGGGATTGACTCTCTCCCAACCCCAACGAATGGTGGAGATGAGCTCATGAAGGGGGTGCGAATTGCCCAAGTGAAGTGCACAAGTGGAGTGGGGAACCCATGGTGGGGTCCATACAACAATCAAAACACAAGTTAGGGGGTGTCTATATGATGTTTTATCCCCCTAACTTAATACATCAAGGCCCCACACCAATACAACATTCAAATCGAATTTGCCAAGGTGGAGAAAAACGCCCTCATGGGGAAATTCGACCCATCTAGTGAGCTGGTCCAATGGAGGGACCCACAATACATAATATGATGTCCAAACATACCAACATTACCTTAGAAATCACTCTTGAATTAGCTAGCCTTTAATTTTTGCCCTTTGCTATAGTTGCCTTTGTCAATTTTTGATTTTCCATGTAATTATTGCTGGTTTATATTGTTGAAGGAGTAAATTGGGCTTTTGACCCACTTAGAGTGCCCGGATCGTCGAACCGTCTGCTGCGATGTGATCGTGGACCCCAAAAATAGTAGGAATGGTCACTCGAACGACCACGATCCATCACTTAGGCATTATTTGTCCAAAATCCATGATTTTTAATTAAAACAAGTCATTAATGACCAATAATAATTAAAAATCTCACAAACACCTCGATCTTTTTACATTCTGTCACTTGGAGGCTCATATGGGTCCCCTGTAGATAATAATTGACCAAAATCGAAATTCCGGTCGCAACATTTTTTTCGAGCCCATTTTTGGCCTGGTCAACCTAGTTTGACCAAGTCAAATCTGGTCAACAATGATGCTAGTTGAATACCTGTATCCAATCATGAAGTGACATGATTCCTTATACAAGTTAGTACATCACTAAACAATATGATGATAATATGGGGATAAAAAATGCATTAAATCTCGGAAAAATACAAGGCCCCAGGTGAGGTGGGCCCACCACCTCCAAAAGACTCAACTGCTATGCACAACCTATAGACTTGACCACTTAGCTAACTTTGGGTGAGGTGGAAAACAAGGTGAGGGACAAAGGGGAGACAAGGACTAGGATTACGTGACCTTTGGATAAGTCGGGAAGGCGGGGTCCATTGAGATAAGCATGCCATGACAGAACACGGGGAACGGCGATGCCTCACAAATGGGTATAGTGCAGGGAAACCGCCACTGGTCATCTAACAAATACCTTACAACTCACATCTGTGCCCGAAGACTCCGTGAGGTTCTTTTCGAGAGCCAGCCGCCAAATTGGGTGTCCAACAAACCTTAACTTGAGACTCTAGGGGACAATCTTGAGCTTGTCCCTTGCTCCCTCTCACCTCCTTGCCCCGCAGGACTAGGTGAGGAAATAACCACTACAAATGTTGACATGTACGACTGACCTGTGTCCATGTGTGTTTACAAACACATTGCATGGATTTTACAATGAATTTCATACTTAGCCCTTTTTGGCTAGATTTTACATTTACAAAATCCTTTTTAGCTTGCTTTACATTTCTTCATTTCTTCATTTTACATCAAGGCCCTTTTGGGCTACATACATATCTCAATAGATATAATCAAGGTGCTCATACTGCAAAGTAATGGGGGTAAGCATACAAGCTTCGATGACCGATGGGGAGCACCCGATGAGGCTACACAATCCTAACTGCATTGCAACATCGGGGGCAACCGACAGGAGCAAATCCCAGGTTTGAGAGTGCTTCTCACACACTAAAGAGCCGAGGCACAATAGAGAGGGAATCATGGCATACTCAGAGATCAGTGGGGAAAGGGATCCTCAAGGTCACAAATCGGAATCCAAGTCGGGAAAGACTATCATGGATGAGTCGGATGGATGGAGAAGGTGAAGGTGGATCCAAAGTCAGCTGCCTAGGGGGACTAAGTGACCAAGTCTATACCAAGAGTAGGGGTGTGACCTGGTGTGCATATACAGGAGCCTACTAGAAAGGGGTGGACTGACATCACCAAGGGCCCAATCACATATCATAACAATAACTAGATCACCAAATCAATCATCATATGCAAAGTTAGTGTACTATCATGTATAAAAAGTCTAACCAACAATCATGAGCAATAAACATCAAATGCAAATACCTGCTGCACCATATACCTGCTGCTGAGGCTGTCTCTGAACTGGATCTTTGTTGAATCCAGGCACAAATAGTAAACTAGCAATACTCTGTGATAATCTCAATCAAAGCAAGACTAGGCAATTGTCTCAATGGGCTCATATCAAAGCCTAGCAAGGAAGGGTGGCCCTGCGGTAGATGCTAAGTAACATGTCTGGACCACTGTACAACCATCTGTCCCCTCTGATATGTTTGCTCAGGGCAATCTGAACAAAACTGTGTGCCTCCTCTGAAGGCACCTGATCTCTGATCTGAAAAAAAAAGTATTGTGTGGTCCTCGGCCACACAGTCTGTAGTATGGTAGCTCCAGCTAACATAGATGTGATAACACCGCTCCGATACAATATTGTGTAAATCGAAGAAACGAGAAACCTTGCATAGGGTTACGTTATCAAAGACATGAGAGCTCAATAACACACAACACAATATTATTATGAGATGGTACAATATTACATTGAGGGTCCTCGCTCTTATAAAGAGTTTGAGTTACCAAAATCCTAACCATAGTACGTAAACCCTAATATGCCTAAAACTCTAACTTTTAACCTAAGTCACTTAAGTGATTTTATTACATCTGTAGCCTTATATCTTAACATCAACAGCCTGGAATAGTCCTTAACCATGCTCAAATGTACCTTGAAACAACCCATATTTGCCTCTTATGCTGATGTAAGGTCTGAAGCATGCCCAGAACTGCCTTACTCGTGCCCAGAATTTGCTAAATGACCTTCTTCATCACTATTCATGGGTGAAATCATGCCCAAAATTTTTCAAGAATCTGCCCAGGCTTGAGTTTCAACATTTCTACCACTATTGTGGTCACCCAGAATCACTCCTAAATGCTGTTTGAGGGTTGAAGAGTGCCCAGATTTCCTTTTCACTGCCTCAACGCTTGTTTGATGTCAAAACAAGCCCAAAAATACTTGGAAAAGGATTGATCTGCTTGATTAATGTTGTAGCTTATTGATATAAGGCCCAGAATTGACCCAAACCATGCCTAAATTTGGAAATTAGGGTTGCTTGTTGATGGAAACCATGTGAAGGAGTGTTCACAAGCTCAGATGTGTTGCTTTTGTCCATACTTATGCTAAAAAACCCTAGGAATTAACCTAGGTCAGCCCAAAAAAACCTCCAAGTAACCACCCATGCAAATAGGGAGGTAATAGGCCCCAAAGCATTATCGGACATCCGATGGAGCTCCACTGACTTTGGATCTATCCCCTGGATGCAAAACATGTCCTCTGACTGGTCATGGAGAGGAATCTAGAGAGCTTTGATATGAGTGTTGAAGTCACCTAGGAGGATGACCTCCACAACCGCTGAGTATCGGGTAATGCTGGTATATAGGTCTATAAAGGGGTCTACATTGGGACCAGGGGGGAAGTAACAGACTACAATGCAAATGTCCTTGGGGAGCAGGGCTTTGGGTCTAACCCGAGCCCACATTAACCTGGGAAGCTCATTTGCAGCCACCAAAGAAACCTTGCTCTGGAGGGAGCCCCTAGTCAAACAAGCGATGCCACTTGAACCTCTGACACCACCCAAGTTCCTCGTCTCCTGTCTACAAGCTGAAAACATTGGTAACCTGCAATGTCTGGGAGAGGTCGAACATGGCTCGCATGAGTCTCGGTAGTGAAGAGGATGTTCGACAACCTAGGAGCATTGAATATGAGGCTTGATGATTATTGGAAAGATCCATTGCCGTTCCAACATTTGTTCGAGATGCCCATGCCCTATCTCGTCCTCAAATGGGCTTGTCATTTGGAAGCCCCAAATTGAGGTTCCCAACTAGGGGGAGAGATGTCATGAATAACTACTCTAAGGTTCCTAATGATTTCTCATTTCCCTGCTTGTCTTGCCTCCATAACCAACTCCCTAGAGTGTTTGAGCTTCGCAACTTGTTATCTAGTGAGATCTTCATCTAGGAAGATCTTGCTAGGAAGAGAGAATAGCTTCTGCCTAGCTCTTAGGGCTTGAAGTCAGTTAATAGCAGTCCTGAACGGGAGGAAGAGAGTGGAGTCGTAGCCAAGCCAAGCTCTATCAACGGCCACATAAGGAAGGCCAAGGGCATCCTAAAGGAACATGGTCCCAATTTCCATAGGGTTTGGAGATGGATGAGGTAAGGGGAGACCACTCCTCTTAACGTTTAGTTCCCTTGCTTGTCTGGTATGCTCCTCCATGAGTTTAGCTTGCACCACTTCTTCAACTGCTGTGAGAGGGGGGTGAGCACTATCCTTCCCATGCCACCTATGCCCATGAATTGATGTCTGTTTCGGTTTCTTGTTCAAAGGTGGCCTAATGGGATTAAATCTCTTACTGTTTACTTTTAAGGTCAAGAATTTCTGCTTGTAAGGCATCATTTGGGGGGTGGAGGGTTTCTTGCACTTAGTTTTCATGTAATAGCTTCTTGAGGGATGAATTCTCCCCTTCCACCAGAGAAACTATAGTAGAGAGAATGTGAACCTTTGAATGGAGTTCGTTGTTCACAGTTTCAAGGGATTCCATTTGTCGTAGTAGGTTTTCAATCTGGGATGTCCAGTATGAGAAATCCGACTCCATGGCTATATTGGTGGGGTTGTAAGTTGATCTCTAGTTGCTATTGCAGTTGTTAAGGTACTGAAGTTGCCCCCTATTGCAGAATTTGCTGGTCTTTGTGAGATTAGAATTCTCCATGGACCCTTGTTCCACTATATACACTCCTCTATTTTAGATCGACAACCCACAACATCTATTGCTTATGGCTTGATGTTGCTTGGCCTTTGTTTTTGGCTTGACCTACAAATTCTGACGTTGCCCAGATTGGACGTTCCTCTTACTGCAGCGAATTTGCATCAATTACTACTTCAATCCCACTATGTCTCTATTAGTGTAAAACTCAGTTTTTCTAGAGTAGGAATGTCTCTTTCAATGTTTAGAATGACTGCTCCCTATGAATTGACTTGAGCGTGTTTTGGACTGTGTGAGGTTGCTCTTGGATGCACTATGGTTATTGTTCACGCGCACTTAGGGCCTCTACAGTTCTGGTTTTCAAATTTCTTCTTGGGTAGAGTGTATTTTCTCCTCGTGGGTGGCAGCTTCCCTTCATTGGCCACGTTGTTCCATACATGTGCTTGGGAGAGCTTGTGGTAAAGTCTGTGGTAAAGAGATGCTCGAGGGAGAAACAACAGGCTGAGCACAATCCCAACCATGGGCTTGCAACCGCGGGCTTAGTCGTGGGTATGCAATTGTGGGCACCATGTCATAGGCATGCTCAGTCTAGACATGCATTCAAAGGTATGCTTTGTCCAGATCAAGACGGGTCGGGTAAAATCCCATATAGATAAATTTCAAATCATAAGTCAAAAGACCAGGTTCATAGCCTCAATGTACGTATTTTTGTAGGGTTGATTTGGTAATGTGTGTGACTTAAAAGAAAAGTCCAAGCAGTAGGAAGCACTCATTAATCAAAGTTCATTCAGAATATTAAGGGGAACAATAGTCACAAATTTGTTTGAAATGATTTCTATGTTTTTTCTGTGTCCATTCTTTACTTTGTCTTGCTTTGCAAAATTGTTCTTGGTTATGCCATTTTAGTGGGCTGAGGATTCACGAATGTGGCCTTGGCCTTGTGATGATAAAGTAATGAATAGTATGAGTTATCATTCACTATGCTGCTATTCTAGTTCTACTCTTATATTAACAATTAATGAATAGTTGAGTTGTTAACAGTTAAACTTAGCATGAACATTAGCTATTCTAATTGAAGTTCCACTCTTATCTTAACAATTAAATTTTAATTTACAATGTTGAACTGTTAATGGTTAAACTATAGCATAGTGGGATCTTAAGTTCAACATTTAAATATATTTCAGCACACATAGCAATGTTCCCTTGATCCATAAAAGTTTAAAATTATAAATACATTTAAGTATTTAGTTAACTTTACTTTATCTGTTGATTCTGTTCTATGTTGAATATCTGTCAAACTTTGAACTCTATGCGGATTTCTGTACACCAAAGGCCAATATGGCTGAATCTTGCATTTATAGGTAAGTTCCGGGAGGACCTATTTAGAGCATGGGCACACATTTGAACTTTAGTAGTGAGGACCACTCTCAATTAAATATAGTGGGTAAACTAGGTAGTGGAGAACATGGCACAGGGTCATCTGGTGGGAAAGCAGGCTGTGTGTGAGAAAAGGTTTTCATTTGTAGAAGTTACACTAATAATAAGCATGCAAACATAGGCATGACTCCATTCTTTTGCATCTTAGAAGATAGAGGCAATATTATGAAGATAGAAGCAACATTATTGCATCTTAGATGCAATAAATGATAACTTCATTATGGAGAAAAGAGAATTTTGATAAGAAGGGTGCAAATTAAAAGTCTAAGTGGTGTAATATTGGTTGTCCTACATTTCTATTGAGCCACCTTAAATTAATGTAAGGGCCAACTTTCTTTCCTTGGAAATAAATTCTTGGGAAACTTCTGGGCACTTCCCCTCATTCCTAGGATGGTACCCAGGGTAAAGCAGGCTGTGTAGACATAAGTTGCCTAACCCTGTGGGAATAAAACTGGGGACCTGCACAATGTGTCAGATTACTGTCAACGTCCTGGGAACTATGGCACCAACTGATTGAGCTAACCCTTGGGGCTACAATGGGTCAACTTATGTGGACATATGGATTAACATTTATAGAGAAATGGATGGCCATTCTCCCCATCATTCCAATGCTACTTTCTAATAAATTAATGCACATATCTCCTTCATATATGTAGCAACTTCATGTCTAGAAATTATAATTATAATTTTAATGGAAATTTAGGTTTATTGGCATAAATCTATATTAAATCCCTGTACCTTGTCTGTACTTTACATTTACTATAATGAACTTTGTTTCAAACCACCTTCACACCATCTTGCAGAATGAACTTGGTTTCAAGCCATGCTTTTTCCCCATCCTTCCCATGCTACCTTCTAATAAATTAATGCACACATCTCCTTCATATATCGAGCAACTTCATCTCTAAAAATTAGAATTAGAATTTCAATGGAAATTTATTTTCATTGGCATAAATTTATCCTATACTTAATCCCCGTACCTTGTCTGTACTTTACATTGACTATAATAAACTTGGTTTCAAACCACCTTGCAACAGGAACCTGGTTTCATGCCATCTTGCAGAATGAACTTGGTTTCAAGGCACTCTGCAGAAGTGATCTTGTTTCAAACTATGGAAGTGAACTGGTGTTAAAGCATGAGTGTTATTACTGTATTTTGTTATACATATGAATAGCTTACAATTGCTTTGTATTTTCTTTAAATGCAAAGATAGATACTTATATCAAATGCATCATAATCATGAGCTTAGTTTTGGCCTTATAATTGGTGATGATGAGCTTGTATTGGCTCTACCTTTGTATTGATATCAAACTCTTATTATTGATTACTCCATGCTAGGATACAATATCTCTTAATGGGAATGCCATCAAATATATTGTTATTCTTCATGTTCTTCATTACAACTTCAAGTGATGACAAACTTGCCAATTGGTGGAGCCATAGATTATTGAGCCAGGGCCATGTGAATTTCTTTCACACGCAGAATGGTGATAATGATCAAATGATATGGACCATGCCAGTTTTAGCTGTGTGGGAGGTTTGTTGTTGGGAATATTCTATCTCCTCATTTGAGGTACCTAGTAGGATGGATGAGTCATCAATGACCTGTAGAGTTTGAGTAGGTTGCGTTGTATGCTAACATGTCTTCTTATATGGTGCTGAAGATCAGATGGTGCTGACCATGTCAGTTTTAGCTGCAGATCAGAGGTTTGTTGTTGGGAATATTCTATCTCCTCATTTGAGGTACCTAGTAGGATGGATGAGTCATCAATGACCTGTAGAGTTTGAGTAGGTTGTGTTGTATGCTAACATGTCTTCTTATATGGTGCTGAAGATCAGATGGTGCTGACCATGTCAGTTTTAGCTGCATGGGAGGTTTGTTGGACACACTCTATCATATATGCCCCTCTCTCAAGGTAGCGAGTGGGATGGATGAATGGCCAATTACCCATAGTCTGAGTAGGTTGTGTTGCATACTAACACTTTTTCTTTCTATGACTGAGTTGCCTTATGAAAGGTTGCTAAGTCACCATCTTTTCCATCAGGAGATGACTAAGTTTGATTACGTTCCACACAGTCCTGCTTGCTTGTCGAATCATCATTTGTCCTTGAAACAGATCCCTTTCCACTGAATAAGGGAAACAAAGAGATTACTGAACTTAGCAGAAATTCATGCACAAAAAGGTTTGGCAACCTTGCAGTTCCACATAATATGCTTTAATGTTTTGGGTTTGTGGCAAACTAGGCACCCTTCATTCGTAAGGCCAGTGCGATATAGCCTATCCTTGACTGCTAAATTGTTATGAAGAACCAACCACCCATGTATTCAAGGCTTAAAAGAAGAGTGTGACCTCCAGATACCTTGACGTCGGCCAGTCCATCTTGTTTCATTAACCTGAATGGTCCATTTCTTGTTAAGACAATCTACAGTGGGGTAATGTGGTCAAATCTTAGAATAGAGCTCCTTGGTTCTGTAATCCACAAATGGCTTCCTACAAGACTATTTCCAGTCTTTCCAAATTGGTCCAGGAGTATCCAAATTGAACTAAAACAAGTTGTCATCTATATCATCCGACAAAGTGCAGTGAAAACAGGTTGGTCCACAGCCTGGAGCATTTGAGACTAGTTGAGAGTTCTCCAAGATAACCATTTTCTTGAGTTCTTGTCCGACAAATCTCTTCGTCAGTTTTAACTCTATCATCTTCTCTAAAGCATTTTCTGCTCCTTTAGCTTTCTACCATCCGCTCATCCTGGTTTGGTTCAATATCAACAGATTGTGGATATTGATTATCTCATTGATAATTTTTAAGGGTATACTTGGCTTTGTTTACTTATCAGGAAACAAGATGAAAGCTAATCTTATATTTTATTTAGTGTTGTTCCTTTTGCTACTGAAATGACTGTTCATGTGATCAATCTGCACCAGGTCTGCGATTCTCAAAATATGTGTACCATTTCTATCTTGAGCGCATATGGACTTAGAACGGATCATCTGGTGATGCTTCTCCTTCCATACCCATTTAATTATTTGTTCTAGATGGTAAAGTTATTGACAACAAAACATGAACAGAAGAATTATGTGGGGCTGCTTGGAATGTCAGTGTAGGAGCAATGGTTGATATTTGAGCTTAGTTTTTCTGATACAGTTTCTCTTCCTTTATATTTGGGTCATGAATGTTGTGACTGTGTAGATGCTACGGTCCTGGAATTGCATCTATTGATGGAATGTAGGCATGACTCAAGAGCTGAGCTCTTGCCTAATGCAAGGTTTGAACTGCAATTTTATGTTTCTGAAACAGTGGCAGGCACTTTTCTTTCCCATCATCTTGACTGCCCTTCTTTATTTGGGGCCCCTGGTGACAGCAGCTTTAGAGTTCATCACCGAATGGAAGCAAGAAGAACTGCAAGGTGATTGTGGAGTAGCAGATCTAGTTAAAAGTACATACAGAAAGTGGGCATATGCTACCGTGTCCATGGGATCAGACATTCTAGCATGGCGCAACTATGTGGTGGTCAGTATTACGTTCTTTTCTTCTTACTGAGGATTGCAATCATCTATTTGTGAGAAGCTCAGAAGACGTTAAAAAAGTAAATACTGGCACTGCCACTGTCATCAATAATCATCATTTGAGAAATAGATGCTACCTTTATGCACAGACTTTATATTGAGTTCCAATGCTACTTTATGTTGAATTTAAGGCAAGGGTAGCTCGAAAGTACATTATATTTGTGGTTTTGAGGACATAGTTTCTAAAGTCGGTTCATACAATGTCTGGAGTATGCTATTGCTTTGACCTGAAATACTCATTGATGTTGATTGAATCAAGTCAATTTGCAACATAAATTTCTGCCAGTTATATTAATTTATGTCTTGGTAGATGCATCGCAACATGTGATTTCTATATTAAAGAGCTCTAATTCGTTGTTCAATGGCTGTTACATTCTTTCATGTAATGTCTTTTACTGACTGAAAAACACTTCTAGAAGAATGAAACCAGGCTTGAGCAATGTTATGATGCATGCTAATCTTTCCTATCTTGATATCAGGCACCCTTGACAGAGGAGCTGGTCTTCAGAGCATGCATGATACCTTTGCTTCTTTGTGGAGGCTTTCAACCTTTTAGTATCATATTTCTCTCCCCAGTATTCTTCAGCTTAGGTGACTGAACAGACTCAATATACCTTTATGATGGATCATGGAATTGTAGGATTCCTTTAGTATGTCAAGCATAAATATATCATAAATGCATTTTACAAACACATTAATTTATTGATAAGTTCATGTACGCCATTTATACTTGGTTTGGGTCCTGGGATATTTGGTTTATGGTGGACGTGAGAGAAATTGACTGGATACTTGGATAGATAAGAGGAATGAATTTTGTGGAGGGATGAAAAGGACTAGTAGGGACCAAAAAAAATTGACCAATGTATTTTGTATTATTGGATAGCTGATTCCTGGATCATTCATTCGTGGATATGATGCTCTTTATGCTTTGTGAGTGAAAATAGTATTTTAGTGCAATATATTGTGCAGTTGCATCTGGCAGCCTAACTGAAAGTTATTGCCTCTGAACTCTTGAATATTTTCAATGCCTTATTGATCAATATACCTAGCATATTTTACCTTTATTGTAATAATGTATAAATATTTATTATGTAATAATAGTCATGTACACCAATATTATATATTTATGTTGTAATAATGATAAGTAGTGCCTTATCCCAGAAAACATAAACCTGTTTATATAACCGTTTATATACATGCCAATTGAATCTCATATCATCAATCTTATATAATAAATCCATAATAATAAATAATTACTTATTTAATGGATATTATGGGATTCTCTGATTTGAAAATTTTTTCGGTCTGGTGGTCCACTTTTCAGGAAATGAAAAAGAAAATTTCAGTTATCAAGAGAAAGAACGTTACAGACCAAATTGACGGAAAAAGACAAATACAAAACTACCGAATGAATATATTTCTGGAACAAACATAACTTAAGCTGACAGATCAAGATAAGATAATTTTATTAATGTCCAACAATTGACGACAAAAGTAGGTCAATGGGGTGAACAATATTCAGCCTGCTGCAGGCCATTTAATGTGGCGGCAGCAGGCCTATTGGCCGTTGGATCTCAAGTAGCTTGAGATCCAACGGCCAACAGGCCTGCTGCCGCCGCATTAAATGGCCTGCATTGAGATCCAACGGCCAATAGGCCTGCTGCCACCGCATTAAATGGCCTGCAGCAGGCTGAATATTATTAGCCGGTCAATGGGACTGTGTAGTACCAAGGAACAATACAAAGTGGGAGCGTAAAAGTAGCTCCTATAAGAAGATAAAAAGTAGAGCTCAAACAAACCCTAGTTCTATAAGAGATGAGCCAGTCTTGGAGAAAAATATATACAAGGAGATATATGAAGATAGCTGATCCAAAGAAGGAAAGTGGATCCAAGAATTGTGATCCGAAAATGGTGAAGGCGAAACTGTGATGGGCCAGTGGAAGCACTGGAAACACTGGAAGCATTGGAAGTATCTCTCCTACCATCCGAGGCCGACTGAAGGAAACTCAAAATAGTACTCTGTCTGGAGGAAGAGCTAGAAGAAGTATTGCAATGGGTCGTGCGCCGCTGCCTGGAGGAGGGTACTTGATGCTGCAATCTGGAAGAAGTCATCCATTTGTCACGATGGTGCCGAGATTGTCCCCGTCAATGGTGTTGGGCGGAGGTAGAGGTGGACTGTCGTGTCCTAATTGAGCGGTCAGCGTCTGTGCCATCATTTGTCTATCTCTTCGTGCCCCTAGAGGAAGGAAGCATTGGAAAGAAGGAGGTGATACTCTGAATGGAGCTTGGTCTCGAATGAGAATGTTGCTAAAGGGTGAGGGAGCGAAGCCAAAGGGCCTCTAGCAAGTACAAGGCTAGACATCTCTGATCAGGGTATTTGAAGAATCTAGCCAAAGTTTGGAGCTCACTGAGAAGAAGGTCCCTGAAAAGAAAATGAAACCGTCCACGGATCTTGTAGTAAATAGGACATAGAAAGATGAAGTGCTCCTTGATCTCAACCTCTCGAAGATGACAAGTCCGATAGATCTTGTCTGATTGATCAAGTTGGTGATCTGTCTCTACCCAGAGACAATGAGAGCCCACTCTGAACTGGCCTAAAGGGATATGAAGAGCATGTTCCCAATGGTAGAATGTGTAAGAGGGCCGAACAATCAGACCATCCCTCAGATCTAAGAAGTGCATAGCGTAGAAGGCCAGCTTTGGACGTAACCCTACCGGAGGGTTGATCCAAGCGACCTGCACAAAATGTCTATAAATGTCATCTCTAGTGATTATGCTCATCTCCTGTCTAGTAGGTGGGAGGAAACTAGGCGCATTTAAGGAATACCCAAAAGGAGGAAGTCGGTCCATTGCAATACCGACAGATGCTGAAAGATCCACAACACCCGCAAACCAACATCTGGAGCGATCTGAAGGGCTAGCTGAGTCGATGGCTTCCGAGGAGAGATAGGCCAAGTATGGGTACCAATCTTGCCCCTTCATTGTGTTGACAAAGCTTCGAAGACGGTGTAAGAGAGCGACAAGACTAAAAATAGCCTCAAGCCGAAAAGGTCTAGCACCAAACTCTGCGAGCATGATGAACTGAGGTACTGTCTGTTTACATCTGATGGTGCGGCGGCGGAGGAGGACCTATACTCTCTTTGTTGAGGCCCAATCACTGTCAAGTAGGCATGGCCCCCAAACCTTAGAGCCATAGAGGATTGTGGGTCAAATGAGAGTATCCATGAGAGACATCTTGGATGAAATGTCCTGAAAATGGTGTCTGAAGCACTGCCTCTCTAAAAGGGCTAGAGAGCTATATCCTTTATTAACTCGAAGCTGAAGAGCATGTCGTAGGATGACACGAGGACCTATGAATTGAACCCCCAAATAGGTACAGGTGCTAGTGATCTCGACCTCTTCTCCTTTGAGGAAGAAATGGAGATCAATGAGTGGCTTCTTCGATCCGTTGAAGATCATAACCTTGGTTTTACCCACGTTGACCATCAAGAGAATATTATAATCCGAGGAATTTATAATTGTCCATCTCCAAACAACTGCAACTGTGAAATAAAAATTACGTTGCTGAAGTATTGGTGAAAGCATATCACAACAGATCGAGAACATTGATACAGAGTACCAAATTCATGAAGAAAAAGAAACTTGGCACAAGCTTACGTGTTTTCAATGGTAGCAAAATTAAAATGCATTTGTGGGTGTGGACATAGCTGAGACATCGACACACATTTTTCATTACAAAATTTCTCGTGATTACAATCGACAACCTGTCGAATAACTACTAGAAATCAGTCAAAATATCTGTGAAAAGGTGGCCTGGGTAGGTCTACAAAGACTATTTTGTGTGAAATGGTTACATCATTTTGAGAAGTCGCGATTGGGTAAAATACATTATAATTGAAAGTAAGATACATCAAGATTAAGGTAAGGTTAAAAGGGAGACTTTGAGCAGCACGAAAGCCATGGATAACATAACACCTCGAAAAATTGCTATAATGCCACATGAAAATTCGCAACCTTATGGTGTCATTATATTTGTGTAGTTATGGGAATTAAAAGTGGTTGTTTACATTTCAATTTTTAACTATATAAGGTTAGTATTATATGCTTTTAATAAAGATATAATATATAGAAGTTCCAAAAAGAAGGTACCTTAATTTCGAGCAACGTGAAGTTAATACCCCTCAATGTCATAGTGAATATTGTTATCAAATTGAGGTTCCATTTAAAGTATTCAATATTCGGAAGTCCCAATTCAATGAAATAAGGATGAAGAGGGTATATTATTTTTGTGGTGGGACTATAGTATTTTGTGCATCGAATTAATCTCAATTTTATTATGAAGAAGTTCGATTTCTAAATCTTGAAACCTTAGATAGTGTTGAGATGGAGATACACATAATAACACAATATTTTATCAAGGAAATACTTTACACAATTGTAGTGAGATTCACCTCTCTTATATAGAGCCCAAGATGTCATAATTGTCCAAAATCCTAAACGTTAATAATAACCGAAATCCCTAACTTTTAGCTTAAGTCACCACGGTGACTTTATTACACATGTTACTCTTATATTCTAACACCCTCTCTTAAGGCTTATGTTACTTAAAACAAAACTCACTGAAAGCAAAACAGATTCTGACTACAAACACAATTTTTGAAAACTAAAACATCAAAATCAAACATTCTTCAAATGCTTTTTTTTTGAAAACAATGCTCAAGCCAGTAAGACTCCTTCACGTTGCTCCCTATTCCGTTGAAAGGTATAGTCTCCCAATTGTAATCCAAGTTCCTAGCATCATTGGACACCATTTGCACATGAAATGTCTTGTAACCCTCGTAAAGGTATGGTATTGAACTTCCATATTTCGGATCTCCTTTGAACTATAGAACAACAATCCCCTCGTGCATGTCTCATAATCCCAATGAGATATAGTTTCTTTGATCCACAAGCCTTCCATGTTGATGTTCTGTAGCTCGGACAAGAACTTCTGCATAGGTTTTGTGTTAAACATGCGTGAAGTCTTCCAAGACAAATCCATTTTGTAATTCACTTTATTTATTAAGTAAAAGTCTTTTAGGCTAATCTCAATTGTAGATCTCACTGTGAGATTAGGGTTTTGGTAGATTAGGTCTTTAGGTAAATGATAAAGGTAGGTCAAAGTAGAGGGTAAAGACACATTCTATTCTTCATGAAAACAATTTTGTTCGAAGGCGAACAAAGAGGTCGAGTAAGAGGGAAAAACAAGGCAATAGTGAGAAGATCAATTTGCAGTGATTGCATGTTGAAGAAATCAACGCCAACAGTGATTTTGTATAGCCGTATAGAATTTCGTATAGTGTATGGACAGATCCGTATGGATCTGTACAGACGTACAAATAGGCTGTACGAACGCATCAAGGGTAGCAGGTTCTCAAATCTGTTTTGTCGTTTTTCTCTTCCAGTAAGCAGAAAAGCCTCTTTTTGAGGTGTCCTTGTAAGTTTTGATCATTTAATGAAACATTGATTTGAAGGACAAATTTCCTGTTTATCTCAGAAATTATTTGTTTTCGTTGTTTGTATTTTCCAGCTATTTGTGTGATTGTTCCATGTTTAGAATTTTACTTCTGTTATTGAATAAATTCAAGATCTGATTTGTTTAATAAAGAAGCATAGGATAGCAGTCACCTAGGGTATGGAAAATTAACATGGTATCAAAGCTTCTCTTTGATTGACTCTCAGGGGTTTACAGTGGGTTTGATCAGATGCAGGCAACAAAGGACTAGCAGTGAGGGTTTATTTTTTTTTTGATTTTCAGATTTGGGAGTTTGTACTTTAGATCTTAGAGATGGCATCAACTAGCCTTAGGTTCGAGGATAACTTGAATTGTGCCTCGAATTTCCTAGCATGGAAAGTCAGGGTAATTCTTCTATTATAAGAGAATGACCTTTGGGATATCATCAAGGACGTGGTAGCTTTGTCGAAAGATTCTTAGCTTTTGGTAACCCACAAGAAGAAAGAAGTGAAATCCAAGCCGATGATCATGGATGCAACAAAGGATCATCTGATCCCCCATGTATCCGTGAAGAAGACGGTAAAGGACGTGTTCAATGCCCTGGTTAGTCTTTACCAGAGTGAGAACATTAACAGGAAGATGATATTGCACAACAAGCTCAGATCTATTGAGATGACTAGATCAAACATCGTCACTAGTTACTTGATGAAGGTCACACAGTTCTGTGACTAGCTTGCAGTAGTTAGGAAGAAGGTTGAAGACAAAGTGTTGGTAAGGGCACTGGATGGTTTCCCACCTCAATTGGAAACATTTGTCCAGGGTATTTGTGCTCGGGAGAATCTTCCCTCATGGGAAAGATTGTGGGATGACTGTATCCAAGAGGAGACTTAGATGGATTCAAAGATCAATAGACAAGGAGGTGACAATGACCATGCCCTATTTGGTCAAGCAAAGAAGGGCAAAGGTAAAGGACCCAGCAAGAGTAAGGCAAAGAGTGAGGAGTTGGCCTCACAATCAATGAAAGACTTGAGTAAAATCAAGTGCTTCATATGTCATATGAATGGTCATTATGCATCATAGTGTCCAGAGAAGAAGAAGGGTAAAGGGAAGCAACAACACCATGTAGCAACCTCAACTGAACCTCAGATGAACGAGTTCACCTCCAAGTTTGAGAAGGATTTCTCGACGGTGTCTTGTTTCTCTTCCAACATAGTTCAGAAGAACGCATGGTATGTGGACAGTGGAGCATTGAGGCATATGGCATCGACCCAAGAACTATTCTCAAGTCTAACAGAGCACATCTCAGGAGTTTAGGTCGAGCTTGGTGGTGATGCCAAGTACCCAGTAGCAGGAGTTAGGACCTTTCCTTTCCAACTGTAGTTAGGCAAATCTTTAGATTTTGATGATGTGTTGTTTGTTCCAAGTCTCTGGAAGAATCTGCTTTTAGTTTTGGTAATGGAAGACAAGGCCTATGTAGTAGAGTTCAAGAGCCACAAGTCCTCCTTAGATCGAAGGAGTCTAGCCTAGGATCAACTCAGGTGATTGGGGTTAGAGAAGGCAATTTGTATAGGTTATAGGGTGAACCTGTTCGAGCCCTAGTTCATACACATAAAACTTGTGCGAGTTATGACACAAGAGGACGGGGCACTTGCATCACTGGGCATTGCCTATTTTGAGGGATATTGTCACAAGTTTTCTAGAGTTCAACATTGAGCAAAATGGTGTGTGCATAGGGTGCACGCTTGGCAAGCATGCCGAGGCTACTTTCCCAAGCAGTGAGCATAGATCTAAGGGGATTCTAGATCTTGTGCATTCAAATGTGTGTGGGCCGATGTCAGTAGCATCAATTACAGGAAACATGTACTATGTTTTCTTCATTGATGACTTCTCTGGAAAAACATGGATCTACTTCTTGAAGACAAAGGATGAAGTCTTCAGGAGGTTTCAGGAGTTTAAAGCTCTTGTAGAGAACCAAATATCGAAGAAAATCAAGGTTTTGAGATTGGACAATGGGCGTGAGTATACCTTCAATGATTTTAAGGATTTCTACAAGGATGCAAGAATCAAGATGGAGTTCACTGTTCCGTACAACCCATAACAGAACGGGGTTGTAGAGCGAAAGGATCGATCCATCATAGAGCCTGCTAAGGCCATGATACATGACCATTATTTGTCGATGTTTCTATGGGCATTAACATGCAATGCAACAGTCTACATCCATAATAGGTGTTCTTATAGGGTTTTGGGGGATATGACACCAGAGGAGGCATTCTCTAGTGTGAAGTAGGAGGTGAGTCGTTTTTACATCTTTGGTTGTCCAGTTTACATCCATATACCAGTGGAGAAGAGGATCAAGTTTGAGCCCTCCAACAGGAAGGGTTTGTTTGTTGGCTACAGTGAGAATTCAAAGGCTTACAAGATCTATTTTCTAGTGGAGAGAAAGACAATTGTAAGCAGGGATGTAAATTTCGAGGAAGACTTCGCATCTAGGAAGTCTCATGAGCCATTACTAGTGACAAAGGATGAGGATCAGGAAGCTCCAAAGGTTGAGCCATGATCACCAACGAATTCCAGTTTGGGGAAACCTTAAGATACAGAGGAGGAACCACCAACTCGTACCAGTTATGTTGGGAGACCTCGTTGGTACATAGACATTGGAAGTGCTTAGGAGCAAGTTGAGGATCTTAGGAGCTCATTCAATGAGAGTAGGCCTCCAAAGAGGTTTCCAAACTTCATGGCATTGATGAGCAATATCATAGATTCTAAGCCTTCCAGTTTTTAAGAGGTAGTCAACCATTAGGTTTGGAGGGATGCCATGGTGGAGGAGTACACCTCCATCATGAATAATGATGTTTGGGACATTGTGTCTAGACTGGAGGGGAAGTTAGTGGTGACTTCGAGATGGATTTACGAGATCAAGCATGCACAGATGGTAGCATAGAGAAGTGCAAAGCGAGGTTCATGGAGAGAGGATTCTCCCAGAAAAGGGAGTGGATTATGAGATGTTTGCTCCAGTTGCTAGGTATACTTCCATTAGAGCAGTGATGTCTTTAGTCTCCATTATGGGATGGAGGATACATTAGATGGATGTGAAGACAACATTTCTCAATGGGATAATTGAGGAAGAAGTGTACATCGAACAACCTTAGGGCTTTGAGGTCAATGGGAAGGAGTCCCGTGTGTGTAGGTTGAAAAAGGCCCTATATGGACTCAAGTAGACATCGAGAGCATGGTATTCTAGGATCAATGGATACCTACAGAGCATGGGCTTCACCAAAAGTGAAGCAAACCCAACTTATATTTCATATTTGTTGAGGCTGATCTGCTCATTTTGGTGCTATATGTAGATGATCTATTTCTCACAGGTTCAGAGAAGCTCATTGCAGGGTGCAAGGCAGATATGGAAGCTGAGTTTGAGATGAAAGTCATTGGCTTGATGCATTACTTCTTGGGGTTGGAGGTTTGGCAGAGACTAGGAGACATCTTCCTTGGGCAGGGTAAGTGTATAATTGAGATTGTGAAGAGATTCCGGATGGAGGACTGCAGGTCCATGGCTACGCTTATGATCACTAATATGAAGAAGGTTACTACTTTAGATTCAGATATGGTGGACCCCATGTTGTATAGGCAGCTGATAGGTTCTTTGATGTATCTGGTCAACACTAGGTCAGAATATATGTTTTGTAGTGAACACCTTGAGCCAGTTCATGGTGGAGCCGAGGAAGGATAATTGGGTAGCAACAAAACGTGTGCTTAGATACTTGAGGCGCACAGTGGAGTATGGTTTGAGATATCTTGGAGAAGGTGAAGTGAAGTTGCATGGGTATACAAACTTAGATTGGGCAAGCAGTGCATCGGATTGGAAGAGTACCTTAGGGTGCTGCTTCAGCTTGGGATCAACAATGATATCCTGGTTCAGTCGAAAGCATACTTCGTAGCACTCAGTTCAACATAGGCAAAGTATATGGCAGCGAGTACAGCTAGTTGTGAAGCCATCTGGCTTCGCAAGTTGCTAGAAGGTTTATTTGATCGAGAGTTGGATCCCATAGTGATTTCCTGCGATAATCAGAGTTGTATCAAACTGTTAGAGAATCCATTTTTTCATGACAGATCCAAGCACATAGAGATTAGGTATCACTTCATTCGAGACATGATTTAAAAGGGAGCAGTGAAGCTCCAATATGTACCCACATATCAGTTAGTTGCTGATATTCTGACCAAGCTCTTAGCAAAGGGAAGTTTGAAGCATTTGGAGACAAAACTTGGCTTGGTACAGAATTCCTTCCTTGATAAGAGGGAGTGTTGATGTTTTGTAGCTTGGACAGGAACTTCCTCATAGGTTTTGTGTCAAACATGTGTGAAGTCATCCAACACAAATCTAGTTTGTAATTCACTTTATTTATAAAGTGAAAGTCTTTTAATTAGGTGTTGAGTCTAATAAAGTGCATTTTAATGCATTAGTGATTTAGGCTAATCTGAAGTGTAGTTCTCATCTTGAGATTAGGGTTTTGGACCTTTGGTAGTTTAGGTTTTTAGCCAAAGTATAAAGGCACGTCAAAGTAGAGGGTAAAGACACATTCATTTCTTCTCAAAGACAGTTTTATCCGAAGGCGAAGAAAGAGGCTAAGTAAGAGGGAAAAACAATGCAACAATGAGAAGATCGATTTGTAGTGATTGCAGGTTGAAGAAATCAACGTAAACAATACTTTTGTATGGTTGTACAAAATTACGTATAGTGTATAGACGGATTTGTATAGGCTTACAAACATGCCTTACAGTCGTATAGATGCATCAAGGGCAGTAGGTTCTCATATCTATTTTGTCATTTTTCTCTTCCAAATAGTAGAAAAACCTCTTTTTGAGGTGTCCTTGTAAGTTTTGATCATTTAATGAAAGATTGATTTGAAGGACGTATTTCCTATGTATCTAAGAAATTATTTGTTTTTGTTGTTTGTATTTTCTAGCTATCTATGTGATTAATGCATGTTTAGAATTTTACTTCTGTTATTGAAAAAATTCAAGATCTGACTCCTTTAATAAAGAAGCTTAGGACAACAGTCGCCTAGGATATGGAAAATTAACATTCCAAACTATTGAAGTTTTGAACAACTATCTCTACTCCACTGCATCACTCCCTATATTTAAAGTGTGGGCTTCATAAAATGAAAATAGTGATAGTCCTACAGTGAGGTCATCATTGTTGTTAGTATCTAGGGGTCTCCAATAATGGTTGTTAGGATATTTAGACACTTAGGAGTTAGTTAGGTCAACTTGGTCTAACGTTTCTTTAGGTAAAATGTGTTTCTTTAGTATGCATTTATACTTATTTAATTTGACGATCATGATATGTTCTAGACATAGAGTGATCCGATGATTCATCTTCACCTTGATCTCAATGGCTATTCATCATTGGCTTAATACTCGGTTAATCCATGACCTCTATTTAAAGAGCATGGAGGGTCATTTGCTTAATGATTGATTGCGAGAAACTCATGTAAATACTCTTTTCTTTTGCATTAATATATTTGCTTATGTAGTAGCTATTTGGCTAGGGCCGTGGACTGTTTCCCTATCTGAGGGTTTTAACCACTTAAAATATCGGGGTGTTGATTTGTGATCTATTTTTGTGAGCGGTGGCTTAATGTGTTTGACTTGCATGGAAATACCTTGTTTTAATATCGAGCTGCAATTAATGCAAGCTAAGAAGCCTTGTGGCTTCGAGAATTCCTTTAGAGTTTGGATTCTAGTAGCAGCATTCGACTACCCTTTGGTGTGACAAATAGAGTGCCATCAAGCTCACCAAAGATCCAATTCAATACTAGTGCAACAAACACATTGAACTGCAAATGCATTTCCTCATAAAACTTATTCAAGATTGCCAACTCAAGGTGCCCAAGACATGTTGGCATCAATGAATATACACTGTTGGCATCAATGACAACTTAATCAACAATCTCCCCCTTTGTCATTGATGACAACACTCAGGCTCCCCCTGAGAATAGGCTCCCCCTATTCACAACTTCTCTCCCCCTTTGGCATCAATGGCAAAGGGTACTATCTTGAGGTAACACTCCCCCTCAGGGCATGCTCCCCATGTCAACAACTTCTCTTCCTTTTTGCATCAATGGAAATGAGAACTTTCGTTAACAATACTGCTCCCCCTATCACTGGGCACTGCTGCTACTTATATGCTGGAACCAAATACTATAGGATAATCAAGTACATAGCTCCTTTTACACTTATAACACTGATCGATAGTCTTCAAAATGGTATTGGGTTTTTCCCAATATTTTCATCATTTCTGTTTTGATCATTGGTGCAATCTACTGACTTTATTTTCCATACTTTGGTAGGCTGATCACTGTTCATGACATTCGGTTGAACTTGCTTTCTTCTCCAAACTTTAACTTCTCCCTGCATCCTGCAATGTTTCGCAAAATGACCATAATGATAACAATTATAACATTGAACAGAAAACATACCTTGATTTATATCTGGAATTATTCTGTCATGAGTTCTGCAATGGATGGCTTTGTGACCATAGTTGTTACACTTGTAGCAGTGACCAATGAACATCATGGGATCTCCTTGAGCAAAGGATCTTCTTTGTGATGCAAGTTCTCTGTTTCTATTCTTCCTTGAATCTTGCTGATCATGGGATCTACTGAAAATATCTCTATAACTATTAGCCTTTTCTTCTTTTTCCCTAGAACTTTCACTTTCTTCAATGTTCTTTTCAATCTTTGAATTTGTCTTCAACTGAGCAACTGCCTTGTTCAGATCTTCCTTTAGAGAGAGGATCTTCAATTCTTGCTTTTGACAAATTTCTATCTTTTCTTGGAGTTGTCTTGTTAGGTCTTCTTCAATTTTCTTGACTTCTTCTATATGTTCTTTCAGATCAATGACAATACTATCTTCCATCTGTCCTTTTATTTCTTGATTTTCTTTTCTGAGTTCTAAGAGTTCCTTTTCAAAGTCAAAATTCGTCAGACATACCTTTCGTAATTCTATCTTCAAGGATTTGATTTCATCTTCTTGTTTTCTTCTTATTTTCTCTTCAATCTCATGATTGAAATGAATTCCCATTTTGTCACTTGGATCTTCTTTCTGACTGGCGGATCTTTCCTTCTGCATTTTTTCAAGTAAGATACTGATCTCACTATCTTTGTCTTGAAGCTTGCGAGTCAATTCTTTCTCCTTATCTTCTAGCTGTCTTCTGAGCTTGTCAATTTCTTCTGATTGTCTTTTATTTTCAACAACAGACTTCTCAAGTTTATCTTTCAGAGAGTTGGATATGGCTTCTTTGATTCTGGTAGCTTCTTCAACTTGGAGATGTAGATCAATTACAGTCTGTGTGGCTTTCTCAGATTCTTCTTGATTCCTCTTCTCAGATTTGTCCAATTGTTCTTGTAATACCTGGTTCTGTTTACAAAGTTTCTCAACCTTTTGCAAAGCATTAGTAATATCATTGTTTAAACATTCATTTCCATCATTTATCAAGAAACAATGAGATTCATCACATTTTGATGTATTACAATCTATGAATTTTGAATAGTACTTATCCTCTATACCCGATAGACATATTTCTTCAAAAACATTACAAACAGGGTGTTCAATAGACTTACCTTCATACTTACTTGGATCTTGTACTGACCTTTCTATGGAGTTGTCTTCTGCTTTTTGTTCTTCAAGTTGATCTAACTTCAGTGACAATTCTTCAATTGAGTTGCACTTTCCTATTTTCTTCTTTTGGAGATCTGTCAGATCTGCAGTCATGAGTTTCATAACTTCTTCTTCATGTTCCTTAGAGGAGTAGAGATGTTCTATTTTGAGCCATAGTTCCCTAGCAGTGTTGCACTTTCCAATTTTCTCTTTTATGGAATCTGATAAGCCTTCAAGAATGGATTCCATAGCCATTGAATTATTTTTCCTTGCTTCCTTCTGAGTTGTTGTTTTCACTTTCTTCGGATGATCGTACCCAGTAAGCACTGACTGCCATACTCCACTGCCTTCTGCTACAAGATAACCTTGCATTCTTCTTTTCCAGATCAAGTAATTTGTCCCACAAAACAATGGTGCTCCATTCACTGAGAACCCCATGGTGTGTGAAGGATCTACTTCAAGCTGGTAAGGCTTTTTGTGAAGGACCCGCTCTGATACCAATTGTTGGACACACCGAGCACACTGAGAGGGGGGGGTGAACAGTGTGTATAGCTTTTTATTACTTTTTCAACTTTAACAATCATCAACTGCTTCTTCAATACATCATTCATTAATGTATTACCACATTATCATTATATCATCAACATTATTAACAATTACAGCTCATCATCACATATCATCATATCATCATCACAAAGGAAGCATAGCAAAACACAGTACACAAGATTTTTACGTGGAAACCCAAGTCCTGGGGGAAAAACCACGGAAGCCTTTATAATAATAATTTACCAGCAACAACTGGAAGGAGGCAACAACCCCCTTTGTTACAAAGACTTCAATTCTCCAGCTACAACTGGAAAGAGGCTACAACCCCCTGGTTTACAGTCTACAACCTGAAGGAATCCTTAGCTCCCTATATTTATTTGCCCCATCCTACCACCCTGAAATGAAGATAGATACTTAACTACTGCACTGATCCTGTGGACCGGCTATCCAACACCTGTAACACACTGCACAATCTGTACCACACTGCACAACCACTATCACTACTGACCACTGCTGACCACTGTACATCAACTGTATCACACTGCTCAATCTGTATCACACTGCACAACCACTGTCACTGCTGACCACTACTGACTAGTGCACATCAACTGTATCACACTGGTCAATCTGTACTATATTGCACAACCACATCAACTGACCACTGCTCATCACAACTGTGCCACATTGTTCATCAACTAAGTAATCAATTTGTCTGTACCAATCAATCTGCTGTTCACGTCATTCGAATTAGTAAATATCAGTTTAACCAACGGTATACTAGACTTAGTCCACCTGAGTCAAACCAACTATTCATACAACTCAGCCAATCTGAGTTAAGGAATCTGCTCATGTAGCCTGAATCAATGTACTCACTGCTCAATACCACCATTCATCATTTCATCAATGCCACCATTGTATCATTGTTTCTATATATCACTACATACACCACTGAGCATACATAATCCTGTGTACCATCGCACTTTACTGAGCATACAGCAGTGTACATCACTAGCACATCAACATACACTGAGCATGTCACTGTGTAAACATCACTGATCATATCATATGTAAGTTGAGCATATCTAGAACATGACTGTGTAAACTTCTTTAGCACATCAACATACACTGAGCATGTCACCGTGTAAACATCATTGATCATATCATATATAAGATGAGCATATCTAGAACATGACTGTGTAAACTTCTTTAGCACATCAACATACACTGAGCATGTCACTGTGTAAACATCACCGATCATATCATGTGTATGTTGACCATATCTAGAACATGACTGTGTAAACTTCTTTAGCACATCAACATCAAGTATACATCATAATGCATAGGAGAGCATCATCTTCATAGAGTGTACATCATTATCACATGCATTATCATCATAAAGTGTATAATATCATAGCATAAAGGTATGCAACATCATCATCATATCCTCCATAATGACTTCAAATATATATACCAATATATAGGCTCACATACTAATATCAAAGATGAACTCTATCCATGAGAGACATGTGCCATTACAAGAGAAACCCAGAAGCATGAGCCATACCTTTTTGAAGATCATAAGGTCAAGAAACAATAGACAAACCAAAATAAAATCTAGATCATGTCATCACATAGCCCTCGTAACAAGCTTTCCAATGAGCCAAGAATTTTGTAATTCCGATTCCGTATGAGAAAGTTATGCCAATTTTAGTGAAGATACCCAAAAACAATTTCCTCCACAAAATTTCGCACTTTTCTCCAAGAGTTGCGAAATTCCAATTGATAAGCAAATGAAATGTTTGATATTCTATTTATATAGGTCGTGGAGGAAAGTTATTACCTCAAACAGGGCCGACATGCAATTCGAAATTACAAATAATTAAATTTTCTTTTGTTTGGTCGGCTCACCCAAAAAGGTGGGGTACACCAACTTCAAAAATTCATATCTCTTCAACCGTAAGGAGTTAGAAGATGCTCCACATATCAATGGAAATGGCTTGATGAGGACTATCTCCCTATGATGGGTTTATTTGCAAATTCTTGGTCTAATACCCTTAAATTATTCAATATGTCCAGGACGTCAAAGACCCCACACATGAGGGTGCCAAAGACCATACCACCAACTACAAGAGTTTCAAAGTCTTCTTCAACCTATCAAGGCACGTCCATGGGCTCTACCTCCATCTACATCCCAATATCTATATAACCACAAATAGGACCATACATCACCATGGTTCAAGACCCAAGGCACCACATGCAAGGGTTTCAAGGACTCTTTCAAGGATATCATATAATATTTGAACAAGACACTTTCCATGGACTTCAAGCCCATCACATAGGACTCCATCGCCAAGTGATGAGGGCATCATGACCAAGGATTCTATCATATCAAAGGCTCCAACAATCATGGGCTTACAGACCACCATATGTATAGATTCCAAGACCCAAATCATTTCCAAATGCACCATCAATGATCATATAGTGTCCAAGGGTCATCATGCCGCCATTTATGTGGGTGCTAGACCTTCTCATGCATAATGACCTTCTCCAAGGGTTCCATGACCCCCGCAAGGGATACACGGGCATCAAGATC
Organism: Larix kaempferi; assembly: GCA_027924585.1. Taxonomy (NCBI): domain Eukaryota; kingdom Viridiplantae; phylum Streptophyta; class Pinopsida; order Pinales; family Pinaceae; genus Larix; species Larix kaempferi. Next base: position 60,721 of record BSBM01000893.1, read on the forward strand.
TTCATTAAGGGTTCCAAGTCTTCATCAAGTCATTAATGACCACATCATCACCTTTAAGAGGACAACGACCATTAAACCATCAAATGTGGGTCCAAGGACTTCTTCATCAAGAAAGGGGCTTCATAGGCTTCTTCAACCACCTCAACCACACCAGGGGACCTACAAAGGTCAAGATCCATCATGACATCACTTGTGGGGTTGCTAGACCTTCTCCTGGGGTACCATGACCTCAATAAACACAAATGACCACTGAAAGGTTCATTTGGACTCTTGCAACTTCTTCAACCCACCAAGGACACTTTCTAGAATATTAGGGCATAGGTTGTGGTATTGGAAAACAATTGGGGAACCAGAGAAACACCTTAGGGGTACTTAAACACTCTAAAGGGTGTTCAGGGCTTTTTCGTTTTCCCAAGGCCTCCAAGGGCTTCAAGCTTGGGCTTGGAAAAAGTCAAAAGGTCTCCTCTTGACACAAACAACCATAAACCAAACACTAACCCTCAGGGGCTTCTCAAGGTGCCCAAGACATGTTGGCATCAATGAATATACACTGTTGGCATCAATGACAACTTAATCAACAACAACTCCTAAAGGCCAAGTGGGTAGTCCCTACTTACTAAGTTTTTTTTATAGTTTGTTTTTGGGAGTTGTAAGTTACCAAAATTTAAAACGACAGTCAATGTCTAGTGATGCAAATATTTCGATGACAAGCAAACCTTTTAACAATCAATCAATGATATACGTAAGAGAGAAATAATCAATTAATCAATAAGACCAGTGCCGTCTCTACTTGGGCTATGGAGTCACAATAATGAGCTTATCAAATATTTATCCAAAAGGACTAACTCATTCACTTAACAAGATTTAACAAGAAATAATCACTTCCAGTAAATGAACAAGTAAATGAAAAATGCTTGTAATAAGATGATCAATATATCATGTAAGCATTAAAATGTAGAATAAGAACAACTTAAGGAATCAAAGATACATATAACAATATTGAGCTGAAAATAAAGTACTTGAAGCAAATATTGTGAATAAGATAACAATGTTGTGCAAGTGGTCCTGTAAATTTTAATATATTTTAGGTCTCTCTTTAACTCAGGGGATTAAGGTTTTGCTGCAATGAAATTGAACTATTCTATGTGTTTACCCCAAGAGACTATCTCCTTCGATTAGAGAGAGAATGCCAGGTGCTCAACCTGACAACACAAGGTTCCCAATTAGCTCCATGGGTCAATCTTGAAACTTGTTGGGTGCTCAACTGGAGGATACAAAGTGCCATGAGACTCCCCACAGCCTCTACCCCACTAGCTCCACAGGTCAAGCCTCTTTTTCTTTGTTCCAGTGAAGATATATTTATGGGTGCCTATTAAACTAGCCAACACAAATCTTTGCCCTTTCTTGTCACCCAAGATCGGACAAACCAGCGAGGAGAGAGAATACGGGGCAAAAATGAGGCTTAAGTTAAATTTTATCCTTTTAAGCAAATACTACGAAGCAATGCAAGCCAAGTGCGATATCACAAGGGAGGCAAAGCCTACTCACTTGTGAGGTGCGGGCAAAATGAAATAACTTGGAATAAAATTACGGAAATAAAGTACAAGCCTCAATGATATTGCATGGATGGGCAGAGCCACTTCTCATGCAAGGTGTGGGCAAAATAGATAAAGCAAATACTTGGAAACAAATTGCAAGCCAACGCGATTTCACAAGGGAGATAGAGCCTACTCACTTGTGAGGTGCAGGCAAAAGAAAATAAACAAAGAAGTAAAATGCTAAACCCAAGCAACTAACAAAACCATGCAAGGATGGGCAAAGCCTCTTCTCTTGCATGCAACTAAAAACTAACTAACTAAGAACTGAAAACTTGAAATGAAGTGCAATAAAATAAAGCCCAAGAGGCTCTCTTGGGCTTGTTACAATGATATATATTTCAACACTTGTTAAATGTGGGAAAAGAGGGGAAAAAGAGAGAAATTTGACCCTTTTTTGTGAGGGACTTGGAGTGGTCACTCTTGGGTGTTCTTTGTGCTTGCTAATGACCAAATTTGGGCATTCCCTCCCCCTGTAAGATCAGAAACCTACTCAAAACAAGAAGCTATTATAGTACAAATGTGATGAAAATGAGTTTAAAATAGACTTATAATTTTGCATGTAAAAATCAGAAATTTTTCTGAGGCAAATTTAGCATGTAAAAACTTGAAAAAAAAAGAGTTAGGGGGGCAAAAGAAGCTTGTAAAAATCTGCAATAAAAGGAAATGTTAGTTGAAGATGCCAAGTCCTTTTGAAAGTTGAACAATGGGGTATCCCACTCGGGAATCCCACTCTCCAAACCTAGGCAACCTGTAACAAACTAGCTCAACATGAAAATGGGGTGAGAGATCTACAAAGACTTGAGAAACAAGATATTCAAATTAGAAATATATTAACTTCTCAAATACTAAGCAAATAACTCACATAACATGCAACAAACCTATTACAATGCTATTCTCAAGCAAAAAACTTTGCTTGAGATCCACAAGTGCAAGAAAAACTATGAATGAAACAATATCACCTCATCCACCATGCCAAGGACAATAATTCCTCCAAAGATTTTTTCTATTAACTTCTCAAAGCTGGAAATTACAATGGCTCCCTTCTTGGACAAGAATGGAGCAAGAGAGCAAGAGAGCAAGAGAGAGCAAAAAAACTGAAAGAGAGGAAGAGAGTGAGTGATGCTAACCCAAATGAGGAGGAATGCCCTCCTTAAATAGCCCAAGAGAGGAAGGAGATCCCATTTGCATGCTTGCCATGTGTCATAATGGAGAGAGGGGGGCCCAAGAGAGGGGGGGCACATTTGCTCAAGGAGGGCATAAACCATGGTTTGGGATCTAAGTAATGGGGGGAAACCCCCCTTTTAATGTTTCCAAGCCCAAACCTAAGTCAAATGGGGGGGAAACCACCCAAGTGGGACCCCACTCATTGACTTTCATAAAGCCCATGAGCTCAAGGAGAGGAGGGCGCACCTCGTAGAGGAGAAACTCATTTCTTGTGATACAAATGCTTGGGGGGGCCCTTTTAACATCCGAAATTGCCTTGGGTACATAATATGAACATTAGAACCTTTACTTGGCCACCCCAAGTGACTATAGTCACTTTTCCAAAATTTGGCTTACTAATTAAATGCCCAATTTCTTGATTTCCATGACTAACCTGGGAAAAAGCGTCCAAAACAATAGCAAGACTTGTCCGAATGACTTCAAACTTGGCCCAAGGTAGTAGGGGGTCTCATGCCATTTATCTTGAGTACCCATACCCCTATACAACATAAAAAGGACTAAGTAACCCTCTTTTACATTACAACATTTTGTCCCGAGGGACATTTTTTAATGACCAAAAATTAAAAAAAAAACCTATATAAAACTTAACGAAATTCCGCAAGACTGTGGATAATGTCTAGCATGGTAATATAGAACATTCCTAGGCCCCAATCATCCCATGAACTCGATCACCAGAACGCCTTTCACCACTTTGGAGGTATCTTTGAGTGAAAAACTCAAATAATTAAAATTACTAAAAATGAATTTTAATTATCCAAGTGAAAAAACACTCGATGAAAGGATTTCCCTAATGACAAAGTCTTAGGTGATTAAGTTACACAAAACTAGACCTTCATGCTGACATATCCTTACAAAATCCCCCGCAGGCTAAGTCACCTGACACGAGGACACGAGACACGAGTGTCCCCACGGGACATGGTGACCCCCCGAATCAGGACACGTAGGACACGTTTTATATACATATATATATATATTTTTTTTAAATATATTAAAATTTAAAAATATAGACATATAGATCCAATAAAATTTAGAAACTAGAACATTTACAATTACAAATATTCAATAGAAATTAGAATCAAAACACATTAATGATTATTGATTGCACATTTGGCATTCACAAAACACAACACATTTGTCATTCACAATCACAATCACAATCATATAGATGCATGTCGGAGACTTGGAACCATATTTCTCATTAAGTCGTCAAAATCAAAATGTATTACATAGATGTCGGAATGCCACTGGGCACTGGCAAATGCCAAATAGACTAATAGTCTAATAGTAAATACAAAAAAGGGGTGGATCAAGATGGAAGAATCCCATCTGTCAATGGCTCAATAGTCCTCCTCCATGCCTGAATCAACAAACTCGTCACTGCCCTGATCCTCATCCTCATACTCCTCCTCCCCTCTTTCTCTTCCTCTTTGCCAATCTGACTAACTGCATCTACTGGTGTGGAGGATGACCCCTGCATACAATCACCCTCATCAAAAGTGACCGGCTCTAGCACTGGATCATTAAGATCCATGTTGGCTAATGCCAACTCAGTACTGCTGTCCGAACCCATATTGTCATTATTAGGAAAGACATCCCACATCTTTGTCTTTCCCTTCGCCCATTCCTCCCTCTTCCTGTAAATAAGACGAAGGTTAGAGTGCACATACACCATCGTCTCTGCCCTGGACTGCTCAAGCCTGCTCTTCTTCACGTTGTACAAGTTCCCATATGTGCTCCAATTCCTCTCACAACAAGAGGATGAAGTAACTTGACAGATGACCCTTAAGGCTATCTTCTATAGAAGAGGGCATGTTGCCCCATGAGTTGCCCACCAAACACTGGGTTTCTTAACCCCCATGTCTCTAACCACCCCATATCCTCCAAATCTCCTAGTGCCAGTGGAAAACTCATAAAATCCCTCCTCCACCGCCTCAAGGTGGTCTCTATCCGGAAGTAGCCGTCTAAATGCTGTCTTCCTCCCCTTTGAGATCTCTCCATCCATGTTAGGAGGGACTCTGGATGAGGGCCCCGACCCACCACTGAGCCAATCCTGAGCGTAGTACTTGGGGTTCAATGAGTGGGTCAAGCAATGCAAAGGTGTGCAATTCTTATCCCACCTGGAGATAAGAATGTCCTGTATGGTGGACCATAAGTTCTCTGCTGATGTCTCATACTTAGCATACTCATTCTCCATAACAATGGTCCTCATGGACTCAATCATGGAATCCCACCCCTCGTAAACCTCTGCTAGGATGCGCTGGTCCATGTCTGCAAACCGCAACAAAGAAATGATTGGCTCCATGATCTTGATGCTAAGATCTACCCTATCCCACCAACCATCATCTAACACCGTGTCCTTCACCTTTTGTGAAGCACTCTGATCCTTCTTTCTCCAAAAAGGCCAAAACTCTGAAATCACCATGGACCCAAGAGCGGTTTTGACCTCTCTCAACCTCTTGAGCATGATGAATGAGGAAGCAAACCAAGTATCTGCAACCTTCAACAATGAAAGATGTGTGTGCTCTTTGTAGATTGTGAGGGCATTGGTGTGGTTTTGTACGAAGTTACGGATATGGCGTGCATCCTCAATAAGTTTGCCAATCCATGGCACATCTGAAGCAATAGATTTCAGTGCTAAATTCAAAGAATGGACAATGCAAGGTGTCCAAAAAACCTGTAAGAGCAATAAAAGCATGTATAAATGACTCTACAACATTAACATTGCAATGACCAAATTCAAACAATGAGCAAATTAGAAATGAATGGTGTCCAAAATGAACATACTTGTGGATATTTAGCTTCCACAATCATGCCAGCAGCCTTGCAAACAGGTGCATTGTCCGTGATAATTTGTACACAAGATCAACACCTTCTTCTTCAATGGTTTTGATGAATAAATCACACATATACTGTGCATCCTTGTATTTCCCAAGAGCATCCACCGCTTTCAAGAACACCGGTCCATTTGGGGAAGACACCATGAAATTGATGAGTGGATGGCGTGCTGCATCCGTCCATCTATCCGAAACAACACTAACACCACATGTGGACCATTTTGATCTAATTGGATCAATAATTTTATCCACCTCCTTCCTTGCCTTAACCAACAATGTGGTTCTAAGCTTCTCTGAACTAGGAGGCACATAACCAGTTGGAACTCGTTCCATTATAGATCGACACATCTCAAAGTACAATGGTGACCGTGCAACATTGAATGAGATGAAGTTGAGGTAGAAGAAAAATGCAATGGATAGGTCCACCTCTTCTCGCGCCTCTTGTTGGAAAATCCTATCCATTGGACCACTTGAAGTTGGCCTCTTTCTTGTTGGATAAGCAATAGCATCAACCCACTCCTAGTGCTAGAGGGTTTCCTCAAGAATGGAAGAGGATCCTCATGATCTTGTGTCTTGCTTGCTTCAACCACCTTCCCTACCCCAACATGGTCCTCTCTTTCCATCTCTCTCCTTTGGTTAACACTCACTGCTTTGCATGAAGAAATCCCACAAGGGAGGGCCAACAAATGGCTCTTAACCCGATAATATGTGCTCTTGAAAGCATGCTTGCAGAAATTGCAAGTCCAACACACATTGCCTCCCCCACCAAGCTTTGCTCCAACACCTTCTTTCCTTGTGACATACTTCCACAAAGGGTATTTACTCTCTTGTGCTTGTTGTCTTGCCAAAACATGGTTATAATGAGCATGAGCTTCATTAGAAGCAGTTGGAGCACTACTAGGAGCAGAAGAGGTTATGCTTGGAGGAGGAATAGGATTAGATGGGGCATTCTTCCCTTTCCTTTGCCCTCTAGCTGCTGCCCTAGTTGGTTGAGACATTTTCCTTCAACCTTGATGGTGAAATCAACTTGGAATCCCTTCACCTGCAAGAAAACACACTTGAATCTCCTTCACCTGCAAAAAAAACAATTATGGGCTCTCTCTAGCTCTCCCTCACTCTCCCTTCACTTCACAAATGACAAAAAAAAAACAAAAAAATGTGTTTTATGGGGCCCGCGGGCATCCTTCTCACGCCTTTTCATGTCCTAGAATCGGGACAGGAGTGCCCCACGTGGGGCACTCCTGTCCGCGCCCAAATAGTCCCCACGGGACACTGTGCCCTAAAAGGACGTGTCCGATTACTTAGCTCGCAGGGGTGCGGAAATTTCAAGGAGAGAAGACAAGAAAAAGAGTTGCCTCACTTGAATATTCATTAAGTACTTTCTCATCTTCAAGGCACATTCAACATATGCATGGTTCATCGTTGTCCACCTAGTCGGTTTTGGTGGTCAACAAGGGGGATGTTAGGATATTTACACTTAGGAGTTAGTTAAGATCAACGTGTTCTAATGTGCCTTTATATAAAACGTGTTTCTTTAGTATGCATTAGTAGGCATTTGTACTTGTGTAATTCGATAGTCACAATATTTTCTAGACATAGAGTGATCCGATGGTTCATCTTCATCTCTATTGTAATGGCTATTGATTAGTCGCTTAGCACTAGATTAGTCCACGATCTCAATTTAAAGAGCTTGGAGGGCCATTTGCTTGATGATTGTTTGTGAGAAACTCATACGTAAATGCTCTTTTCTTTTGTATAAATATATTGCCTCATGTAGCTATTTGGCTGGGGTCGTGGACTATTTCTCTCTGTGAGGGTATTAACCATGCAAAACATTGGTGTGTTGCTTTGTGATCTATTTGTGTGAGCGGTTGCTTAAGGTGTTTGACCTGTGTGGAATTACCCCGTTTTTGTCAAACGATGGCTACATTTGTTGAATCTTTAAGCTTTCCTTTGAGAAGGTCACTGTCACAGGTTTTGCAATTAATTGTTGTAAGAAATATTTTTCCATGGTAGTAAGATTCAATCCCTTTCTTACTTGTCATTCTCTTTCCCATCCTTTTGTTCGAGCATAGTACTATCTTTGGTCGAGAATCTCCTTCCAATTCTTCTGCAATTACTCTCTTTCTTCAACTAAGAGAGGTGAAATCATGCCTTCTAGATTTTATGAAGACATTTGGTTGAGATAAGATATGCTAATTTTATTAATGTCCAATGATTGACTGCAAAAGTAGGTCAATGGGAGTATTTGATACCATGGTGTCAATACAAAGTGGGAGCACTAAAGCAATTCCTATAAAAAGCGAAATGCAGAAAGAAAAGTATGACTATAACCTAGATATCAAAGAGCTAACTCCAAAGATGGAGAGCCGATCTAGGAGAGAGATGTACAAAAAGAAAGGCTCTAGGGCCTATGATATCAACGATGTAAGGCTATCATGGTACGCTAGAACCATCTATCCTATCATTTTAGGCTGGATGGAGGAAACACAAAATAGAACTATGTCAAGAGGAAGAGTTGGAAGAGGAGCTAGATTGGGTAATGTTTCACTGCTTGGAGTGAGGGGCCTGCCTTTCTGACCTGGATGAAACCGTCTTCCTGTTTGTATGGGGCTAAGACTAGCCATATCATTGGGTTGGATGGAAGTGGAAGTGTTGTGTCCGAGCAGGTCTAGAGTTGAAAGCAGTACCACCATTTTTTTGTCTCTTGGTACCCCTAGAAGAAGAGAGCATCGAAAAAAAGAAAGTAATCCGTTGAGTGGAGGCTGTTCCAGTAAGTGAATGTGGTTGGAGGACAAGAGAGTGAATCCGGAGGGCCTCCTCCAATTATAAGGCCAGACATCTTTGGTCAGGGTACTGAAAGAAATTGGTCAGAGTTTGAAGCTCCCTGAGAAGAAGCTCCCTAAAAAGACAATGGAACCACCCATGGATCTCGTAGTAAACAGGGCAAATGAAGATGAAGTGCTCCTTTGTCTCAATCTCTCAAAAGATGGTATACCTGACAGATCTTGTATGTTTGGTCAGTCTGGTGATCTGTCTCAACCTTAAGATAGTGGAAACCCACTTTGAACTGGCCTAAAGGAATACGAAGACCATATGCATTATGGCAGTGTGTAATGGGGCCAAACAATGAGTTCGTCCTTCAAATCCATGAAATGCTCAGCATAAAAAGCCATCTTTGGACATAACTCGTCGTCAGGGTTGATCCAAGGGACTTGCACATGCTTTTAGATATCATCTTGGGTTATTATGATCAACTCTTGCTTGCTTGGTAGCTAAGAGGTGGTCGAGTGCATCTAGGGAGTACCTAAATGGAGGAAGTTGGTCCATCGCAATACAAACAGACTCCAAGAGATTCGAAACCCTTGCATACAACCACTAAGTGCAGCCTAAAGGGCTAGTTGAGATAATGAACTCTGATGGATGGTCGGCCAAATACTGGAAGTGGTCCCATCCCTTCGTCGAGTCAGCCAATCTCTGAAGGCGATGTGAGAGTGAGACAAGATAGAACAAAGTGTCAAGCTGAAAGGGCCGAGCACCAAACTCCGCAAGTATGATGGGTTGAGGTACTGTCTATTTGCATCTAATGATGCGACAAAGGAGGAAGATTTACACTCTCTCTCCTTAGGCCCAATCAGAGTCTAGTAGACATGGCCCCCAATCCTTTGAGCCATAGAGGACTGTGTGTCAGATGAGTGTCCATGAGAGATATCTTGGATGGTATTTCTTGAAAATGATGTCTAAAACACTGTCTCTCAAGAAGGGCTAAGGATCCATAACCCTTGTTGACTCAGGGTTGAAGGGCATGTCGTAGACTAAACCGAGGACCCTTGAATTGTACCTCCAAATAAGTATAGGTGCTGGTGATCTCAATCTCCTCCCCTTTGAAAAGGAAACTGAATATATGAGAGGATCTTCTTCGACCCGTTGAAGATCATGACCTTGGTTTTACCTAGGTTGACTGTCAACTGACGAAGATCACATAAAAGGGACAAGGCATCTGGCTCGTCTCTATAAATCCTTCGGAGATGAGGCCAAGAGGATAACATCGTCCGCAAAGAGCAGAATAAAGATCAAGACTTGATGGACGAGGCACCCATCTCTATCTTATGCTCTTTTAGGAAGAACTGTAGCTTGTCGATGTAGATGCCACATAAAGTAGGGGATAGGGGACACCCCTGCTTAACCCCAATGGTACTCCTAATAAAATCTAATACCTTATGTGTTGTGCGAAGACGACCAAGAATTGTCTCATATAATCGCATGATGGCGATTAGAAGGGTTTCAAAAATGCCTATATCTTGGAGCCTCTGGAATAATGCCTCTCTAGGGATTGAATCAAATGCTTTCCAAAAGTCTTAAGAGCAGTAGTAAACTTTTGAAGAGCGATGACGCTCCTCAATGATGGCCGAGAGCACAAGAATGTGGTCAATGGTTTGGTGTGTTGGTTTAAATCTAGCTTGTCCTCTAGCTCTAAGATGTCTCTACCGAAGCTCCTCAAGAAGCTACATGTGAAGGATTATAGCATTAATTTTTGAGAAAGTGTTGCCAACCATGATTGTTTTCTAGTTATTGGGATCCATACTAGATCTCGATTTCTGGATCGGCTGAATGATATGATATGACCAAGATTTTGGAAAGCTCATACGAACCACGTGGTTGAATAGATCAGCCAGGTGACTATCCAATGCGTGGAGGCCATGCTTGAAGAGGTTAATCTGGAACCCCTTCTCATCCATTGCTTTGCTAGAACTCATGGCCTAGATTTCCTCCCGGATATTACAGTAAGTGAATAAGTAGCAAGAGGGGGGTGGGGGAAGAGGTAACTTGGATAAACAGTTGCCTTGGGATATCATAGAGGGAGGAGGTATGGGAGAACATGGATTTTGGTTCAAGATCGGGTGGGAGATGGGTGTGGTGGGGAAAAATGGTACGCTAGAATTATTTCGGGGAGTGGATAAGGGAAGCACTCAACTCTTGTCTCTTATGAAAAATAAAGAGGTGTTTCTTGTGGCAAAGGAGACGATAGTTGGAAGCTTGAAGATCAGGGTAGGAGGGGTGACCATGAAGGCGTGTCACAGTTGGGTGTGGAGGTTGTTGCTGTTAAGATTATATGCTACCATAGACTAGATTGCAAATTCATTAGCATTCAATACATTATTCTCAATAGCAGCATAATAAGGATCTCTGAAAGATACACAATCACAAAGCACAAAACATTATATCCTGGGAAACCCTCAAGGGGAAGAAAACCCAGCAAGAACTTCCTCAATATAGATGATCAAGTACAATGCCCCAAAAATATGTCTCACAAATAAGAGAGACAAAAAGACCAAACTCTATATCCAAGCCACTCCTCCTCCTTCGCAGATATCTCTCTCTCCTCTAATGCGAATTGCACAAGTGAGTGAATGAATAAATGAGAGGAACTCACTCTCTATTTATACATTACTTTCCACTTAACTTTTAACTCAGCTAGGTCGGCCTCAATAATCCTAACTGGGTTGACTTCTCTAGAGAGACTCAATTACCACTTATATTACGTTCTCTTGGGTGCTAACGACCCAACTTACAATGGAGGTTTAATCTCATGACATTTACATGACCAAATGTAATAATGACATCCCCGACGGAGTTACAATAATAAAGTACAAGTATAATATTCTTTGAAGTTACATTAATTTAACACTCCCCCTTAACAAGAAGGGTATTCTACTGACAACAACATCTACATGTGTAACTCTACACAACATCATCAGAGAAAGGAGCATCATCATCAACAACATTGATACATCTATAGATCATTGGATGTTCTTCAACATCATCATCAGCAACTGGAACAACTGTTGTAACATCATCAACATCATCTTCAGTACAGAGCTGAAGTATCATCATTTGCAGCACTGGAGCATCCTCATCTTCAGTACTGGAACATCATCATCTGCAGCACTGGAGCATCCTCATCTTCAGTACTGGAATATCATCATTTGCAGCATTGGAGCATCCTAATCTTCAATATTGGAACCTCATCATCTACAGCACTGGAGCATCTTCATCTACAGTACTGGGGCATCATTAGGAGCATCAACACCTGCAGCACACATATGATCCTTCCTTTTGGAACTAGGGATCATGGACAATCTTTCCTTTCGGAACTCAGGATTTAGTCCAACAACTCTGGTGATCCTTCCTTTTGGAATAGGGATCATGGACAATCGTTCCTTTCGAAACTCGGGATTTAGTCCAACAACTCTGGTGATCTTTCCTTACGGAACAGGGATCATGGACAATCCTTCCTTTCGGAACTAGGGATTCAGTCCAACAACTCTAGTGATCCTTCCTTACGGAACAGGGATCATGGACAATCCTTCCTTTCGGAACTAGGGATTCGGTCCAACAACATTGGTGATCCTTCCTTATGGAACATGGATCATGGATAATCCTTCCTTACGGAACCAGGGATTCAATCCATCAACACTAGTGATCCTTCCTTACGGAATTAGGATCATGGACAATCCTTCCTTTCGAAACTAGGGATTTAGTCCATCAACATTGGTGATCCTTCCTTACGGAACTGGGATCATGGAGAATCCTTTCTTTCGGAACCAGGGATCTAGTTCATCAACACTAGTGACCCTTCCTTACAGAACTGGGATCATGGACAATCCTTCCTTATGAAACCAGGGATTCAGTCCATCACACACATCTTAGACAATCCATCCTTTCGGAACTAGGGATTAAGTCTAAGGATCAACATTTAAGAGTATCCTTCCTTTCAGAATTATGGGATCACTGTCTAGGGATGATCATTCCCACCACAACTCAGGATCAACATTTAAGACTATCCTTCCTTTCCGAATTACGGGATCACTGTCTAGGGATGATCAATCCCACCACAATCATTTAAGACTATCCTTCCTTTCGAAATTACGGGATCACTGTGTAGGGATGATCGTTCCCACCACAACTCAAGATCAACATTTAAGACTATCCTTCCTTTCGGAATTACAGGATCACTATCTAGGGATGATCATTCCCACTGCACCACAGTATCATCAGCACTACTCCCCCTTTCGAGGGAAGTCCTTATGGACTACACCAAGCTTGTCACGGAAGTGCTCAAACTCTACTCGAGATAGAGGCTTAGTCAACACATCTGCAACCTGCTCATCCGTGCTCACGTACTGGAGCTTTATGTGTTTTGACTTATCATGGAACACTGGGTTCTCTGTCATCTTTATACAACTCTGGTTATCACATAGAATCACTGTGGTATCCAACTCCAGATCAAACAGACCTGATAATAACTTCTGAAGCCATATAGCTTCACAACTCGCAGAACAGGCTGCAATATACTCTGCCTCTGCAGTGCTGAGAGCCACACTGGACTGCTTCCTGCTTAGCCATGAGATCATGGCTGACCCCAGACTATAAAAACCGCCTGAAGTGCTCTTCCTATCTGAGACACTTCCTGCCCAATCTGAATCTGTGTAACCATACCGTATGAACTCATGATCTCGAGTATAATTGAGACCATAGTCTATTGTACCTTTTAGGACCTCATCACATGCTTTGTAGCTTCAAGGTGAACACGTCTAGGCTCAACCACACACTGACTTAAGGTGTTCACAGCAAAGCATATATCTGGCCTGGTATTCGTCAGATACATCAAAGACCCAATAATCTGCCTGTATAGAGTCACATCTACTAATTCTGACGAAATATCAGATAATAACTTCAAGTTGGTATCCATGGGTGTGGCCATGGCTTTACACTCCAACATATCAAATCTTTTCAAGATTTTTACTGCATACTTCCCTTGATTAAGGAAGATTCCCTCTGGGCTCTGCCATACCTCGAGACCTAGAAAATAATGCATTAAGCCAAGGTCTTTCATCTCAAATTCTGCAACGAGCTTCTCCTTGCACTCTGAGATTTGCTTCTCATTACCTGTCAGGAACAAGTCATCTACATATAGCAATAATATGACTGGTTTATCATCCATAACCTTGAAGTAAAGGTTAGGATCAACTTTACTCTTGGTAAAGTCCAAGCTTGTCAGAAAATTGTCAATCCTTCCATACCAAGCTCCTGGAGCTTGCTTCAACCCATACAGAGCCTTTTTCAATTTGCAGACATGCGTCTCTTTGTTTTCGACCTCAAAACCTTGTGGTTGTTCTGTGTACACTTCCTCCTCAATAACACCATTCAGGAAAGCTGTCTTCACATCCATCTGGTGTAACTTCCATTTCATCGTGGCCGCTAGTGCCATGATGGTTCTAATAGAAGTGTACCTTGCTACATGAGCAAATGTTTCCTCATAATCGATTCCTTCCTTTCAAGAGAATCCTTGAGCCACAAACCTAGCTTTGTATTTCTCAATACTTCCATCTGCAGCATGTTTTATCTGGTATATCCATTTAGAAGATACCACACTTTTACCTTCTGGTTTGGGAACTATGTCCCACACATCATTCTTCATTATAGACTGGTATTCTTTCGTCATAGCTTCTACCCATTCTTTCTTTTGAATGGCCTCTTCGAAGCAAGTAGGTTCCTTGTCTACAAGATCACACATCAAAGCCACATAACTAGAAAATGGCTTTGGCCTCTTGCTTTCTCTTGTGGATCCTTCTGGAGCTCCATACTTCTCAGCAACTTGAATAATTTCACGAGCCCAAGCTGGTTTTCTCTTGCGAGAAATAGTCATGGATGGAGGTTCTTGGGGCTCCATTATATCATGATCTTCCGGAGTCTCATCATCGGGAGAGGGTGCAACCTATGCAACTCTAGGTGCTACATCTTCTTCATATACCTCTTCATGCAGGCACTTTCTGGACTCTTGAGAGCTACATCTTTATCAAATGTTACATCTCTACTAATCTCTATGTGATGATAGCCTGAGATATAGATCGTGAATGCCTTGGAGACCTCACAGTATCCAACAAAGATTCCTTTCTTTCCAGAACGATCCAATTTGGTTCTTTTCTCTTTTGGAATATGAATAAACACTGGACAACCATTGTCACTTGTTCTACGGAACAAGTCTCATCATTCTTCATTTGTAGGTGATCATTGTACGATACTTCCTACAAGTCAAATTCAATAGCATGGTTAAAAACATTTCATAGTTTCCAAAACATATTCATAGAGCATAAGTCACACTATCATAATGCTATCAATAACACAACATTTATTCATACCCCACATTCATATGGTAACTTTCTAGATGCCTTCCATCTCTACCAAGACATTATTATGAGTGTGCACTACTCCCAATATGTCAGCAAAGAGGTTTCACTCTAGATAAGTAGCAATGGAATGTTGTATAGCACCATAGGCTACTTACCCATCACATGCATATCAATGCAAACATGCATAACACACATCCTAAATAAATGTGTACACAACCGCACACTATCATTCGAACAATTTGATAGAAATGACAATTCAAATACTTATCTTTGTTTGTTTGGTAGGATCTGTTTTGATCCTAGTCTCCTTGCAGGGATTACTGGAATGTCTGATGGTGAGCTCTACTTCATCATCAGAGTTCCTGAACCAATCTTGTATGTTGCTTCTCCTATTCTTCTAGTGAAGCTTTCCGAGGGGAGTCCTTTTATTCAAGATTGGAGAGAGTGCTTTGAAGCACCACTATTGCAAGACATATTCTTTGATTTGTTCCTTTAGTAACATCCGGGGAGGTTCTTCTTCTTCTTCATCTTCGACAAAATGAGCATGATGCCTTTTGTTGCTCTTCTTCTTGTAATCTTCTTTTCTGGTCTTTTCTTTCTGGACAATCTTTCGCAATATGTCCCATCTTATCACAACAGAAACAAAGATAAGAAGAGAAGTCTCTTCGCTTGTAGTTTCCCTTCTTATACTTTTGAAACTTCTTAGGAGGATGGAAATCTTTATGATTTTGTTTCTTGAAATGAGGTTTTCCCTTTCCTCTCTTAGTATGGGTAGCTAGAGCTTGATCGCCATCTCTAAGTAGTGCTTCTTGATTTGCCACTCTAGTAGTGCTTCTCGATTTGCCACTCTAGCCTCCTCTTGGACACATTCTTCCCATACTACTTCAAATAGTAGACTTTCTTTTCTTACACGCATAGTCTGGATAAAAGAGTGCCAAGGTGTAGTAAGACTATTTCATGTGGCAATGTGGAAATGTGGTGTAGTAAGACTTTCTTTTCTTTTCTTCCCATACTACTTCAAATAGTAGACTATTTCATGTGGCAATGTGTTTATTTGATGTTATTGTTGCTTTAGATGTTTAAAAAATTGAAAAACAATGCATATTTCTGTGCTTTTTAAGTTTGCCGATTTTTGCCAATGTTTTGCTGAGATATCCCGAGACGATGTTTCCTGGACCCTGCTGATTTCCGCGCCGCGCCGATATTTGTAACTATGAAAAATATTGACAAACAATAGAGCAAAAAGTGGAGGGGTATATACAGTGGAAGTTGACTCTTTAATCTCCATGTGGCTTCTCTTCCTGCTAGAAGTTTCCTCCTCTGTTATAAATCTTTTAAGTTTGCTTGATTTCCTTCATCTATGCACCCTGGATAATCCCCTTCATATATATCTGCAATATTGGCCTCTATTTCAGTTAAGGCTTAGTCATCATTGGTTCTTTTGACATAAGCCCAGTATGAAACAACCTTTTTTACCTCTTTGACTAGGTTAATGAATTCTTCTTTCAGCAACTAGTTAGAATTTTATTTGAAGGGGACTGGACGTTTGCTTGACTCCTTTGCTAACTGTAAGAGGATTGGGTGATGATCAAATTCAACACCTATTTCCACCCAAGATCTTATTCTGACTTGATCTAAAATGAGGGAGTGACAAATAAAAAATTGTCTAACCTCTTAGCCACCCTTTCATACGCTGTTCTTCGATTCTTCCATGTGGGGACTAGCTTAGGGGTTTCCACATCTTACCTGAATCAAATATTTTTTGAATAAGATAACCTAAATAATCCCTTCTTCCATCTTATTAATATTCTCTCCATTCTACCTCCCAAATCAATCCATATGAATTACCAATCTTTCATGAATTTTTTCAATTTTCTTGAATCTTTGGTCCCTCTCCCATAGTTCTTAAAGTTATCTCGTTATCAGGTTTTTAATTCTGTGCAGTACCCTGTTACCACGAACTGAAAATTTTGACATTCCATGCTTAGAAATATTGATTCCTTATGACAATGTATTGTAAGAATGGCTATGATGGATATATTTCATCTGTATGCAGTGTTGCCAAACATATTTTTTAAAATTTTGCATGTTTGGTTGTGCTCATTATGAAGACCTTTTTTATGACTAACCTTGAATATTTTTATAGGAAAATCAAAATATACTATCAATATTTTAATGAATAGTGATATTTTAAGATGATTAAGAAGAATGAAAATAGGAAAATTAATATTCCTTTTTTGGGTTATATTTGGCCAATGTTTTTCACTTACCAATTGGCATCTTACATGGCAGCACATTTGAACCATTTTTGGGAGTTGTACTATCAGCAAAAGTATGAAATTTGTAGAGCTGCACTAATTGTTGGTATGTGTTCTATCCTATTTCTCATAAACCTATTTCATTTCTATTTTCTATCCTATTTGCACACATAGTCACTGCCATTATGTGCAACGTTTGGAAATTTTTTATAGAAGTAAAACCTTGATCCATGTTACTCTTTTTCCAAGGGAAGTTATACAAATAATTCTAGCAATAATATTTTTGATCATGACATTGGTTCAGTTTGATTTCTAAATAACTTTCTTGGATCTTACTTCTTGAAATATCTTTACGTTTTTCTCATAGGTTGGGGTTTTTCTTTCTTTTATGGAATATTTCTTATTGGTGCATTGTTAACTACATCAAATTTGACACTAACTTGTTTTTGGATGCCTCTATATTGTATGTTTGAAATCTAACAACTATTTGGTTGCATTATATTGAGTACAATTCCATGTCCTCCAATCTCAAAGGACATTGAAGTAAAACTGCATGTGTTCCTGTGATTGAGAGCAATGGAGAAAATACTTGTCTACTGATTGACACAATCTCTACATACTCAACAAAAATAATCACCCCAATAAGTCCTATTAACATCAGATTTGCCTTAATAATTTTGGGTGTTATTTTCCAACATATGTTCATGGACATTATCTGGGGAGAACTCAATATTACAAAGTTCACCATTTGGCATCAACGGTTCGTGAACATTATGTGGGATGGATTCAACCTTACAGAGTTCATTATTTTGCATCAACTGTTCATGAGTACCTTTGCCATTTAGCTACCTTGTTGTAGAGCTTTATTCTAGCTCGACCTTGTTCTAGAGTTGCAATGTATGAGTTTCAGGGATTACCAAGAGATCAATATTCCAGAGGTACAAGTACAACACATCTTGTGCTATTTTAGCATGTTTTCACTTTAGGTTTCCAACATTCTATTTTTAGCATTACCACCTGTTGACCCCCAGATTTGCCCATATGCAAATTTGAGGGTTAAAAGCCAGCTTATTTCATCAAGCTAGTATTCAAACCTATGTTCTAGAGAAACAACTTTCATAGGTCAGAGGTTGGTTCCCACAGGTTTCAGATGCAGGTTGGTTGAAGCATATAACTTGCAATTGGACAATGAAAATTCGATTTGATTGGACAATATCTGAATAGTATTATTTTATAAAATGTCTGAAAGATATTTTTTTTTCAACAATAGCCCGAATAAATAATAACGTGGGTGTTACGTGGTACTAGTACCAACGCACCTTCAGATATGCCCCCAGGGAGAGAGGGTCATTTTTTTGACTTGGAGGGGTGTTTTCCAGCTCTTTCTTAGTGGAGGTTATGGCCAGATCCCTTGATCTCTTTCCTGGAAGTTCTGTAGCTTAATGGCATCGCTGACTGCCTCATGAAAGGGCTTGAAGCCCTGAGGTTGTTGTCCAGGTCTCCCAGGGGTGGGTCATTGGGTTACATGACCCCTACCTCGTTTTATCATCCTGGTGGCCATTCTGCCAGCATTGAGGCTCATACCTCTCCTCCATGCCACATCCACACCCTCTTGGTTCTCCAACTCACCAGCACCCTCTCTCCTTGGGTGCCTTTTGATGATGATGTCATCCTTCTTCCAGGCCTACATTGCTTGATTAGGGGGGGGGCTGTTGAGGGATTTTCACTACTATTGGGGTTAGATGGAGCATGACGACCCCCTCTCACCACTCCAGTCTTCAGATCGAAGTGCTTTGCTCATTTTTAGCTATTTCAGTCATGTTTGGGTAAATTATGGGGAAAATGTCCCAAATTACCCACATATTTGATTATTTTATATTATTTTTGTTATAATTTTAAGTTGACATTTTATAATTTCAAATTGACATTTTAAAGGCATGTCGGCTTGGCTATTTTGTAAAAGTGAGTGTGAGAGACTATACATAAACTCTCTTCACTTCATTTTTAGATAACAACTTATGGGATAAAACATTATGCTACTTTTTTACCCTTACTAGGGCTCTTGGATTGATGTGCACCTCTTGAAGAAGGAGATTCTTTTGGTTTGAAGCAAATTTCTTGAAGTGTCTTTTGTTCATGCTCTTTGCTAAGGTTATGTTAGAATTGTTAGCTTAACACATGCACAATGAGGGATCTATGCTCTTTCTCTTGACGTCTCTTTGTTAAATGTTGAATGATGATGCTTGTTCATGGTTGAATGGTAGCCATTAAAGCTGCATTTTGTCTAAATTAGGTCATTTTCAACCTTTAGTCACCATAGCATTGTGAGGGACATCCTCTAGAAGGAGTCCTTTAAAGCTTGAGCTTTAGGTCTTCAAGTTTTGCCCTAACTAGGTCTTCTTTAACCAACTCTTGTGGTTGTTAAGGAAGGCCCTAGTTTGCCAAACTCTCTAAGTACCTTCTCAAAAGGAAGACCATCTTCCTTGATGCCCTAGGGTTAGGGTAAAACCTACATTTTCCAAACCTTAGCTGTGTATTTTGTAAATATTGAACAAGTTAATTTGTTATTTAGGTTTGTTATCTACTTTTTTTTATGTACATAGAACTCCTAAGTTATAAAATAAAAACCCTAAAAAACTCATCCCTAAGCCCTAATTGCAGATTTAATCTACCCTAGCAGCTCCCCTAGCGATCCTCTCCTACCCTCGCTCTTGCCTTTTTAGGACTCACACTCTCTCCTACTCCCATCCTAGACCCTCCCTCCTCATATCCTCTGAAATTCCAAATGATTTGCAAATTGCCTTGGATATTCTAATGGACGATTTGTCACAACAGACCTTAATATACCACTGCAAATACAGTGAGAGGATAGTCTACTACTTAATGATTACTGATAATTGAGTTATAATATTAGAAGCATACTGCTTTCCTTATGAAAAATAACTGAGAAAATAAGAGCGAAACTATAGTAGTAAAAATACACACCATTATCACATTGAACACTAGATGTACCTTGGAGAAACCCGCCAGGGTGAAAACTCCAACAAGAAAGGACTATGCCTTGCTCTTTTATCCTCAGATTTACATTACAAAATATAAAGAAAGATAAACAGGATTTCCACTCATGTGACTACTCACTATTAAGTAAGATGGACACTGTGGCCTGAAATAGGCTACTACTGTTAAGTTTTTACTTGTTTAGCATAATAACATTAAAACAATAGGATCACTAAAAGAAAGACAAGCACATCAACACATAAAATTTTCCTCGGGGAAACCACAAGGGAGAAAACCCCGCAAAACTTCCTCAATATAGAAATCACCAAGACAATGTAAAACCCCAAGACAACTTTTTTTCTTCACCAGCGAGCTTCTCTCTCTCTCTCTCTCTCTCTCTCTTATGCTAACTTGCTTGAGTGAGTGAGTTATCCAAATGAGAAACTCGACCCCTCTATTTGTTAGATTATGACAATTGAGGAAGGTCTTATGTGCATGCATGTGTCCTTGCATGCAGAAGACGTTAATTAAAGAAGTCAATAAAATGTATTTAACTAACTTTTCCTAAGTTTACTTGGGAAAATTAATTAAAGTGATCTAATTAATTATTGACTTAATGAAATTACTTTTTATAAAGTATGAGCGAAAAATTAAAGTAATGGCAAGATCTAATCTTGGCCATTCATTGTCACCGGAGGATCTCAACCTTAGATCTATAGTGAGATTAGCTTATTCGCTTAGCATTGGGTTATAAGAGAAAGATCAATTGGTGGAGAGGACACAATTGCATTCCGACAGAGACGGAACGGAAGGAGTGTGAGAGAGAAGTTTTTAGAGAAGAA
Source organism: Larix kaempferi (assembly GCA_027924585.1). Taxonomy (NCBI): domain Eukaryota; kingdom Viridiplantae; phylum Streptophyta; class Pinopsida; order Pinales; family Pinaceae; genus Larix; species Larix kaempferi. Next base: position 81,668 of record BSBM01000893.1, read on the forward strand.
GACGGAGGAGCAGTGAAAGAAGGAACATGACAACGCAGAAGGAGAGAGAGATAGGAAGGACAGGATGAGATGTCCGTATAGTAGGCAGCAGGACAGCCCGTATAGTCTGTACGAAATCCGTACAGTAGGCCGTACAGCTGCAGCATATCAGCTGCCTCGAGTTCCATGCCAATCTGACAGGTTTTTCTTAATATTTCTGTGTGATTCAATTTTGCCATTGGGCTGAAAAATCGATTTTTCTAATTTGTAACAAGCTCCATATTTTCTGAAATAAAATATACTCTCATACTGCTGCACCGGTTTTTCCATCTTGGGTTTTGTCTGGGGGTTTATACCCAAAAAGATCGTGTTGTCTCTATTGATGTGATTGCTGCTATATTTCTTTCAGTTATTATTTTCCGCTGCATAGTGAAGAAATCCATGAGTGGTTATTGGGTTGAAATTAATTTGGCATGCATTTAGCCCTAGTTGGATTTTAAAGAAATTTACATGGTATCAGAGCTCTTCTGAGCGGGTTGAGAGAAACAGCAGGTTGGTTGGATAGATCACTGCATATCTATCCAAGGGTTAATTGGTACTATTCAATATGGCCGTACATTTGAGAGTTGAGGATAGACTGCAGGGGGCACGGAACTTTCCTACTTAGAAAGAGAGGATCACCGGGATCCTTGATGTCAGTGACACTGAAGAGCACATTGATAGTGCAAAAACTGCTCCCACAGATCCGACAGATTTAGCTAGATGGAAGAAGATTGATTCCAGGGCAATGTTGATCATCTTGGATGGGGTGAAGGACCACATAGTCCCTCATCTGTCTGGGAAGAAAACCGCATTAGATATGTGGAAGGCTTTGGAGAGTCTCTACCAGAGTAAGAATGAAAACCGAAAGATGGTGCTGCAAGAGAGATTGCGTAGTACCAAGATGGCTAAGGGTGAAGGAGTGGTGCCTTATCTTACAAGGCTCACACAGATTAGGGATGAGCTTGGAGCAGTGGGCTCTAAGACTAAGGATGAGGAGCTAGTTCGTATAGCTCTCAATGGCTTCTCTAACCCATGGGACGTCTTTGTCAAAGGCGTTGTGGCTTGGGAGAATCTCCCTGACTGGCAGAGATTGTGGGATGACTTCGCACAGGAAGAGACCCGGATGGGTCAAGGTTCAACTTCATCCAGCGGTGCTACACAGATCATGGATGAAGAGGCTCTAGCCCTAACAAGCAAAGATAAGGGGAAGGCAAAGAAGAAGAAGGGTGGCAAGAAGAATTTGGACATGACAAAAGTCAAGTGCTTCATTTGTCACAAGCATGGACACTTTGCTTCCCAGTGCCCCGAGAAGAGGAAGAAGAACAACAACACACAGATGGCAGGATCTGCAGAGGCGGATGAGTTCAACACTAGTTTTGAGGAAGACTTTTGTTTGGTAGCTTGCATGGCAAGCTCCGTCAGCAACAGTATTTGGTATGTTGATAGCGGTGCATCTTGTCACATGACAGGACAGAGAGGGTTCTTCAAGAGCTTGCAGGAGGGTGGAGTGAATCTCCACATTGAGTTAGGAGATGCTGCGCGGTATCAGGCGCAGGGTGTTGGCATTGTATCGTTTCAGAGGGAGTCTGGAAAGCCTATCAGTTTTGTTGATGTGCTATATGTCCCAGGGATGACCAAGAATCTCATATCAGTATCCACACTAGAAGACAAGGGTTTTCTAGTGACTTTCCGTGACAGGAAAGTATATATCAGACCTAATGGGTCATATAAGAGATTGGATAGAGTGATTGGGGTTCAGAGCGGGAAGGTTTACAGACTTCAGTTTGAGCCTGCAAAGGCTCTAGAGTCTGGTCAACAGTAGCAGTAGTGATTGTGAGTTGTGGCATAGGAGGATGGCACACTTACACCATGGTGCACTGAGGCATCTGAGACAAGCAGTCATTAGAGTTCCTTCAGTTCAGGAGGACAAGCACAACCACTGCAAGGGTTGTGCGTTGGGGAAGAACATCAGGAAGCCTTTCCCATATAGTGAGCACAAGTTTGAGAGGGTCTTAGACTTGGTGCATTCGGATGTTTGCGGACCGATGAGTGTTCAATTGTTCAGTGGTTACAGTTACTGCGTCACATTCATTGATGACTATTCCAGGAAAACCTGGATCTATTTTCTGAAGGCCAAGTCAGAGGTCTTCGATCAGTTCCGAGAGTTCAAGACTCTCGTGGAGAACCAATCAGGGAAGAAGATCCGGATATTTAGGACAGACAATGGTGGTGACTACACCGACAGAGAGTTCACGGAGTATTGTGCATCAGAGGGGATCAAGAAGGAACACATTGTTCCTCATACCCCACAGCAGAATTGGGTGGCAGAGAGGAAGAACGGGACACTGGTGAGTGCAGCCAAGGCCATGTTATTTGATCAGGGATTACCACTATTCCTATGGGCCGAGGCATTTCGGACTGTAGTATATGTCCAGAACAGGTTTCCTCACATTGCATTGGAGAGGAAGACACATGAGGAGGTATTTACAGGTACTAGACCAGACGTGAGTCATTTGTGTATATTTGGGAGTATCTACTATTGTCACATTCATGCTGACACTAGGAAGAAGTTGGATCCTTCTGGAGAGAAGGGGCTTCTAGTTGGGTATAGTGAGACTTCCAAGGCCTATAGAGTACATATCCCAGCTCGCAAGAGGATCATTGAGAGCAGGGATGTCCAGTTTGACGAGGACAGAGCCTTGAGAAGATCTATGGACTTACCAGCACAGGAGTAGCCAGCTGATGACTCAGAGGGAGTCAAGTTGGAGGAGTCACAGGCAGAGATTCAGACACAGGGCATGGGCTCTGGTAGTCAGAGGGAGTTAGGTGGACAAGATCCTCCTATCTTTGATGGGGAGGATGGGCAGCAGGAGGAGGAGGATATCCAACAGAAGCAGGAGGAGGATATCCAGCAGCAGTAGTAGGCAGACACTAGGCCACAGCCTAAGTGGTATAGGTCCACAGTTCATGATTCCAGACAGGTGAGTCTTCCACAGAGATCTTTCAGACATAGCGTACTGCCAGATAGACTGAGTTATATGGCACTGATGATAGAATTGATTGACTTTGAACCTTCTAGTTTCGAGGAGGCTGCACAACATGATGTGTGGCAAGAGGCCATGGTTGAGGAGTATGACTCATTCATGAAGAATCAGGTATGGGAGGTTGTTCAAAGGCCACAAGGTAAGAAGGTGGTGGGTTCTAGATGGATCTATAAGGTAAAGCATGCAGCAGACGGAAGTGTGGAGAAGTACAAGGCACGCTTCGTGGCGAAGGGGTATTCGCAGAAGGAAGGAATTGACTATGAGGAAACCTTTGCCCCTGTCGCTAAGTATTCTTCTATTTGGACTATTCTATCATTGACAACAGAGATGGGTTGGCGCGTTCATCAGATGGACGTGAAGGAAACCTTCCTCAATGGAGTGATTGAGGAAGAGGTTTATATTGAGCAGCCAGAGGGGTTTGAGGTGGAGAGTAGAAAGTCTCATGTATGTAGACTGCAGAGAGCTCTTTATGGGCTCAAGCAGGCACCTCGAGCATGGTATTCGAGGATTGGCAGCTATCTACGAGAAATGGGGTTCCAACGGAGTGAGGCAGACCATAACCTGTACTTCTTGGAAGGTGAGGTACCTCTCATACTGGTTCTATATGTGGATGATCTCTTTCTTACAGGAGATGAGGAGCTGATCAGGGACTGCAAGTCCAATCTTGCAGTGGAGTTTGAGATGAAAGACCTTGGGTTGATGCATTACTTTCTAGGTTTGGAGGTTTGGCAAAGAGATGGGTGCTTCTTCATTGGACAGGGGAAGTATGCAGTAGAGATCTTGAAGAGATTCAAGATGGAGGACTGCAGACCTATGGCTATACCTCCAATTTCCAATTGGAGGAAGATTGATGTATCGGGATCAGAGGATTTTGATCCTACACTGTATAGGTAGCTTATCGGGTCGCTTATGTATTTGGTTAACACTCGACCAGACATTAGCTTTGTAGTCAACTCTTTGAGTCAGTTCATGGTGAACCCTCAAAGAGTACATTGGACAACTGCGAAGCACATACTTCGCTACATCAGACGTACAGTGGAGTATGGATTGGTTTATGAGCGTAGTGGGAGTTTTAGTTGGTAGGGTTTACAGATGCTGACTGGGCAGGATGTGTAGAGGATCGGAAGATAATATAAGATAAGATAAGATAATTATATTAATGTCCAACTAATGACCACAAAGTAGGTCAAAGGGACTGTTGATTACAATGATGTCTGTACAAAGCGGGAGAACCAAACGGTCTCCTATAAAATGGTACAATGCATGAAGAAAGAAAGAAAAGAGTGAACAGGATTGAAGTAAGAGAGCTTTGACTGCAGACGCGAATCCAGAAAACTCGCAATGGGGCAGAGATGTCCTAGCGGAAAAGATCCAGGAGCAAAAGGGTCTGAGGATCCGATCCATCTCTCCTAACATCTGAGGCTGAAAGAAGAGGACTGAAGAAAACTCAACAAAGTCTGTTGTCCTGATGAAGGGCTAGTAGAGAGTGCGGACTGCCCACAAACTCGTTGCTTGGGGGGGTTCGTACGTTGCTGAGGTCGGGAGGATCTAGCCCGTCTCTCAGGACGGAGTCTGCAATGAATCTGCTTCTGAGATCTCGTGGGTCGGGGTGAGGTCCCACGAATCCTCACCGATCTAGAGCCTGGATATGTACTGATATTGGTCGGTCTCTTGGTGCCTCTGTCTGAGGGTAATATTCTGAAAAATGACGTGATCTTCTGCGTGGGGTCCGGTCTGATGGGAAGCTGAAGAATATGCGCTCGAAATCTGAGAGCCTCCTACATGTAGAGAGCCAAACATCTCTGATCGGGGTACCTGAAAAACTCGGCGAGAGTCTGAGAGTCTCTAAACAAACAATAGAATCGTCCTCTGATCTCGTAGTAACTAGGGCATCTAAAAATGAAGTGTGCCTCGGTCTCTACTTCCTGTAGCTGACATACTTGACAGATTCTATCTGGTCTATCAATCTGGTGGTTCGTCTCAACCCGAAGTCTATTAGAATCGACTCTAAACTGGCCTAGAGGGATGCGAAGAGCATGCATCCAGTGACGAAACGTATACTAGGGTCAGACAATGAGTCCGTCTCTCAACTCCAGGAAGTGCTTTGTGTAAAAGGCCATCTTTGGGCATAACCCTCTCGGAGGATTGACCCAGGTGGCCTGGACGAACTGTCTGTAGATGTCTTCTCGGATGGTCTTGTTCAGTTTCTGTCTAGTGGGTAAAAGGTGTCCAGGAGCATCCAATGAATATTGGAAAGGGGGGAGACGATCCACCTGAATACCCACTTCCTCTAGGAGATTTGAAACCCCTGTAAACCAACAACGGGTCCGACCTGAATGGGTAGAATGGGCAATAGCCTCAGAAGAGCAGTATGCAAGGTAAGGGTATCGATCTCTACCCTCCACCGAGTCTGCAAAGCCCCAGACACAGTGTAAGAATGAGATCAAACTGAAAACCGTCTCGAGCCTGAAGGGTTGGGCTCCAAACTTGGCAAGGATGATGTGCTGAGGTACTGTCTGTTTACATCTAATAATGCGGCGAAGAAGAAGGGTCTGGACTCTCTCAACCAAGGCCCAGTCTGACTCAACTAAAGATGGCCGCCAAATCTCAGAGCCATATAGAACAATGGGACGGATCGAGGTGTCCATGAGGCTCATCTTGGACGAGATGTCCTAGAAGTGATGTCGAAAGCACTGTTTCTCAAGAAGGGCTAATGATCCATAGCCTTTGTTGATCCGAGGCTGAAGAGCAGGTCGCAAACTGAAACGAGGGCTTGAGAATTACACCCCCAAGTAAGTATAGGTGCTGGTGATCTCAATCTCCTTTCCTCTGAGTAGGAAGTGAAGGCCCGAAGTTTTCTTCACTCCATTGAAGATCATAACCTTGGTTTTACCCAGGTTGACTATCAACTATCGAAGATCACAAAACAGAGCTAAGGCATCCAACTGCCTCTGTAATCCTTCTGGGGATGAGGAGAGGAGGACCACATCGTCAGCAAAGAGCATAATAGATATCAAAACCTGGTGAAGAAGACAACCATCCGTGTCCTGGATATGCTCGTGTAGAAATGTCTCCAACTCATCAATGTAAATTCTGAATAGGGTGGGATATAGTGGACATCCCTGTTTGACCCCAATAGTACTCTGAATGAAATAAGACATCCCACGACCGAGAACAGACTCATATAGGTGCATAATAACTGTCAGTAGGGTTGCAGAGAAGCCAATATCTCTGAGTCTTTGGAATAGGGATTCCCTACGAACAGAGTCAAAAGCTTTCCGAAAATCTACAAAGCAACAATAGACCTTCGAAGAGTGGTGTCGGGCTTCCTCAATCACGGCGCACAGAGTGAAGATGTGGTCAATGGTCTGGTGAGTCAGTCGAAAGCCTACTTGCCCCCTAGCCCTGAGGTTTCTCTGCTCAAGGTCACTGGAGAGCATCATATGGAGAACGGTAGCGTACATCTTTGAGAATGTGTGGCCCACCATGATCGTTCTGTAGTTATTGGGATCTGAACTGGGGCCTGATTTATGAATTGGATGGATGATGTGATGTGACCATGCTGGTGGGAAACCCTCACGGGCTACATGGTTAAAAAGATCAGCCAGGTATCCAACCAAAGCACGAAAACCGTGCTTAAAGAACTCTGCTCAGTATCCTTCCTCATCTGCTACTTTGTTGCTGTTCATCATCCAAATGGCCTCTCTAATATCCCTGGTTCAGAATAAGCAACAGGAGGGGGGTGGAGAGGTAACCTGGATTTGGGCTTCTTCAGGAATATCATAAAGATTGGAAGTGTGGGAAAACATGGATAAAGGATCGAGGTCAGATGGGAGAGGGGAGCGTCGAGGAAGGATGGTACGCCAGAAATATTTAGGGGAATAAGTAAGGAGAGTGGACAGTTCCCGTCTTTTCTAAGAGACAAAGAGGCGTTTCTTGCGACGGAGGAGGCAGCGATAAGAAGCTTTGAGGTCTGAATAGGAGGGATGAGAGTGGGAAGCAGATCGAAGCTCTCGATGTAGAGTTTTGCATTCATCATCGTACCATTTGTTCATGGGGCATGATCCAACTTTTGGGGAGATGGAAGTAGGGTGAGTGGAGTGGGGGAAGGATTTGAGTGCTGCTTCCCAAATGGCAGACGAAAGATAGGTGTATTTAGTGGAAGCAGAGTCAAGCGAGGAGAACTGAGTCTCTGACGGGAGTATTTGGCTTAGGGTCAAGGAGAAGGTGTTTGGGTCTCCTTCGTCGAAACGAAAGATGGTTTGGGGTGGGCCCGAGAGAGGGTATGAGGTGGGAGGGGAGGTCAAATCAGAGAGAGAAAGAAAGAAGTGCGTGATCAGCAAGAGGGATGGGGGAAACTGTGAGGTGACAAACAAAAGGGAGCAAGTTATGGTTGGTGAGGACATAATCAACTACGCTCGCACCCCCACCATGTGGTTGACAGGTGAAGAAGCGAGAGTCCGGAAAACAGGGAAGACCATTTAGAATCAGCAGCTCCTGAGATTCCCATAACTGCAATAGATGCTTACCATAAACTGTAGTGGGGCCCAAAGCATCTTCTGAAATCCGGTGAAGTCCAACTGAAGCTGTGTCAATTCCCTGGGTATAGAACACATCCTTTGACCGATCGTGGAGAGGGATCTGGAGGTTCCTAGTACGAGTGTTGAAGTCCCCTAGGAAGATGACTTCTCCATCAACAGAGTACTGAGTGATGCTAGTGTACAAGCCTATAAAGGGGTCCCCATTAGGGCCACTATGGATGGCAAAAGGCGAAGAAGCTGGGGGAAAGTAACAAATTGCAATGTAGATGTCCCTCAGAGGAGAAACTCCAATGCTAATCCTAATCCACATAAACTTGGCAAACTCATCTTCAGCTACCAAAGAAATCCTGTCCCGGAATGAGTCCTTAGCCAAACAAGCAACTCCACTTGATCCTCTGACTTCGCCTGAGCTCCTCGTCTCCTGTCTGCAAACTGAGAACCAGTGGTAACCTGTAATATCTGGGAGGGGCCTAACAGGGCTCGCATGTGTCTCGGTAACGAAGAGGATGTCTGTTGAATCGAGAGCATCATACAAGAGTCTTGGTGATGACCAGAAAGATTCATTGCCATTCCAACAACGGATATAGATGCCTGTACCCTGTCGTCTCCCTAGACGGGCCCGTCATTTGGAACCTCCAGCTCGGGGTTCCCTCCCAGGTGGGAAGGAGTCCTGAATAATTGCTCGAAGATTCCTGATAACTGTCGATTTCCCTGCCTGCCGTGCTGCAATAACCTGTTCTTTGGAATGTTTGAGTTCCACAACCTGTGCTCTAGTGAGGTCCTCATCTAAGAAGATCTTGTTGGGAAGAGAAAACAATTTCCACTTAGCCTTGAGGGCGCGGAGTCGATCGTTTGCTGTCCGGAATCTGAGGAAGAGAGTAGAGTCGTAACCTAGCCATGCTCTGTCAAGAGCTATATCGGGGAGGATAAGGGTATCCCGAAGGAAACTAGCCCCCACTTCCATTAGGTCCGGAGAGGGGTGAGGTAAGGGAAGACCTCTCACCTTGAGATTCAATTCCCTTGCTCGTCTAGTGCGTTCTTCCACAAGTTTTGCTTGTACCACCTCCTCAACTACTGCAATAGGGGGGGTTTTATCCTTCCCCCGAACCACCTGTGCCCAAGAATTGATGTGTGTCTCCGTTTCTTGTTTGAAGGTGGCCTGTTGGGATCGGATTTCTTCTTGCTTGCTCTTGAGATCGAGAATTTCTGCATGTAACGCATAATTTGGAGGGTGGAGAGTTTCCTGTTCTTTCCTTTCATGTAATATCTTCTTGAGAGATAAATTATCCCCTTCCACCTTCGAAATTCTAGTTGAAAGGGTGTGTATTTCTGAATGGAGTTTGCCGTTTTCTTTTTCAAGAATTTCCATTTTTTGTAGGAATTGTTTTACCTGGGCTGTCCAAAAGGAGAAATCCGATTGCATGGCTATGTCAGTCGGGTTGTAAGTTGACCCTTGGTTTTGGTTGCATTGATTAAAATATTCAAATTGGTCTCTATTACTGAAATCGCTGGTTTTGGGGTTTGAATCCTCATTGTTTTTCGTGTCCTCCATGTGTTTACCTCTTTGCTGACATTCTAGTAATCCCTTCAATTCACTGTGCTTTATATTCAGAAATGGCGGCTTCAATTCACGACTCTCTAACTACTCAAATGCAAAGGAAAACAGTAGCAAGACAAATTTGTTTTTCCTCTTCGATCAACTTTTACTCTTCGGCGTCTTGTCTTAAATTTGTTGATGGCGGTTAACTCTTAATTCCAGCGGTGGCCTGATGTATTTCACGAATTTGTAATTTGTGCGGGCTTCCTCTAGGGCCCGATACCTTGTATCTGTGGCGGTGACTTAATTCACGCGGACTTAGGGACAGTCTCGTATTCTTCACGCAGGTTGGACTCCTTGACCCCGACAGCTCTGCTAACTCGACGGTACACTCACGACTCTGCTAACCTGATGGTGTTGCTAACCCGACGGCTCTCTCTCCGCTGTTATAGTCCCGTATTCTTCATGCGGGTTGGACTCCTCGACCCCGACGGCTCTGCTAACCCAACGACACACTCACAACTATGCGGCGGTGACTTAATTCACGCAGACTTAGGGACAGTTCCGTATTCTTCAAGCGGGTTGGAAACAGAGCATAACCATACAACAAGACAACAATACCTTACTGAAAGTGGCTGAAATGGACAGCAAGAGAATCCATAATAAAATCAGCAAGTCCTGTAGAGACAAAAGAGAACATGGGAACTATGTTGCAGAAATTGGTTAAAGGGGGGGGCATAGAGGAAGAAGACTGCCCAGTAGACAGGATCATGGGTTGTCTCTTGGTTCAGTAGTAAGCAGAAGCTAGTTGCATTGAGTTCAACAGAGGCTGAATACATGGTAGCCAGCATGGTTGCAAGTGAGGGGATGTGGCCGAGGAAGTTGCTCTCAGGATATCAGTCACATCTATCTCGGTATCAAACAATCCTGCCAACATCTCGCGAAGCCAAACTGCTTCGCTACAAGTTGAACATGTTGCAATGTATTTAGCTTCTGCTGTACTGAGAGTAACACTGGTCTATTTTCTACTAAGCCATGAGATCATACCTGATCCCAAACTGAAACAACATCCTGAAGTGCTTTATCTGTCTTCGACACTTCCTGCCCAATTTGAATCTGTATAACTGTGCAATTTGATCTCACTATCTGATACATATCTGAGACCACAATCCAATGTACCCTTTAGGTACATCATCACATGTTTTGTTGCAACCAAGTGAACATGTTTAGGTTCTACCATATACTGACTCAAGGTGTTCACAACAAAACATATATCTGGTCTTGTATTTGTTAAATATATCAACGAGCCAATGATCTGTCTGTACAATGTAACATCCACTTTCTCTAAAGAAGCATCATTTAAGAGCTTCAAGTTTGTCGTCATCGGCGTAGTCATAGCCTTATAATCCATCATCCCAAATCTCTTTAGGATCTCAACAGTATACTTTCCTTGATTTAGGAAAATCTCGCCTAGACACTGCCACACCTCAAGACCTAAAAAGTAATGCATCATACCAAGGTCTTTCATCTCAAATTTTGAAGCAAGCTTCTTCTTACATTCACCGATGGGCCTATCTTCACCTGTCAAGAATAGATCATCCACATACAACAATAATATCATTGGTTCATCATCTACAACCTTATAATAAAGGTTGGAATCTGCTTTACTCTTGGTAAAGCCCAAGCTCATCAGGAAACCATCAATTCTTCCATACCACGCTCTGGGTGATTGCTTCAACCCATACAATGCCTTCTTCAATCTACATACATGTGTTTTCTTGTCATTTGTTTCAAAACCTTTTGTTTGCTCGATGTACACTTCCTCTTCTATATTACCATTCAGAAAAGATGGCTTTACATCCATTTGGTGTAACTTCCATTTCATCTTAGCTGCTAAAGCAAGGATGGTTCTGATTGAAGTGTATTTGGACACAGGAGCAAAAGTCTCCTCATAATCAATTCCTTCCTTTTGAGAGAACCCAGGGGCTACGTATCTGGCCTTGTATTTTTCAATACTTCCATCTGCTGAGTGCTTTGTTTTGAAAATCCACTTTGTAGAGACTACTGACTTGTCCTTTGGTCTTGGTATCACATCCCAAACATCATTCTTTATGATGGATTGGTATTTTTCAACCATGGCATCTAACCATTCCTTCTTCTTTGCTGCTTCTTCAAAACATGTAGGTTCTTCATCAACTAGGTTACACATCAAGGCTACATAACTGGAGTATGGCCTTGGTTTCTTACTTTCTCTGTATGTACCTTCTGGAGCACCATATTTTTCTGCATCTTGAATTATTTCTCGTGCCCAAGCTGGTCTTCTTTTTCGTGAAATCATCTCATGAGGTGGCTCCTTAGGTCTTTGAGGTTCAATCATATCATGATCCTCTGGTACATGCTCTTCTTCAACATTTCTTACTGGTGTGTTGTTAGTTTCTGTAACTCTAGGAGCTTCATGCTCCTCCTCACTCTCATGATTCTTTGTAGACTTGTTAAAAGCTCAATCCTCATCAAATGTAACATCTTTGCTCAGTTCAATCTGACGATATCTTGGGATGTAGATTCGGTAAGCCTTTGATTGCTCACTGTAACCCCCAAATATCCCCTTCTTTCCTGAAGAGTCCAACTTTGATCTCTTCTCCTTGGGAATATGTATGAATATTGGGCAACCAAATATTTTCAGGTGATTGACTTCAGGCTTCTCACCAATAAACATCTCTCTAGGAGTCTTGTTCCTAAGAGCACTGTGGGAGATTCTGTTCTGCACATAGACTGCGGTTCTAGCTGCTTTTGCCCATAAGTGCATAGGTAAATCTTGATCATGGATCATGGCTTTTACTGCTTCCATGATAGATCTATTCTTTCTTTCAGCCACCCCATTTTGTTGGGGATTATAGGGAATGGTGAGCTCCCTCTTAATCTTGACTTCTTTACAGAAATCTTTGAATTCTCCTGATGTGAATTCTCCTCCATTATTTGTCCTTAAGGTCTTGATCCTCTTTTCATAGAGGTTTTCCACAAGAGCCTTAAACTCCTTGAACTTTCCAAATACTTCATCTTTATTCTTTAAGAAATAAATCCATGTCTTGCGGGAATAATCATCAATAAAAGAAGCATAATAAACATACCCGCTTAGAGAAGTAGTTGACATTGGTCCCCAAATGTCTGAATGAATAATATCCAAGATGCCTTTCGCCTTACTGTCACTTCTTGGAAATGGATTCTTTGTATTCTTTCCTTGTGCACATCCTTTGCACACTCCTTTATGATCAACCTGGATTTCTTGTAATCTTGTCACCACTTTGCTCACTATTGGTAATGCTTTGTAATGTACATGAGCGAGTCTTCTATGCCACAACTCACAAGGACTCATGGTACTAGCCATTAAGGCTGAATCTGCATGTCCCTTCAATTTGTAGAGTCCTTCTTCAATTCCAATCACAACTGCATCATCTATTGTCTTCCCTTTTGGCCACATGAGGACTTCACCATCTACAAAAGCAACTTTGAGACCTTTCTTATCTAGAGCTGAGATAGAAAGGAGATTCTTTTTCAAACCTAGGACATACATGACTTCCTTCATCTTCAAGGACTTTCCGGAATCCAACTGATAAGAAGCTTCTCCCATTCCTTGGATCGAATATTGGTAATCATCTCCAAGCTTCACTTTATGTGGAGAATCTTTCTGCAGAAGATGTGAAAGAGAATCCTTGTAACTTGTCACGTGCTTGGAGGCTCCACTATCTACGAGCCAAGTGTCACTTGCATGAGAAACTGAACCAGTGAGGGCTGAAATTAAGACATATTCTTCACTGGAATCTTCATCTTCTCTAGTCTTCTTTTCATCATCATGTTCATCATCTTCGGCTGCATGAGCATGAAATCTTTTATTCTTCTTGAATTGTTTAGATTTGAGAGGATAGTTTTTGGCAATGTGTCCCATCTTGTGACAAATAAAACATTCAAAGGATGAGAAGTCTTTCTTAGTCCTTTTGTTCTTTTGAAATCTTTGAGTTCTTCTAGGAGAGTGTTCACGATCCTTCCTTTTGTTCTTTCCTTTGGTATGAGCTGCCAAAGCTTGGTCTTCATTGTCATTTAACTTTTCTTCTCTAAATGCTATTCTTTCTTCTTCTTGTACACATTCTTCCCATAATTGTCTGAACTTAATCAATTTCTTTCTAGAGAATAAGCCATGAATGAAAGGTTCCCAATCCCTTGGGAGACCATTCAAGGTGGTCATCACAACTTCTGCTTCTTCTATCATGTCACCAATAGCCTCTAATTGTTCTTTAATATGGGATTCCCTAGTGAAGTATGACTGCATGGTCTTTGATTTTTGAATCTTCACACCCTTGAGTTGATTTCTCAAGGTCATCTTTTGTTGATGTTCTTTCCTTCAAATAATGCATTAAACATTTCCTTTGGAGTCTTTCTTGAGGACACTTGAGGAATCAAGTGATCTTTAATAGAATCAGCTATGATCCTCTTGGCCTTGATCATATCCTTGTTGTGTTTTGCTTTGGTCTCATCTCCTTCTGGATCCGCAACTTCCTCTTTTATGAAGCCTTCTAGGTCATGTTCTTCAAGAATGAGCATAACTCTATATTTCCATTTGAGGTTCTCATATTATCAAAATGACAAACAACACCAAGCTCTCTTCATAAAAGAGGATCACCATAAGCTCTCTTCATAAGCGCTGATACCATGTTAAGTTTTTACTTGTTTAGCATAATAACATTAAAACAACAGGATCACTGAAAGAAAAACAAGCACAACAACACAAAGAACACAAAAGTTTCCTCGGGGAAACCACAAGGGAGAGAACCCCGCAAAACTTCCTCAATATAGAAATCACCAAGACAATGTAAAACCCCAAGACAACTTCTTTTCTTCACCAGCGAGCTTCTCTCTCTCTCTTATGCAAACTTGCTTGAGTGAGTGAGTGATCCAAATGAGAAACTTGACCCCTCTATTTATATTCTTCAGTTGGGTGACTTTTTACCCCAACTGGGCCAACTTCTCCTAATTGACTGGGCCGACTTCACTTGGGGAGATTCAATAACTTATTTAATATACTTTTTAAGGGTACTATTGACCTGACTTACAAAGGAGGTTTACATTGACTCTTTCAATGACTCTTTATATGACCAATTACATCAATGACATCTCTCGAAAGAGGAATAATAAAAATATAATAAACAAATACAATTAGAATATCTTCTGCAATTACATTTCTTTAACAACTACTGGATTTCCTACGTCCTCTGCTCTGCTTTGATATCCCACCCCTTTGCTATGCTCAGCTATGTAATAGTAAATGACTTCATCAGGAATGGAACCCTTTTCTCCCCCCATGGCCCAATATTTAACAACCCTTGATAGCTGTTAGGTTTAGGGTTAGGGTTTTTTTCATTCCCCAACTCTTGCTTATGGTTTTTTTGGATCTCTAGAATATTCTTGAAAGTTGAAAGCCCACAGGTGACTAGCTTCACGTGTGTGAGTAATGGGAATAGATGCGGCATCTAAATGATACTGTGGTGGTCACAACTTTTAGTGGTCATAACATTCTCATATGGACTTCATTTTGAGTCTATGATAGCTCATTTTGAAGATATCAATGTGTGCACACCCTCAGGGCCATCTGCTATGTTGATAAAGCCTTGTTTCAACACCTAAAGTGCATTGTTTGGCCCCAAATGGGTAGTTTTCGATTTTGGCCCTTTTCAGTTGATTTTGGGATCAGTTCTGAAAATGGCCCCTATAATTCCACATCGTTGATTCTTCACCCCAGAAAATACCAAGAAAGATGGCAAATTATAGAGTGATCCATTTTGGATAACCAAAGCTATCACAACTATGCCCATACAACAATCACTTAATACCAAATAGCTATGCCATATTTCGATGGAACTTTATATGGACAAACATATGAATGCTTGGTTACATCATTATTTTCAGATCTAATGGTTCACATATACCTGCAAAATAATGCCTGCAGAAGTACAAATGGAAGATCAAGATCTTACATGGTTGCAAATATTTTAAGTTTTTTTTGCCACCTTTTTTTTTTGCATTCAGGGAACAAGGGAAGAAACACTCCAAGAAGAAGTCTTTATCCCAATCAGTTCATTTAATCTTCCTATGCAGCCTAACAATTTACCTCTTCATAGACTTGGTTTCCTCTGCTAGTGGTCATAGTCATCAGGAAGAATATGGAACTAGTGACAGTATAAACAGGAGGACTTTCTGAAATTGAGTTTATTGCCATCTATTGTGCCTCCTTTTGCACGGAACTGGGAGAGTATGATTGAATAGCAGGCAGTTCAAAGTCAATCACTGAAGGGATCAGAAAGACAGATGAAGGAAATTATTTGAAACTGTCTTTTCATTACATGCTAGATTTTAGAATAAAAAGTAAGCACCTTGTCATTGGCGGGGATAGAGAAGTCTTTGTTATCTATTGGTAGAGTAACCATACATAGCAAACTGGCACCACGGAGATTGTATGATCAATATGCATTTGTGGGGACAACAGTGAAGAAGATCATGGTGGTAGTTGACTTAGGACTATTGGCCTTTTCTTGGAGGCTCTCCTTTGACTAGATATAGCCATCTCATGCATGACTATGAAAAAGAGCCAACATGGACAGACTAGAAGTAATTGAGAAATTGCTATGTTAGGAACAAACTTCTACCAAAGTGGAACTTCACTACTAATTTTAGTGGATCGAAGAAAGTGCTCTGTGAGTCTGTACAGCCATTCTAGCAAACAATTACTTTCTTGGTACCTTTCTCCAGGTTTTACAGCAGTTTCAGGATCCTTGTAATGAAACAATATATCTTCTTGCATCAAAAACAATTTGGTCATGGATGTCTAAATTTTAATTCTCATACATGTAGAAATATTAGTCACAGTGTGAATTTTTTCCTTGCCTGTGACCAAATTTTCAGTCAGGCATTACTCTTACAATGGCACTTCAGTTGTATGCATCACTTCTATGGTTTGATTAAGCTCTACTTTGAGATGTAAGCTTGTTTTTTGTTTTCATAATATAACTTGAATGTTCGAAAGAAACATAGTGTGCACAGTAATTTTGGAGTTTTATTATATTCTGTTTGACCATTCTGTGTCCTGTTCACAGGTCTACAGTTGGGCTATACTATATTATTTGGATGGTATGCATCTTTTCTCTTCATTCGAACAGGTATGGACATCCCTGAAATGTAATGTGATAAAATATTGTTTCTTGAGGGCATTTATAACTTGATTTTGTTTATCTTTAGCCGGAATAAGCTTCAGTCAGATTTAAATATCTTCTTGTGAAATTTAGCTTGTTCTTTATTATTGTTGTAGATTTTTTATATATTTAATCTTCAATGTTCATGGCAAGTGGGTCACTGAAAAAACTATTTTGTACACATTACTTTTATTGCAATATCTATATTATTGATAGCTGTTCTTCATTGGATAAACAAATGCAGGCACTCAGCAGATGCTTATTGGCTTTTGGTCTACCCTTAAACTGTTCTTGATATCCAGAAAAAATAAATAAGTTCTAGTGTTTAGTGGCTGAACTTGGCAGCTGATTCTCACTGCTTGGTCACTTCAAGTTCACATACCTTGCAAATATGGTTTCCTGACAAGGCTGTACTTGAATAACTGTGTGAACCTGGCCTCATGGTACTCCATCCATCATCATGTACTATCCTTGGCCTTGTGAATTGGTAGCTTCTGAATGATTGCACCGAGTGAAACGAGGTGCTCTACAGCCCAGTATGGGGGAGATGTTGTGACGTTTGTTACTAACAAAATAATTAAAAAAATTCATGTCGGCTCATAAAATAAAAAATTAAGGAAAGTATTTAAACAAAATCCATGTTGGTTCATAAAATAAAATACTATGAAAAGTAATTAAAAAATAGATGTTCGTTTATAAAATAAAAACTTAAAACTTAAACCCGGATCTATCAATCAAGAGAGATCAAATTTCTTGAGTTTAAATTTAAAAAAAGAAATACACCTCAAGAAATTGGATCCCTCTCGGTGCTTGATAGATACGGGTTTAAGATGGATCTATGCTGGTTACATTCTGGTATGAAACTCTTAGTTCTGTAATTACTAATTACGAATGGGCCAACCATTTTATGTACTTTGTATAAGCCAGACTCATGAAACTTTCAGCTCCTCAACTAGTTGAAAATTTAAGGAGTTTTCCTGAGCTGTATGTTTTCTCTAAACCCACAATTTGGAATTTTGTGGTTTCAAGCTCTGAATCAACTTGACATTAGAGTTTATGGTAAGAAATTGGTTGAGACTTTTACTTGTAAGGGACCAGCATACTACTTGCCAGGGTCAGAAGAGTACCTGGGTTTCCACCAAGAGTTTCTTCCCATAGGTTTGGATGTTAGGAGAGATGGGCTCCCCCGCTCTTTTGCCCCCGCCGCTTTCCCCATATCCCCACCCCTCCACTCCAAGATTATACAACGATGTTCCCTCAGTCTTGGCTACCCCCTGGAGGATATCATTCCCCAGTGATTGGTCCTTGCGCCATGCTTGACGACTCCACCAACGAGGCTGCCTCTGACAAGCTAGGGAAACTCCAGGATGGAATGAGTTTCATTGATCGTGAATGAGGTATTAATGCACGAGGAGAGCCGACCTTTGGGCTTTCACATTCCAAAAGTACGTGACTCTTCACCTTTTTCTTAAATAACTAAACAAAAATATTTACAAATGAAACCATAATCCCTACAGATTTGGTTTCGAACATTCACCCCTTTAATCCAAAGGGGTGTTCGTGAGTACAAGCATCTTCCTGAACTTTTTAAGCTTTTCTCTTCCAAGTGCTTTGGTGAAGATGTCTACAATTTGATCACTTGTGGAACAATGTCTCAAATGAATAGTCTTGGCCTCTAAATGATATCAAATCAAATAGTACTTTATATTGATGTACTTAGTTCGGTCATGGAATCTGGGATTCTTGGCCAACTTGATTGCGGAAGTATTTTAAATTAGTAGAGGAGTAGTTTTCCTGCAAATCTTCAAATATCTTCCTGAGCTACACAATCTCATTTGTTGCTTCTATAGTAGCCACATATTCTGCCTCTATTGTGGAATCTACTGGAATAGACTGCTTGTGTGATTTCCAGGAGACAACTATTGATCCAAGACTCCTGAGGTAGCGTGAAGTAGACACTCCATTCGCTTTGTCGCCACCAAAGTTTGAGTAAGAATATCCAATCAGTTTGAAGTCAACCACCTTAGAATATTTGAGTCCAAAGTTTTGAGTCCCCTTAAAGTATCTTAGAACTCTTTTTGTAGCAGACCAATGTCCTTCTCAAGGTTTTTGCATGAACTTGGAAAGGATCCCAACAACAAATGAAATATCTGCTTTGGTGGTGTAAGGTAGATAAGATTCCCCACAAGCTATTTGTACTTGGTTTCATCCTCAAATTCATTCCCTTCCTTTAATGTGAGCTTCAAGTTCTGTTCCATTGGAGTAGAGAGAGGGTTACATTGTCATGCCAAACCTATTCAACAACTCTCCAATGTACTTCTTCTAGGAGATGAATATGTACTTTGGATTTTGAGTTACTTCAATTCTCAAGTAGTAGTGAAGATGTCCCAAATCTATTATCTCAAAGCCTTTCTTTAATTCTTTCTTATGGATGCAATGTAGCTTTCATTGTTCTCTGTCATCAACAAATCATCTACATACAAAAACTTGATGAGCTTGCCTACCTTCTGTTCTTGACCCTTCACAACAAAACCTTCCGATTGAGACGTGAAGACATTTTCTTTCAAGTCTCCATTCAAGAAATTAGTCTTCACATCCATTTGATGAACTTTCCACCCATTTTGTGCAGCCAAAGCCAATAGAGTACGTATTGTGGCCCATTTTGTTGTGGGGGAGAAAGTATCCTCATAGTCAATGCCTTCTTTTTGTGCAAAACCTTTTGCCACAAGCCTAGCCTTATGTTTGTCAAGTGAGCCCTTTGATTTGTACTTGTTTTTGTAGACCCATTTGTAGCTAATTGGTTTGTTTTCAATTGGAGGGTCTGCCAATTTCCAAGTCCCATTTTTCATGAGAGCATCATATTCATTCTGCATGGCTTCTTTCCGCTCATCATGAGAAGTAATGTCTTCAAAGGAAGTTGGTTCAAGGTTAGCAAATAAATTCATTTTTCAGTCATGAAACATCCATATCATCTACATCACCTAAATTTGAATTATCTGCATCTCCTCTGTCTTGTCTTGTTGAACTTCTGGTTCCCGTCTTTCCAACTTCACCAGGATGAACACTTTCATCTTCATGACTCACTTTAGATTCTTAGAACTTCGTGTGAGGGTCTAGGTTGCTTAGTTAGTGGTGCTTCATTCTCTTCAAGATTCAATCTTCCAATCCTCTCAATCACATCATCCAATTGAACCTTCTATTATGGTGAAGTGGCATGAACTTCTTCATGAGGGGGAATGGTGCTGCAAAAGGAGATTCCAAGGGTTGATCCAAGATAGGGATCCCCCCTTGAAGATGTGGAATCTCATTGTCAAATTCATGAAATGTCTTTATATGGGTAAATTTATTTAGATGATCAAGCTACATCTCAATAGTGTTGTCATTTTTATTCATTTCAAGAAAAATCACATCTCTGGAAAGTATAAACTTTTTGTTTACTTCATTGTGAAGATGATATGCTTTGGTGGTGTTTGAGTACCCCAAGAAGATGCACTTTCGACTCCTTGCACCAAGCTTGTTTCTTTCTTCCTTTGGAATTAAGGCTCATATGGAGTCTTGTTAGAAAGAGCATGAGATTGACTTTTGTTTCTCAAATAGACTGCACATAGAATTGCATCACCCTGTTACCCTTCAAATTAGCACCCTTCCGAAAGGTCACTTAGGCCGGTGCTAAGAGAGGCAACTAATCAGGAGATGCATCCATTGTCACCATAATGCACTCTCCTCTCTTTGGGACTACTCCTTTGGCCACTGGAGGCTTCCCAAATGTGTGTAGAAGCAGCCCTGTGAAGCACAAGAACGGGAACAATTCTACTTCTAATGATAAACCCTCCTATTAAATTGATCAACTAGTGCCTTATGGAGTCAAAAATATTTAATAAACACAACAACTAAACACAAGACTAGGAGGTTAGGAGCAATGAAACTTAGCACTATCTTTCTATTAAGATATGTCAGTGCAATCAATACAAGACCAGCACTAACAACTTGTATGAACACTTCAATGAAACCCTTCAAAATCACGAGTAAAATACCTTTTACCTCTCACCAACAATTATCAAGCTCGTAACCTCTTGGAGTAACATAGGTTGGCAATGCCCAATACAATATATGGCTGTGGCAATTTATTTCAGACCTGTAGTAGCTATAAAAGATACTGGATTTAGAAGCTTCAAAACCCCCTTAGGGCCTTTGACAACACCACTATGTGATGGAGGGATGTCTCTTAGACCACTACGGCTAAGATAGCAGCCCAAAAAGATGGCTGTACATGGATGAACAGACCTGCAATTATGGCTGTAGCAGCCTGCTAGGGCTGATGTCACCCTATTTTAGGGCAAAATCCAGCTGTAACATGCACTTTTTATGGATTTTTCCAAAAGTAAATAACTCAAATAAATAAACAACAGTACTATTTTTGGATTTTTGTAAATAAACTCAGTACAACTCAAAGTACAACAACAAATAAATATTTTTTTTAATTTTTTCAAAAATATTTGATTTTTAGGGTTTTTCTATATATTTGATATTTTTGTATTTTTTCAAATATAATACATAGAATTTTGAAATTTTGAAAAGGAGAAGAAGAGGGAACTAGAACTAGGTCTTATCCCTAGGGTAACAAGTAAAATCGGGGCCAACGTCCTTTCAGAAATTGACAATTCAATTCTTGATGAATTAGGACAAGGTCAAGAAACCCTAGGTTATGTTAGCACTTGACCTAATTAGGACAAACAAAGATGCCAAGGCCCAAAACAAGAGGGATTCTTCAAGAGAAATGCCTCACTAATCAAGATTAACATAACATGCATAAAACCTTAATTACTCTTACCTTGGATGCGCTCTGCAATGCAAGACAAGAGGTTCAAGATCTTACCACATTTTATGGAGAAAAGGAGAGGAGAAAAACAAACCCTAGAATCCTTCCTCCTTGAATTAGCCTTGAATGATTGCAAAGAAGCCTCAAACACCAAGTATTATCCTTGAAAACCCTAGAAATTGCCAAGAAGAGAGGTGCGCATCACTTAAGGTCTCATATACACAAGTAGGAAAAAAATTTCAGTCGCAATTGTCTCTTGATCTTGCTTACAAATGAGAGGAGAGCTATATTTATAGGAGAAAAGTCCTAGCTTTTCCCCCCTCTAGGCTGAACTAGCTAATTTGAGTTTAAAATCATTTTAGGGTTTGTCAACCATAATCTGGGGACTGAGCCTCATAAAACATAAAAATAATGAAAAATAAATGATGAAAACTTTAACAAGTGAAATGTTGAGCTTGGAAGGAGGACGTCATGCTCCATTTAACCCCAACAAAGTGTCTTTTTCCCTCAATGACCTCCTCCTTGCTTGGTACGACCTTTAAAACTTGCTTTTAATGGTGGACGATTTGCATTTCTTGACTAGGATGACTAGGAAGGAGGGGTAATACAACAAATGGAGGTCTAAGTGGGTGTAACAGAGGTGTGCTACAATGGGTATGACAACCCTTTCAAGCACAATCACCCTTACAAAGCATGAAATCATGAGTGTGTCTAGGGGCTCCTAATCCATGTGTCCTAATGGAGTCACCCCAAAGTGCACCAATACCTACCTAGGGCATAAATGCCCGACATGATGAGGAGTTACCACCCATTAAGGGGTAGTCAACATGGCCACAAGACTAGTACACCTTGAAATGAAGACCAACAACACTTGCCATGATTGACCAAGGGGTCTGAAATCCTGCTAGACCAACACTTTTACATAAAGTAGCCTCAACTTGGCCTTTTACAATGACAAAATAACCGCCCTCCTTGGCACATCTAGCAGGGTGCGCTACAGAGAATCTAGGCAATAATAGTTGGCTCCAACTGCAGGACATGTGCTCTTCTCAGGAGTGCATGAGAACCTCTTGAATCTTCTAGTACCTGTAGATCTACACACTTCAAACAACAAAAAATGTCAAATCCATCGGTGACGGACACATCCGTCCGGCCTTATTCAAATCAAAATATGAAATGCATAAAAGCAACACAACATGATGCAATGCTAAGGTAAAGCATATGACACATCAAATGCTTATGCAAGAGATTATTCATCTTACCTACCTACTCTAAACATGATAAGGTAAACTAATCAAGTAAAATCATACCACGAATGAAGCCACCTTAGAAATTCATGCTAGGGATTCTTCCCTTGTCTTTGGCAATAGTCCAAGACAAAATCACATCAATGATGAGCTGAGTAGATGTCATTACCTTCATCAGAATGAGGCTAGAACAATAAAAATGATCACCAATCTAGATGTCTTCAAATTCTCGCCAAGAAGAAGGGCCCCTTTCACATGCCCCCTCTATTCAAGCTTGGATAGGGCTCAAGTACAAACTGCCTCCAAGACAAATCTGCTCTTCAAACTCTGTTTGTTGCCCCAAATGACCATCAAAATCAGCAAGAAGACTTGAATGATATGTGTAATACCCCAAATGCTGGACTTCAACCCCTTTTATATTTTGCTAAGTATTATTTCAGTTTACTTAGATGACATTAGAAATTTGAGAAATTGATTTCTAATGACCATGTGGACCAACACATTAATGAGATGGGAGTCATAGTCCCCTATGGGTTGGAGGGAAAAAGCCAATTAAAATAATAATGAGAAATTATTATTGGAGAAAATGGCAAACCCTAAAGAAAAGATTTGAGAGAATAATGAAATAAAAGAAATAACAAAATGAGAGAATTCACACCTAAGAGAATAAAAGGTGAAACTCATTCAAACACTTGAGGATTCTTAACCATTATCAACATTTTGATGAAAAACACACAAGAGAAATGGGAGCAGGGAAGAATAATAACCAGAGTAAATGAAGACAAGTAAAGAGGGACAGTTTTGGAGCACAAAACTGGACCAGATTAAGAGCAATCAAAACAACTGGGTATAGCTTGGACTCTTGGTTGTGTTCAGGTAGGAGCACTACCCCAAGCTTGCAAAAGCACTGCAGAAAATACTCTGAATAGGCTGTGATTTAATGATTCTCTTAATGGCTGAGGCTTAAAAGGCCCTAGAGCATCCTGGAGCTCAGGAGTACTGAGTTGGATGTTGGGTTGCCTGTTGCCACTGAAATTTACTAAATAACTTGGGGAACAAGTTAAGGGTAAATAAAATCTAAATCCTGAACCAAAGGGGACTGTGAACTCAGCTCGGGGATGACCTGAAAGCAAGGTGAACTTGCTGGTCAAAGGCTGGGAGGTTTGTGCTAGGTCCACTGGTCTTTAGATTTCAGATAAGTCTATTTGCTGCATTTATCTGTTAAATTTTATGGAACAGTTGCTAGGGTTATTGTTATATAACTCTAATCTACTGTTGAATGGATTGTTTATCAGATCTGAACATGACTGTGTTGTTATACTGAACTTTGTTTATGGATCATTTATAGACTTTTAGGTCTTTGTTGTATTATGCAGATTTATGATCTATTGGAGACGCCTTTAGTTTCATAGTCTATGTTTGATTTACACATTTTTCAATGCAGTAAGCAGATATACATGTAATGTAAATAATGAGGCATAAGCCTATGACATGCAACATGAAATGATTATTGTTTATATTTTACCCTAAGGTTATGCTGTTGGTGTTTTGACAGAACAGATTTCTTGTACTCATCATATCCTTGTTATTAGCTAAGCATATGTTCTTAGTTAAATGGCTGAAAAGAGGCAGACATGTAAACCATGAGGTTTACATGTCTAGCCATGGCATTAATTAAGTTTTTATTCTATCATTACATAGATAAAAGCAAATGCAATGATTAAATGATGGTAAACCTACAGTAAGTGGTTTCCATTTATTTTTAGAGAGTGTATAATTTCTGGATGAACATGTTAGTTCTCGTACCTAGGGAAGTGTTCCCCAAGTGACTTTTGCCTAAGTCACTTAGAAAGGGGGAAAAGGGTGACCCTCACATTAAAAGCAATTAATGAGACTTTATAAACTCAAAGTCACTTTTTGATAAATTTAAGTGGGTGAGTGAAATTAATTATTTATGAGAAATAAATGGAGCATTTAATTTCAACCGTAGATCTAAATCTATCTCATCCATTGGATTTAGGAAATCCTAGGGTTTTGATCAAAGAGCATGAGGGAGGCATTTTTGACTTACTTTTGCAGATTGAAGTGAAGAGAAGAGAAAGAGAGCAAGAGAGCAGCACGATTTCCAAGGAGAGATTCCAGCACAAAAATTGAGGAGGGTTTCCAGCATTTATTGTTGGCACAAATCCCAAGGCATTCATATAGTATGGATTATTAGGCACAAGTTTACAGAACAACACGCATTCCAAGGACTGTACAGTAAGTACTTTCTGGGCACGAGTTTTGAGGCACTTTCTGGGCATGAGTTTCGAGAACCAACACTATTCTCGAGACAGTATTTAATGCACAGAAATCGAGATAGATTCTGCACAGAAATCGAGGTGATGAACAACACACATTTTGAGAAAGATTCTGCACGATTTTTGAAGTAGATTTTGCACAGTTTTCGAGAAAGATCTCAGGCACATTTTTCGAGGGCCGTACAGTCTGTACGGATTGTTCATTTTGCACATTTTTCGAGGGTTAGTTTCTGCATTGTTTTCGAGGCAGCAGGCACTGAAAACACAGTTCTGTGTTAAAACAGAAATTCTGTGTTTGACACAGAAATCAGTCAGCAACACAGAAATCAGACAGAAGCACAGAAATCGAGAAGTGACACAGAAATCGAGAAGAGGCACAGAAATCGAGAAATAGGAACAGAAATCAAGGAAACTGCTGGGTGCGTTTATTGCGGTGGAGATAAGTTGTATTTTCTCCTGTAATGCTGTTCTAAATTTTTGCTGAAGAAATAAAAGCTCTCTCTCTCTCTTACTGGATTTCCTCGTAGAGGTTTTTCCAGGGCACAGTTGCCGAAAATTTTGAGTCTATAATTTTATGGTGTGCTTGTTAAAATTTATTTTCTGCCTGTTAGAGTAATTTTACAGCGTGTTTAATTGTCTAACAAAATTTCATAAGTAGTTTCCAGCCTATGCAAAACCTGCTGGAAATGAAAACCACTGAAATGTGACATAAACCAGCAAGCTGCAAAACTCAGAAAAATTTACATGGTATCAGAGCTTGGGGGCAGAAAACAGTGATATTTTGCAGACACAGAAATTTCCAGAACTCAGTAATTTCAGAAATTTTCTTCTGTTAGTGAGCAGTACTTTGTTGGGTTGGCTGAAAGATGGCTACAGGACTTAGGTTGGAGGATAGGCTGAATGGGACAGTGAACTTTGTGCCATGGAAGGCCAAAATTTTGCTGATATTAGAGGAGAATGAACTATGGGAGGAGATGGTTAGGGATACTACAACAAACCCGATTCAGATTCCCGTTGCTACAGATGCAGCAACACTATCAGCCTTCAACAAGAAGGACTGTAAGGCTAGGAGGATAATCCTTGATGCAGTTAAAGACCACATAATCCCTCACATTTCAGGCAAGACTAGGGCACCCTTGATGTGGACAGCTTTGACCAGTTTGTATGAGAGTTCCAATGAGAACCGGAATATGGTTCTCAAGGAGAAATTCAAGAGTATAAAGATGAATGGAGGAGAGGGAGTGACCGCATACCTTACCAGGATATCTGCAGTTCGAGATGAACTGGCAGCAGTTGGGGAGGTGGTATCTGCTACTGAGCTTGTACGTACAGTAGTGAATGGGGCTTCGAAGCCCTGGGGTGCATTTGTGCAGGCCATAGTGGGTAGAGAGAACCTACCTTCTTGGGAGAGATTGTGGGATGACTTTGTTAATATTTAATATGCTAAGACAGAAAATAGCAGCATTACATTCCATTTCACAATAATAGCATATACAGGATCACTGAAGAAACAACAAGCATAGCATAAACACGAGAGACACAGATTTATCCTGGGAAACCCTCATGGGGTAGAAAACCCAGCAAAGCTTCCTCAATATAGATGACCAGCAATATACAAAGATGCAAACCAAAGACATGATCTCCTCCTCCACCATAGCAGACCTCTCCTCCACAAGTGCGCCTCTCTCAAGTGAGTGTGTGTGTCAAATGAGGAACACACCTCCTCTATTTATACACTACACTGACATATATTTTACACAGGTACATGTAGGCTCGTATTTAACCATTAGGTTAAATACCCTATTATAACTGACTGGGCCGACCCGCACATGGTGGGTCTAATAACCCTAGTTACCACAACTTCTCAGAGGAATAAACATCTCCGGATTCATAGTATAATCACATCGGAGGTATGGAACATCTCCGGAATAAATAATATACAAATATAATATTCTTTGAAGTTACAATATTTCAACACTCCCCCTTAACGAGAAGGATATTATAACAGTATCTGCACGAGCAAGGAGTCATCAACATCATACATGATACATCTATAAATCATTGGAAGCTTTCTCAACATCATCAGTAACTTAAGCAGTTACTGGAACATCTTCAATACTGGAACATCAACATCTTCAGTACTGAGTCTTTATCTTCTGCAGCACTCGAACAGCTACAACAACATCAACATCTGGATCCTCACGATCATCAGTATCATCATCTCACGATCATCCGCATCGTCATCACACGATTATCAGCATCGTCATCACACGATCATCAGCATCATCAGCATCGTCATCACACGATCATCAGCATCGTTATCACACGATCATCAGCATCGTCATCAAACGATCATCAGCATCGTCATCACACAAGTATCCATACCGATACAAGTATCCTTATCTTCAATATAAGTATCCTACCGATACAAGTAACCACATCATCAATACAAGTATCCTACCTGATGCAAGTAACCACATCATCAATACAAGTATCCTACCGATACAAGTAATCACATCAACACACACAATCATATTACAGGATGATCAATCCTGCTCTCTTTAGGACATAGGTCCATGGATGATGCAATCCTGTCATGTACCTTTTGAACCGAGGTCCAAGGACGATCCAGTCCTACCATGTACCTTTTGAACCGAGGTCGAGGGACGATCCAGTCCTATCATGTACCTTTTGAACTGAAGTCCAGGGACGATCCAGTCCTATTATGTGCCTTTTTGAACCGAAGCTCAGGGACGATCCAGTCCTATCATGTACCTTTTGAACCGAAGCTCAGGGACGATCCAGTCCTATCATGTACCTTTTGAACCGAAGCTCAGGGACGATCCAGTCCTATCATGTACCTTTTGAACCGAAGCTCAGGGACGATCCAGTCCTATCATGTACCTTTTGAACCGAAGCTCAGGGACGATCCAGTCCTATCATTCAATTCTCGGAGACCTCATGTCTACGGCTCAATTCAAAGGACTAAAGTCCGAGGACGATCCAATCCCCTTACCTGTTCATTCAGGATTTTGTTCTCGGAGACATCATGTCTACGGCTCAATTCAAAGGACTAAAGTCCGAGGACGATCCAATCCCCTTACCTGTTCATTCAGGATTTTGTTCTCGGAGACATCATGTCTACGGCTCAATTCAAAGGACTAAAGTCCGAGGACGATCCAATCCCCTTACCTGTTCATTCAGGATTTTGTTCTCGGAGACATCATGTCTATGGCTCTCTTTAGGACTGAAGTCCAGGGATGATCCAATCCCCTCAATTCCACCAAGGACTTCATTCTCGAAGACATACGTCTACGGCTCTCTTTAGGACTGAAGTCCAGGGATGATCCAATCCCCTCAAGTCCACCAAGGACTTCATTCTCGAAGACATACGTCTACGGCTCTCTTAAGGATGATGCAATCCTATATGTCCACCAAGGACTTCATTTTCGAAGACATACGTCTACGGCTCTCTTGAGGATGATGCAATCCTATATGTCCACCAAGGACTTCATTTTCGAAGACATACGTCTACGGCTCTCTTGAGGATGATGCAATCCTATATGTCCACCAAGGACTTCATTTTCGAAGACATACGTCTACGGCTCTCTTGAGGATGATGCAGTCCTATATGTCCACCAAGGACTTCATTTTCGAAGACATACGTCTACGGCTCTCTTGAGGATGATGCAATCCTATATGTCCACCAAGGACTTCATTTTCGAAGACATACGTCTACGGCTCTCTTGAGGATGATGCAATCCTATATGTCCACCAAGGACTTCATTTTTGAAGACATATGTCTACGGCTCCTTTTAGAACATGTGTTCAAGGATGATGCAATCCCCTTGTCACCTTAGACCCTGTCTAAGGACCATCCACCAACCTCTCTGTCGGCATCACTAATATAGGTGTTCACATCATCGACCTCACTGTCAATGCAGGCAATCTCATCATAAGTGATCACATCACTCCCCCTTTCGAGGAGGGTCCTTCTGGACTATATTAAGTTTGTCTCGGAAAACTTTACTTGAGGTAGAGGTTTGGTTAGTACATCGGATAGGTAGAGGTTTGGTTAGTACATTGGTAACTTGTTACAAATTCGAACTTTAATTCCTATCTGCACCATATCTCGTATATAGAAATGCCAGATCTTTTGACTTATCATTGAACACTGGATTCTTTTCCATTTTAGTACAACTCTGTTTGTCACATAGGATCACAGTTGGGTCCATCTCTAAGTCAAACAGTTCTGAAGCCATGCCGTTTCACAATTAGCAGAGCAAGCAGCCATATATTCCGCTTGTGCTAGACTACTTCCTGCTAAACCACAAGATCATGGCTGATCCCAGACAATAACATCTTCTCGATGTGCTCTTCCTGTCTGATACACTTTCTGCTCAATCAATATCTGTGTAGCCATCTGAAGTCATGATCTTCAAAATAGCATAGATCAAAGTCTATCGTATCCTTTAGGTACCTGGTCACATGCTTCGCAACTAATAGGTGAACACATCTAGTTTCCACTAGATACTGACTTAAGGTATTCACAGCAAAGCATATATCTGACCTAGTATTTAATAGATACATCAATGACCCAATAATTTGTCTGTACAGAGTTATATACACTAACTCTGATGATTCATTCACCAACAGCTTCAAGTTGGAATCCATGAGAGTGGACATTCCAACATATCAAGTCCTTTTAATATTTCTCGGCAAACTTTCCCTGGTTGAGAAAGATTCCTTCTGAGCCTTTCCATACTTCCAGACCTAGGAAGTAATACATTAATCTAAGATCTTTCATTTTCTTTTATGCAGCCATCTATCTGTGCCATCTCTCGTTAGATGGGTCTACTGATATGAACCTCAACATCATTCGAACTCTGAGGTGAGTTCCTTCTTGTATCCATGTCATCTATGTATAGAAACCATATTCAACCTTGTAGCAAAGGTTGAGATCCACATCACCCATGGTGATCATTAAGCTCATCAATTGATTATCGATCCTGGGAACCCATACAGAACCTGATTCACACTTCTTCTTTAATTACACCATTAAGAGAATGGTCTTATCTAGCCACTTGGAGCAAAACATCTCATCATGATTCTCTTCCTTTTTCTAAGAGAATCTTCTAGCCACAAGCCTTCTATAGTGTGTTTGATTTGTAAATCTTTTGTTGAACATCCATCGCTTGTTCAGTGTTCATCATTCATCATGATCTTTCCTACAAATCAAAATTAAGTACATAATTAGTAATACTTCATAATCATCAAATCATATTGACATGATAACCTATTATGCATACAGATACACAGTTATGCAACTATCTTGACCAATACTTTGGCACAACACTTTTCCATATCCTGTATGCATACAGTGGCTATCTAGATGCCTTCCATCTCTACCAGAACATACTATCGAGAGTGTGCACAGCTCTCAGCATGTCAGCAAAGAGGTTTCATTCTAGACAAGCAACAATGGAATGTTTGTCCAACTTACCAATCATATGCATATTAGTAGTATACTGTTCAATGCTCTATGAATGTTTACACTCAGCATGATATATTATAGGAATACAAATATGCATACAACCTATTACAGACAATATCATTTACTATTTCAAATAACAACTCAAATACTTATCTTTTATGTTTGTGTGGTTGCCTCCCGCTTGATCTTCTATATGTCTTTTGAACTTCTATTCATTCTGTACCACTGTGCATGCTCAAGTGTGCACTAGTGTTATCCTCATGATCTCATACACAAACATACATTCATTGGTATATTCTCAATATTCTAATTCTAAATGATCTTGAATATGTATAGTCATGATCATTAGTATTCATGGTTTCAAGGAAGTCTTCTTTTACTCATGCATATTCTTGTTTGATCATAGTTAGTTAAATCATCAACCAAGATAAGAGACATAATATGCATAAACCCTTGATTACTAACTTTATGAATAAGCATAATCAATCATACCAAGCATACTTATATTAGGGATCCTAACACAAGGTAAGATTCCAACATGACATAGGAAAACATACCTGGATTAGTATACCTGCTTAGTTATGTACAACATACCTAAACAATCTCTTCAATGATTTAGAGATCCTGAGCTAGAACCTGCATGTCTCATAGGTTAAGTATAATATAACAAAGTCATACATACCTCGTAAGTAAAACAAAGATTATGGATGAGTCTTTGTCTTCATGATGTCATGGTCATGGAACTTGATTTGTCTTTTGTGATGTACCTGTATCTTGTTAGCAGACAACATCAACCTCACACCATAATGCATTAGTACAATCATATAGCCCTAATCAATGAATGTCTTCGATTATTCACATGCATTCATACTGCTACCAGAGTGATAAGACAATTCTAACATTGATCAAGATTGTACTAAATAATATGAAGACAAACACATTATGAACTTAATCAAGAATCAGTTTTCAAGACATACCTGAACCTTTTTAAGTCATACTTGTCGAGACTTCTTTTAGTCTTCTTATGTAAGGCCTTAGCCTCAACTCCCCCTGAAACTTGATCTAGAGCTTGATTAGGGTTTGCTAGAGAAACCCTAAAAATTCAATCTTTGACTTTCACACTTCTGAATGGATGGAAGAATGTGTCTTGCTGAGCTGATCAACCTAGCATTCTTCAATTTTGAAATCTCCAAAATTTGACCCCTCAAAGTTGCCTTCGAAACTTTTGGATCTTCTGGACAGGAACCCGAACTAGGGTTTGATGAAGCCCACCCTTCTGTACAATCAAAAGGTTCGATCCAGGGCTCTAAACTCTTATTTTTCTAAGGAGCTTCCAGCCGTGGTTACAGACTTAAAAAATTCCAACTTTTGCTGAAGCCCTAATTTTCCATCTTTCTGATCAAAATCCCGAACTAGGGTTTGATCAAGCCCGGTCTTCTACCCAACCAAAAAATTTGATCTTTGTCTCTAAATTTCGATTTTCTTGAGTAGCATTCAGCCGTGGACTCCGATTCCAAAAATTCTAACTTTCTCCGAAACCCTAAATTCCGGAAGCCATGAATAAAGGTGCTCCAAAAATAATTCTGTTTTGACAGAAATATGCACCTGATTGTTTCTGCTATAACTCTGAAATTTTTGCTCCATAGGGCTGAAAACTTTTTCTGCAGTAGCCTGACCTGTCATCTTTCCATCCTGACAGGTCTGACCTCAATTGGATTTTCTGAGAGAGAGTTATGCCAAGTGTCGCAACGTGACCTGTTTATGGGATAAAACAGGAGAGCGAACTTGTACGGCATGCCACGTGTCACTGTTTGAACTTCGGCCTCTGAAAACTTTTCCTGAGATAGCTCGCCCTGTTATCTTTCCATCCGGACAGGTCTGACCTCAATTGGACTCTCTGAGAGAGAGTTATGCCAAGTGTCGCAACGTGACCTGCTTATGGCATAAAACAGGAGAGCGAACTTGTACGGCGTGCCACGTGTCACTGGTTCATCTTCGGCCTCTGAAAAGGTTTTCTGAGATAGTACAGTCTGTGTACTACCTATCACTTTTTACGAAATTTCATTTGGAGCTTCCTAGCCCAAGTTATGACCTTTTTGCCAAGGTCACCTGATTTTGACTGAGATCTGGAAGAGGCAGAAACCCTAACTTGTACTGATCATAACTCATAAAGTACAACGAATCTGAGGGTGCCCTTTGGACACAAGGTACCTGGGGATGTTATCTTCGACCTGTAAACTTTTCAGACCCTGAACCTTCGCAGAAATGGATTTATAGCGAAAGTTCCACGATGACTGGTTTTTGCTATGTAAAACCCTAACCTTCAAATTGTCGTAAGTAAAGCAAGTGTCGTAAGTGCCATACCTTGTCTTCCTTCAGGTTAGCTCTGATACCATGTTAATATTTAATATGCTAAGACAGAAAATAGCAGCATTACATTCCATTTCACAATAATAGCATATACAGGATCACTGAAGAAACAACAAGCATAGCATAAACAAAAGCGACACAGATTTATCCTGGGAAACCCTCATGGGGTAGAAAACCCAGCAAAGCTTCCTCAATATAGATGACCAACAATATACAAAGATGCAAACCAAAGACATGATCTCCTCCTCCACCATAGCAGACCTCTCCTCCACAAGTGCGCCTCTCTCAAGTGAGTGTGTGTGTCAAATGAGGAACACACCTCCTCTATTTATACACTACACTGACATATATTTTACACAGGTACATGTAGGCTCGTATTTAACCATTAGGTTAAATACCCTATTATAACTGACTGGGCCGACCCGCACATGGTGGGTCTAATAACCCTAGTTACCACAACTTCTCGGAGGAATAAACATCTCCGGATTCATAGTATAATCACATCGGAGGTATGGAACATCTCCGGAATAAATAATATACAAATATAATATTCTTTGAAGTTACAATATTTCAACAGACTTTGTGCAAGAGGAGACCAGGAGAGGTCTCGTACAACGCAGTTCATCATAGAGTGGGGTAGATGAGGAGAACGTGGCTTTGATAGCAAAGGGGAAGAAGAAGAAGGGTCCCAAGAAGGGTGGGGCCAAGCAGCAGCATTAGGGTGGGCAGAAGAAGTCACACTTAGTTTTGAGTGTCTTCCAAGGGTTCAAAGCCCTTGTGGAGAAGCAAGCAGGGAGGAAGATTCGGATGTTGAGATCGAACAATGGGGGTGAGTATACCTCCAAGGAGTTCGATGCTTTTTGCAGACAGGAGGGTATACAGAGACAGCTGACAGTTCCCTACACTCCTGAGCAGAATGGAGTAGTAGAGAGGAAGAACAGGTCGATTGTGGGAGCAGCAAGAGCGATGCTTCATGATCAGGGGTTACCGTTGTTTCTATGGGCAGAGGCATGCAGCACTGCAGTTTATCTGCAGAACAGGGGTCCTCACCGTGCTTTGGGGAGGAAGACTCCAGAGGAGATGTACACAGGCAAGAAGCCTGAGGTGAGCCATTTTTCGCATATTTGGTTCTTTGATTTACTCTCATGTCCCTTCTGAGAAGAGGACGAAGTTTGAGCCCACTGCAGAGAGAGGCATATTTGTGTGATATGACGAGACTTCGAAGGCCTATCGGCTTTACCTACCTGGCCACAAGAGAGTTGTTGTTAGGCGGGAGGTGAAGTTTGATAAGAAGAGAGCCTTCAGGAAGTCGAGAGAGATAGAGCAGCGGGAGCCACCAGCTCCCACACCTCAGTTGACACAGGCTTCTTCGATACAGGTTTCAGGTCCACAGGTTTTCGGAGTGACTGGATCACAGAGTACAGGCAGAGCTTCTACAGGTTCAGTGGTTCAGGTGACAGGTACTTCAGGGACAGGTTCAGGTTCTGGTTCGTAGGTTATAGGTTCTTCAGGCACTGGTTCATCAGTTACTGGTCCTCAGGGTGTTGGACCTTCTGCTTCTGGGAGTTCCTCAGAGGATGATAGACCAGTTTGGGAGGAGCCTTCAAGGAAGAGGAAGCCTAAATGGCTTCAGGATACCTTGAAGAAAGCAGAGGCATTTGGTAGGCCCCAGGAGGAGGTCAGGACAGTTGTGATGTCAGATAGATTGGGGAAAGCTCTTGTTGCGAGTCTTCGTGACTCTGAGCCTTCCACATTTGAGGAGGCTTCTCAGCATCAGGTTTGGAGAGATGCCATGATGGAAGAGTACCATTCAATCATGAAGAATGATGCTTGGGAGATAGTGCCGAGACCAGAGGGGAAGTTAGTTGTGACTTCCAAGTGGCTTTACAAGATAAAGCATGCTACAGATGGCAGTGTGGAGAAGTACAAGGCTCAGTTTGTGGCTCGAGGGTTTTCACAGGTTGAGGGAGTTGACTATGACGAGACTTTTGCGCCAGTTGCTCGGTATTCTTCCATTAGAGCAGTGATTTCTATAGCAGCAGAGATGGGTTGGAAGATCCACCAGATGGATGTGAAGACCGCATTTCTCAATGGTCTTCTGCAGGAGGAGGTGTACTTAGAGCAGCCACAGGGATTCGAGATTCATGGGAGAGATTCTCATGTGTGTAGGCTTAGGAAAGCTTTGTACGGATTGAAGCAAGCTCCTAGAGCTTGGTACTCCAGGATCGATGCATACTTGACTTCGATGGGCTTTCAGAAGAGTGACGTTGATCCTAACCTTTACTACATTGTGTTTGGTGGAGATCCTCTCATTCTTCTGTTATATGTTGATGACTTGTTTATCACTGGAGAGGAGCGTCTCATTGCACATTGCAAGAGAGACCTTGCAGCTGAGTATAAGATGACTGATATTGGGCTGATGCATTACTATTTGGGGATGGAGGTTTGGTAGGAGCCTGGACATATTTTCCTAGGACAGGGGAAGTATGCAGTTGATATTCTGAAGAGATTTCGGATGGAGGACTGCAGGCCTATGTCTACACCTATGATCATCAACTGGAAGCAACTTCATGCTTCTGAGGGTAAGTTGGTGGATCCTACACTTTACAGTCGGCTTGTTGGATCACTGATGTGTCTGGTCAACACCAGGCCAGACTTGTGTTTTGCGGTGAACACTCTTAGCCAGTTCATGGTGGAGCCTAGGAGTGTACATTGGATTGCCGTAAAACATGTGCTGAGATACCTAGCAGGCACAGTGGACTATGGTTTGGACTACAGGGGTTTGGATGGAGTCAACTTGGTTGGTTTCACAGATTCAGACTGGGCAGTTTGTGTGAGGGAGTAGAAGAGCACTTTCGGTTGTTGTTTCAGTTTGGGCTCAGCAGCAGTGTCGTGGTTCAGTCGGAAACAAAAGTCCGTTGCATTGAGTTCTGCCGAGGCTGAGTATATGGCAGCTAGTTAGGCTACTTGTGAGGCATTGTGGCTTCGCAAGTTATTGGTAGATTTATTTGATCAGGAGGTTAGACCTACGTTGATCTATTGTGACAATTAGAGTTGCATTCAGCTCTTTGAGAATCTGGTGTTCCATGACAGGTCAAAGCACATTGAGATCAGGTACCATTTCATTCGTGACTACGTCCAGAGAGAAGCAGTTGAGTTGCAGTATATATCCACTGATGAGCAGGGAGCAGTTATCCTGACGAAGTCTTTGGGGAGGGGGAAGTTTGTCTTCTTCAGAGATAAGTTGGGAGTGGTGCAGAACACCTTTCTCGGTAAGAGGGAGTGTTAGTTCTCGTACCTAGGGAAGTGTTCCCCAAGTGACTTTTGCCTAAGTCACTTAGAAAGGGGGAAAAGGGTGACCCTCACATTAAAAGCACTTAATGAGACTTTATAAACTCAAAGTCACTTTTTGATAAATTTAAGTGGGTGAGTGAAATTAATTATTTATGAGAAATAAATGGAGCATTTAATTTCAACCGTAGATCTAAATCTATCTCATCCATTGGATTTAGGAAACCCTAGGGTTTTGATAAAAAAGCATGAGGGAGGCATTTTTGACTTACTTTTGTAGATTGAAGTGAAGAGGAGAAAGAGAGCAGCATGATTTCCAAGGAGAGATTCCAGCACAGAAATCGAGGAGGGTTTCCAGCATTTATTGTTGGCACAAATCCCAAGGCATCCGTACAGTACGGATTGCTAGGCACAAGTTTACAAAACAACACGCATTCTAAGGACCGTACAACAAATACTTTCTGGGCATGAGTTTTGAGAACCAACACTGTTTTCGAGACAGTATTTAATGCACAAAAATCAAGACAGATTCTGCACAGAAATCGAGGTGATGAACAACACACATTTCGAGAAAGATTCTGTACGGATTTTGATGTAGATTCTGCACAGTTTTCGAGAAAGATCTCAGGCACATTTTTCGAGGGCCGTACAGTCTGTACGGACTGTTCATTTCTGCACATTTTTCGAGGGTTAGTTTCTGCACTGTTTTCGAGGCAGCAGGCACT
Source organism: Larix kaempferi (assembly GCA_027924585.1). NCBI lineage: Eukaryota > Viridiplantae > Streptophyta > Pinopsida > Pinales > Pinaceae > Larix > Larix kaempferi. The sequence goes on from BSBM01000893.1 coordinate 118,295, forward strand.
GAAAACATAGTTTTGTGTTAAAACAGAAATTCTGTGTTTGACACAAAAATCGGACAGCAACACAGAAATTAGATAGAAGCACAGAAATCGAGAAGTGACACATAAATCGAGAAGAAGCACATGAATCGAGAAATAGGCACAAAAATCAAGGAAACTGCTGGGTGCATTTATTGCGATGGAGATAAGTTGTATTTTCTACTGTAATGCTGTTCTAAATTTTTGCTGAAGAAATAAAAGCTCTCTCTCTCTTACTGGTTTTCCCCGTGGGGGTTTTTCCAGGGCACAGTTGCCGAAAATTCTGAGTCTATAATTTTATGGTGTGCTTGTTAAAATTTATTTTCTGCCTGTTAGAGTAATTTTACAGCATGTTTAGTTGTCTAAGAAAATTTCATAAGTAGTTTCCAGCCTATGCAAAACTAGCTGGAAATGAAAACCACTGAAATGTGACATAAACCAGCAAGCTGCAAAACTCAGAAAATTTTACAGAAGATATATATGTAAATAGCATTTTCAACTTCAGTATGGAGATTGTTTTTGTAAACAATAATTAAATCTCAGAATGCATGACCATTTTATATGCATCTTTCTTAACCTGGGATTGAATGTTATGTTAATTTCCTGTATGGAACTTGTATGTTATCCAAACTCTGTTTATACCTACAATTAGTTCTAGCATGGAACTCGACCTTATCATTTAACTCTATATATGCATAACCCAGAAAATGGAATTCGATATGGTACCATTGCGTTCATAAACAATTAAAAAGAAATGTACAGGATGCATTGACTTGCCCGAAGGCGTGAATATATGGACAAAGGCATACTATGCCCTTGGCATAGGAGCTCGACCTATGGCCGAGTTGAATCTCATAAGAGGTAAACCATATCGCATACAGTGCACAAGTGTTAGTGCGGATGCACGTTTGCAGAATATAAACCCTGTATGCATCTACGTTTCTCTACAAGGGTACTGTTATCACACCATAGTAGCTGGGCTACTATTCTTGTTGAGCAGATATCTGCACTTTTCGGAACTTTGCTTTTATAGAGATCAGCTATGATGAGCTTGTTATTTGAGATCACTTATGGATTAGAGCAATACATTGTATCATAATTTTATTAGACCTTGTGCCAAGGCTGAGCCTTGAGAGCTTAGATTTGATGACTGATGTGACCCTTTGTTCCATACAGTTTCAGTTTAGTGCCTAGTGATTATATTGCAGCAGTGTTTCAGATGTTTATTAATGATTATTATGATGTGATGTGACCTATGGACTTCTGATTATTGGCTTTGGATTATTATCTTGTTGTTTTAGTCATCTTCATAGCAATGACTTGGTATATGGTTCATGATGTGGCAGTACTATTTAAAATAAAATGAAATATCTTGGATGATGTTATAAATATAAAATGGATGTATTACTTGCACACTTAGGTTTTCTGACAAAACTCTTCGGTTTCATTACCCTACTATGAGCATAGATATGGTCTTTCCTGACATCCTTGTCTGCTAGCTTAGGCACCATTTTCATTTGACTCCATTGATCCATGACCTTCCTTATTTGGCTTTCACCCTGGACTTGCCTTCTTGACTTCTTGATACTGAGGACTTCCCCATTTCTACCTCTATGTTGGACCGCATCCATGTTTGTTTTGTGTCTTGGCTTTGAGTTGGTGACAAAACTTGCCTTTGGTGAGTTGGATTGTATGCCTAAATCATCCTGGTCGGTTGTCCTGATGTTTGGCACTGTGCAGAACTTCCCCTAGTCACTTGAGATGTTGTTGGCTAAAACTGAAAGCTCCTGTATTACCTGTATTGGAAATGTTTTATGAAAGCCTGTGAACTTAAAACTCTAGAATGTGTTTCTTAACACACGTGAATAAAGGCTACAGCAATGAACTGCTAAAATAACCCTCGAAGGGTATGAAAAAGGTCCAAAAGGCAAATGTTACTCAAAAGTTATATCTATTATTGCTGACCTTGTATATGTGAATATGCCCCGGATGCAAGTTGCGATTAGTTGTGCTTCTTAGCACATGTGAAATCCCAGAGGGGTCATATAGGCCAAAAGGCCATGGAAATTATATGAATGATCCTAATGAACCTGTATCAGCTTGATGTAGACATGATGCCTAAGTTGAATAAACACTCTCTAAACAACTTATCCATTTGTGAGGCACAACTCTTCCCTTTGTTATTTTTGTCCAGCACAGAGTATAGCTCCCCCTTTCCCCGTCCAAAGTGTCACTTGGTTGAGTTTGGTCAAGTCATCCCTTTTTGCCTAGCCTTGTCCTTAGCCTTCATCCTTAGCTAGCAGTTAGGCCATATCCAATGGGTGAGTCTGTCATTAAGGCCTTTGTGCAAGTAAAATATAAATAACATTAATATATATGTATTAACTGCCACAGAATTATGTTTATACTTTAAGTTAAGCTGTGAGTATGAACTAAAGGAACATGTCTTAGTCTATTGTTATAATCTTGTCCTGGTTATATTTTGACCTAGTCAAACATAGTTTGACCATGGTCATTCTTGGGATCCGTGATGAGATGGACCATGTATGCTTATGGATGATGATTGATGGTCCCACATACACTTATTTATGATTCCATATGATGGACATATGCTTTAGATGATGATTGATGCAGTTTGAGTAGTTTTATTATTATTTCCAGATCATCAGATTCTACACTGTCCGGGTATGGTGGACCCTACAGTTGACCCCTCAGGTCAACCCATGGTGTATGAGTACACATTTCTAGTAGATTTGGGTCTTTTGGATCGATTGAGACACTTATCTTTCAGTTCTGGGCACTTCTGATGATGATAGATGCAGTTATCCGCCTGTTGACCAGTTTTGGGCATGCTGATCCAGCCTGTCCAGCAGAGGCTTGGAGGCCAGTCGTTTCCTAGGGCGCTGTGTAGAGAGGGGGTGGTCCAGCCACTTGTTTTTACCATTATGCCCCCCTTCCAGACAGCCTGGTGCACTCAGTTTGACAGTGCAGGTACCTTGGGTGGCAGTTTGAGCAGTTTCAGGGTTTTTCAGAGGATTACAAATGGAATAAAAGGGTCATTGAGGAATTCGATTTGGGCAATTGAGGCAAGGTTTTAGCACTTGGTCTTCATAGAGGTCTTCCAGGGTGGACCCCCCATCTTCCAGTCAGTTGGTATCAGTCAGTGGGGTCAACAATGGCCACAGGAGGCCTTTTACTTCATGTCTCTCATAGATTTTGAGGACAGGATTTGATCATTTGTGTTTTTTGGACATGTCATGGTCCTATTATTTTATATTATTGTGCCATGGGGATGAGCTAGTGAAGGATTGATACCTCCTAGCCCCACCATGTGTGTCTTGAGTCATGTCCATGTCATATTTGGTGGGCCCATGTATCTTGGCCCCTTTTGGAGGATGACGTCACCCTCACTTAGTCACTTTTAGCTACGACGTCATCCCTCTTTTGAGTGATCCATGTGATATTATGGATTGGCTCATCTTAGCCATTGATTAGATTATGAGATCTTTTAATCTCAGCCACTCATTTCAAAAAGTGGTTGTGAGGTTTAGGGTTTTGGTCTTTATTATCCTATATAAGGAGGAGACCCCCCTATTGTAAAAGCAACTTTGGAGCTCTTGAAGATTGGAATAGAATACTTCTTTGTGGATCTACTTCTCTTGTCTTGATGGATTCTTTTGCACTTTGAATTTACAATATCTCTTCTATGTATCATTGTGGATCTTGGGCTACACGTTGTTTTTCTATAGGGAGGCCGAATTGGTGAAGAGGAGGACGATTTGATGGAGAGGCTATTGTTGAGGGGACTCGCATGTGTTTTCTTGGGTTGATCTTTGTGACAGGGAGTCTCATTATTGTATCTTTGTGACATAGTTGATGCTTTCTATTACATCTCTTCATCATTTTCATAATTTTCTAACTTGGCTTGTTTCACTTGATCTTGTCTTGTAGGAGGAGGACGATTTGGCCATCTTTGGAGGAGGACGTTTAGGCTTGGAGCACTAGATCTCACTCTTGAATATACACATAGGGGAATGCTATCAATTTGCAAAGTGGCCACAAGCATTTGAGGTATGTTCTACAAGGTATGTACCTAGATCCATCTCTTCTTCTTCATTGGTCATCAAACCCTTAAAATCAAAACCCTCATTTTTCAACTTTTTTCTAGATCTACTTGGATCTAGCTTAGCTTTGGGGATAATAAAAAGACCCAACTCTATAACATCCACGACAATTCAAATCTATAGTTTGGTGGCAATTGGCCTTCATTTGACACACTTTCCAAGGCACCTAGCCTTCCTTGAGGCAATTCACACTCCTTGGGGAAGGCTAGTTGGGCTAGATCCTTGACATGGGTAGGTGAGATCCCACTTGATTTGCATTGGTCTACCTTGATAACCTACCCCTAGTGCTTCACCTTGTGGGCCCCATTCCTCAATTTGAGGGATTGAGCCCCACTTGGGTCACTTGGTGATGCATTTTGCATCTTAGATCTATGGAGATCTAGTTCATATTGGGGCATGCCATCCTAAACCCACCTTGATAATTGCCTAAACTGCCCCGATCTACATTTTGACATATTTTGGACTCCATTTTCCCCCTCATCTCAAGGCACTAGTCTCCCTTGGGCAATTCACACTCCTTGGGTTAGTGGCCTTTTCTTGGATCCCATATGTGGGTGTTGTCTATCTCATCTTAGATCCATAGATCTAACTCATCTCATCCACTTAGTGCCATCTCACCCCTAATCCAACCAAGTGGGCCCTATTTGGACCATTTTCCACTTTTTAAGGAGTGGGCCCCACTTGTGTATCTTCATGGGGTGCTAGATCTATCCATTTGGTCTTCATAAGTGGCCTTAGTCATTCATTGGTTGAAACACTTGTCACTTCTTAAGCCTCTTCAACCACATCTTAAACTCTTTGGTCCACTTAATCCTCATGCGTTGGTTTTCGTAACCTACTTTACATGTTTCCCTAGAAACCTTTGTGTTAGCTAATCTTCATTGATTGGCTAGGGTCTCCCCCTTGGTCTTGATTTTTCTTGATCGAAAGGGAAGAGTGCCTCGGTTATCGTGACTCACAACTTGCATTGGGAACCGTGGCATCTCTTGGGTCACCTCTTTAGTTGTCCATCCCCTCTACCATCTCGGATGGGATACCTTTAGGGACAACTATAAGTTGTGTGATAACAGGTACATTACCCTGAGTGCTGCGACTTTGTAGACAGTGGCATGGTCTCCACGGTGTGCATACAGTAAGCACTTAGTTTAAACATTGTTGAGTTATAATGTATGTGGGCGACCCTTTTTTTTTGCAGCCATAGTCTAAGTATGCATAACCCAAATGCTCAGCGAGCATACTTTTCTACTTTCTATGTTTTCTTTAGAACCCCAGCACAACGCGATAGCACCGTGGCTTCGCTTCCACACCTACAAAGTGGGTGCATCGTGAGCTAGGCTCAGGAGCCAAGTGGTCATGGTCGAAGCTTGACCATGAGTGTTTAGCGAAGCTAAACACAGTGTGTTGAATGCAACAACATTATCACGATTTCGTTACAAGTTTAAATGCCTATTTTAAACAGCTGTAAAATCTATGCAAGCAGGCTAAGATTGTATTAATACCTATCGGATTACTTACACAGTAAGGTATTCATTTTTAAACAGCTTGAAATCGGAAAAACGAATGCATTCATAATTATTATTATAACCTTGTCCATTATTTCAAACCAGAACTGGAAAGACAGGAGGCAAAATGTATTTATGAAACAACACTGTGAATGCAACCGCGCAGGGTTGATACAGTTCACTTTAATGCATTCATTATTTACAAAGCAAAACTATTTGTAGAGCTATCATATTCTTTTCCAGATCAGAGTCCCAACATGGGAGAATTGAAATGTGAAGCCGAGTTGGAGAACCGGCAACCCACTATTGTGGTCGACCCGAAATAATTGCATTTTAATGTTTGCCCACAACATTACATTCCAACATATTAAAGTGTGCAACTACCTACAGGCCAAAGCAAGCCTTCACACTACTTAGAATTATAGTCGAATGCATCTGCGAACATGGCTGAGGGCCATCACGTTTCACGTTTCACGTTGCAACTGAAACTGGAACCAAGTCTTAAGTAACCCACCTCAAACACCCGGGAGGTTAACCTGAGAGGCAAAGTGAGGACGGGTTACCTGGTCACTATGGAGATTGTTCTCCTCGCCAAGGTCGTGGTGCCAGCTGTGGAGCGCCCAACACACCCTCGCCGGTCCTTGGTTCCTGTCTCACCAAGCCACGGAAACATAAATCAGTTGGAGCAGTAACCAGTGTTATCGGAACCGGACCGGAACCGGCAAAACCGGCCGGTCAGACCGGTTCACAGGCTTGGCCGGTCCGGTCTGGCAAAAAAAATTTGAAAACCGGATTTTTTTCAAACCGGCCAGAAAACCGGCCGGTTCCGTACGGAACCGGTCAAAACCGCCGAACCGGCCGGTTTTGACCGGTTCCGTACGGAACCGGCCGGTCTGTATCCTAGATAAATTGTGTGAAATGGCATGGAAGAACTTAGGATGTGATGATCATGTTATCATGCTTTGTCATGGAAAGCATCAAATATCTAGAATTTGCCACACTCAAAATTTTAGGTAGTGCAATAATCTCGCTGAGTTATACAATATAAACAATGTTTGTTCATGTAAACCACGCCACTAAAAATGCTCCAAAGAGTGGCACTTGAGCCATTAATTAAACCTGCCAAAAGAACAAAATGAGCATTTCCTATGTCTTTAGGTGTTTGTATCCAATTTCCACGGATCTCCTATCACGATGGAACTCTAATGAATAGATGATGCCAGTGCCACTAGTGGACCTATGAGGTACAAGTGGCCATTGTCCATCAGGATTTAAAAAAAGACATTTACTCCTACCTCTAATATCATATTTTAAAGGGTATCAAACCATAAAAAGATCCTCTCCACCTCTAGGGAACAAAGCTGTAAACAAGACTCTATGTCAGTGGTGTTTGGCTACTTCGCCACTGGAGATGTATTGCACTAGGTGCTATTTTGGTTATTTGCACCCATATTTGCTATATATATGAGAAACTTTGCATATTTGTGTATTAATGGTTTGGATTCATATGTATGCACATGAATATATATGTTTTTTTTACAAAATATGAATATTTTATGTATTTTTTGGTCGGCCGTTTTTTTACCCGGTTTTTTGCCGGTTCCGGTCCGGTTTCCGGTCCGGTTCACATTTTGGTCTTCGCCGGTTTGATGACCGGTCCGGTTCCGATAACATTGGCAGTAACAAGTGAATGTGAAAACGATTGTTGGGTAAAAACAATATTCACTGTAACCGCTCACCTTTTGGGTTTGAGCCAATGTTATTGGAACCAGACCGGTCATCGAACCGACGAAGCCCAAAATGTGAACTAGAATGGAAACCGGACCGGAACCGACAAAAAACCGACCGACTAAAAAATACATAAAATATTCATATTTTGTAAAAAAACATATATATTCATGTGCATACATATGAATCCAAACCATTAATACACAGATATCCAAAGTTTCTCATATATATAGCAAATATGGGTGCAAATAACCAAAATAACACCTAGTGCAATACATCTCTGAGGTTCTGAACCAAAGTACATCAACAAAGAGGCTCTAAATGGCCACTACAATCCAAAAATAAACTACTACCCTACTAGTGTCTACTGTCTAGTAGTCTACTACTCCTCCTCATTGTCCTCATCGTCATCCTCATCCTCTTCATCCTCTTCAGGAGTGGGATTTTGAGCCCCACTTGATTCCCCTGGCCTTGAAGGTGGAACCTCTAGAGGTGGGTCCAAATCCAACCAAGAAAGGTCTTCATTATCAAATACTGGTGCTTGAGTCTCCACAACCCACTCTGATGATGGATCAAAGTCATCCAAGGTTATGTTGCTTGATGCTGGTGTCTTGTTCAACAACTGCTTACGCCTCAGCCTAAGATGTATTGGACATAGACCATATCATTCAACCATTTGTGTTCCAAATGGTTTCGTTTTTTGGTGTGTACACGCTCAAATACACTCCAATTGCGTTCACATCCAGAAGCACTGCATGGCTGGCTCAATATTCGAACTGCAAAATTTTTCAAATCATTGCAGCTCCCACCAAACTGCCCCCACCAATAGGCTGCAATAAGAGTTGAATGCAAACAAGTTTCAGCAAACGGCTTTGGAAATTTAACTCATTCTTTACAATGGATAATATAATTTGAAAACTTTGAAAATTCTTACCAGGTGGATCCTTGGATTTGCCTTGTATGGCCATGCTCATGCCAAAGCTACCCATACTCTCCTTGAATTGCAGTAGCTTGCTGTGTATCTCATCTTGTATCTTGGCATCGGGAACCATGCACTCAATGCATCTATACAATCCGTCTTTTACCCCCCCCATCATCATTGGCTTCAAAGTATTTTGTATAGTGGTACCTTCAAAAGTTAAAAGTTGAAAAGACAAAAAATATTCATCAATGAATTTGAAATTGTAACTTATAACTTTGAACTTTAAAGTTTGAAATTAAAAGAAAACTTTTAACTTTGAATAGGAATTTAGAGATTTCTTACCTTGGGTTTAAGTAATAGCCAGCTGCATGCAAAGGACGATGTAGTTGTCTGTTCCAATGTTACAAAAACTGAACCGGTGGTCGAACTGGCCGACCCTGTGAACCGGAACCGAACCGGAACCGGACTAAAACCGGAATAAAAACTAGATCATAAAACCGGATTACCAAAAATACATAAAATATTCAAATTTTGAAAAATTATAAATATATTCATGTGCATCCATGTGCATTCAAACCATTATACACAAAATATGAAAAGTATCTCATTTATATAGCAAGTAAGAATGCATAGAACCAAAATAGTAGTTAGCACTGAGTGCAATACATGTCTGAATCAAAATACATCATCAAAAAAGGCTCTAAATGGCAGCCCCTTAAATGGCAGCCCCTGTGGGTTGCTTGTGCTTATATTTTTGGTTGAGGCCAGGTGAAGTCCTAGGCAACATAATAGGTTGAATAGATACCCTGCACTCATGGCTTCTTAACCGAAGGATTCCAAATTGAATGCAGTGTGAATGGGGGTGAGCACACTTGCCATGTATGGAATCTGGATAAGAGGAAGCTAGTCAAAAGAAAAAAAAAGGTTAGAAGGGCTTGCAAAGGGTTAAGGTCGTATTTTGTTACTGCTCCACTGCTATTATATCTGGCTAATAAAATGAAAAAAACTTTCATCAGAGTTCAGTCTTAATGCAGGATTAAATGAATGTGTTCATATCTAAGATCTATGAAATAAGTGAACTGTGAATCCAAGGAACAAATAAAGTGGTGACAGGTTATTTCAAGTTTCTTATTACATGGGAGGGGATAAGGGGAAGCTAGTCAAACGAAAAAAATGTTAGAAGGGCTTGCAAAGGGTTAAGGTTGTATTTCGTTTCTGCTCCACTGTTATTATCTCTGGCTAATAAAATGAAAAAAACTTTCATCAGAGTTCAGTCTTAGCTATAAAAAGACACCCACCCACTTTTTTTTTTTTTAAATAAAAAAAAAAACAGTTTTTGGCCGGCCATACAGGTTGTTGTACGGACCGGCCGGTTCACACTTGAAAACTGGTTTTATGCAAAAAAATCCAGTTTTGACCGGTTTGTGGAGTAAACCGGCGGGTTTTGGCAAAAACCGGCCAAAAACAGTTTGGTTGACCAGAAATGCTTGTGAACCGGTCTAACCGACCGGTTTTGCCAAAACCGGTTCGGTTCTGGTAACATTGGTCTGTTCCATCTGCCATCAATGATATTCCAAATAGGAAAATACTTCTTCCTTTTATCACCATATGCTTTCTTTATTGCTTCTTTGGCCTGATCCATGGCCTCATAAATAAAACCCATAGCAGGTTTATCACCATCTACCATCTGCAACACTCTCACAAGAAGCTCACTGAATAAAACTATCTCTTCTGCCCTTTTCCAAAATGTTTTTTCAAACACTTTGTCAACTATATCTTTCCCTTCAGCCTTTTTACTCCATTGACATTCATTCCACTCATCGCAGGAAAACATCTTCCGCAAATTGGCTTTTTGATCGGATTGCAATGAAAGAAAGTTTGTTGCAAATCGTGTAATGGCTGATCTAACAAGCTCTTTACCCCCAGTGTTCATCCTAATAAGAATCAAAACCCATGAGTGGTTGTAGATGTACCTGGTTATTGATTTTGCCTGCTCCACACACTTCTTCAGCCACTCAATTTTGCCAATATCCTCCAGCATGAGGTCCAAACAATGGGCTGCACATGGTGTCCACCAAATAGTGGGGTGTTTTTCCTCTAACATCCTTCCCGCTGCAACATAGTTTGAGGCATTGTCAGTGATGATCTATACAACATTCTCTGGCCCCACCTCCATAACTACTCCATCCAAAAGATGAAATAATAATTGTGCATCCTTCACCTGATCAGAGGCATCCACAGATTTAAGAAACATGGTTCCTTTTGGGCAAGCAATCAGGAAATTGATAATAGTGCAGGATTTTCCATCACTCCATCCATCAGACATTATTGTGCACCCTGTTCTACTCCAGGACTGCTTGAACTCCTTTAGATATTCATCTATTCTTTGAACTTCATTTTTTAAAAGGGGTCCTCTGATATCATGAAAACTAGGGCCTTTGAAACCCGGACCACATGAAGCTATAACATCTATCATAGGTTGATAATAAGAAGAATTAGTTGCATTGAAGGGTATGTCTGCATCATATCACCATCTGGCTATGCATTCCCAAGCAGCCTCCTTCTCCATCTTCTTCCATTTAGCATCAATGGTGGGATGAGCACCAGGGGTAGTGCGGGGCACAAAGAAAGAGTCAAGGCCTCTATTGTTGGTTGGGGTATTACGTGGCCTCTTCAGGTTCAAATTGGATGCTCTATGTCCACCTCTCCCCCTAACAAGAAAACTGGAGGATTCTTCAAAACTAGTCAAATGACCTTGAGGGGTTTCAGGATCACCACCCTCAGGATCAGAGTCACTCTCATCCTCAAATGGCATTGAACTTCTCCCTATGTCTTCTTGAATCTTTTTTGACTTGGCTTTTTCTTCTTGGTAGGCTTCAATACTACTTAGCATCTCTGCTCTAAGATCATCAGAGACTTTCCTACAAGGTTCAACATTGCCTCTAGCACCAGCTAAGTGTTGTTTTAACCTATGGATACCCCCTAGCTATTTTCTTCCCACAATAATTGCAAACTTTTTTCCCACCCTCATCCAATTGGCAATGAATCCATGCCACATCCTTCCTCCCCTTTGGAGCCATGGGAAATAAGAGCTGGAAATAAAAGTTTTAATTTATTAATAACTAATTAACTAAGAAAAAAAAAATTTAAAGAGAAAAGTCTTGAGACTTGACATACCTTTGAGAAAGAAGAAGAAATGAAGGAAAGCTTGAGAGAATTGCCGCTGCCAAGAGAAAAAGAGCAAGCTGCTCCGCTATAACAGTCCACAAATTCTGCACAAAAGCCTTCAATAACCTCCAAAACAGTCCACATAATAGCTCCAAATCTGCTGCAAAAAATAATGAATCGAAGCTCCTCCAAATCCTCCCTGCAAAACACACTTGAATATGCCCAAACTGTTCTTGGAAATCACCAAAAAAACAGAGCCGAAGAACACTCCAAAATTGCCCACCAAATCGTCCTCTCAAGATTGCCAAAAGATAAGCAATGAATAGTTTGAGTAATGTAGGGGGTGGGGGTGTCTTTAAATAGTGTTAGGATAGGCTTAGGGTTAGGTTAGGATTTTTTTTTTGTTTTTTTTTTTTAAATTGATTTTCGTGGGTCCCCAGTCCGTGACCGTACGACAGAGTACGGACCGGCCGGTTCTGTACGGAACCGGTCGGTTTTCTTCTCGGTTTGGCAAAAAATCCGGTTTCGGGGGTTTTTTTTGCTGACCGGACTGACCAACCCTGTAAACCGGTCGGATCAGCCGGTCTTGCCGGTTCCGGTCCGGTTCCGATAACATTGGTTTGAGCTGGACGCGTAGTCCAAGTCGTGGCTGCTCTCTACCTGCACAAAGGAACCACGGTGGTGTCATTTGACATTGTTATGCTCACAATCGAAAGCTAACCAACGAAACCTGGTAGCAAAGCATAAAAACCTTATGTGTTACCTGTCTTGCATGGTCATGTTCCAATGGCCTCACTGTTTGCTCGTAGTCATGCTGAAGAACACCTTCACTTTCTGCCTAGGGCGTGAGCCCCCTGCTCAGCGAAGAGGTGCTCCATGAACCTTGTCGCAATGTCAAATGAGTAACCCGTCGACAAGGCTAGGGTTTTGTGAGCCTTGTGGTACCGGTCGAGATAGTGGTGGCCATTGAACCCGGTGGGTTCATTCCTTAATTGCTTGGTACGTCGAAGTATTTGGGCGCCAACCTCCAACACTAAATCAACGGTGCCGACGCTCTTCACATTACCCAAGTAACCAACCCAGATCACCATCGATGGTTTTGGATCGCTGTTGCATTTATTCTAACCAGCAGAACTTTAATTGCATGGAGGTTGGGTTGGTAAACCCGTGTGCTAGCCAGCTTGGGGCTAGCTGGATACAAGCATGCACTTCCTTTGCTGAGTGGCGTCTCCACGTTGTCGAGAATTTTGCATTTCCTGCCAGGAGGGCACACCCAACGAGGGTTTAAAACGTTGATTCTTACGTTGAAGTCTGCGTGGCAAAGCTTGAGTCAAAACACAGTCACCTTATGAATCACGCTATGCGCATAATATCAACCTTCATAGTTTACAAACCATCACATTAAAATGTTATAACGTAAGAACCATCATGACTTGCCAAAGGTTTGGAGTGGTCGTCGTGATTGTGGTTAATGTGCATTATGGTTTTGTAATCGACCTTGGTTCGACCCTAGGTCAACCATGGAGCACATAACCCATATTCGTATCATAGTATTGTTGCCATATATATATGTTATGTTAATACATATGTATACGTATTACATTGCAACCCTTTTATTAATGTTATATTGTGGTTGTATTATCCCTTGGTCGACTTATGTCAACCTTGGAGTGTATGGCATATATAATATATATAACTATATATTATATCACAAGTATATATATGTTATATTAACATATAGGTGTTACATTGATATCACATTTTAATAATGATATTTGTATTGAGATACCTTATGGAGCTAGCATAAGTGTATAAGGTATAGGTGTTAAGCCTAGGTGTTTTATAAATTAATCCTAGAGCTTAGAATAATACTAATTCATAGGTTATATGTTATTAACTAGGTTATAACATATAACTATGTTGATATATGCTTAAATATTAATTAGTATGCAATCTATAAAGTCTCATGCTTTATGAAATCGATATTTTAATAATTTTAATATATTTGTGTACTAAAGCATTACCGTCGCTTATAAATGGAAAGTGTCGCAACTGCTGTAGCATAGAGTCATTATGCTGTTTGGTTCGTATTTTTGAAGTGGGCCCTATACTATTGTGTTCACCTTTAGATACACTGTCGCAGTTATAAAAGTCTGTCAAGTGTCGACACTTGCGTGGTTAGCGACAAAAGTAATAGTGCAACATAGTGCTCACATGATCAGTTTATTAATCATTTAGGTTGTAGTGACAGCCAGTAATTATGTTTCCGCATTTGTTTGAGTGGTTACATTCTTGAACAAAAAAAAAAAAATCGCGTAGAAGAGACGTGACAATATGGCTGAAATTTTTTCAGATGTATCAAGAAAGACTCAACCAATAGAAGGTGAAGTCGATCCCTCAAACCAAGTAAGAATCTGTTGAGATTAAAGTGCAAGTATGGCTGGTACATAAATAACTCAAAACCCTCTTGGAAAGCGTCATCTCCAATCACCAAAACCCTTGAAAGATCCGCACAACAAGGCTAGAAACCCCTTTCCAAAGGATGCTTGATGAGTGCCCAAGAAGTGGAAGAAGATGGCCGTTCCAAATCTGCAAAAGAATTTTCTTCAAGCGGCCCTACAACATCATCATGAGAAAGCATATAATGCAGGAATTTACCTTGAGAAATTTTCATGTCAAATTGCTCATTAAACTCTTCACAATCCACACCTCCCTCATTGGGATTACGACAAAATGCCCATAATCCATATCCCTATGAGGAAAATGTACATCATCATCACATCCTTTGTAGGCAAAAGATCATCAATAATATCATCACATGTGGATTTTTCCTCAATACATCATTAAATACCAAATCAAGAGAGGGAGGGGAAAGTGCCTAACCCTCTTGCTTTCGAAAACCTGCATTAATCCCTAAGAAACATGGTGAGAATGATGGTTGAAATCCACCCTAGGAGAGGGTGAACCTCTTTTAGCTTTTGGCCTACTTCACATTTTCTTTTCTTTTCTCCAACAAATCCCACATAGAGTTGTAAACGTGGTTGTTCAACATCTGTGATAGAAGTCTCCATATGTAACCCTTTATCATCATCAATGGTGAGCAAGCATGGCTGAAATGAAAGATCTCATTGACGGTAGGTTTTCCAAGGTCTTCAAAGTTTACACTTCCCTTATTCAAAGAATCATATATGGGCTCTCCAACAAATTTCCAATAACCCACATCCATACTATGATCATCATGAGAAAAATGCGCATCATCATATCCATGGTAACCGTTTTCAATATCAAAAATATCTTCAAACCTTTCATCCACAAAGGATTCATCAATAAGAGAAAAGGAGAGAGGAGGAAGAAGGCTCACCAAACCCTCATCATCATGAAGAGAACAAGGAGATGCATCAACCATGTCTTCAATATCTTCTTCAATGGGCATTGGCTCCTCAACAAGAGCTTCTTCATTTTCTTCTTGATTTTCATGGATTCTTCGACAAAATATTCTTCTCATTCCAAATCTGCAGCAAGACCTGGCTGGAAATCCTCAAGGATTTCCTCTTGGTCATGTTCTTCTTCTTGTGGAGGGGCAACTGGATCTTCAATAAATTCTTCATCAAGATTAGGGTCCCGTCTCTTGCAAATATCTTGATAAAATTTACAAGTGAAGTCATTCCCTTGTTAGAAATCCCCTCATACCAATCTTCTACATCCTTGTTATCTCTTGAAAGAGACACTGAGAATATCTTCATTTCAACATCCTCATGTACCACATTCAACTTTGAAAGAGCTCCCATGAATGATATAATATGCCATTCAACTGAATCCTCTAGTCCATTAAATTTTGGGATGCACTTTTCCAATCATCATTATCAAAATGATTTGGATATCCCGAGATATCAGAGAAATCCCATGATATCCAAGAAATCCAATAGATTAAACCAATTGAGGAACCATGGGACTTCAAGAAATGCCATATTCTTTTATTATTGTTGCGAAAATGTGTGGAGTTGCCAAGATGAGCTTTTCTTTTCAACTGATGGATGTGCTCACTTGTATACCCAACAATGTCGTCAATAGTTGAAGGCTTTGTCTTGAAGCATACCTTTTTGTTGTATTTTATTCAGTGGAGTCGCCAGATAAGACTTGCCAAGTTAGTGCTCAACAATAATCTTACCAAAGTACAAAAACAAGAACTTACCTCAACTTCCTGATACCAAAATGTGTGTTTGTTGGGCTCTTTGGAATTGAATGAATTCGACCAGGGAATGCCTCGTGAATGGATTGTTGTGAAAAGTCCTTTTGGGTCCTCGACAATGGCGCCAAAAATGTTATTGCTCAAACTAGCACCCTTCTGGAAGGTCACGTAGGCCGGTGCTAAGAGTGACAACTAATTAGGAGATGCACCCACTGTCACCACAATGCACTCTCCTCTCTCTTTAAGCTTGCTCCTTTGGCCATGGGAGGCTTCCCAAATGTGCATAGAAGTAGCCCTGTGAAGCACAAGAACGAGAACAATTCTACCTCTAACGATAAACCCTCCTATTAAATTGATCAACCAATGCCTTATGGAGTAAATTTTTTTCAATAAACACAATGACTAAAGACAAGACTAGGAGGTTAGGAGTGTTGCCGCCTGGTCCACACCTGGGGAAAACACAGCAGAAGTCTTTAAGCTATTGGTGTGGCCTTGGGGGCAAGTCAGAGTCAAGTGCTGTCACTTGGGACTCGACTCCTCCATCTAGGCTTTCCTAGCGAAGCCAAGGGGGGTGGACCCTAAAAAATGAAAACAAAAAACTAAGGTGTCTAATCTAGGAGTTAGAAAAATATTATTTTTTACAACCAAGATAAATGCAGTATACACTTATATAAAGCAAAAGAGTCATTCATCAATACATCATTTGCTCCCATTCACTATTATCATCATCATTTGCAACATTTGTCAACAACATGAAATAATATCAATATAGACCAGTGCCTTATAATGGAGTCGAAATAGAGCATAAAAGTAAATGTTGTGCAAGTGTTCTTGGTTTATTTTAGAATTAATGTGAAAGTGATCTTTTTATTATGGCTGGTGGGTTCCCAATATACGCAAAGGTACGGGGAACATGTTCGGAATTTTGATGTGTGGCTTCCCTCTCAGGCTTGGGCTGAATCAGAGTCTCAAGGAGGTGTTTAGATGCTGTACCAACGAGGGCAAGCCTAACGGTTTCCAAGAGGTCACTACTCAGTTTTGTCCCAAGCCTTCTGAGAAATTTCCCCATGACAACAAAATGCTCGCGATGTGCCGGATTTTCACATAAAGGTTTTTTTTATTCGGGGCGGTGTTAGATCCTGTTACTAGCCATCTCCCCTTTTCTGATGCGTACCAACTGGATCAGACTGAGCTGCAAGTTGGCCATAGAGCATACGGGAGAAGACCTTAGTATTTTTGGAAAATTTTATGAACCAAAATTTTATCTTTTTAAATCCCAAGAGTCTCTTTTTAGGCACGTATTCGGGCAAGCCCTTGTACAGAAACCCTACTTCGGGAAAGCAAGGGGGGCGTTTGAGTTTGTAAAAAAAATGATAAAAACTATGTTTTGAGTGAACTTGTGGCCCGCTAGTGGAATGGACCAACAAGGTTAATTTTAAGCCTAGTTTGATTTTTATGTAGTGCAGAAATGAAATCTAAACTAAAAAATTGCAAACCACGAAAATTGAGTCGACACAGTTTTCCCCCCTGGGGGGATGGGGTGTGGGCGCTTGGCTAGCCCACTTGTTCTCATTTAATGGCTTAGTTACAATGCAATAGAAATGCCCCACTCTTTCACCGACTTAGTGGCTTACAAAATAGGAGAGAAAAGGTATCCGGCTTAGAAAAATTTAAATCTAGGTGCTCCGAATGGCCTGGATCCTCGAAATTTGGCCAGCATTTCTCTCTGCCTGTTCGTCAAATGCTGCAAACCAGCAAGCAAACATCAGTAAAAGACGCCTAAAAACACTTTAAGAGTGTATTTGGGACATCTGCAAAAAACCCAGAAAAATCTAAGTTAAAATAACGAAATTTAACCAAGTAAAACAAGTGCTTGAGGCCTTGTTACTTGGGATCTTTGCTAGCCTTTGAGGGCTGCAAATTATCAGCTCTTTAAATCAGCCATATAAACATGAAGTACAATAAAACAAACTACTTGTTTCAGCCCTTCAAATATTCAAAAAAATGCACTTAAACAAGAAGCATGCATCAATTAGACCTAGACAAAGATTTTTCTTAAAGATGAACTCAAGATTTAATATAAAAATCAGACCTACTTATGATATTTAAATAAGAATTGGGTCTGAAATATGCAAACCAAAGTAACCAAGAAAGATTTGAATATTTTTTGTGTTGATGAGAAGAAGAAGGAATATCTCGAATTTGGGCTATGGAGTCCTCCACTGTGGGGATCAATAGGACTAGTTCTCTCTGGATCAATCTTGAAGACCAATGTATGCAAGCAAGCTCCACCAACTCTTCGGATCAGCAACCTGTAGACACAAAAGACAACTCACACAAGCAAGATCAAATGCACTAGTGTAGACTAAAATAGAGAACTAGATTCAAACATTTAAACAAAAATGACATTGAACTCTAAGCACTCTATGATAACCAACAGTAAAAATAATGAAATAGATTACACTATCTTTACCTTACTAAGCTCAACATCTCCTTCAAAAGCTAGTGATTGATCAATAAACAAGCACGAATAAACATGTAAAGACACAGATTACCTTATACGTAAAAATAGAACATGATCATCCACACCATGAGAATCCACACATAGAATTGCCTCCAAAGCCTTTTATTCATAAACAAATGCAAAGATATTACAATGGTAAGAGCAGAGGTTCCACCTTCTCATGAGAAAACAATGAGAGTGAACTTGCTTATATAGAAAAATTCAAGGAGAGGGGGTGCCCAAGTTGAGGAGGAATGGGTGGAGTGAGTGGCATAACTCGTGGAGCCAATGGAGCTGCCCACTCCCATGTAATGGACTGCCAAAATCAGCTTCAAATCAACTAAAAATCAACCATATGACAGCCCATAAACATAGCTGCAAATTCCATGATTGAAGGTGCCCAATTTTGGGAAATATGCCCCCCTTAAATGGGGAAGTAATCCCACTAATATAGCTGCCCGGAATCTTTCCAAAATCAACTCTTACAACTCCTAAAACATAGCTGAAATATTTCAAACCTCTAACTCCTCCAAAATTGGAAATATTTTTTAAGTCATTTTTCACTTTTTTTAAAATTTTTTTTAATGACTTTTTTGGCTTTTTTTTAGCATAAGTGAAAAATTAAACACCCAAACATTAGAAAAGTGGGTTTAGGGGTTAAGGGGGTGCTCTAAGTTAGAAAACAAACACCCCTAAGGCAAAAAAGACCCCTAGATGACATTTTTTGCCATTTACAATATTTTTTAATGAAACCATTAAAAAAATGGCTCATTTACGGAAAAAATACTTTTCGCCAAAAATTAAAAAACTACCTAGGGGGACTTAGCACATGTCCATATGACTCAAAAATAATGTCTAGCATGTTCATATACATTGACCCATGGACTTTAACAATCCCCTAAGGCCCGTTAACCTCCCCAGGCATTCCAGCTTTGGAGGAGCAGGAAAAAAACCCAAAAATTATGTTATGCACTAATGCAAGACATAATTAATAGGTGAAAAAACTCCTTGGAATACCTGACTTAGCCAAAAAGTCCTAGGGAACCAAGTCCTTTACAAAACACCATGCTAGTACATTTTATTACAAACCCCGCAGGGCCATGGACACGTGGAAAATTTAAAAAAGGTGACCCTTTAAAAGGACTGCTGGACATCAATTCATCAAAAACGAACATGTAACATGTTCAACTTTGCTCGCTCACTTGATAGTCCAACTAAGTACAACTTAGCTGGTAACAAGGAACAATGAAACTTAGCACTATTTTGTTATTAAGATGTGTCAATGAAATCAATACAGGACCAACACTAACAACTTGTATCAACACTTCAATCAAGCCCTTGAAAATCACTGTAAAATATCTCTTACCTCTCAACAACCAATATCAAGCTTGTAACCTCTTGGAGTAACTTAGGTTGGCAATGTCCAATGCAATATATGGTTGTAACAAGATGTTTCAAACCTGTAGTAGCTTGTAAAAGATACTGGATTGGATTAGAAGTTTCAAAACCCCCTTAGGGATTTTGACAACACCCCTATGTGATGGAGGGATGTCTCTTAGACATATAGGGATTAGATAGCAACTCAAATAGTGTAGCAACTTGCTGGGGCTGATGTCACCTTATTTTAGGGCGAAATCCAGCTGTAAGCCTGAAACATGCATTTTTTTATGAATTTTTCCAATATGTAAATAACTCAGAAATAAATAAACAACAATACTATTTTTGGATTTTTGTAAATAAACTCGATACAACTCAAAGTACAACAAATACATATTTTTTGATTTTTTCAAAAATATTTGATTTTTAATATTTTTTCAAAAATAATACATAGAATTTTGAAATTTTGAAATGGAGAAGAAAAGGAACTAGACCTAAGTCTTATCCCTAGGGCAATGAGAAAAGTCGGGTCAACGTCCTTTAAAATAATGACAATTCAATGCTTGATGAATTAGAGCAAGGCCAATAAACCCTAGGTTATGTCAGCACTTGACCTAATTAGGACAAAGAAAGATGCCAAGGCCCAAAACAAGAGGGATTCTTTAAGAGAAATACTTCACCAGTCAAGACTAGCATAACATGCATAAAACCCTAATTCCTCTTACATAGGATGCACTTTGTAATGCAAGACAAGAGGTTCAAGATCTTACCACATTTAACAGAGAAAAGGAGAAGAGAAAGACAAACCCTAGAATCCTTCCTCATTGAATTAGCCTTGAAAGATTGCAAAGAAGCCTCAAACACCAAGAATTATCTTTGAGAACCCTAGAAATTGCCAAGAAGAAAGGTGCGCACCACTTAAGATCTCATATACACAAATATGGATAAAATTTCAGTCATATTTGTCCCTTGATCTTGCTTACAAATGAGAGGAGGGCGCTATATTTATAGGAGAAAAGTCCTAGCTTTTCCCTCCTCTAGGGTGACCTATCTAATTTGAGTTTAACATTATTTTTAGGGTTTGTCACCCACAATTGGGGGACTAAACCTCATAAAACATAAAAATAATGAAAAATATGTTGATGTATATGTAATTTCGGAATGTATTTCATCTATGTATTTCAAATATATTTATTGTACCCTTATTAGAGATGTGTTATTCCTCTATAAGGAAGTGTCGTCATGTGGATTGACAAGTGTCGCAAGTGTGTGTACTTGCTGATGGGTTATTAGACCACCATGTGTGGGGTCGGCCCTGAAATATATATTATATTGTGGATGTATCTAGATAGACAAGTCGGCCCCATAGTGTAACTGGGCAAACAGGTTAAGTATAAATAGAGATCGGGAGATCTCTATTTGGATCATTCGGAAACTCACACTTCTCTCACTCAGAAAGTGGCGCACTAGTGAGGAGGAGGATCATCTGCTACTAGGAGACTATCTCAGTGTATTTTGGTTGTACTTTGGTTGAGCTTGTCGTCCGCCAGATTGCAAACCAGCAGCAGAAATCTTTCGAAAGCTGTCTCTTCACTAAAAGTGGGGAGAGGTGTGGCCTTGGGGGCAAGCAATGAGCTATGTACTATCACCTAAATCCCAGCTCCTCCGTTTAGGCTAACTCCTAATGAAGCCAAGGGGGGTAGTCCCTACAAAGAGTTGTTTAAAGCTCTTGTGTTTTTTAAGTGTTTTTTGGTGAAATGATGCAGATGGGTGTTGTTTAAGAGTTTTCTTGTGGTGAGACAAAAAATATATAAAGATGAACAACAGATAATAAGCAATCCACGTTGCAAGATAAGATAACAAGATGGCAGTATGATTTAAGATATGACAAATCACTAAAGCATTCACAAGATGAAATAAACACAAGGACAAATGATTTTGATCAATATATAAACTTTTAGATAACCAATGCGTTATGGAGTCAAAGAAAAGTAAGGACTGTGATGCTAAAAGTGTGGGTCTTGAAGAAGTGCCGTTCGTGAGATCGTTATGCAGATTATCTTTGTAAATTGAAGATTTTAGTGGTCTTGATTATTAGGATAAAACCAAGGATATCAAGAGAGTGTCCGGAAAGACAATATCAAGTGCCTCCGTTCAACGACATGTCGGACCACGTAGTGCTCTAGTCAGGTCGCGCAATGCTAACCAGCAAACTAGAGGCTGAACATGGCAACCCGGCGCCCCCAACTAGGAGATTACCCACTGTACTTATCTTAACGCTCAACTCCGGATTGGTTGGTTATGGGGGTGAAAGTTTTATTAGTTGTCACTTATGAGCTTAACAAGTCTTCCACCTTTATGAGTACTAGCCCAACCGTTTCCGGTTGGCAGAGCATACGGGTGTTGGACAAACGACCAAGATAAATTAATTAAAGGGGGAAATGTGGATTGAAGTGTTTTATTATTAGGAGCACTTGTTCAACTCTCCGACAGAGAGCGCTCTTGACTTAGTCTTAAGACCACAGTTCAAGAGACTTCCTACTTTAAAATGCCTAATGCAAGGGGAAAGTGCAAATCTATATGCTCTCCGACAGAGAGTGCTCTTGACTTGGATTTGACCAAGTTCAAGAGGCTTTATTCGTTTTATTGCAAAAGTGAAGTGATTGTGAAACTTAAAAAAGTAAATGAAATTGAAAAATGACTGAAAAATAAAGATAACCACAAAGAAAGATGCTTTGAAGATAACAGAAAACAAAATCTAGTGTTCTACCAAGCAGATTTATTCTAAAGTGGGATCAACCTCCGAACAAGGCTAATCACTAGAACTGTCAGTCTTGGAAACCTTCTAGATAGCTGGATGTCCACAAGATGCTGATGGGGGAACGAGAAGCTACTACAAAACTTTGTGGCCTTTGGGATACAATCCCAAAGTTAGCTTACTCTGGTCAAAACTTGAAAGAGAAGCGACAAGAAGAAAATAAACTACTCTAAAGCAAAAACTGAAAGATCTAATTTAACCAAACACCACACTCTTCCCCAAATGGGGAAGAAACCAAAAAAGTGGAGGACTCCTCCACTTGAAATTTTATTATGAGATTACAAATGCCTTGGGTTTTGAAACCTTAAAGGATTTTGAAGAAATAAAACTTGAATGAAAAAGGTGAAAACTCTTATGAGTTTGTACAAAGGATAGTGGTTTATTTCAAATGACATTCATGGTTTGCATTTCTCCTTGGTTCAAAATTCACTTGAGCTTCTCTTTGGCTCCTTCTTGGATATTGCTTCTTGAAAGCTTTTCAAGTTCTCTTCTCTTTCAAAACACCTACACAAGTCTCAAAACAACTCAACAATGCACCCATTAATCATCAGGAAAATGAAACAAACTTGAAACTAGTTAAGTCTAGATTTAAAAATTTAACTCTAAAATGTGAAATGTATGAGATTTTGACATAAAACCTTAACTATGATGAAACGGACCAGCGAACAACAAACTCTTAGAATGTAGTGGGAAAGAGATCTAAAGTATAAAAATTTGAAATATTTTTTATGAAAATTTTTCTATCTTTCAAATGGAAACTAAAATTAAACAAATAATGCTTCTAAGATCTAACTTTTCAATGCATAAGATGATGTATGCGAAGCAATAATACTAGAGATCTAAATTTAACAAATTTCTTTTGCAAGCTAAGAATGAAACTACAAACTAACTCATACAATTCGTTTTTGGTGTTTTGGGCTTGTTTTAGGGCTCTTTATGATGGACAAAAGGAGCCTTGAAGACAAAGGTAAAATGGAAGATGAGCTTGGGAAAATGGGCAAAAACAAAATGGATGAGAAAAAAGATGGATCTAGGGCAAAACGAATGGATGAATGAGAGAAAGGGCAAAACGAATGGGTGAGTGAAGCTAGTCTAATGGGGATGGGCTTGAAGAGGTAAGCTAGGTAACCAAAGTTTGTTTTGAAAGTGTGTTGATGGAGGAAGAGGCCAAAAAATCCTACCTGAAAGTTTCTTCCTTTGAAAAGAAGAGAAGAGCTTGAAGACCTGCAAGACAAACTGATTAGATGCCAAGAACCACTGTTAAGTGAAGAGTGACTTAGTCTTTAATAAGCCTTTCTCCACCTTGGGAAATCTCTGCAAGAAACTTGTTATGAAGCATACAAAAACCGAAAGATGTATTTCTAAACAAAGTTAAAACATACATCTAATAATGAAATTGCATGAACAATAAATAAATGAAAGAGATATCACCAATAGTGTGAAGAACATCCCAACTTGCTCCAGCATGGACCTCCAAAGTCTAAACTTTATTCAATATTAAACAGATATTACAACAATATTTTGGTAGAGTGTTCATGCTCAAAATCTCCATGAAGAGAAAGCCCAAATGGCCTCTCTTACATAACAAAACTCAATGCTAAAACCCTAATTCGAATTGGTGATGAAGAGAGCCAAAAACTCCATCAAAAACCAATCAAATCCATGTCAACACCAACCAAATCGAGCTTGGAGTCTTAACTCATCTTTAAACTTGAGTTTGGAGCCCATAATTTGAGGAAGGAGCCCCACATGCATTGATTTCATAATCCAACAACCCATTAATCGATTGCCAAATCACAAAAAAGAATTTGCATAAAGGTGGGCGAATTTCTCAACTGTAGATCACTCCCAGTGCTCCTAAACTGATCTGATTTAGGTGGGTTAAGATTCCAATCATCATAAATGCTTTTTGCCATGTCATTTTGACTTTTACTTTATTAAATTTGGCCTTTTTTGGAGAGATTTAAATTATCTCAAATTTATTATTTTTTGAATATTTTAATTAATATTTCTCATTTTTTGATTTTTTGAGAAAATATTAATTATGAGGCCAAATAATTGTCTGAAACTTAGGGTTAGCTGGTCCATAGGTCATGTGTGATTTTTGGCTTATGAAACGAGCCATCAACCATTGAATTCGGACCCCGGACGACTGACATATTACAAATTATTATTTCTCTATTTAAACTATAGAGAAATTTATTAAATTTAAAAAAAAATTAAAAATCCCAAACTCGACGGACCCGGTAAAATTTTTTCGAAATTTTTTCTGAGGGTCCTAGAGACTTGGGACATGACCAAAACCTATTCTAATAGTGTCTAGTAGGCTTATATACATTAGTTGGACTCTAATAACCCCCCATGGCTAAAATTTTCAAAATCGGGCATTCCAGCTTTGGAGGAGCGGGAGAAAACCTCATCGATTATAGCTCGGCTATAAGCAAAGTATAATTGACAAGGGAAAAAACTCCCTGGAATACCTTAGTTGCTTAATCAAGTCATGAGAAACTGAGACACTCAGATCCTACTAGCACACTTTATTACAAACGCCCATGGGGCCATGGTCATGTCGACTCAAAAACAAAACTGGCTAGCCAAAACTGGCTAGTCACAAATGCTGGATCATCTGATACACTGGAGTCAAACACTTATCATGTTTGTCAAATGGCAGCTCTTCAGATAATCCAACTATGGTACAAACAAGTTGGTAACATCTGGCTCCAACTGCGGGACTGGCACTTGCTCGATCTATGGATCAAAGAAAGTGTTCGAGAATCCCAGAACATCAGTTTTCTGCACAGAAACGGAAGTGTCTTAGTCCAATATTTTCATGATAAATGATGCCAAAACAAAATACCAACATAATATTTATTTTTTTGCTTTTTTAATAAATAACAGGTACATGAAAATGAAAATTTTCTCTTTTTCAGCATATATATGAAATATAATACAAGAAGCTAACATGTAAAAAACTATGATGCATCAATATGGTACATAAAAATACATAAAAATCAACAAAGATGGGTTCAGAGATGTCCTGAGATGACCCCTTGGTCATCTTGAATGTTGTTCCGATAGAAAGGTTTTAGGTGTTGCCCATTTCTGGGTCAGCTTAGTTCTTCTCCTTCCATGGTGTTCAGTAAGAAGGAATTAGTGCCAGCAATTGCATGGATGATAAACAGGCCCTTCCAAAGGCTGTCGAATTTCCCATGTTTCCCAGGCTTCTTCCTCCTCTTGTCCCATAGGAGAACAGTATCTCCTAACTGGAAAGGTCTTGGCTTGGCTGATTTGTCAAAAGTACCCTTCATACTTTCTTGATGTCTCAAGGATTGATCAAGGGCAGCTCTTCTGGCTTCATCTAATTCTATGATCTCATTTATCCTCTGCTCCATTTCCAATTTTTCTGTTCCATACTCGCTTATTAATCTGAAAATTGGAATCTGCATGCTAACCAGAAGGGTGGCAGTGAGACCATACACCAACTCAAAAGGGGATTTTCCTGTGGAGTTTTTCTTGGTTATTCTGTCAGCCCATAAAGCATATTTAATCTTACTGTCCCATGCTTTCTTATTATCACCCACAGTCTTCTTAAGGATACTCATTAGATTTTTATTAGTGGACTCAGCAAGTCCATTTCCTTGTGGGTAATAATTCGAGGAATGGGATAGGATGATGCCATATTTGAAATAGAAGTCATTTACTTCTTCAGAACTGAAAGCCTTGGCATTATCAGTTGCTATCTTTAAGGGGATTCCGAATCTGGTGATGATTCTTTCTTCAATGAAGTTTATGACAACATTTTCATCGGCTTTCTTAGTAGGTATGGCCTCTACCCATTTGGTGAAGTAATCGGTTGCTGTAAGAATCCAGCAAAATCCATTGCTAGAGTTATCTTTGAATTTTCCGATAAAATCAAGGCCCCATTGTTGAAAAGGGGCAAGGACCACAACAGGTGTGAGGGGGAGTGCAACCAACTTCTGCTTACCAGTGAAGAGTTGACACTTTTGGCAACACTTAACATGTTTGTGAACATCTGCGAAGATGGTGGGCCAATAGTACCCAGCTCTTAGGATCTTGGGAGCAGTTGTATTTGCTGCATAGTGACCTCCGCAAAATCCTGAGTGAAACTCAGTCAAGATTCTTTTGGAGTCCTGTTCGTTCACACACCTGAGTATGATGCCATCTGGGTTTCTCCAACCCAGACCTTCTTGGGTAAGGCAATATCTAGTAGTTTTAAGTCTCAAAGCCCTTCGCTTGTGACCCTTGAGGTGATCAGGACAATTGAAGTGGAGGAGGAAATAGATGATGTCAGAATACCATATGTTGTCAAGTTCCTAGAGGGCAGGAGTCATGGAAGGTTGGGGAATGTCATTTTCAGCAATCATTTCAATGGCTTCTTCATTCTTTTGAGTGAACATTTTAGCAAGCTCCTGTCCTTTGATTAACTTGGTGGGCTTTATCTCAAGGTCATATTCCTGAATTTTGGAAACCCATGTACCCCTTATTCCTAAACAATCCTGTTGAGAGAGGATGTCTTTCACCGCAGCATGGGGAACATACCCTATGACCTTGGAATAGCCTATATATGTTCTGAAGTGCTTCAAAGATTTGACTAAGGCATATGCCTGTTTTTCCATGATTGTGTACTTCAACTCGGAGTTTTGTAATGCTCTACTCATAAAGGCAATTGGTTGCTCGAACCCTTCGAAGTTCTTCAGGAGCAACACACCAGCAATGGTGTCCTCTGAGGCAAATGAAAAAATCATGAAATCCTTTGTGTAATCCGGGCTGACTAAGATAGGTGCTCTAGTAATGGAATCCTTTATGGTGTCAAAAGCTTCTTTTCCTTCATCCGTCCAAATGAACTTAGCATTCTTTTTTAGGAGAGCCTGCATAGGTTTCATGAGCTCGGCAAGGTTGGGTATGAATCTCCTTATGAAGTTTATATGGCCATTAAATGATTGGAGGCCTTTAACATTCCTAGGAAGGGGAATCTCCTGGATAGCTTTGATTCTCTCGGGGTCAATCTTGACCCCATCTTTATTTATGATGTGACCCAAAAGCTTTCCCTCTTCAATGCCCAAAACAGACTTAGCCGGATTCAGGGAAATGCCAAATTCTCTGCATCGTTGAAAGACTTTCCTAAGATGGTCAACATGGCTGGATCTCTCTTTGGAAAAGACGGTTAAATCATCCTGATATATTTCTATGATTTTACCCATTAATTTGTCAAGGGCATAATCCATGGCCCTCTGGAAGGTGGCCCCAGCATTTGTGAGACCGAAGGGCATTCTCAGATATTCAAAAGTCCCCCAAGGGGTTGTGAATGTTGTTTTGTGCCTATCTTCTTCTTTGATAACTACTTGGTTATAACCTGAAAATCCATCAAGCATGGACATCATCGTAGATCCAGTGACCCGTTGGAGGAGGGTCTCCATGTTAGGGAGAGGATAGTTGTCTTTCTGGTAGGCTATGTTCAGGTTTCTAAAATCAATGCATATCCTGATACTCCCATTCTTCTTTCTTACCACAACCAAGTTAGAACAGCATGACGTATGTCTGGTTGGTGCTATAATTCCAGCTGCCAGCATTTTTTCTAACTCCTGTTTGACAATAGGAGCCAACTTAAGATTTATTTGTCTGAGTTTTTGGCGGAAAGGTTTTGTATTTTATCATTTCCGGTTTCAAAGGGATGGTATGTTGGAAAACATCCTCCCTATAGGCTTTTAGCTCATTATATGTAAATGCAAAAATGTCTCTATACTCCTTTACCAGGCTTATTAGAGCATTCTTCTCCTTTTCAGAGGTTCCTTTTCCTATTTTTATGATTTTCGGATTTGTTTCCGATCCAATGTTCACCTCAATATAGTCACCAGGTTTCAATTGGTCAATGTTATTTTTCTTTCCATCCTGCCTGTCAAAAATGTTCTCCAGTTTAGCTGCTTCATGTGACATGGGGTTTAGGTTTTCGCTGTCCTTCGGATACTGCTTGCCTTCTTCCTGCCTATTGATCTTGAAGTCTGAGAACTCATCCAGGTTATGTATAAACTTTAGAATCTGTTCATCATCTTTGAAAATTTGCCAGTGGTTTATGTTGTCTGGGACTGATGGCCTATAATTTATTTCAAGGGTACAGTCTCCGTTCAACATTTCCTCTAAAGGCTGGAGGGTAGATGCCGCAACTGCTAACCTATCTGCTATACTGTTTTCTTCCCTATGGACTGCTTTTATGTTTAATGCATCAAAGTAATCCATGGTGTCCCACACTGCATTCCTATACCTCTTAAGTCTTTTACAATGGCATGCAAACTTACCCTTGATCTGTTGCACAACTAAGTCAGAATCTCCTTTGATACTAAGCATCTTTATTTTCATGTCTTTAGCGATTTCTATGCCTAGTAAAAGTGCTTCATATTCTGCAACATTGTTTGTGGCTTCAAATTCAAGTCTGAATGCAAAGTTGAAAATCTTATTTTTAGGTGATATCAAGACTATACCAGCGCCTTTGCCAGCTCTAGAAAAAGCACCGTCAAACTCCATTTTCCACAATCCATCAACTTTCTTATCTTTTATTTCTTTATGAACAGGATCTAAGAAGGTGGAATTTACCTGGTAGGTTCCTATTTCATCGGTATTGTAGATGTATTCATTTGATGGTTTCTGGGGATTTTCAACATGGTATCTTCTTTCTTTTTATGAGTGCAGTTTGACATGAGTATCTTTGGAAGCCGGAACAGTTGCATAGGATAAGTCTAATTGTAGTGATCCACCCAAAGAAGCACCCCACTTTCTAGAAAGAAGCATCCCCCATTTATCAGGCACATCTATGACAAGGATATCCATGGTGACATGGATGTCTGGGTACTTGGCCAATCTAACGGTTTGATTTTGAATCATCCCCTCAACTTCGACAAGTCTAGAATCCATGGCACATACATTTCCATAAGGTCTAGTGGTTTTTAGATTAAGTTGTTGCATGACTTTTTTGGTCATCAGGCTTGCACCAGATCCCGAATCCAACATACAATTATGTAGAAGAAGGTCACCTATCATCAATGATATGTAGAAAGGTGAGTGAGCTTCTTTTCTTGTTTCCCTAGTATGTAGGACTATAGGGGGATCCCCAAAGTCATTTGTACAACTTGTTGAAGGTTGCTCTTTAGTTTCTGAGAAAGTCACCTTTTTAGGGGTAGGGGGCTTTGCAGGTGGAGGAGGCTTTTCAGATGCAATGGGTTTAGGAATAGTAGGAGGCTTTTCAGAAGCTATGGGCCTAGGAGTATAAGGAGGAGTATTATCCGTATGAGGCTCTAACAGTTTCAAAAGTTTCTCCCTCTGACCAGGGAGTTTACATAGTTCAAGTACTGGGACTGGAACTTTAGCGTTGGCCAACCAACTACTTAAATCAAAATTTAAATCAACAGACTCCTTTTCATTATTAATTTCTCAGGTAATGTGAGGAACTGTTACCTTAGGAGCAGTTTGAGTAGAAGGTCCCTCCTTCGGTTTCTTTTGATATGTATTTCCCTTGAATCTCTGACTGTTGTTGATACTGGGTGGCATCTCACCGTAGAGTTGAGTCATATAATCAATCTGTTGATAACCCTGGTTGGCTTGAGTCACATTGAGGTTTTCATAGTTATTTCCCACATGGTTGATAAAAATAGGCTCGTCTGATGAAGTACTAGGGCCACATCCCTCAGGATAACCATGCTCTTGAACAAAACATGCATAGTGGCATCTAGATTCCTCGTGGAAATCTCTGCATGCCCTACAAAAAGGCTTGTATGACTCAACCATGTTAGCAGCCTCTAATTGATTTGGAGGCCTCTGTTCATGGTTGGGAGGTTTTCTCTGCCAATTCTGTTTTGTAGCAAAAACCCTAAGTTGAGGTTGAGTCCTTTCGACAATTATAACCCAACTTTGAATTTCCTTTAGCTGAGCAAGGTGTTTTGCCTCAGCTTCTTCCATGTTTTTCTTCATTTCCCTTCTTATTTCCAATATTTGTTTTTCATGAGTCTCTTTTATAACTGATAAGGGATCCTTGTCTTTTGGTTCATTACTTCTCAAAGGAATTGAAGACCTGGAGTAACCCTGAATGTTGGACTCACCGGAAGACATCATGTTTTTGTCAATCTTGACAGCTAAACTCTGAGCCTCAGCCAAAGTAGTAGGTTCTTTATATCTCAGTTGATATTGTATCTTACCACTCAGTGCCTCTATGTAGTAGTCCAGTAATGAAGCTGCAGGAGGTGCATAAGTCTCAGGGATGGAGTTTGACAACTCCTGGAACTTAGTATTGAATTCATCCATGGTCTCATTTTCTGTCTTCTTCATGCTAGTTAAGGTTGCAACTAGGTGTCTAGGCTCCTTCTTGCTGCCAAACTTGTTGAGGAAAGCAGTTTTGAAAGCTGCTATGGTGGCGAAAGATTTGTCTGGTAAATTGTCGTACCAGTTCCCAGCTTTGCCCTCTAAGGATATGGCAAAAAGGGTCATGTAAACATCCTCATGTTTATCATTGCCTTTGAGGTAGGAGCCACAAAGTCTGTTGAAGTTTCTGATATGCTGCTCAGCAGAAGTAGAGGCATTAGTGCTGTTGAAGCTTGTGAGTTTGTCGACAGCTTTTTCGGGAATATCATGAGGTTGGCCTGCTATCTGAGTGAAGTCTAGTTGAGTAAAAAACTCAGCCATGGTGGAAAGGAAACAATTATTTTCTTCAAAATTTTCTTGATTTTCTAGATTTTCTTGAAACAAAGAATGGATGTCTAAAATAGACTCAGATCTAAGATTTTCAAGGATTTTGTGAGAAGCAAGTTTGTTTAATCTTCTCCTATAAATCTTTTCAGGCTCAGGGATAAAACTAAGCAAACCTTCATAATTTCTTCTAGTTGAATACCTTGAGGTGTTAACTGACAGTGGAGTCACCAGGTGGATCCAAGTCTAATTTCAGAGAGTGATTAAACTAAAAAATCTACCAAAAGTAAAACTAAAAGGGGCAGTGGAGTCGCCAGACAGATTTATAATCTATCAAAAAAGGTAAAACACATTAGAAAAAATTAACGTCGTCCAGGAACAAAAAGATTTGTCCCTGGCAGCGGCGCCAAAGATGTTGTCCGCCAGATTGTACACCAGCAGCGGAAATCTTTCGAAAGCTGCCTCTTCACTAAAAGTGGGGAGAGGTGTGGCCTTGGGGGCAAGCAATGAGCTAGGTACTGTCACCTAAATCCCAGCTCCTCTGTTTAGGCTAACTCTCAACGAAGCCAAGGGGGATAGTCCCTACAAAGAGTTGTCTAAGGCTCTTGTGTTTTTTAAGTGTTTTTTGGTGAAATGATGCAGATGGGTGTTGTTTAGGAGTTTTCTTGTGGTGAGACCAAAAATATATAAAGATGAACAACAGATAATAAGCAATCCACGTTGCAAGATAAGATAACAAGATGGCAGTATGATTCAATCACAAAAACGAATTTGCATGAATGTGGGCGGATTTCTCAACTGTAGATCACTCCCAGTGCTCCGAAATTGATCTGCATCAGGTGGGTGAAGATTCCAATCATCATAAATACTTTTTGCCATGTCATTTTGACTTTTACTTTATTAAATTTGGCCTTTTTTGGAGAGATTTAAATTATCTCCAATTTATTATTTTTTGAATATTTTAATTAATATTTCTCATTTTTTGATTTTTTGAGAAAATATTAATTATGAGGCCAAATAATTGTCTGAAACTTAAGGTTAGCTTGTCCATAGGTCATGTGTGATTTTTGGCTTATGAAACGAGCCATCAACCACTGAATTTGGACCCCGGACCACTGACATATTACAAATTATTATTTCTCTATTTAAACTATAGAGAAATTTATTAAATTTAAAAAATAATTAAAAAACCCAAACTCGACGGACCCGGTAAAATTTTTTCGAAATTTTTTCTGAGGGTCCTAGAGACTTGGGACATGACAATAGTGTCTAGTAGGCTTATATACATTAGTTGGACTCTAATAACCCCCCATGGCCAAAATTTTCAAAATCGGGCATTCCAGCTTTGGAGGAGCGGGAGAAAACCTCATCGATTATAGCTCGGCTATAAGCAAAGTATAATTGACAAGGGAAAAAACTCCCTGGAATACCTTAGTTGCTTAATCAAGTCATGGGGAACTGAGACACTCAGATCCTACTAGCACACTTTATTACAAACCCCCATGGGGCCATGGTCATGTCGACTCAAAAACAAAACTGGCTAGCCAAAACTGGATAGTCACAAATGCTGGATCATTTGATACACTGGAGTCAAACACTTATCATGTTTGTCAAATGGCGACTCTTCAGATAATCCAACTATGGTACAAACGAGTTGGTAACAGAGCCATTGCTCTCTCTATCTCTGAGGAAGTTGTGGGGTTTTTCACCTTAGGGTTTTCCCCACGGAAACTCTGTGTCTTTTGTCTCTCATGCTTTTGATTCTTGTGATGCTTGTGATGCTTATTGTGATTGTTATGCATTGATATACTATACATGTTATTCTCTCAGTAAAGATCCTAGAGTATTGTGAATTAATGCTCAAAATTTAACAAAATAAATGATGAATGCTTGAACAAGTGAAATGTTGAACTTGGAAGGAGGACGTCATGCCCCATCTAACTCCAACAAAGTGCCTTTATCCTTGAATGACCTCCTTGCTTGGTACAACCTTCAAAACTTGCTTTTTATGGTGGACGATTTGCATTTCTTGACTAGGATGACCAAACGGGAGGGGAATACAACAAATGGAGGCCCAAGTGGATGTAACAGAGGTGTGCTAGAGCAGGTATGCCAACCCTTTCAAGCACAATCACCTTTACAAAGCATGAAATCTTGAGTGTGGCTAGCGGCTCCTAAGCCATGTATCCTAATGGAGTCACCCCAAAGTGCACCAATACCTTCCTAGGGCATAAATACTCAACATGATGAGGAGTTACCGGCAATCAAGGGGCAGTCAGCAGGGCCACAAGAAGACCAGTACACCTTGAAATGAAGACCAAGAGGACTTGCCATGATCAACCAAGGGGTCTGGAATCCTGCTAGACCAACACTTTTACATAAAGTAGCCCCAACTTGGTGTTTTACAATGACAAAAAAAACCCCCTCCTTGGCACATCTAGTAGGGTGTGTTGTAGAGAATCTGGGGCGTAACACACCGCAAAACATCAATTCACATTCTTGAAAAATAGCATGGAGTGTACCATATTCAAGAGTGTCCTATTCATTCATTTTGCCACACCATTCTGTTGAGGATTAGATGGAACGATGGTTTGATGCCTAATCCCATGTTGTTTAAGATAGGTTTCAAATTCATTAGATGTATATTATCCTCTATTATTGGTACGAAGGAAACCGATATGAGATTGTGCTTCATTTTCAATCCATATATGAAGTTTTTAAATGTTTCAAAGGCTTGAGATTTATCTTTAAACAATAAACCCAACACATCTTGGGTAATCATCAATAAAAGTCATGATATATTTGTTATCAACTCGAATTTCTACATGCTCTGAAATTTGAATCATGGAAAGGTTGCTTAGTATGTTTTCCAAAAATACAAGCATCAGGAATGGTGGGCAAACCAAAAACACCATTCTTCTTCAACAAAAGAAGACTATCATAACTAATATGCCCATATCTAGCATGCCATAAAAGAGTGGAAGACAATGTACCTTCTGTTGATTTTTGGGCAGCATCGAGAGCCATTCTCCAGGAGATTGGCATCAGCTTGGAGCTGAGGACCTAGTCAGGGACTAGGATTTTGATGTTACTTGATCTCCTCTAGGAAGAGACCACATCAACATGGGAAGACCTTTCTTATGAAGATTCAGGAAGACAAGTTGATCATTGTAAAAGGAAAGAGAACCCAGTGTAAAATACTTAATGAGAAATGAAGCCATATGTATTTAAAGGTCTTGAAGACACATCTTGTGTGTTGAATAGACCCCTACTCTCCTAGAGCACATATTCTGAGGGTTCTAGGGCATGTGTGGATCATGAAGACCAAGAGAAGGGCTAAGACATTGCCCAAAGATGACTTGCCTAAGAAGAATGGGTTAATAGCCCAAATAAAATGTCAATAGCCCTAATAAGGTGTTAAAAGCCCAACATAAAATTATAAGGACCCTAACTAAGCATTTTAAATTATTTTTTGGTTCCTTGACTTATGGAACGTACCCCTTATGTTACTCAATGATGAAATATAAATAAGGAAGCTCTCTCACATGAAAAACACATCCTATCATTATCATCTTTGTCATAAGATGAAAAACACACATTCTATGTTACCTTTACTGACTTGCTACTCTGATCAAGTCCTTATAAGATCCCATGGGCATTCTTCTTAATTCTGGTACTAGGTGAATAAATGCATCTGATCCTTGCAGGTTATCGTCGAGTACCTTTGTACTTCTCAATTTCCACCTGGGTTTCCATAATTGAACATTGTCCAACCAGCTCATATTATCATTGATGTTGTACGTCTTGTGTTCACCTTCAATGCAAGCTGAAACTATCATATTTACCTGTGGGTTATGGGCCCACTTGCTTCCGTTCGCTTGGATTTTCCCGCTCGCTTGCTTTAATTTCTCGCTGGCTTTCCCGCTTGCTTGATTTAATTTCTCGCTCGCTTGATTGGATTTCCTGCTCGCTTGATTTAATTTCTCGCTCGCTTGATTGGCTTTCCCGCTCACTTGATCAAAATTTACATCATACCTCTGTGAAAGGTATTCTCTGGTTAGGAAATCTGGAATACAGTTTATCTTACCAGAAATATGTTCCATTGAATAATTATAACAAAAGAATAAAGCTTGCCATCGAGCAAACTTTCCTTTGGCTGTTGCATTTTTTATAGTATTATTCAGAACACAGGGCAAACTTGAACAGTCTGTTCTTATAATAAAATCATGATTCAACAGATGAATTTGAAATTTCTCTATGCATCTAAGAGCAGCTAAAATCTCTTTATCTATTGTAGCATAGTTCTGTTCAGTCTTATAGTCCATGTCCCAAAGGAAAACTGGACTATCTCCTCTTCTTTTTTCTTTCCATTTTGTCTGACTTGTTTCAAAACACCACCCCATCCTAGATTTGATGCATCTGTTTCAATAATCTTGGGGAGCTCATCATCAATAAGCAAGATAGGCAAGGTCTTTACTCTGCTTTTAATTCTCTGGACTGCCTTTGTATGCTCATCTTTCCATGTAATTGGATCTTTAGACAGTCTCTGGTTTAAGACCTTTCTATCACTGGTCAGATTTTTGTAACAAGGTGATAGATAGTTTAAACACCCAAGGAATCTTTGTAATTGAGTCTTATCTCTGATGATGTCTGGAAATTTGTCTGCAAATTCAATGGCATGTTCTTGAACTTTTATCATCCCTTTCTCAATTTTCTGTCCAAGGAACTCAATTGAATCTTGATAGAACTTCATCTTTTTCGCAGAGAGAACTAGACCATTATCATAAACTATTTTTAGGAAGACTCTCAGATGTTTCTGATGTTCTTCCAATGTCTTTGAGAAAAGAAGGATGTCATCCATGTACACAATCAACCAATCCATGTAGGGTTTAAAAATATCTTCCATTATCTTCTGGAATTGTGAAGGTGCATTTTTGAGGCCAAAGGGCATCACTGTCCATTCATAGTGTCCATGAGGCACTACAAATGCAGTCTTGAACTGATCTGCTGGGTCAACTTCAACTTGCCAAAATCCACTTTTTAGATCAAACTTTGAGAACACCTTACATCCTGCAATTCTCTTGACTAGATCTGATTTATTAGGAATTGGATATTTGTTCCAGT
The DNA here is from genome assembly GCA_027924585.1 of Larix kaempferi. NCBI lineage: Eukaryota > Viridiplantae > Streptophyta > Pinopsida > Pinales > Pinaceae > Larix > Larix kaempferi. The sequence continues at coordinate 154,456 of BSBM01000893.1, forward strand.
CAAGAACATCATTTAGTGGTTTGTAGTTTATCACCATTCTGGGTGCTTGCCTTACCTGCTCAGAGTGCTTGTTTACATAAAACCCATAACAGCTCCAGGGGCTGTTTGAAGGAACTATGAGTCCCTTTTCCAACAATTCCTTTATTTCCTTTTGGCAATACTCTTGCATTTCTCTGGACATTGGTACAACATTTGAGTGTCCAGGAGTTCCTTTGAATTCAGGCTTGAGAGGCAACTTGACCATGTGCCTTTTCCTATGTATGAATGCATTGGGAGAATCACCACAAACATGTTTCTTGTATTCCCTCTCTGTCTCCATTTTGATGTTCTGCCATTTATCAGACTTCAATTGGTCCTCTATTCTTTTGGACTGTATCTGTGTTTTGACTTCATTCAACTGTAACTCCTTTGCTTCTAGCTTGTCTCTATACATCATCAAAGGTTGAAGCCTGATATTATGAATCATGTCTGACCTTTTAGGGCTGGAGATTAAAGGAAAGAATACTGGGGAATCCAGCGGATTGATAGTCATAAAAATTCCTTCTTGTCCTTGGTATGTACATACTCCATGAGGTTCTACTGTCTTTAGGAAGGGAGTTCCAAGGATACAAGCATTGTACATCTTCATCAAATAAAAGCTGGCATCTAGGCGATACTGGTTTATACAAACAGTAGCATGGGGAATTTCAAACTTGATAGCAGAGTCAGCGCCAACTGAGTGAATTAGTTTGGAGGTAATATGCCAATACTTAGCAGGGATCTTATCCATATCTAACACATTTACATCTGATCCAGTATCAATCAAAACAGGGAGATGAAAATAGCTATCTTTGATTTTAATATCCATTGCGACAGTGTATCTTTGATGAATGATTGCGTTTATATGAAATGAATCATAATCAGGAGGATTAGGGCCAGCTGGAGTAACCTTTTGGTATTGTGGAATTGCAGTATCATCCTGTATTTGTTCTGTTTCACTTTCTTCTCTTTCTTCTTCTGAAGAACTTTGTACCAGTGAGGAACTTGACTCATTTTCTTTTTTCTAGTTTTTCTATTCTTGTTCTAAGTTCCTTAATTTCCTTCTTCAAAATATTCTGTTCTTTAGCCAGTTCCTGTATGGAGACTGGCCTTTTGGTTTCTGTCTCTAAGAGAGGAGCAATATTTCTTTCATAAGAAGGAAGAGTAGGTGCAAACAGATTCCAATTAGAGGAGACTTGAGGAAGCTTTTTATGCATTGATTTTCTAGAACTCTTACTGCTTTTGCTTTTTGTAGATGAGGGCTCTAAAGTAACCTTTTCCTTCTGTTTCAGGAGGAAGGCATTAGCATATGCTTCTTTCATTATTTCTTTGGAAGTTCCTTCTTCCATTTCCTCAATTTGCTTCATCATTATTGAGGCTTGGGTTCCCGTTCTTATCATATTATAGTGTTTAACTTCTTTCTTGGATTCAATCCAAGCCAAATAAGTTGCCAACTTCTCATCTTCTGACTCATCTGGGCTTGAAGTCAGGGATTCATCTTCCATAGAACAACTACAATTATATTTGTCTATGCATTGGCACGAATGACCAGTTCTTGCAGATTGCACTATATTGAGATCTGTGCTACTGTCTGATTCTTCTGCAAAACAGATGTCATCACTGTCAGAGTCTATGCAATTTAATTCATCTGATGAAGACTCTATTGCATATGATTCTCCATAGGACCTGGACTCTAGACATCTATTTTCTTTATGGCCTTTGTTTCCACATAAAGCACATCTATATTTTTTCAAAAGATCTTCAGGTGTTGGCTTTTGTTCTGGCTTTCTCCAAGAAGCAAATGAATCATTGAATGGAGCTTCATTTACACCAATATTGCAATATGCAAGAATGGAATGAACAGATTCAAGTCTTTACTTGATTTCTGCTCTTTCTTCTCTGAGATCTTCCAACGAATTCTGCATGTCTTTGCCTCATGTCCTTTCTTGCCACAACAGATACACTGAGGATCAGATCTCTCACTACCGCTACCCTGAAGGACAAATGTGCAAGCTACCCTGAAATATGCACTATGACACTACTTAATATCCAGGCTGGTTATAAATTAAAGACTATCTCCAAGCATTAAATGTGCCTAGACTGTGAATATTTGTGTCACAATTTGATTATGTGTTAAGTCTTGAATAATACCAACACAAGATTAAATATCTTGTCTTGGTTGAGTGGCAAAGTGGGTGTTCAAATCTGAAAATGTTTATGATAAAATAGTGCTGGTTTTAGGTTTTAAGAGGCCTCAATAACTAGGTTGCTTGCTGGTTTAATATATTTCTGAATGTGAAAGCATATAACAAGAAACAAATAAATGCGCACTAAGCTAAACAAACAATACTAGATTATATGAAATGCAAGACTTTAGATTTTCAGTGCCTTTCCTAGTGTTTTTTAATCAAAGATTGGTTCAAATTTAATTCATTATATGCAATTATATTTGTATGTATACCTAGGAAACAAATTTATATAACCTAGAAATGCAAGTTTATCCTAGTGTCCGAAAATTTAATGTTAGTAGAGGAATTTAAAAGAGTGGAAGAATAATTGGAACAAGTACTCGACTAGGTGCCTTGATCCGTTGGGTGATGGGAGTTGACTCGCCCCTCCTCAATGGCACTTTGATGGATATATGCCCAACTCATCGGAAGCTCTAGGCAGTCCATGAAACACTTTCAAGCTAAATTTCGCCCTTGAAACCCTCTTGCTCCAACTTGTAAATGGTTAAACTGTGACAGGGAAGTTGTTATCACAATCCAAATCAGCAATGCTTCAGCCACCCACAAGTTAGTAATCATACAATGGACAAGCGAAACAGAATCTGAAAAATAAGATTGCTCAATCTATTTCTAAATTTCATTCCCTTATTGAAATCTCAAAGGTTATTAAGAATATGAGATTCAAAACCATGAACAATATTACCTTAGCTAAGAATAGACGTCACCATCAAATCTCCACAAGAGAGCAAGAGTCAAAATCACAACACACCAAAGACACAAGGTACACAAGAAATTTTTGCAAAAGTTACAGCGCCATTCTCATTACAGAAATTGACCCTTCCAAATGGGGGTGCCCTCTCTCTTTTATAATTGAAGAGAAGAGCAAAATCCCTAGTGCCAAAGAGATGGATGGTTGAGATCTTCATTTGAGTCTCATTTGCCAATCAACAGTTGACTTTAAGATTACATCTTTATATTGTTGAGTTTACAAGTGGCCCTGTCGCCCTCCTCAAGTGGGGCACACTTTGGCTGAGTGGACTCACTATGGGCCACAAAATGTTGATTTAGATCAAAAGTGATGAGTGTACAAATGATGAAATTGCCCAATTGAAGTGGAATGTGGAGTTGGAAGGCTGAGAGAGCAAAAGATGAGCTGAAAATTGAGCAAGTCACCCTCCTTTATGTTGAGTGTGCCCTCCTCAAGTCGCCCTTGCTGAGTGGGGACCCACAACAAGTGCAAATTTCCCTCAAAATGCCGATTGATTATCCTTGTCACCAATGAAAAGGATCCACTTCACCAAATCGGCCATAAGTTTTTGATTTACTTGGTTGAATTTTCACTCAACCATACTTAGGCTTTTTTTAAATCAGACTTGAGAAAGTTTGATTCATATTTGTCTATTAATCCATGAGTGATGAAATCATGAACCAAATGTTGGGAAAATGCCTTTGATGATGTCCATGATGTCTATGAATAACATACCATCTAAGCATGATACGGGGAAACGGAAACATGTATCCGATACGGAAACACACTGGAAACACGACCCCCCCAAAATTTAGGAAACGGGGAAACGCGATATATATATATATATATATATATATATATATATATATATGCAAATTAGCAAGGACATTAAAAATTAAATGTGAAACATAAATGACAAGTGATAAATCATAATTTCAAACATCTAACATCACATTTTGCTCATAAGTCCATCTCTACATCATTAATAATTGTCATAGATTACATGATGCAAGTTGCCAAGTAGTAATATCCAAAAACAACCTTGGCAATACAATATATTCAAAATTTCAAAATCAGCCTTTATGTATGAGGCTACAATGCTACATATATCAAAATGTGAATAGTCAACATAGAACTAAAACATAAGATAAGTCAATTTGCATAGTGTTGTAGCTTATTGTCTTCAAATTGTCTTTCTTAAGTAACCCTCACTTGCTCATATCACTGTGTGAGATGAGGGAAGTAAAATCCTCCTTTTATAAAAAAAATAACTTTTAGAGGCTTTTAGAGGTTTCCTAAACCATCATTAACCCATTAAGTAACAACATAACCCATTGATTAAGCTAACAGGTTCGTTTTTTGGATGGAAAAGCAAGAATTCGAGGAGGAAATGCACCATATGGACGCGGATACGGCACGGAAACACGTTTCCAGCTGTACCACCCATGTTTCCTCTACGTGAAATGTGGTGGCACGGTCGGAAACGTGTTTCCGAGGAGTACCAAACGCGTTTCCGAGTTTCCTGCCTGGTACGACAGTGGTACGGGGCCTAGTACCAAGTTTCCTGCAACTTAGCATACCATTCAATCTCATGCCAAAATCTGATTTGAATGTGCTATTTATAATCTGATTTGAATTATTAAAATTGGACTTACTATTTTTTTTAATTCTGAAACTTGGGAAAATTATACATTAATATTTGTCTATTAATCCATATATGCAAAAAAGCAAGTTTTAAAGGATCAAATTTTCTTTCAAAGTCTTGAATTAACTGAATGATGATGATGATAAGAGTGTATGCTCTATTGGCTAGTCTTGTTGACCAAGTGAAATTGTCCCTTAACTGTTGAAAAAGTCAACTTTGGTCAAAGTTGGTCAAAATTGTTCAATGAATCTATGGACCTTTGAATACCTTTGGAAGGAGGATTTATCATTTTGTATGCCTTCGAATGATAAAGCATTTGATGTATATATTTACATACAATGATTGTTCACATGACTCATCACATAACTTAAAACATAGATCATGCTACACAAGTTTCAAATGGAATTGTGAGGTTAGTGTTTTATGAACACATCAAAATCAAATCAACATCAAAATCTTTGTGTAGATTAATTCTCCTTTGGATGAAGTGGATGGATACTCCAGGTGGGTGGTCAAGTGAGAATTGGCCAAGGTTGATTGATTGACTCATGCTAAGGGGATGGGGAAACCTTTGTGATCTTCACACTAGTGCAAACAATAGGGATGTGCCTTAACCCTAGCAAGCCCCCCTTTATTCTTTTCTTTTTCTCTTTTTCTCATTTGATCTTTTCTTTTTGCACTTCTATTTCTTTTTCATTTGATCTTTTCCTTTTAGGTACCGGTGATGACCATTGGCACAGCCTTAGCTTCGCTGCCAGTGATCGTCCATAGGCCTGACGGAGTTGCCAGAGTAATGCTTTGTGAGAACTAATAGGCTTAAATATTTAATTCAAGGAGTACCTATCCTTCCAATCGTTAACCATTTTCATGATAGATAACATAAGGAAACTTGTTTCAAATCTAGGGAGAGCATTGCTCAATGGTAATTCTTCTTGTTTTGTAGCAGTCGGTCCTAGGGTTTTACAAGTGAGCTTCCAGAACCATCACAAGATTCATTACAACACAAGCAAGGCCCGAGATTCAGGGAGGCATTCATGGTGAAGGGGACACAAAGGGGGAAGTCAATAGCCAACCAATCATCCTTTAGCCAATGAGATTTTGAGACCAAGGTGGAGTGATATGGAGATGAGGTAAGGTCAAGTGTGGAGCCAAAGGGGAGTTATAATCCATGCAAAGACCATGAGCTGTTAGATAATGGTGTGTACATAAACCAACAATCCCCACTCAGTATTAGCCTCTGAACATGACTACTAGCTATACTTATAAAAAGTCAATCATTGTGAATTAATGCGCAACATCCTGCAGTACATCATTAATCCAAACCATAAACCATAAATCAATCCTCAGGCATGACATGGCATGACATGAGTATATATCATGGAATCATCTCAAAGCATGATATGATATCAACTTCTAGCATCTCATTATTGATCACATCTAAATACATTGAACTTTGGTTCTCGGCCTTGGGCAAAAATCCCCATACATAAAATCGTATAACAATTCCTAGCAGTTGGTTCCGGTAGTTGATCTACTACCATAAACTCTTCAGATCCTCTCAATCAGAGAAGCTTCGATACCATGTGAATTATCCAAACCCTAGGTGACTATTGTCCTTATGTTCTCAACTAAACAAAACTCTTATTTATTTGCTAAAATCAAATTCTTCACATAGCAGTAATCACACATATAGGTGGAGAATAAATAACGGAAGCATAAACACAATACATAGATAATTTACTACTCCAAATCAACTTTTCATTAACAATTCAAAGCTTACAAGGAAACCTCCACAACTATCAAACTAATAGCTGTATGATACACCTTGTTATGCCTTAGAGCTACTTCAGCGTTCTAGCAGGGCCGAACCTAGAGCAAGGGGTCTAAAATTTTTATTGTAAAGGCCAAAGTGGGTTATATTGTATGGATATTTGGATTAGGGGTTGTTATCCCCTTGGATTGGTCATGGAAGGATCCCTTGGTTTCACTCTTATAAGTACTTGGCTTTGTGGCACAACTGACTGCCCCTTCGGTGTGTGGATGTCCCCACCATGCAGGGCTTTAAGCCCATGGGTTGGTGTCTAGGACTTCTAGGGGTAATCCACTTGGGCACATGACCACCTTGGTTTTTGTTATGAAGGGGTGATGCGTTTTGTAAAAGGCTATTGTCCCCTATTTAGCACACCTCCTTCACCCACTTGGACCTCTTTTTGGCACTCAAAAACCCCTCCTCTAGCGTTTGGCCTATAACGCCATCCTTGAGCCTACAAGCTTTGCAAGGGGGGCATTGAGGGATAAAACTCTTCTTGGGTTTAGTTGGGGCATGGCGTCCCCCTTTGGCTCACTCCATCAAGTGAAGCCATTATTTTAGTCATATTTGCTATTTTTGTTTATTTTAGGGCTTAATCCCCAACATGTGGGGGATTTACCTTAAAAATTATTCTAATTTAATGTTGACTTGTAGGCTCAATTTTAAGTTAAATCGAGGGCGAATCTTATAAATAGGTCACCTCACTTCATTGTAAAACATAAGGACAAGGGTTAAAATAATGATATCTTTCATCTTTCTCTTGGTTTATGTGCTAAGGAGCTAATGCACACTTCTCTTGGATGATCTTTTCTTGCTTGATGGATGAATGTGTATGAATCTAGGGTTTATCTTGTGATCTTGCTAAGTGGATGCTAAAAATGGTTGAAATAACTCATGCTCAAGGATGACCTAAGGTAACTTTTGCTCATCTCTGGGTTAATGTTGACATATTTTCTCTTAAGGTAGGTCTAACGTTGCTCATAAGGTGCTCTAGGTTGAATTAGGGTTTTATGTTAGCATTTTGTCTACTTGCTTGAGGAGACCTTCCTTCACAGGAGCTCTCCATTGTCAATTTGGGCCTTGGACTTCCATATTTGCCCTAGTTGGTGCTAAGCTACCTAACCCTAAAGGTTGCTAGCTTATGCCCTAGCTACAAGCATTGAAAGCCATCTTAAGTAGAGGGACATTGATCTCGATCTCTCATAGTCCTAGGGTTAGAGAAGATAATCTAAACCCCCTACCTTCAGCTCTCTTCATTAAATTCATGCATCTTTTTTTATGTTTATTGCATTTTTTATGGTTAAAAAGCCCTAAAATCAGATATTGCAAAAAGTTTAAAAATACAAATAAATTCATAACTCAAAAAGTAGTCGTGAGTTTGTAATTCTGGTCCACCGTATAATTTCGCCTTAGATAAGATAAGATAAGATAATTAAATTAATGTCCAACTAATGACCACAAAGTAGGTCAAAGGGATTGCTGATTACAATGATGTCTGTACAAAGCGGGAGAACCAAACGGTCTCCTATAAAAAGGTACAATGCACGAAGAAAGAAAAGAAAGAGTGAACAAAAGTGAACAAGACTGAAGTAAGAGAGCTTTGACTGCAGATGTGAATCCAGAAAACCCGCAATGGGGCGGAGATGTCCTAGCGGAAAAGATCCAGGAGCAAAAGGGTCTGAGGATCCGACCCATCTCTCCTAACATCCGAGGTTGAAAGAAGAGGACTGAAGAAAACTCAACAAAGTCTGTTGTCCTGATGAAGGGCTAGTAGAGAGTGCAGACTACCCACAAACGTGTTGCCTGGGGGGGTTCGTACGTTGCTGAGGTCGGGAGGATCTAGCCCGTCTCTCAGGACAGAGTCTGCGATGAATCCGCTACTGAGATCTCGTGGGTCGGGGTGAGGTCCCACGAATCCTCACTAATCTACACCCTGGATATGTATTGATATCGGTCGGTCTCTTGGTGCCCCTGTCTGAAGGTAATACCCTGAAAAATGACGTGATCTTCTGCGTGGGGTCTGGTCTGATGTGAGGTTGAAGAATATGTGCTCGGAATCTGAGAGCCTCCTGCATGTAGAGAGCCAAACATCTCTGATCGGGGTACCTGAAAAACTCGACGAGAGTCTCGAAACAAACAATAGAACATTCGTCCATGTAGAGAGTCCATATCAGCCTTAGTGGATTCATCCACTAATCTTCAAGGGCGTCCCCAGTTTGTGGCTTTGGGGTGCATAAAACCTTAAATATTAGAAAATTTCTACTAACCCTAAATATCTGAAAAAATTCAAAGCCACACAAATATTAGGAAGTTGGTAAAACTAATCCCACAAATAGGTGCGCCTTAGTTGATTTTCCCACAAATCTTCAAGGGTGTCTTAGTTTGTGACTGTGGGGTAAGTGTTAGTGCAAAAATCTGAATATTGCAGTCTGTCAATGAAGTTTCAGTAACCTTTTAATTGCAGATTTGGCTGCTTGTTCATTTCGTCCTTGTTCTCATTGCTGCTACCCTCCCAAGGCCGATTCTTTTTTGGCCCTTTAAGCATTTTTAGTGTTGATATAACTGTGGCAGGAGTTAAATTGCAGCATTGTCAAAATGCAGTCATTACAGACCTCCATTTTGCAGATTGACTTGGGTTACTTAGTTCGCCCTAACCAAGTGATTGACATTGATAATAGTAATTAGTGCAGGGTTGTGTTTACACTAGTTTAACTATCTTGCTAAGAGGTGGTGAGTCTCTACGTCAGAAATGAAGCAATTATCACAAGTTCCTAAATATCTGAGTTCCTTCATTAAACATTCATTAAGATCGAAGAACATTTCAGAATTAGAAGCATGCAAGATAAGCAAACATTGAACACTAAAATGGTAGAAACTTGAATTACTTCATATTAAAACAATGGAGAAGATACATGATTACCAGGAATCGTGGTGTGAGTGCCCCCAGTTCTCCTTCCTTCACCCTTGCTCTTGAAGAATTGGAGCTCTTTTCCTCCAGAATCTCCTCAGCATGCCTTTGCTCTTTTTATCTCCCTTTACCATGCCTCCCATGCCTTTCTTATATAGCATTCGGAAATGAGCCTTAGGTTTCTCTTCTAAATGTAGGATTAGTCATTTTCCTCATTTTGATTATTTTCAAGTGAAAACCCACTTTTGAATAGTTTTTAGTCTTTTTGCTCCACTTAGGATGTTTTAAACACAATTAATGCATTTCTCAAAGAGGATTCGTCTCTGACTGAACTTGTGTCATGACTTCCTGTCGCGGGTGCATGGTAAACATATGTTGCTCCTTCGCTTAGTTAAGGGTGTCAATTTGATTGTTAACAGACATCCTTTAAGGCTTGCATTTTCTGTGTATTTTTGTGACCTGCAAAGCGTGGTTTAGGGGCTGATATTCACTGTATCAAAGTGGTTGCAATGACTGTTTTATCTCTTTAATTTTTAGTGAATGAATGAAATTGGAAATCTGATAAGTATTTCAAACTATGTTAACAGCTGATATGTTGATGATGTTAATGAATAACTATTGAACTAACTCCTAAATTAGATTTGCTTGTCTTCTTTATACATTGTTTGACTCCATATAAGGCACTGATCTGGTTACAAAGTCATAGAACGGTATTCATATGCTTGGGTGTTTGCAGGTACCTTGAAGTGCTCTCCCCTGGGTTTAGGAGTTACCCAAAGAAGTTTGAGGGATTAGGTTGTGGTGACATTGGATCTAAGCCCTTTCATGCGATTACCTTCACCAACATTGAGGACTGCTAGTTTGAATGGTAACACACCCAAACAAAACATATCTGCACACTTACTAAGGAAAGATCTGCTTGCCAAAACTGAGAAAACTACCTGCTGGTTGCTGCTCACTGTACGACCTGTTAGTATGACTGTATGTACCTGTTTTGTACGACTGTAGGGATTTGTCTTGTATGGATCCGTGTGCTGCTTGTTATCACATCTATGTTAGCTAGAGCTACCATACTGCAGACAGTGCGGTCGAGGACCGCACAATACTTTTTTTTTTTCCAGATCAGAGATCCGATGCCTTCAGAGGAGGCATATAGTTTTGTTCAGATTGCCCCGAGCAGATGTATCAGAGGGGACAGATGGTTGTACAGTGGTACATACATGTTACTTAGCATTTACCACAGGGTCACCCTTCCATGCCAGGCTTTGATATGAGCCCATTGAGACAGTTGCCTAGTCTTGTTTTGATTGAGACTATCACAGAGTATTGCTGGTTTACTATTTGTGCACGGATTCAGTAGAGATCCAGTTCAGAGACAGCCTCAGCAACAGGTATATGGTGCGGCAGGTATTGCATTTGATGTATATTGCTTAGACTTGTTTATACATGATAGTACACTAACTCTACATATGATGATTGATTTGGTGATCTAGTTTTTATGATATGTGATTGGGCCTGTGGTGATGTCAGTCCACCTCTTCCTAGTAGGCTCCTGTTATATGCACACCGGGTTACACCTCTACTCTTGGTATAGACTTGGTCATTTAGTTCCCCTAGGCAGTTGACTTTGGATCCACCTTCACTTTCTCCATCCATCCGACTCATACATGATATTCTTTCCCGACTTGGATTCCGATTTGTGACTTTGAGGATCCCTTTCCCCATTGATCTCTGAGTATGCCATGATTCCCTGTCTATTGTGCCTCGGCTCTTTAGTGTGTGAGATGCACTCTCAAACCTGGGATTTGCTCTTGTCGGTTGCCCCCGATGTTGCAATGCAGTTATGATTGTGTAGCCTCACCGGGTGTTCCCCATTGGTCATCGAAGCATGTATTGCTCACCCCCATTACTTTGTAGAATGAGCACCATGATTATATCTATTGAGATATGTATGTAGCCCAAAACGGCCTTGATGTAAATTGAAGAAATGAAGAAATGTAAAGCAAGCCAAAAAGGCTTTTTGTAAATGTAAATCTAGCCAAAAAGGGCTAAGTATGAAATTCATTGTAAAATCCATGCAATGTGTTTGTAAACACATATGGACACAGGTCAACCATACATGTCAGCATTTGTAGTGGTTTTTTTTTCCTCACCTAGTCCCGCGGGGCAAGGAGGTGAGAGGGAGCAAGGGACAAGCTCAAGATTGTCCCCTAGAGTCTCACGGTTTGCCGGACACCCAGTTTGGCGGCTCTAGAAAAGAACCTCACAGAGTCTTCGAGCACAGATGTGAGTTGTGAGATACTTGTCAGAATACCAGTGGCAGTTTCCCTGCACTATACCCATTTGTGAGGCACCGCCCTTCCCCGTGTTTTGTCATGGTATACTTATCTCAGTGGACCCTACTTTCCCCAGTTATCCAAAACGGTCACATGATCTTCATCCTTGTCATCCCTTATCCTTCGCCATGTATTCCACATCACCCAAAGTCAGCTAGGTGGTCAAGTCTATAGGTTGTGCATAGCAGTTGAGTCTTTTTGGATGTGGTGGGCCCACCTCACCTGGGGCCTTGTATTTCTCGAGATTTAATGCAGTTTTTTATCACCATTTTATTTTCATATTGTTTAGTAATGAACTAACTTGTATAAGGAAGCCTTTCGCTTCATGATTGCATATAGGTATTCAGCTAGCACTATTGTTGACCAGATTTGACTTGGTCAAACTAGGTTGACCAGGCAAAAATGGGCCCAAAAAAAAATGTTGCTACCGGAATTTCGATTTTGGTCAATTATTATCTACAGGGGACCCATATGAGCCTCCAAGTGACAATGCAAAAAGATCGAGGCGTTTGTGAGATTTTTAATTATTACTGATCATTAATGACCTGTTTTAATTCAAAATCATGGATTTTGGGAAAATAATGCCTAAGTGATGGATCGAGGTTGTTCGAGTGGTCATTCCTATTATTTTTGGGGCCCACGATCACATTGCAGTAGACGGTTCGGCAATCCAGGCACTCTAGGTGGGTCAAAAGCCCAAATTTCATCTTCAGCAATAAAAACTAGCAATAAAATACATGGAAAATCCTAAATTGACAAAGGAAACTATAGCAAAGGGTAAAAATCAATGGTTGGCAAATAAAGGGGTGATTCCTAAGGTAAATTGGTAATGTTTAACATGGCATTTGTACATTGTGGGTCCCTCCATTGAGCCAACTCACTACATGGGTCGAATTTCCCCATTGGGGGCGTTTTTCCTCCTTGGCATTTTCGATTTGATGATGATATGTATTGTGGGACCTTGGTATAGTGAGTTGGGGGGATAAAACACCCTATAGACACCCCCCAACCACCTTGTATGTATTGTAGGGGCCCCACAAGGGTAGTGGCCCCATAAGGGGACCCCCTCTCCACATGTGTGCTCTCCTTGGGCAATTCGCACCCCCATGAGGACGCATCTCCTCCATTCGTTTTGATCATTGGGGATTAAATCCCAGCCCTCCATTTTGGGGGAAAACTTGTTGTGAGAGTGGCCTCTCTCTATAAGAGAAGGCACTCACCCATTGTGCCATCTCTCTTGGCATTTTTGGACTTGGAATAGAAGAGAAAACGACTTGGAGCTCTCTCTACTTATGTCTTGTGGTGATGTTCTATGAGGTTGTTGATTGCCAAACTATCTTGATGCACTAGTATAGATTGTTGTTATTTCCAGCATTTGTTTCTCACCATTGTTTGCACCTAATACATCTCTTGGAGGAGGGTGCACCATTTGGCTGCCACTGTTGCTTCACTCTCCGGGATTGGTAACAAAGGGAAGTGTTTTTTCCATTTCAGCCAAGCATTTTCCCTCATTTTTATTTGTATTGCTATAGATTTCACTTGCTTATCATACTGATTTGATCTATTGTCCATTGGTGTTGGTAGGCAAGGAAGACGAGTTGGTGGGACTAGGCAAATCAAACTCACTTGGGGACTTCAGCAATCCATTCTATTTGATCTTCGGGATGTTCTAACCTTAGCAAAATCAAAGACTTCAGCTCATTCCAAGTAGGCGTTCCATTTCTTCCTCTTGCATTTCATTTTCTGAATAGTCTTAGAGAGAAAATTCACTAAAACCCTAAAAATTAAAATCTCTAAAATCAACCATTAGAATTAGTTTTCCTTCAAAACCCACTAATGATATATGCTTAAACCCCCATATCTCAAGTTTCATTTAATTTCGACCCCGTTTACCCTTAGAACTAGGCACTGGTCCCCCATTGATTTCGCCCTCCTTGGGCATTTTAGCCAGTCACACTGTTGGGTTATTTTCCGGGTTGTGGGTATTCTTGATTTGAGTCTAAAACGTAGTTTTATCATATGTAATCAAGTTTCGTCGGTTGGAAGTGATTAAAAACGTTAATTTCTTGCTGCCCTAGGTCCATTTGACTCACTGTTTAACCATTTCCTTGGGCAGTTTTACTTCAACACTTCACTTCCATCTTAGGTAACTCCCTAGACTATTTCAGCCATTAAATCACTAAGCTAATCCTATTTCCTGATTATACTTGATTGCTGGTCACTCATTACATCACTCTTATTTCACCATTTGTGTCCATCAGTTGGCTGAATTTAGACTTAGGAGTTCACCTACACTCATCCCTTGTTTTCATCTCTCATTCTTTTGGGTTTGGGTGTATTTTTGTCTCTTAACCATCACTGGTTGAGCAGGGTCTCCCCCTCGACTTGGCTAAGTGCCTCATCGAAAGTGACAATAGCCTTGTCCAGTGTGACTTCCGTTCATTGAACGGAGGACTTGGCCATTGCTGGTTACACCTTCCTAGCTGTCCATCCTCTACCATCCCTATTGGGACACCTCACTTCAACAGGTAGAGATTGTGTGATAACACTGCCCTTTGCTTGATTTCTGACTCTGGCTCCTCTCCAGTGCTCTAACTCTACTCCACAGAAGAATAAACCACCTCCTGACAAAACTTATCTTTGAGTGAAGATGAAAGTGTGTTTTAACCCTCTATATTGACTTTCCCTTTATACTTGAGTTGAAACCCTAATCTCTCAGTGAGATGTATGGTTTGAGATTAATCATGTATAAAAGATACACGTTATTAGATTCAACAATTTAATATAAGACCTTTACTTTATTACTGATGTGAATTACATAATAGATTTGACTAGAACTACTTTTGACACGTTTGACACTAAATCTATGCAGAAGTTCCTGTCCGAGCAACAATCTTCAACATCATACTGCATTCCTGAATTGCATACAATTGCATTTCATTAAAAATCTTAAAACACATATTACAATAGCTAGGCCATTACTAGAGGGCTTGCTATTTCAATGGAGAAAGCTCTAATTGGGTCCTTTCGCCAGGTAAGCTTGTGAATGTAATGTCCCCATCCAAATAAATACTAGAAGGGAAAATTCCACCAATCTACTAGTTCCCTAGGTTGGGGTGGAAACATTTGGATTTTGAATAAGGGAGCTAATAAACTCCAAATGGACATTAGCTTGACATAAATCTATTAAAAGGGGATAAATAAATATTTACAATAGGAAAATAAGGTCAAGGCCAATCTCTTTGCTCTAGCTCCTTCCTCAACTAGGTCAAGGCCTATGCCTAGGTGGGCTATACCTACTCTTAAGGATTCTGTCAATTTTCTTCCACTTGAAGGGGATCTACAACCTTGTCGAAAGCCTTTTGTTCCATGGGCATTTCTCACCAAGGTGGATGATGACGGAAATTCCAATACTTATAATCATGCCAAAGAAGCTCTTTACCGGAAGGAATTACCTAAGGTTAAGAATTCTTTTGAGTATGATGCTCTGATTAGGAATTACCTAAGGTTAAGAATGTTATTGGTTGTAAATGGGTCTACAAGACCAATCTTAGTGTTGATGGATAAATGGAAAGGCATAAATATCGACATGTTACTAAAGGGTTTTCGGATGAGGGTGTTGATTGCATTGAGATTTTTGATCTGATTGTTGGGATGGGTTCAATTCAAATGATAATATATATTGGCTCTTCATTGAATTGGGAAGTTCATGAATGGGATGTCAAAAGTGTCTTTCTTCATGGAGGTCTTCAAGATGAAATTTATATGTAGCAACCACTAGGATTTGTTTAGCATGGGCCTACTCCATTGGTTTGCAAGCTCAAGCAGTCTCTATATGGAATTAAGTAGGCACCTTGAAGGCTTGATCTAGTTTTGAGAAAATTCATAGATTCTTTCTTAGTTTTAGCTTCCCTTGTTGTGAGGTTGAGCATGATCTCCATATTTGTCATTGTGATGGTTAGACACTCATTTTTATGCTTTAAGTTGATGATCTCATCATCGTTGGTCATTGGCCATCTATGATCAAAGAACTGAAGCTATGGCATCAGGACTCTTTTGAGATGATTGCTCTGGGCCTACTCCACTACTTTTGGTCTCTAGATTACTTAGTTTTTCTTTGGAATATCATTCTCCTAGTCTTATTAACTTTGGATCTTCAACAAAGCTTTAGGATGGAGGATTGTAAGCTTTTATACACCCTTCTTGCTTCTGGGATAAAATTTCAGGCATAATGTCCTTCTCCATTTTTTGATGCTACTATCTATTGATATGTTGTAGGCCATCTATTCTATGTTACTCATACTCATCCAAACATTGCCTTTGGTGTCGGCATGTGCTTCGGACATATGTAGAAGCCACGAGACCCCGAATCTCACAACATCCATGTAGCATCTCAGAACATCCATTACTTAAGTTGCTTTGGGAAAAGCAACTCTAGAACAGGAAACTGCTACAACCCTTGAGAATTTAACAAATTAGTTATTAGCCTTATGTTTCTAAATTAACAATTGTTGTTATGTTAGTCATTTTGTTATGAGGTTTGTTGACAGTTCTCTTTATGTTATCCATTTTGTAAAAAACAGTTATTCCACATGTAAGGAATCAAGGTAGCTTAGGAGGAAAGTAGAGTATAAATAGGCCTTTAGGCTTTGGCCTTGTGAGAAAGACCTCTTGGATTTTGGAATTGAGAGTAGCTCTTGAAGGCTATTTTAGGTCAGTCTAATGTCCATATTGCTCTTGTTATCACACCATAGTAGCAGGGCTACTATTCTTGCTTAGCAGATATATGCACATTCTAGAGCTTCGATGTTTCAGAGCTCAGCTATGATGACTTTATCTTTTGAGGTCACTCATGATTAGAGCAATGTATTATTAAGACTTATGTTAGACCTTGTGTTAAGGTTGAGCCTTGAGAGTTCAGATTTGATAACCGATGTGACCCTTTATTCCATACAGTTTCAGTTCAGTGCCTAGAGATGTATTGCAGCCGTGTTTCAGATGGTATATGATGATTATTCTTGTGATGATATTGTATGACCTATGGATTCCTGATCATTGATTATGGATTATTATCTTGTTGTTTTAGTCATGTTCATAGCATTGGCTTGGTATATAATTCATGATGTGACAAACTTTATAAAATGAACTATCTTGATGATAAATTATAAAATGAACATTTTACTTGCACATTTAGGTTGTTTGACAAAACTCACTGGTTCACTACCTTACATAGATATGGTCTTCCTTGACACCATTTGTCTGCTAGCTTAGGCTTCACCATCATTTGACTCCATCCATCCATGACTTTCCTTATTTGGCTTTAACCCATGACTTGTCTTACTTGACTTTTTGATATTGGGGACTTCCCCATTTTCTACCTCTGTGTTTGGACCGCATCCCTGTATGTTTAGTGTCTCGGCTTTGAGTTGGTGACAAAACTTGCCTTTGGTAAGTTGGATTGTAGGCCTAAATCATTCTGGTCGGTTGTCCCGATGTTTGGCACTGGCTCGAACTCTCCCTAGTCACTTGAGATGTTGTTGGCCAAAACTGAAAGCTCATGTACTACTTATGGAAACTTATATAAATTTGTCCATAGAAACTAAAAAAGGGCAAGAGCGATGAACTGCTAAAAATACTCCTCGAAGAGTATAAGAAAGGTCCAAAAAGCAATGGTTCTTAAATTCTATATCTAAACAATTGCTGACCTTATATATGTATAAAGATGCCCTAGATGCAAGCTGCGATTAGTTGTGCTTATCAGCACACCTGAGATCCGAAGGGTTATGTAGGCCAAAAAGGCCATGAAATGAAATTGAATGATCCTAATGAACTTGGATCAGCTTGATGTAGACATGATGCATAAGTTGAATAAGTACTCTCTAAACAACTTACCCGTTTGTGAGGCACAACCATCCCCCGTGTTTATTTTGTCCAGCATAGAGTTTGTAGCTCCCCCTTTCTCCCAGTCCAAAGTGTCTTTTAGTTGAGTTTAGACAAGTCACCCTCATTGCCCAACCTTGTTCCTAGCCTTCATCCTTAGCTAGTAGTTAGACCATGTCCGATGGGTGAGTTTGTCATTTAAGCTATTGTGTAAGTGAATACAAATAACAACGGAATGAACAAATATGTTTAATGCCACTGAATGATGTTATACTTTAAGTTAAGTTGTGAGTATGATTAGAGGAACATGTTTTAGTCTATTGATATGATTTGTCCTTGGTTGTATATGGACCTAGTCAGACCTAGTTTGACTATGGTCATTTCTTGGGATCTGTAATGATGTGGGCCATGTATGCTTATGGATGATGATTGATGGTCCCACATACTCTTGATGATGCTGCTATATGATGGACATGTGATTCAGATGATGATTGATGCAGTTTAGCAGGTTTTATTATTACTTCAGATCATCAGATTATACATTGTCCATATATGGTGGACCCTACAGCTAGCCCATCAAGGCAACCCATGGTGTATGAGTACACATTCTTAGTAGATTTGGGTCTTCTGGATCCAATGAGACACTTATCATTCAGTTTCGGGCACTTCTGACAGTGATAGATGCAGTTTTTTACTTGTTGACCAGATTTGGGGTTGATTTCCCAACCTGAGCAGCAGGGGCCATGGGAGGCTAGTTCACCTAGGGCGCTGTATGAGGAGGGGGTGGTCCAGCCACTTGATATTACCATTTACCCCCCCTCTTGGAGAGCCTGGTGGGCTCAGTTTGATAGTGCAGGTGCCCTAGGAGGCAGTTTCAGCACTTTCACAGTTATTGAGGCAGTCCAGAAATGGGATAAAAGGGTCACTGAGGAATTTGATTTGGGCAATTGAGGCAAGGTTTTGGCACTTGGTTTTCACAGAGGTCTTCCAGGGTGAACCCCCTATCTTCTAGCTAGTTTTCATCACTTGGATGGGTCCACAGAGGCCACAGGAGGCCTTTTACTGCATGTCTCTCACAAATTTTAAGGATAGATTTGATCATTTGTATTTATTTTGGACATATTATATTATTTTATTGTGCCATGGGGATGAGCTAGCAAGGATTGATGCCTCCTAGCCCCACCATGTGTTTTATATGTCATGTCCTAGTCATATGAGGTGGGCCCATGTATTTTTGCCCCCTTTAGAGGATGACGTCACCCTCCATGAGTACTTTAGACTATGACGTCATCATTATTTTGAGTGATCCATGTGTTATGTTGTTATGATTCATCTTAGCCTTTGATTATGTATTGAGATCTTTTAATCTCAACCACTCATTTCAAAAAGTGGTTTTGAGATCTAGGGTTTTGGTCTTTATTATCCTATATAAGGAGGAGACCCCCTATTGTATAGCTCACCTTTGGAGCTTTAGAATATTGGAATAGAACACTTCTTTGTGGAGCATATCTCTCTTGTCTTGTGGATTCTCTTGCATTTTGAGTATACAGTTTCTCTTCTATGTATCATTGTGGGTTTTGGAGCTACATCTTGTTTTCTTGCAGGAAAGTCGAATTGGTGGAGAGGAGGGTGATTTCTTGAGGGTTATTGTTGGAGGGATCCACATATTCTCTTTTGGGTTGATCTTGGTGACAGGGAGTATCATTATTGTATCTTTGTGTCATAGTTGATGCTTTCTATTACATCTTTCCATCATTTTCATAATCATCTTACTTGGCTTGTTTCACTTGATATTGTCTTTAGGAGGAGGACGATTTGGCATTCTTGGAGGAGGACGTTTTGGCTTGGAGCTCTTGGATCTCACTCTTGAATATACACACAGGAGAATGCTATCAATTTGCAAGGTGGCCATAAGCAATTGAGGTAAGTTCTACAAGGTATGTGCCTACATCCATCCATTCTTCTTCATTGGTCACAAACCCTTAAAATTCAAAACCCTCATTTTTGTTTTTCTTAGATCTACTTGGATCTAGCTTGGCTTTTGGAAAGATTTTGAAAACTACCTCTATAGTATCCACGAAAATTCAGATCTATAGTTTGGTGGTGATTGGGTTCCATTTGACACACTTTTCAAGGCAAAGTAGCCCTCTTGAGGCAAATTGCACCCCTTGGGAGAAGCTAGTTGGGTTAGATCCAACACATGGGTAGGTGAGATCCCACTTGATTCACACTCTCCTCACTTAATAACCTACCCCTAGTGCTTCACCTTGTTGATTTTTGCCTTGTGGGCCCCATTCCTCATTTTGAGGGTTGTGCCCCACTTGGGTAAATTTGGTGATGTATTTTCCATCTCAGATCTATGGAGATCTAGCCATTGGATCACTTTGATTTTCTAGATCCACTTTGATACTTGCCTAAACTACTTGTATCTAAAGTTTGGTGGTCATTGGACTTGATTTGACACACCTTACCATGCTTTTAGCCCTCCTTGGGCAAAGTTGCACTCCTTGGGTGTTTGAGTTTGTCCACTTCTAGGACGTGGGTGGTTGAGATCCCATTGGATTTGAAACAAGCATACCTTGAAACCTACATCTAGTGTCTCACTTTGTGAAGTTCTGCCTTGGGGGTATCATTCCTCATTTTGGGGATTGTTGTTCACTTGGGTCACATAGTGAAATATTAGATCTAGTAAGATCCAACCATCACATCTTAGGTAACCCACTTGATTTGCATTCTAGGTGTCCCGATCTATAATTTGACATCCTTTTGACTCCATTTGCCCATCTACTCAAGGCACTAGTCCACCTAGGGCAATTCGCACTCCTTGGGAGTAGTGTCACTTCCTAGATCCCATATGTGGGTATCTCTATTTTCACTTTAGATCCATAGATCTACTCTTTGCATACCCCTTAGTACCATTTACACCCCTAACTTCACCTTGTGGGTCCCATTTGAGCCATTTCCATATCCCAAGGAAGTGGGTCCCACCTGTGTATTTCATGGTACTAGATCTTGTCATCTTATCCCATCATGTGGCCTAAATCATTCATTGGTTGAAACACTAATCACTCCTTAAACCTCCTTCAACCATACTTAAACTTATAGGTCCACTTAACCTTGCATTGGTTTTCGTGACTTGTCTTTTACATATCCCTAGGAACCTCCTTCAACCATATTTAAACTTATAGGTCCACTTAACCTTGCATTGGTTTCCGTAACTTGTCTCCCCCTAGGTCTTGATTCATCTCGATCTAAAGTGAAGAGTGCCTCGGTTGACATGACTACCAGCTTGCATTGGGAACCGTGGTATCTCTTGGGTCACCTCTTTAGTTGTCCATCTCCTCTACCATCCCGGATGGGATACCATTAGGGACAGCTACAAGTTGTGTGATAACAGCTCTAAATGGGGCTTGAGTTGGAATCCATACCTTCTCAGGAGGTCACTCTTCCTATAATCTGTAATTGATAAGCATTGTTTCAATTTTTTTGGCAATTAGTCTATAAACTTCATAAGCTTGAGTACATCTGTCTTCAGTGTGAGAGTTATTGTGAATGAATCTTTGGGATCTGCTGCATTTATTTATACTCTGATTGCAATTCCAACATGCCTTTGGTTCCTTTCTGTCCCTTCTTGCTCCTTTTATGTGAATTGAATCTCTGTTAATTTCACCCAGATAAATAAGCTAAAATAGGGTCCTATTGTTGGGAGCATAGCTTCCTGCTTATAACTCAGAATTTCATTTTTCTTATAGTTTCAAAACTATAGCTTGATGCTCACAAAGGGCTTTGGGTTATTTTTGTGCTCATAGTTGTGCCTCAATTATTTAATTAGGGTTTCACCATCCAAATTTCGCTAGTATTTTGCCCAAAATCCTAGCCAAGCACTAGAATGTGGATCGATAACTATTTGGGATCATAACACACTACTCACATGGGCATCCACTATTTAGTCAATGTTCCCATTCTTCTTCATGGCTATTTTGCTGCCCATTGGGCTTGTGATCTTGATGGGAGATGATCCACTTCAGGTTACTTATTCACTCTCGGTTTTGGAGCAGTTTCGTAGTGATCCAAGAAGCAGCATGCTGTGGGTTTCTCTTCCATGGAAGTTGAATGTGTTAGTGTCTAAGTTTCTAGGATACTTGGGTACTAGTATGGGTATGGGTATGGGTATTGATACGGGTACGCCACTTTTTGAAATAGGGTACTTGGGTACGTCGGGGTACTATATATATATTAAATTTTCAAGTTTATATATTATATTATATATTCATATTTATTATTAAGTTTTCATTGTTCAGTGTTCATTGTTCAACAAGTAAACTGTAAACTGCAACACACTTTGGCATTGCACATTGCTTGAAATTCAAATTGCATATTGATATTGATATGAATCATCATCATGATATATGTCCATTGTCATTCTACATCCAAAATTTGACAAATGGCATTTGCCACATTTACGGACATGAAATACAAAATAGTAAAATAGTAAAATATTAAACATCATAGCTGATTTGGCTTCCTCAAGCCATCCATGCTACGTCAATAGCATCTGCAACATTACTGTATACATTTGATTTGAATATATAATGTAAGAACTGTGAGACATGAATCATGATACATATGCCTTGGTATACCTCAAAGACTAAAATTTATTTGTAATAAGAATAGTGTGGCTTGTGTAAGGAACTTGTTGCACTAACCTGAAATTACAAGTTTATTATTTTATAACAGCGTAGCTGCATAAGTATGTCTATTGCTGTTCAGAAATTGTGTAACAGCAGATTGAGATAATGCGTTTATTTGTGTTGTGGAAGTCATTGGAGCAAATGGCTGCAGACTTGGACATCTTTGGGAGAGGGCCCCACCATACCCTACTGCCTCTTCACTTCAAAACTTTAAAAAAAATTGGATTTTGAAGTCCGCAGGTCGAGATTTCTGGGCCAGAAGTATCCCCGAAGTACCCAAAATCAGGGTACTCTGCCTTTTTTGGAGTACCAGTACTCGACTGGACAGTGAAAAGTACCGGGTACTTGGGAAAGGTACCAGGTACCTCTTGGGTACTTCCAGGAGTACCCGTTCCCGTACTGGGTATGGTGGTACGGGTACACGTCCCCGACCCCCAGGTACAGGTACCCATGCTACTTAGGTTAGTGTTGTTCTTGCTGATAAGCAGCTTGTCTCGATGCAGATGATTCTTGATCATTTGTGTCTTCCTAAAGAAACTCCCACCAGTCTATTTTGTGACAATCAAAGCACTACTCAAGCTTATTCAACAAGTTGCGAAAGACCTAAAAACTTCATAGTCTAGCAGCAGGAATTCAACAAACTCAGGACTTCAGTGAAATCCAGCGAACATGGGGATTGCTGCCTAGAAATTGATCAGAAATGTAGGTCAATGCACCTTTAGATCTGGCTGTTGCAGAAATAACCTAAAAATATGCAGTCTATGCTATTAGAAAATGGAAAGTGGTTCCCTTGTAGAGAAAAAATAAACTGAAATAAGCCTAAAATTGACAATAATAATAGCTATAAATGGCATCATCAGACTCAGGCAAGTCGCCTCACCTATGATGCAGAGTTCCCACTTATTATGACTTGTGACTACAACCATTGAGTAATGAAAAGTGAAATATTATGACAAAACGAGGATTTTCATGGGGTCCCTGTAGATTTTCTGATTTGGGTACATCCCTCGGTTGGCATGTGTACTATTCTGCATAGGTTGGCTTGATTGCATTCTAGACAATTTATATTGTCTTCAAAAGTGGGTCTTGCTGACCTTAAATTAGCTCAAATGGTGTTTGACCTTTGCTAGGAAAACATCAGACTTCCTTGTGTTCTTTTCTTTCTTAATCAAAAAGTCATTAATAATTCTAAATATAATATTTTTCTACATGCACATTAATTTATTGTTCTTCCTTTTTTTTCTGCACGAAAACTAGGTCTGCAATGATAGATTGAAATTCCCGTTAACATCATTGAATTGATCCTATTTTCTTGTTAAAGATGCAAAATTACATGTTAGCGAGAAACAATTCAGCAGAGCTGATTACTAATACCAAAAACCATCATCTATATCTGGCTTGACTTACAAATCCCAACTAGTAGTTTGAACAAATGGCAAAACCAAAGGAGCAGAAAGCATCTTTCAAATATTCAGTGGTCCATTCTTCAAGGTATTACTGCTTTAAGTGGATGCGATGCAAGCTGCCTACAAATGATAGAAAACAAGAAAAACACAATAATTTTTGAAATGGATGTCTGATGTTGTCTTAGTTTATACTCGAGATTTCTAAGTATACAAAGTGAACTGGTAGTAGTATGAGGTTGGTGATACAAGTCCAGATTTCTTCAGGGACACAGACTGAACCTCCAGCCACATGATGTTGATGACATAGAGCCAGATTTTAGCACTCGTTGATGATATAGGACTTGATATGTTTGAGTACACAGTTGAATGATATAAACTCACATCCATGTGATCTCACAAGAAAAGAAAAGTAAAATATTGAGGTTATTGATATGAAGATTTGCAAGATGGTTCTGGGAATACTGATGCCGTTCCATTCCAAGGCATCTATAATTTAGGCATGGGGGAACATTTTGCAGTTTCTTACTACTCTAGATACAATTAATTCTTCTTAAGTTATTATCCCAAGGCTAATAACAAAACTAGAATAGTATGAACAAAAGTGCTAATTGGTATATGGAAGACGTTGCTTGCAATCATGAAACAGCTTCTCTGCCTTATTTTGCATTGCATTGCTGTCCTGGTGACTATCCACAAACACTAGTATATTGATCAAGAAATATATCTGGTAATTCTTTGGAACCATCAATTTGTAAAGGATGCCTGCTAAGTACTCTGAAGCATCCGCAAGCTAAAAAAAGAGTTTAGAAGCGATAATATTAGTCTTTGAAAGGTTGTATATATAGACAATGGTTTACAAAAGTTCAAATAAACAATTAGAACAACGAATTTGATGTCTGAATCTGGACCAGTAATTATGTAAGTATTATTTGTGCATATAAAATTTTGCATTATTTTAAGTTGTGGCTACTTATATTTTGTAGGGCATCTGGTTGCTCCATTTGTGGCTCATACATTTTGTAACATTATGGGATTACCAAGCATGTCATGTATACGAAGGGGAAAAGGTATGTAATGTCCTCCATTGTGCCAATTGTATATTTTTACTAGGAGGAAGATATATCTATTTTATCAAGGCCCATATAAGGCAAAGGAGTACACATTTACAAAATCTGAAGGGACTACCAGAGTTAACACTCTGTCCAGGTTTCCCATCAGCGCCAATTGTCTTTCTCAGGTACACCATGAGTTACGGAAACAGAAAAACTGCTCTATATATAAAACATTTAGAATGCCAAATTAGCTATAGAAAACATGAAAACATAGATATAACCATTTAGAACACATAACATCAATAATCTAGGAGCTATAACTTATAACATTGTCATCAAATGATCAATTATCAATCATCAACAACATCAACCTTCAAATTTCAACATATAGTATTTGCTATCAACAAACTCTAACAGATAACATCAACCATGAAATGAAACAGAGCATCATAATATCATATTCATTACCAAAGAGTTGTAAGATGCAATCAACAATTTAAAGTTTAAACATCAAAGGTAGGTTCAAGTTTCAAAGTTCAAAGTAGGCCATAATGTTTACAAAATAGGCCCTAATAAACATTAAATACAAAGCACGATGATACTATCTAGTAAGCTTTCCTCTTGCCACGAGAAACTTCCAATTTCTTTTTTCGTGGTCTAGGTAGAGGAATAGGAGCAGATGGAAGTGCTTATGGAACATGAGAAGAAGATGCATTGCCCCCACAAATTGCTGGACGTTGTGAAGCTAAAGGAAAAACTCCTGCATCGGAAACCTACCGGTGGTTGGGGGTGGCATCTCTGTTGTATGAATAGGATCACTATTGTGATTACCCAATAGTTCAGCCTCCAAGCGCTCTAATGCTATGGATCGCCTTTAACATTTGTCCACCTATCGGATACAATGGATACCCCATAGTTGGACCAATTATTTGTAAACTTTCCAAATTTTGGCTCTTTACCTGTCAAGTCCCACTGTTCTAGCATTGTCATACCAGGGCTCCTGTATCCTTTAGGGACACCATTGATGGCTTGTACCATTTCATGCCAATAGGGTGGGCGAAGAACATTGAATGGCACACCACATGCATAAAGAAACATGTAAACTTTTGAATCCACATCATCTCTACAACCTTGGTTAAGAAAATTTGATAGTGTTCTTCACATAACCGAGCATCCACTACCATGGGGGGATGAGGGTCCTGATTGATCCGATGATGATCCACTACCAAATGTTCTCTATGAGGATTCAGATTCAACCCTTGATCTCTTGGAATTGTTTTGAGAGGCCTCTTCTTCCATCTTGAATTTGTTTCTTTCTTTAGCTGGCACTTTGTCACAGGTTTTGACTCCAATAGCCTTACCTTGATCACATGGCATAATCCCACACAAATGCTTTCTCACACGGGTATATGAACCTTTGTAAGTTTTAGTACAATGGTGGCATATAAACTTTGTGGTTCCACCCCCTCTCCCTCCCCCAAGCCTTGTCACATACTTCCACAAAGGTGTTGTGTCTTTTTGTTTTTTCCTCTCATCACTCTCAAGTTCATCATTATCATTATCATCATCTTCCGGGTCCCCTTCCTCCTCTCCATGGTATGTATCACTCCCTACTAGTGTTGAAAAAATCTCCGAAAAATTGACGATTTTTTAAAAAGTCGTGATTTTTTCCCTAAGCCGAAAAATCGACGGGTAAAAATTGCGATTTAAAAAAAAATCTTAACCTTGCGACTTTTTAAAAAAAGTCACGATTTTTTCCTAAAAGTCACAGCTCGATGGAAAAAAGCGCCCAGGACGTCGAATCCATGTCTTAAGAGGGGGACAATGACTTTGTTTTTGTCATTTGCTTGAGTTGATTGTTGGAGAAGAAGTGAGAAGGGTAGGAGGAGACCATCAACCTCTTTGGAGGCATTCTAACACCATTTGTCATCACCATTAAGAATTTTTGTGGAGCAAGGGTTCAAGAATCAAAACATTTGCCAATCAACCAATTGAATCTTCCTCTCAGAGGTATGTAGTGTTTCTTCTTTCTTTTCCATAGGTTTTTTGTATGTTTGCTTGCATATTTTCTTGCCTATCTTCCTCTATTTATTTTGCCATTTTGCCAATGATTTCCATGTCCATAAATATTAAAAACAGTCACAATGTAAGGGGGTTTTAGAATGGAATAGCAGGCTTGTTATCCACTTTTGAGTCCTTGATTAGACAGCTATGATGTTTCAAGATTCAGGATCGACTTTGATGTATCATTTTATATTTGTCATGACTACATGAACATGATATATATATATATGTGCTTTCTCCATATTTATGTTCCAATGTGTTTATTGTTGCTTTATATGTTTAAAATTCTGAAAAAAATGAATGTATTTTGAATTTTTTAATGTTTGCCGAGGTTTGCCGTTTTTTCCCGATTTTTTCGCCGATGTTATAGAGAAGTTGTATTCAGGACCCTTGCCGACTTTTTCAACACTGCTCCCTACCTCTTCCTCCTCATCATTGCCACCACTATATCTATTTCCCAACACCATCATAATGAGAAGAAGTAGAACCAAAAGCCAAAACCACATACCCATTATGCTTCTTGACCCAAAATCAATATCACTTGTTTCCTGCAATAGAATGATGGAGAAGAAGAAATGGGAAAGAGTAGGAGAAGAGAACATTCAAGATTTAATTTTTTTTCAAAAACAAACAAAGAGTGGGATTTAGAGCCTGCATATTTAGCTCTCCAATGGTGGTTGAATGTCTCTATGGAAGCCTTCACTTTCCCTTCCAAGCTCTGACAAATAATAGCCTTCAATCTCCCCTTCAATCTCCCTTCCAAGCTCCCACAAATTTGCTCTCAAACAACTAGCAAACCCACTCAAGAACCCTAGCAAAGAGATGTAAAATGCATGAAATGAGAAATATAATAAGAGCAAATGAGTGAAAGAGTGTTTATATCCCCCAAATGAACCCTAAGCAAGTAAAAAATACCCAAGTGGAACCATGCCTTGGTTCCAAAAACCCTCCCAAAAAAAATTGTGCGCCCAACGTCGCTGAAGCATCGAGGAAGCATTTTTGGGAGCCTTTTTTTGCTCTCGGGAGCAATGAGGAAGCGCTTTGGCAGCGAAGCTTCCTCATCGCTCCCAAAAAAATCAGGGAGCGGTTTTTTAAGGGAAGTACGCTTCCAAAAAATGTTCCCAAGAGGAAGTGATCAGGAATCATGCTTATGAGACTGATTCCTGATCACTTCCTCTGGGAGCGCGAATTGGGAGCGAAGCGGAGGGGTGGGGGTGCTTCCCCGCAATGTAGTATTTAACGATAAAATGATCAACATAATGGGCTACAGACCACCCCACTGAAGATATCCATTTAAATTTTATACAAATTCAAAAAAAACCTAGAAAAAGATAGATTGTACCAAGCACCAGACTGAAACATAATTTTTGATATCCGAGGGGCAGGAGCACCAAGACTACTAAGGAGGATCCAAATCTGGGGATGTTTCATCGATCTCCTCTATGGTACTAACTGGCCTACTATAGAGTTTTCTTATGATCATATTGAGCTTGTGCTCCAATCTTTCATCACATTCCTTGTCAAATTTCCAGTCTGGCAATTATCCCATCCTCTCTATTCATTTGCCAGTTCCAACTGCGGGAACACAATCCTGTTTAGAATTTCCTCTAGTGCAGTTGGACTTCCCAACCAACCAAGGACTCATGTACTTCTTGCTTGAGCACTGCTGCTACAGCAAAGATGTTCCTCTGAGGTCTGTATTGGGCTGAGCTGTGAAGCTACACCTGGCCTCCTGGGAAATAGCTTGATTTGTCTCTGTGATTCTTCTGTAAAACCACTTTTGTCAGAGATTGACCTTACCGGGCCTGCCCCTCAGCCCATACTGCCTTAACGTGTCCAAAGTCGGGGCACACACCTTACTTCTCCTCTCCCTTTGCTCCTTAATCGAGCCTTCACTTGAGTTTCCTCCCAACTCTGCCAAATCAAGTGAATGAAAAAAAGTTGTGAACCAAATGGTTCATTCACTCGAATATCCAAAATCACTAGGACAAAACTATGTAGTCCATAAGGATCAAATAATAATTATCGATAAGAATGTGATGAGATAATACACAAAACAAATGTGAATTGTATAAATATTCCTTGAAAGGGAAGGTCACGTAAAGGGTGGTTGTTGTTGGGAGGATTTGCTTATTTAATAACTAGATATTTATTATATATTTATTTTTATATTGTAATATTGTAGCATGCTTTATGTATTACATGTTCTCCCCCTTGAGAATGCTTTGTCCTCAAAGCATGGGTACAGAACTGTCAGAAAATCCTTGGACCAGATTGTAATTATTCTCCATGATAAGATATTCTCGATTCTGTCTTGGGTTGAGGAAATGAGGCAATAAGATTTTCAAATATTGGAACAATATTATCACATTGTAAGAGGGCCAATCCATCCTAGATTGGTTCTCTTCAGAACTGTATGATAAGACATTTGATTGAGGCTTCTGTGATTGCGACTCCCAGTTTGTCTTCGAAAACAAGTTGTATTGGCGTTTTGATATTTGGATTGTAAACCGACTTTTGTTCCAAGTAATGTTGATGCTGATAAGTTGATTAGTCCATGCGATGAATTTTATGATTAGGGTGAAAGTAAAGTACCCTTATAACTTGCTTCTTCTTGATCTTGATTTTAGGATACTCTTGTTTTACTTTAAAAGTATTTAAATCTTTATCTTGTACTAGTGTGGCTTTGTTAGTGGATAATATTTCATTAGTAGTGACATTTGGGGTTTTAACTTAGATTGAATCTGCAAAGATCTCTTATCGATTGTTTGCTCCAAAGTTATCAGACCCAGATACGGAATTCAGAAAATCACAAAATGAACCAGAACCGACTGAAAAGCAGATTTGAAGAACTGATCAACTAAAAATTACATAAAATATTCATTTTTTTTTAGTTTAGTTTTTTTTTTTTAAATTTTAATTTACTGTTATATTCATGTACATCAATGCAAATCCAAATCATTAGACACCAAATATGCAAAGTTTGCACGTGTATATAGCATGTAAGGCTTAATATAAAAAATGTTATTGATATATAACTTCTGAGATACATATTATTAAAGTTTTGAGAGAAAATATCTAAACATCGAGCCCCTAAACGGCCTCTAGAACCCAAAATATCATCATGATTCATACTATAATCAAATGAATATTAGTCTCATTAGTCTACCTCGACCAAGTCTAAGAATCTAAAGTTTGCTTTCTCTTGGGAATTGAGTCAACAATTGTGACCATTTGATGTTTTAAATCAATTGGCACCATTGGGAAACATATAGGATTCATTTGATTGGCAATTTTGAGCAACCTATTCCCCTTCCAAGTTTCAATCTTAGAATCCCACAATTCCTACCTCAAGGGGTGTAGGAGGAAAGGGTATAGGGTTCTGTTTTGAATATATGTTGAAATGCTGGAAAAAATGTTTAAGTGTGCTAAAAGTTGAAAAGAACCCCAATTTCTATATTCTCCATGGTAAATCCGATGAGTTTGATTTCATCACTAAACACCTTGAAATGGGGGTCCGACTGTTACAGCTTACCTGAGTTTTTTAGTGCATGTTCACCTTCAGCAGTGGTGCACCAACAGATCCATTGTCCTCGGTTGCCATGCACACCAGAGAGGATTGTGTTGATGAGGGCACAATAACAATAGGGAGGCACCTTTATGAGGATCTGGAGGCACAATTATGGAGAGTAGTAGAGGGCACATGCATGCTCTAGCCTTAAGTTATTTCCAGTTTAGCTGTCAGTTCAAAATTAGAAAGTGCCTTCTCTATTTTCTGTTTGCTTTTCTAATTTGAGCTAAAGTGTGCATGAGTTGAGTGTTCAATTCTTAGACTAGGGCACAAATTCCGAAATTAAAGGGAGGCACACTACATGAGGGTTTGTCCTATTCTAGTCTAGGCACAGTCATCTGGGAGTCCAGTGCATGCATTCATGCAGGCTGGGCACTCTATCATAGGCACCTAGGATTAGGATCTTTCCTTGTATAACCTTGCCTTGTTCTAAAAGGTATAAAAGATAGGCATGTTTTTTCACTATTTTTATATACACAGTTAGATAAGGTAAGATAAGATAAGATAATTTTATTAATGTCCAACAAATGACCACAAAAGTAGGTCAATGGGACTGTAAGCATTGCAATTCTTTCAGTGAATAAAATATAGATGCAGGATTGAGAGTTCAGATTTATGTACTTGTCATATTTTCGATGTGATATGTTTGTAGAATCTAGCATTTAGAATTTAAAGTTTTGATATGAGTTTTCAGATTTTAAGTTTCTAAGTGCTTAGGGTTTGTTTTTCCAAGTGCAGAATCTACATACCGTGATCTGAAGTTAAAATAGTATCAGAGCTACAGATCTGAATGAAAATATGCTATGAATCTGTGCATGGAGAATGTTTTTCCCTGTGAGAGGGAGTTGGCAGAAGGTTTCAGTGGGTGTGATGCCTAAGTGTATTCAGTGATTGAAATGTTCCAAACCAGTGAGAGGTTGTAGGATGTTGTGCCCTATGTGCTCCAATGATTAGAGTGTTGCTTGTTCCTGAGAGAGAAAATATGCACCTATGATAGGTTGCTCATCTGATTTATCTCTGGTGGATCTGTTGAGAGTTGATGCGTGTTCTAGGAGTTGCATAGATGACTATTCTTGATCTCAGGAGTGTGACCATCTAGAGGTTGCTTCCAACTTTACACCTTGAAAGTGCAGATTGCAAACCTACTGGAGGATGTTGATCTTTGGAGTTTTCTTGAGGGGAAGGTTACAATGCCTACCAATCCTGCACAGTTGGTTGAGCACAACAAAACATTGGCCAAAAATCAACAAATTATCTTTGATTTTGTGAGAAGAAGTCGGATCAAGATATGTATGATGTATTGAGCAGGGTTTCCGAAGCATCCCCCCCCCGATGGTCCGACAGGGCAAAACACACTCCAAGCGGGAGCGTTGCCGAAGTGTCCCTAGGAGCGCGCTCCCGAATTCCGGAACCGCGCTCCCTGCTGTTGTGGGGTTCGTCGACGCTCCTGAGTGCTCCGAACTCCCCGCTCCACGCTCCGCCCGCGCTCCCTGGACGCTCCCACTCACGGGCTGACGCTCCCCGAAAACCGACGGAAAAGTCACATTTTTTATGTTTTTTGTTTTGTTTTCTTGCTTTTTGGGTGGGGCCTAGGGCATTTTTAGGGTTAGGGAGGGGAGATAAAGCACAATCTCTCCGTCTTCTTCCTCATTGTTTCATCTTTGTATTTGTATTTATAAAATGTATTTCAATTTGTGACTTTGTAATTGTTAACAGCTAGATGGTTGATGCTTGAATGATTAATAATTAGTGTACTACCGTACTACGTAGTATGGATGTAATCATGGATAATGGAATCCTAAATTATGGAATTTAGATGGCATTTCATATATTGGAAGTAGCACAAACATACTGAAGATTTTTGTTAAACAATCACAAAACCCTTTTATTGGACTTTTATCAAACACCTTGACTGTAATTTTGATTTATAACTTTTCTAAACTATGAATTCATAAAAAATGAAACTTCTGATAGTTAAAGCATAAATACCATACAACCAAACACTTGAATTGAAGATGAAAGCAACTCAAAAATTTAGGGCCAAGCCCAGGGAGAAACATCACCGGAGGAAAACCCAGAGAAAGAAATTTATTTATGAGAGAGAAACTCAGAAATTCACCAATTCAGAATTTCTTCTACAGCATCAATACAAATTTCAGAAACGCCACTCATCTGCAAAACTGCATTGGAATTTGTGCCAAAATAATACTTATAGCCAACTCACATGTCTGAACTGCACACAACAATTTTTCGGGAACTGTGCCAGGTACAGACAGTACGGATTATGCTCAGAATTAAATACAGAAAAACTGCCTCGAAATTCGTGCCAGATTTCACCTCAATCTGCCTTGAAAACTGTGCTAGCAATCTACCTCGGGTTCTGTGCCTGTATGGTTAGCAGAAATGGCTCTATGGTTCTGACTGTACGGTCCAATGATTGGAACAGAACTTTCTTGGGAATTGTGTCCTCAAGATGTCTTTGATGATCAGTCTCTCACAAAACAGAAATATTCTACAAGATTTAATCTTTCTCTCTCTCACTTGTCTTCTCTTGTGTTTTGGCTCTCCTCCCAAGATGTATTAAATAGGTGACTTTACCTTCCCTAAACCCTAACTAATTCAAACTACCTTTTGAATGGCTGAGATCACTTTAGATCTAAGGGCTTACATTAATTGCACATTAAATGTCCTTTTTAATCATTTAATGCACAAATACATTTAATAAAGTCACTTAACTTTTAAAACATAAAGTCACTTTTTATATTTTAAAAAATACATTACTTAGGAAGGACAACTTGTCCTCACCATGATAAACACAAAAACATGATAGGACCTAACTCATTACAATATTTCAACACTCCCTCTTAATGAGGGAGGTCCCAACACAATCTTCTGGATCATTGTCAAGAGCTTCAACTAAATCTGGAAGCTGATGTCGGAACATAACTGGATTTTGCTCATCTTCTCTGCGTTGATTGAGTCTTCCACCAGTGCAGCTCTCCCCATCTGAAAGTACCATCCGTGCATTTGCTTCATTCTCAGACTCTGATTCAGATAGCCACCCACCTGAACCTGGAAGCATCACTTCTCCATGCAGAAAGTAAAGTTTGTCTTTTCTATTCCCAAGTAGAATAGTATTGTCAGAGTTTTCTGTCCGGTAGAGGAACACATTTCCTCTTTTAATGAAGACTCCATATCCATCATCCTCCAAGGATGATATGGAAAGTCTGCTGACTTTCATGCCTGGAATGAACAACACTCCGTCTACTTCAGGAACTTCACCAAACTTGAGTTGGAATTTTACAGTTCCAATTCCTCAAACACTAGCAAAGGGGATTAAAAGATTTGTGTGAACGATTGAAAGAAATAAAAAGGAATAACATACTCAAACAGGAAATATCATTACCTCTAGCATCCTAACATCACTCACAATAATAAGAATTCTATAAAGCAATGCTTACTATCCTTATGAAAAGTAATTTCCTTACAAAGGCAAACACCCAACATATACTAGCATGAACCACGATATAGATTACCTCATTGATGATCAAAGAACATGACAATACACACCGCAGACAACACCAGGGTAGCCTCCAAAGCCTTTTATTATTCAATAACCAGAAAATATTACAATAGACAAGAGCAGAGGTTCCACCTTCAGATCGTAACAATGGACCTCAACTCCTCAATAAATAGCACAAGGCAAGTAGCCTGGGTGCCAAAAACCCTAAGGAGACAAAGCTCCTTGATTGTAGAACAAGTCACCTTGATTGTAGAGCAAGGTAGGCTCTCAACCAATGGATGCATCACCACACTCGGACAAAAAACTCGAAAAAACAATAAAATTTGGAACATGCCAAATTGATGAGAATACCCACGTGAAGGAGGAAATCGAAATTTTGATGTTTCCACGCTTTGCTGTGTTGGATGCTGCGTTGGAAGGTGAGTTTGATTGGAGTCAAAAAGGAAACTTCTCCAAAATCAAGATGTTGCGTGTTATGAAGGAGCTCACGCGAATGTGGAGAAGGCGCACATGCTTGAATGAAGAGTTTCCATGCCACGTTGGATGGTGGGCTGGAGTTTTAAAAATAGCATTAGTATTGATGGGCCATGCCATATGAGGTAGCAGCTCCCACCAATTCGAACTAGCCTTCAAGCAAACCCATACGGTTGACTGTGTGAGAAGTCGGCTGGCCCACACGTGAACTTCCCTTTCGTATCACTTGCTCAAACCTTTAAAAAAATTGCCACCCACATATAAGTTATAACATATGCTTTACACTATTCACTTAGTCGCCCATCCTTAGAGCTATCATCCAACCAATATGCTCATGGCCATGTCACGAGTGAAGTCAGCCCACGTGAGGAGGGTGAACCTTGGAAAGAAATACTCAACGTTTGACCTTTTAAATCAATTTTAACATATGCTTTCTCCTTTGATGTAATCGCTCACCTTAAGTGATGTCATGCCATGTCATTTGGCATGTTCCTTTTTTCAATTTTTTAATAAATTTAATTTTTGACCATGGTGCATTTTGATGCTCTTTTTAGCATTAAAGTGCCATTCTGTAGCTCTGATCGGTAAAATTGCTCCATGGGGCGTTTTGGTCACCTGAAACATAGGAAAAATGGGTACCATGGTAAAGAGAATGCTCTGAGCTTTAAAACAAGCATCCTTGCGCCAAATTTCGACTCCGGATCACACTTTTATCAACTTTTGAATTTTTTCATTTAAACCATTAAAAACATGGCTTAAAAATGTGCAAAAATAATTTTTCTTGGAATTGACTGAAACTTCAGGGGGAGCTATGTTCGGGTACACAGGGTACTACCAAAGGATCGAACACCAAGAGCAACCACTTCACACAAACAGATCACAAATCAACACACTGATGTTTTGACGTGGTTTAAACCCTCTTGAGGGAAACACTCCACGGCCCCGGCCAAATAGCTTCTACGGGACAATTTATTATGCAAAGAAAAAAAGTTACAAATGAGCTTCTCATAATCGATCAACTAAACAATAACCCTCCATGCTCTTTAAATAGAGATCATGGACCAATCGGGTGTTAAGCCACGGATCAAGGTTAGGTTTGATCTAAGAGAAGTTGAGCCGTCAGATTATTCTATGTCGGGAACATATCGTGACTGTCGGATTAAGTATTTACAAATGCATACTAATGCATACTAAAGAAACATAGTATCCCTAACGGATATATTACACAAGTTGATCTTAACTAACTCCTAAGTGTCTAAATATTCTAACATCCCCCCTTAAGAACAACTTGGGATAGGATTGAAGGATTTACAAAAGTGGCACTATTAGGAGAAGGAAGGAGGCATTAGAGCCTATCCCCCCTTAATGACAAGTTCCTGAACTCCTAACATAGATCGAAGTTTAGAAAACTTCGCTTCTGTAAGAGACTTGGTGAAGATGTCTGCAACTTGATCATCTGTAGGGCAAAAGAGCACTTCAAGAACATGATCATGAACAAGATTTCTGATGAAGTGCATATGTAACTCAATGTGTTTGCTGCATTGATGTAGAACTAGATCTTTGGCAAGCTTGATGGCACTTTGATTGTCGCACCAAAGTGGAGTAGGCTGCTGCTGCTTGAATCCAAACTCTGAAAGGATCTGTCAAAGCCATAAAGCTTCCTGACTGGCATTAACTGCTGCTCGATATTCTGCCTCTGTTGAAGAAAGAGCAAGAGCTTGTTGTTTCTTACAAGCCCAAGTAATAGGTCCACATCCCAGACTGAAAACATAACTTGCAGTAGACTTTCGATCATCAGGATCGCTGGCCCAATCTGAATCAGTGAAACCAACCAACAAAAGTTTCCCCCCTGTACTGTAATGAATCCCAAACTGAACTGTACCTCGAATATATCGAAGTATTCTTTTAGCTGCTTTCCAGAGACTTTCATGAGGTGTCTGCATATAACGGGCAACACGACCAACGACAAAGGAAAGGTCAGGACGGGAATGAGTCAAGTATAAGAGACTACCAACAAGCTGACGATATAAGGTGGCATCGACTTTAGGTGAAGTACAAGTGGCAGAAAGTTTGACTCCAGACTGGAAGGGAGAAGGGGCTAGTGTACAATCTTCCATGTGAAAGCGACGAAGAAGGTCACAAGCATACTTAGACTGAGAAAGAAAAATTTCTTCTTTGGTTTGCAGGACTTGGAGACCAAGAAAATAATGCAAATGTCCTAAGTCTGACATTTCAAAATTTTGTTTAAGACTAAATTTCACATGGGTTATAAGCTTAGGGTCACTACCAGTAAGAATAAGGTCATCAACATATAGAACAAGTATGATGAGATGGTTTCCTACCTTCTTGGTATAGACATTGGGGTTAGAATGGCATCTAGAAAAACCAGTGTCAAGGAGAAAGTTATCCATTTTGGCATACCAAGCTCTAGGAGCTTGCTTAAGGCCATATAAGGATTTCTTAAGGCGACAGACAAGGCTAGAGTTATTTTGAATATAGCTAGGAGGTTGTTCCATGTAAATTTCTTCCTGTAAATCACCATGTAAGAAGGCAAACTTGACATCCATTTGATGGACTTCCCAGTTGTGTAAGGCTGCAAGGGAAAGAACAAGGCGGATGGAGTTCATTTTTGCGACGGGAGCAAAGGTTTCATTGTAGTCAATCCCTTCAACTTGGGAAAAACCTTTGGCAACTGACCTTGCCTTAAGTCTTTCAACACTTCCATCTGATGCATACTTAGTTCTGTAGACCCATTTACATCTGACAAGTTTTCTTCCTTTTGGAAGAGGTACAAGATCCCAAGTATCGTTCGCTATTAAGGAACGATATTCTTCATCCATGGCTGCATCCCAATTTGGATTCCCTGAAGCTTCTGCAAAAGTTTCTGGATCATGATTCTTGGAAACTTGAGCCAAAAGAGAAGAGGCTCGCTGAAACTGAGAATGTGTTCGACGTTGATCTCTAGGATCACCGGCAAGATCACCAGCTGCTTCACATGTTGAATGGATCCATCGAGGAAGCACTTGTGCTGGTGCAACTGGAGGAACATGAGCAGGAGGAGGTGGATTTTTATCCTCACTGTCATCATCAGAAACTAGAGTTGGAAACCTGTCAAGGAGGTTGGAAGAAGAAGAAGAAGGCACAAATGCCGAATCAGGCTCGTAGGCCAATGATGGCACAATTGCCGAGTTAGGCTCGCAGGCCAAGAGATTTTCGTCAAATTTAACATCTCTTCTAATGATTATATCATGAGAATGTGGTTGAAGAAGTCTATAACCTTTTATATCTTCAGAATATCCAACAAATATGCACTTTTCACTTTTAAGCTGCAATGCTTTCCTTTTTTCATCCGAAATGTGAGCCCATGCTTCACTACCAAACACACGGAAGTGACTTACATCAGGTTTAGTTTTACTCCATGCTTCTTCCGGTGTTATACCTTGTAATGCTTTAGTGGGGATGCGATTAACTATGTAATTTGCACAATTAATGGCTTCAACCCAAAATTGAAGACTTAGTCCCTTAGATTGGATCATACAATTAGGCATTTCTTTTAAAGTGCGGTTCTTCCGTTCAGCTACACCATTTTGTTGTGGTGTATATGGAACAATGTGCTGTTGTTGGATGCCTTGTTCAGTGCAGAAAGTAGTGAACTTTTTGTTAACATATTCTCCTCCATTGTCAGATCTTAACTTAATAATTTGATGACCAGATTGTTTTTCAACAAGGGGCTTGTAGGCCAAGAACATGTTAAATACTTCGCTCTTAAATTTAAGGAAATAAACCCAAGTGCACTTAGAGTAATCATCAATGAAAGTTAAGAAATATTTGAAACCAGAAAAGGAAGCAGATGGAAGAGGACCACACAAGTCACTATGCACAAGCTCCAAGGGAACCGAGGCGTGCCAAAAGGCACGTTTGTCAAAACTGTCCCGATGATGTTTTCCGAGTACACACCCGGAACAAACACCATCCCTGCAAGATACCATCGGAAGACCTATCACCATATTGTCTTTACATAGTTGTTGCAATGAGCGATAATTTAAGTGACCAAATCGCTCATGCCAAAGTTTGTTCAAGTTATCACTATGAGCAACAAAAACTGAAGGGAAAGGTGATGACCCAAAGTTGTTAGACTTGTACAACCTGGTAATATCATCAACAATTCCGGTAGCTAGGACCTATTGAGGATCTTTAAAATCCTTGATTACAACTTGGTGAGGTGTAAAGGTCACAGTTTTACCTTCACCAGAATGAGTGATCTAATAGACTGATAACAAATTGTAGGAAATTCTTGGAACACATAGTACATCACTAAAATGACCATTATCTACTGGAACTGTTCCAGCTCCTACAACACTTAGAGATCTATCATCACCAACAAATATTTGTTTGGTGTTACATTCATGCATAGTAGAAAAGATGGCTTGATCCTTAGCCGTATGATAAGATGCTCCAGAATTAATGAGCCATTCATTTGAAGTAGAAGAAGAAGATGCATTATAAGAATAACCAGAAGCACAAAGTGCATGTCCATGAGAGGCAGATTTTGAAGGCGAATCTAGGCTGATGTGGTGCTTCTTCATTGCTGCTTCCAAGGCTGCCATCTTCTTGAAACACTTAGAGTCATCATGATTATCTTTTCCGCAATAGTTGCAATGGCGCTCAGTCTTCTTGCCTTTTGGCTTGGATCCTTTGTCATTTTTTAAAGAAGGAGCTGATTGAGAGGGTTTGGGACCCTTGTTTGACTTATTATTGCGAAAATTTTGTTTCTTGGGAGGCTTGGACTTTTCTTTCTATTGGGACAATAAGGCTTTCCCAGATGTATCTGCATTGTTGATTATTCCAAGATGAATGAGTTTATCTTGTTCTCTAATCAAGGAATCACAAAATGATTCAAGACTAGGCTCTTGATAACTAGCTGCATTCAATGATTCTTTCATGGAGTAAAATGTAGATACAAAAACAGAATATGCAGGTCCAAGTTTGGAAAGAATATGATAAATGCATTGCTTGTCTTCCCTCTTAATCTTACATTCTGCACATAAGAGTTTAAGAGTTTTGTACTTAGATAAATAATCTTGAGTGCATGAAAAGTCACTTGGATTTAAAGAAATCAACTCATTTTCGAGTTGGTGACCTCGAATTTCATTGTGTTTACCAAACACAGATTCCAACTTGTCCCAAGCAGCATCATGTTCATCAATTCCAGATATGTGGAATCGCAAATCAGTAGAGATTGACATCCCAATCAATCCATGAGCTTCATCACATCTATTTGCCCATTTTATTTTCTTATCATCATCAGTGGGTTCTGTTTCTTTCTCTGAGGTAATTCTGAAAAGTCCCCTACTTCGTAGAACATCCTCCATACGAGATTTCCATTAGAAATAGTTGAAACTGTTAAGTAGAATATCACAAGGGGCGGCCATATTTGTAAATTAATGGCTGTAAAAGCAGAAACCAATAGTTTGGATGTGAAGAGCTCGAAAAAATAGGCGGTTTAAAAAAAAACGACACTGAAAACTGACTCTGTATGATGAAGTTATGCTTGAACAAAGAAACTGTTGAAGATGTCCCCAATAGTGACGTGGCGGCTAGAGAATGTCCAGCAAAAAAAAGAACCCCCCTCTTCCCAAGATAAACTTTTTGACAATCACTTTACAAGAAAGTTGCTTTAAGTGAACCACTTTTGTAAAATAAGTGATTTCACTTTTACAATGATATTACTTTTAAATAGTGCAACAATAAAAAAAACTTAAGTGACTTACTTGTATTTTTATTTTTTATTATTTAAGTGAGATGCACTTTTACAATAAAGTAACTTGAAAATAGAAATTGCATGCACTTTTTCTTTTAAAAATAACTTCCTAAGACTTGAATTCAAGACCTATTAAGGAATAAAGCAACTTTGAACCAAGTGAGTTAGATTAAAAGGTATGTAAAATATGGGAATGAGGAAGGTTTTTTTTTTTTTTTTGTTACTCTTCTTGCTCGGTTTGCGTGCTTGCCCTTTTTCTTGCAAAACACACCACAAATCGAAACAAATTTTTTTTTTCACACTTGTGGAGTTAGATCTCGTTAGCTTGCCCGAAAAGTCTACGTTTTCTCTCTATTTCTGATTTGCCGAGATCGCGCAAGGTGCACGGCAAAGAGCATACATAGCCGAGAAAAAACCTTTCCCTTTCTGTTTCTGATTTGCCGAGATCGCTCAAGGTGCATGGCAAAGAGCATACGCAGACGGGAAAGCAACAATACGAACCCAAAAAAAAATCTGATGAAATACGCGTTTCTGGAGCAACCGGGAATTGTTTTCGATCAAACGAAAACTATTTCCCTATGGAAACGACGCTCCAGACGCAATGAAACACCTCCCACAGCCCAGAAATGCACAGAAATACCAGAACTATAAACCCTTTCGAGTTTCGGCAACAGCAGTTCAAGATCTAGATCATAACCAGAAGCGACACTTCATAAAAGCTTTGATACCATGTTCGGGTACATAGGGTACTACCAAAGGACCGAACACCAAGAGCAACCACTTCACACAAACAGATCACAAATCAACACATCGATGTTTTGACGTGGTTTAAACCCTCTTGAGGGAAACACTCCACGGCCCCGGCCAAATAGCTTTTACGGGACAATTTATTATGCAAAGAAAGAAAGTTACAAATGAGCTTCTCATAATCGATCAACTAAACAATGACCCTCCATGCTCTTTAAATAGAGATCATGGACCAATCGGGTGTTAAGCCACGGATCAAGGTTGGGTTTGATCTAAGAGAAGTTGAGCCGTTGGATCACTCTATGTCGGGAATATATCTTGACCGTCGGATTAAGTATTTACAAATGCATACTAATGCATACTAAAGAAACACACTATCCCTAACGGATATATTACACAAGTTGATCTTAACTAACTTCTAAGTGTCTAAATATCCTAACAAGCTAGTATATGACAAAATGATAAAATTCTAGCGTCTAGCATGTTTATAAACATTACAAAATGGGCTCTAATAATCCCTTAAGGCCTAAACCCCACTTTGGTCATTCCAGCTTTGGAGGTGTAGGAGAAAAACTCACCGATTATACTCGGCTAAAGGCAAAGAGTAATCGACAATGGAAAAAACTCCTTGGAATACCTTCTTTGGTTGTCAAGTCTTAGGGAACCGAGTCACTCAAAAAACCACCATGCTAGCACACTTACTACAAACCCCGTGGGGCACGGTCATGTACTAGAAAACATTAAAAAAAGGGGCCCTGAACAGGCCAAACTTGGAACTTCTGAACTCCGAAAGGGCACAAATAACTCGTGCAATACTGGCGGCTCGCTGAAGTCCAACTAAAGTGCAACTTTAGGTGGTAACAGGCATCATTTCCAAGCTTATGAGGCAAATGGGCTACGATGGCGAAGGGTTAGGCAAGAGAAGCCAAGGGATTGTATACCCCATTGTAGTTGAACGGAGGCCCAAGCATGAAGGCCTATATTTTGGTGGCAAAGTGAAAGGGAGTGATTGCAACTTAGCTTAAGCTAGAACCACCAAGATAACCTTTGTAAAGGCAAGAGGGACTGAAGAATCCATTTCAATTGCAGAAAAAATAACAAAAAATGGAGTGGGAAACATACTATTCCAACGTGCTTATAGAAGCTTGAAAGGGGGCAGCCAAGGGATGTTTCCACCATCCAAATCTGCACCCACACTTGGGGAATCAAGCAAACAAGCAAATAAGAACAAGCACAAGCACATGCCACAAATATATGTCAAGGCATCTTTGGTTTCCTTCTGCTGTAAGAAGAAAGGTTGCAAGGTTGATGTTTGTTACACTCTAGCAAAATGAGGATGCCAAACAGCCCATGCAGTCGTAGGAACTTTTTCCAGCGTTGCAAGTTTGGTGGACATTTGGAAGCCAAGTGTTGGAGTCTTCATTTCGAAGCTTCATCCCAAGAACCAACCACATTACCAAAAGAAAATTTGGAGAGTGAAAGGCAAGGAAAATGATGGAGTAAGAAATGTGAAGGATCCATGGTAGTAGAAGATGTCATCTCCACCAATGAGATGGACAACATGGCTAAGGAAACATCAAGTCAATCCATATTCATCCCTTATCTTCAGTATTGCAGCAGAAACACCCTTTCTTCGAGATATTCTAGAGATTGATGCAGAGATGACTTGGAGGGTTTCATTGAAACTCCATAGTAACTGATGAAACAACCTTGGTCCACGGCAACAAGAGAGGCAAGCACACAACAAGAAGGGAGAAGATAAAGAGTGATTTGACGCTTTTGGGGACCAAAAGCCCATAAATGGGTGTTGGAAATTTCACCAGAATGACACTTCAATGCAATTAAAAAAATTCACTTTTTTTCTAGAAGGTTCCTCAGATCTTAACCCCATAATTTTCTGCCCTAGGACTGTCGC
This sequence comes from Larix kaempferi, assembly GCA_027924585.1. Lineage (NCBI taxonomy): Eukaryota > Viridiplantae > Streptophyta > Pinopsida > Pinales > Pinaceae > Larix > Larix kaempferi. Next base: position 197,233 of record BSBM01000893.1, read on the forward strand.
AAATTAAAGTACAAAACAACAGCAAAATAAGTACAATAATTGGCTTTCAAACAGCCATAAAATTCCCAACAATTAAGGAGAAAAAACAACAACCGATGAGATAAGTTTTCAGCCCTTCTAGGGCAACTTATCAGTTATTATTCAGATCTAAAAACATAAATTTACAGCATAAATAACAGCAGTATTACAGCACTAAAATCAGCCCCTTTTTATTCTTCTTTAGGTGTGAAATCACTTAACAATTTTCCCTTTTACTTATGTCCAATCAACACGATCATAAATGGATGTACATAGCAAAATATGAACACATGTAACTGAAAATCAAATCTGAAATTGACACAAGATATGTATGGCTGGAAACTTCATATATAAACTCAATGATGAAGTACATACATCATAGCCTCCTCCCAAGGCTCCAAAATCCAAACATGCAAAATGCCCTAGCTAGGGTAAAGCATCAAACCCTACCTCCACCAAGTAGAACAAGTGCAAGAATAGAATCCATCCAACACTATCTCAAAGGAAAGACATCCTCACTTCTCTTCTTCACAAGTCCACGCTAGGGTTTTTTTTGCAAAACCATAGTTTTCAATCTCCAAGGGTAAAACCCTAACCCTAGAACTCCAAGATACTCCAAGAAACTCCAAATAGACCAAGAAACCCTCACGCCCAAGAGAAAGAGAGAGAGAAACACAAGTACAAGTGAAGACCTATAGAGAGAGAGGACCGGTGCACTCCTCTTCTAGGTCACACTTCTACACAAGAGTGAGAAGAAATGCACACACAAGTCATATGTATGAAAGACTCTCTCCTTCCTCTATTTATATGAGAGGTAAGGGAGGACAACAATACTATGTGGGAACAAGCCCTTACAAGCAACCTACATGAGCCCTTGTAGGCAACATAAGTGAGGCATCCACTCTAGAGTACAAGTGTCATGCTCCAATGATGATGTTATGAACAATAAGGAAACTCCACACCACTCTATCCTGAGCCTCCACAAACTCCATCTATCCTCCAAAGCAAAGCAGTCCACTAAGGAAACTATCCCTTGCAAGAATATTGTTGAAGCCCAAGTGTCCCCTGTTGCCACCAAAAAGCGCACCTGGGGAAAACACAACAGAAATCTTTTGAAGCTGCTAGGTGCATCCTTGGGGGCAAGTTTCGCTTTAGGTGTTGTCACTTGATCCAGACTCCTCCATTTAGGCAAACTCCTAATCGAAGCCAAGGGGGCTTGACCCTATCAAAGGGTTTCTAAGGCTATTAGATGTTTATTTGTTATGAATGGGTATGAGTGTTTTTGGGTAAAAATTGACTAAAACAAGCAATTACAAAATGATTATCGTTTAAACATCAATAGCATAGACAAGATATATGGCATTCATAATTGTAAATGACTGAAAGCAAATACCGAGAGAATGATTAACCAGTGCCAATTGAGTCGTGAAATATAAATAGTGCTGTTGTAAAATATGAGATGTTTTGCAATTGTACTTGGGTTTATTTTAGATTATTGAGATGAAACTTGATTAGGGGGGATTGGAACTCCAAATATACCGTGAGGTACGAGGAGTATGTCAGGAATCAAACGAGAGTGGCTCCTCACGAAGACGTGTGGGCTGGATGGAGTCTCGGGGGGATGTTCAACACTACACCAAACGAGGGTGTAGCCTAACGAGGCCCCGAGCTTGTTTTCCAGTGGTTCCCGCTTCTTCTAAAGAATTCCCCCACACAAGTCTGATATCGCGACACCGGATTTTCGTCGATATGGTGAGTGAATTTTATTAAGATGATTTTCTTAGTTAAAATATAAAAATTTATTTAAAGCTACAGTTCCACATGTGGATGGAAAAGAGCGAAAAGAGTTTATTCAAATTGTTGTACATAAGCAAAATTGTTGTACATAAGCAAAATTGTTGTACTAAAAGTAAATACTAATGACTATGTGTCAACTTTCTGATCATCTGCCACTAATTGACAAAGCCTTAAGGTGGTGGCGAGAGCATACTTTGTGGCAACGAGTCGGGTTCGTTTATTAAAAGCAAAATAACTTGTAAAGATTGCATGAAATAAACAAAATTGCGAAAATGACAGTTTTTTAATTACTACTTACGAATCTCTTTTCGGCTCGGTACTCGGGCAAGCCCTTGTCCACGAACCGTATCTCAGGAAAGTGTAGGGGTTAGTATTCAGTTTGCAAAAGAACGCTTGTTAAAGACAAGAAATTAAAGCAATTTGAATCTAATTATCAGAAGTAAAACTGTTCTAATCTAATCAAGCAAACTAAACTAAAGCAGAAAAGAAATGAAAACCACACAAGACTAATATAGGCTTCCCCCGGATGGGGAAAGGGGGTTCTATGGGCACTGTGCATCCCACCAAGTCCTTACTAGTTTCTTGCAATTTTAACTCTCCCACAGAGAGCGCTCTTGATCCATAAAAACGAGATTCAAGAGACTTTAGCAAGCCCTTAAAAAAGCTTAAAAAATACAAGGAGTTACAAGGGGTCCTCTTTAATGGTTCAAATCCTCCAAATTTGCCAAAGTTTCCGCTTACCTGTTAATCAAAAGAGAAAAAACGACAAGCTACTTTATTAGAAATGTATGAACTAATCAAATAAAAACATAAAAATCCTAACTACTTAGTACTTGAAAAAAATTGGAAAAATTATGAGCGCAAGTACTACTGAAAGCTAGATCTAAGCTTGTGATAAGAATCTAAATGCTTCTAGATCTAGCTAATGCATGTAGAATAAGAGGGATATATGATGAGAATTTTAGACTAGATCTACTTATTAAGCATGAAAGAAACAAAGTATCTGAGAAAAGAGAAATAAGTTTGAGTTTAAAGGGATGGAAGGAAGGCTTCAAGCCCCAAGCTTGATCTTGAACAAAGACTTTGGAATGCTCGCAAACAAAAAAATTAGCTCGAAAGTGCTGAAGAGGGGAGAGGATGCAACCGAGCTCAACTCGTCCTTTAGATCTGAAACCTGCACAACTATAAGAAACACTTGCCAATAGTGGATTAGATTTAGTGTGCATGCAAAAAAGAGATCAAGAGAGCCTCAATACATCGAATACAATTGGCTACCCCTGTGTCTAGGGAAAGAGGGTGCATTCCTCATTCAAAGGAGCAATCAAAGCTTGGAACCAAGCCTTTAACTGAGCTTGGTTGGGGCAATAGGATGAGGTGGCTGCCACCTCATGAGAGGAGCGCCCCTCATTACCTTGTAAACTTCTCCAATCCAATGAAAATATGCCACAATGGAGAAGTCGCCCACCTTTAGGAGAGGGCGCAATTCCCAAGGGACATACACTTGCAATGCTTTAATCCTTGACTGAGAGCTCCTAGATTTGATTGGAATCATCTCCGATATTGATTGCCAACATAACTGGCACTTTATTTGGACCAATTTCCTCTTTTTTAGAGAAATTGATTTTCTCCATATCTCATTATTTTTAATTAAATAATTCTCTTTTATTATTTTGGAGAGAATTTTTATTTAATTGAAAAATAATCACTTAAAACTTAGGAAAAGTGGGTTCTGGGGTTTTATGGGTGCTTTGGGTTAGAAAACGATTACCCCCGTGGCAAAACCACCCTCTAAGCCACACTTTTATGACTTTTATAGATTTTTTAATTAAATCATTAAAAAAGCCCGTAAAACGGGAAAAACTTATTTTCTCAGAACTGACTCAAATCTCTAGGGGACCTAGTGCATGTTCATAATGACTCAATTATATGTCTAGCAAGCTCATGAACATTGACACATGAGCTTTAATAACGTCATAAGGCCTAGTCACTAAGACGACCTTTCCAGCTTTGGAGGAGTGGGTGAAAAGCTCCTCGATTATACAACGCTTATTTAGCATTGCATAATTGACAAGGAAAAAACACCATGGAATGATTGCAATTGATGTTTAAGTCCTATGAAGCCAAGTTCTTTACATAAGATTGTCATGCTAGTACATTTTTACATTATCCCCCAAGGGGGTATGAACATGCAATTATTACAAAGGGGCCAAAATGGCCCTGAAAATGTCTTCTGGACTTTCGAATACTGATGATGAACATTGGAAATGTTCACAACTCTGGTGGCTCACGAGAAATCCAACTAATGTACAAATTAGGAGGTAACATTTGGCTCCAACTGTGGGACGTGTGCTCGATCCGGCCTTCAGGCAAGGAGAGGATGCGAGAACACCAGAATCTCTGGCATATATATAACTTGTAAAAACATCTCAACTTGACAAAAAGAACCTTTGGTATATATATATATATATATAGCCTATAAAAACATCTAGCCTGTAAAAATATCTCAACTTGACAAAAAGAACCTTTAGTAGCACAAGTTTTATAAAAAAGCCAATGAACCACTAGTTGCATTTATTTGAAAATGAAACTAAGAAAACTTCCTAAGTATATAAAGGGCAAGTACTGAAAATGAAATGCATAAAATAAATTCTCACTTTGAGGAGCTTATTTTTCGTACTCTAAGCATAAGATAATGAAATTGCCAAGTAAAATGAAAAATCCAATGTAACCAACTTAACATTTCATCAATTGTAAAGTTTCTGACCTTGCGTTTGGTTACCTGCCAAAGCAAGGAAAATTTACTTAAGAAACGCAAACCTGCATAAGATTTCTGGATGCGAAGGCTGGATGGGAGATCATAGGAAAAAACATCGTTGAACTGCATCCCAAAATGGTAAGTCCTCCCGCAGGCTTCTTTTATCCAAGATTGGATAGGACTGAGATATATGTTTGAATGAAGAAGCATATCAACTACTACATCACACTGTTCAAACGGACTTATTGGATGATAACTCTCTATGTAAGCCCAAAACTGCTTCGGATTATAAGGGATCTCTTCAAGTGAAGACGACGACTGAGACTAATCTTCAATTGACTGTGTCTGATTTGACTCTTCACTGCACTGCTTCTTCAGGTCTTCATTGTTGATACTCATGTGTTACCGTTCAAACTAGTAGGCTACGCTTGCAAGTGAAAGGAAATCACATAAGAAACTTGGACTGCTGTCACCTTTGTCCAATTTCCTGACTTCTTCGGGATCCAATGTTGTCCCAAGGGGAGATCCCTTTAATGTACCTGCCAAGTATATGCGAATTCCTTCCAAACACCTTAAAGCATAGATCAGTGCCTCTAATGGAGTCAAACACAGAGTAATAGAGAGAGTTAGGATGGTTGCTTGTATAGTAGTTTTGGCAGTTTTGCAGGTCTGGTTAGGGTTAAAAAAGATAGGCCGAGGATCTCATGCCCAAAATTTTAGGGCTGCGAGAATTTAGGGCCAAAATTTTGGGATTGCGAGAATTTAGGGCTGTGAGAATTTAGGGTGGAGATTTTAGGGGTGCGAGATTTTAGGGGTGCGAGAATTTAGGGCTGAAATTTTGGGGTCGCGAGAATTTAGGGCCGCGATAATTTAGGGCCGAGGTTTTAGAGCTGGGATTTTAGGGCCGTGAGAATTTAGGGCCAAAATTTTGGGGGTCGCGAGAATTTAGGGCTCCAAGAATTTAGGGCCGAAATTTTGGGGTCACGAGAATTTAGAGCCGAAATTTTGGGGGTCGCGAGAATTTGGAGTCACGAGAATTTAGGGGCGAGATTTTAGGACCGAGATTTTAGGGAGGCCAAAAAATGAAGATTTTTTATTTTTATTTTTAGGGTTTTTGTTATAAAATTGCAGACCTAATTCTAACCCTAATTCTACCATGAAAATGCAAAATTACACATGAAAATGCAAGTTTAACCTAGCAATAATATTTACAAAAATTCAAACTAGGGTTTGATGTAGACAAAATGGACAAACTTAGGGTTTTAATGGATGTTACCCCCCACAACCTAACCTTAGAGGAAGGTGACAAGCCTTCCTCTTGGAGGTAATTCTCCTTGCTACTTGGTTAGAGCTTCTTGAAACAACCTCTAGGATTGGTTTCAAGAGTCTTAACTATGGCAAAGTTGGAACTCCAAGGCCAAACTTTGTGAAAACCTCCTCTTGGGAGCGTTTTTAGTATGCAATGAGGATATAATAGCAGGAAAAAGCCTTATTCAAAGAGAATGTAGCCCTAGGGCTACCATTCAATCATTTAAGATGCAAAATTGACCTACCATTCATCAAGCAAACCTTAAAAATGTAAAAGACTTACTTGAGCATGAGTTATTCCAATCATTCTAGCATCCACAAAGCATTAGCAAGACAGAGAAAGCATCCAACTTCATCCAAGAGTAAGAAGAATCATCCCTCGAAGAGGTGCACATCACTTCATAAGGCCCTTCTAGGGTAAAAGATTAGCATAATGAATTTTATCCCATAAGTTGTTTGTAAAAATGAAGTGAGGAGATTGCATTTATATGATCTCACACTCACTTTTTACAAAATAACCAAGCCTACATGCTTTAAAATGTCTATTTAAAATTATAACATGTTAACTTAAAATTATAACATAAAATAATCAAATCTGTGGGTAACTTTGGGACATTTTCCCCAGAGTTCACCCAAAAGTGACTAAAATGACTGAAAATGAGCAAAATACTCCAACCTGAAGGGTGGAGTAGGAAGGTGGAGACGTCATGCCCCATCCCTCAACGCCCCACCCCAATTAAGTAATGTAGGCTTGGAAGAAGGATGACATCATCATCAAATACAACCAAGGAGAGAGGGCGCTGCCGAACTGGAGGACTGGGAGGGTGTGGATGGTGGTTTGGAGGAGAGGCGTGAGCCTCAGTGCTGACAGAAGAGCCACCGAAATGGTAGAACAAGGTGGGGGTCAAGTGATCCAGTGACCCACCCCTGGAAGCCCCGGACACCAACCTCAGGGCTTCAAGCCCTTTCATGAGGCAATCAACAATGCCACTAAGCTATAGTACTCCCAAGAGAGGGACCATAGGAGCTCGCCATAACCTCCACTTAGAAAATGCTGAATAACACCTCTCCTAGTCAAGAAAAAAATGGCCTTCACTCCCTGGAGCACATCGGAAGGTGCGTTGGTACTGGTACCACATAACACTCATGCATGGCTCTGACTGCTCATATGAACAAATAGCATGCTCTTCTTCCATGTCCAAATGTCCATGTCCAAATGTCCCAAGGTCTCAAGATCCACACTCCCTTCTCTTGATACATCAAAAATGGGCTTTTCAATGTATGTCCAATAGTCATTGTCCACATCTTTGTCAAATATGGGGGAGTCTTCATGAATTTCATCATATCCCTAGCTATACCCATCCTCATGTTCATAACAATTATCTTCGAAAGGTTTGGTTTCAAAGATAGTACAAGTAAAACTTTCCAAAACTTCATCATTAAGTGGAGAACATGGAGGAGTGTCATCATACATGCCCCAAATTTCATCATGGATTTCTTCTTGAGGTAAATCTGGCATATACATGTGATCATCATCACTGAAACAATCCAGGGAGAGCTCAAGATCTTCAATGTTTTATGTTATGATGACATGAGGAGAGTCTTCAACAATGTTTTCAATTAAGGGTGCTTCATGAAGCTCTTCAATGGGATCATCATGGAGGTGCTACTCAATAATGGAATTCATAGGTTCCTCCAGTCTCATCAAATCTTCAGGTTGTACATGGGTTTCCACATGATGCTCTTTCCAAGGTGCATGGGCAAGGGATTCGTTGATGAAACTTTCCATATCACTCTTGTCATCATGCCATTTCTCAAGAAAAATCCCAAAAAAACTTGACATGGAGGTAATGCACTTATTAGGAAGATGATCATAAAACCAATCCCTAGCATCCTCATCCAGCGTACATATAAAAATATGCATCCAATTATCTTCATGTAAAATATTGAACTTGGTTATGACTTCGATAAAGGATGTAATGTGAAAGATGGTTGAATCACGCATTCCATAAAAGCTGGGAAGATGATCATCTATATTTGTCTTAGGCTCTTACAGGGATGTTTCTAAAGTCAATCGGAGAGAAAAAATCTTCTTGATGCTGATCCATAATAATGCACTATGTTCACACCAAGTCATTCCAGTGGAGCAATCAGATAATCAACCTTAAAGATTTTCTACTGTGTTGCATGGGCTCATCTACACACAACAGGTCTCAACAAAATTATGAGAAAAAAGGGTTTTATCCCTTCAGCGGAGTCGCCATGTGAATAAAAATATGTATTAAAATACTCACAACAATTCTATTTTTTACTTTGAAAATTTTTATTAAAAAGAAAAAAGGTTAGTGGAGTCGCTAGATGAAGAAGTAAAGACTAGATCTAAAGATTCATCAAACAAAGCAAAAAACAAAAAAAAAGGTAAGAAATCAAAAAGTAAGTCGAACCAGGAACAAAAGATTTGTCTTTGAAAATGATGCCAAAAATGTTGACACTGAAAAGCGCACATGGGGGAAAACGCAGCAGAAATCTTTCGAAGTTGCTAGGTGCATCTTTGGGGGAAAGTCTCGCATCAAGTGCTGTCACTTGATCCTGACTCTTTCGTTTAGGAAAACTCCTAATCGAAGCCAAGGGGGGTAGACCCTATCAAAGAGTTTCTAAGGCTTTTAGATGTTCATTTTTTAGTTGTTACGGATGGGTATGCATGTTGTTTAGGAGTTTTTTTGGTAAAAATTGACTAAAACAAGCAATTACAAAATGATTATCGTTTAAACATCAACAACATAAACAAGATATATGGCATTCATAATTGTAAATGACTAAAAGCAAATACCGAGAGAATGATTAACCAGTGCCAATGGAGTCATGAAATATAAATAGTGTTGTAAAATATGAGATGTTTTGCAATTGTACTTGGTTTATTTTAGATTATTGAGATGAAACTTGATTAGGGGGGAATGGAACTCCAAATATAGCGTGAGGTATGAGGAGTATGTCCGGATTCAAATGAGAGTGGCTCCTCACGAAGACATGTGGGATGGATGGAGTCTCAGGGGGATGTTCAACACTACACCAAACAAGGGTGTAGCCTAACGGGGCCTCGAGGTTGCTTTCGATTGGTTCCCGCTTCTTCTGAAGAATTTTCCCACACAAGTCTGATATCGCGACTGCGAATTTTTGTTGGTTATGGGGAGTGAATTTTATTTAGATGATTTTCTTAGTTAAAATATGAGAATTTATTTAAAGCTACAGTTCCACCTGTGGATGGAAAAGAGTGAAAAGAGTTTATTCAAATTGTTGTACATAAGCAAAATTGTTGTACTAAATACTAACGACTATGTGTCTTTCTGATCATTTGCCACTAATCGGCAAAGCCTTTAGGTGGTGGTGAGAGCATACTTCGTGGCAATGAGTCGGGTTCGTTTATTAAAAGAAAAATAACTTGTAAAGATTGCATGAAATAAACAAAATTGCGAAAATGACAGTTTTATAATTACTACCTACGAATCTCTTTCCGGCTCGGTACTGGGACAAGCCCTTGTCCACGAACCGTATCTCTGGAAAGCATAGGGGTTAGTATTCAGTTTGCAAAAGAACGCTTGTTAAAGACAAGAAAATTAAAGCAATTTGAATCTACTTATCAGAAGTAAAACTATTATAATCTAATCAAGCAAACTAAACTAAAGCAGAAAAGAAATGAAAACCACACAAGACTAATACAGGCTTCCCTCTGATGGGGAAAGGGGGTTCTATGGGCGCTGTGCAGCCCACTAGCTCCTTACTAGTTTATTGAAATTTAACTCTCCGACAGAGAGCACTCTTCATCCGTAAAACCAAGATTCAAGAGACTTTAGCAAGCCCTTAAAAGAGCTTAGAAAATACAAGGAGTTACAAGGGGCCCTCTTTAAAGGTTTAATAAATCCTCCAAATTTGCCAGAGTTTAAGCTTACCTGTTCATCAAAAGAGAAAACCAGCAAGCTACTTTATTAGAAATGTGATGAACTAACAAAACAAAAACATAAAAATCCTAACTACTTAGTACTTGAAAAAACTTGGAAAAATTATGAACGCAAGTACTACTGAATGCTAGATCTAATCTTGTGATAAGAATCTAAATGCTTCTAGATCTAGCTAATGCATGCAAAATAAGAGAGGTATATGATGAGACTTCTAGATTAGATCTACTTATTAGGCATGAAAGAAACAAAGTAACCGCGAAAAGAGAAAGAAGTTTGAGTTTAAAGGGAAGGAAGGCAGGCTTCAAGCCCTAAGCTTGATCTTCAACGAAGACTTTGGAATGCCTGCAAACAAAAAATATTAGCTCGAAAGTGCTGAAGAGGGAAGAGGATGCAACCGAGCTCAACTTCTTCTTCAGATTTGTAGCCTACACAACTATTAGAAACACTTGTCAATAGTGGATAAGATCTAGTGTGCATGCAAAAAAGAGATCAAAAGAGGCTCAGTACAACCGAATACAGTTGGCTACTCCTGTGTCTCTTGAAAACAAAACACAAATAAACAACTTAATAGCTGTAAATGTTTACTCTATGATTATGAACAACCTTCTAAGCTAGATCTATCATCAATATTGAAGCAAGAGAAAACAAGTGGTACAACATCACCTCAATAACATAACATTCATGAAATGGCACAGCATGGACCTCCAAAGTCTTTCAATATTATTCATTAGATACAACAGTGTTACAAAGGGCAGAGGCTCCACCATCCATCCTGGAATGAGTGAGAAAACCTTGCATTTATAAAATATGAAGAAGAGGGAGGGCACATTAGAGAGCCTTCTAGGGCAAGAGGGCACATTCCTCATTCAAAGGAGCAATCAAAGCTTGGAACCAAGCCTTTAACTGACCTTGTTTGGCGCAATAGGATGAGGTGGCTGCCACCTCATGAGAGGGACGCCCCTCATTACCTTGTAAACTCCTCCAATCCAATGAAAAGATGCCACAATGGAGAAGTCACCCACCTTTAGGAGAGGGCGCAATTCCCAAGGGAGATACACTTGCAGTGCTTTAATCCTTGACTGAGAGCTCCTAGATTTGATTGGAATCATCTCTAATACTGATTGCCAACATAATTGGCACTTTATTTGGACCAATTTCCTCTTTTTTAGAGAAATTGATTTTCTCCATATCTCATGATTTTTAATTAAATAATTCTCTTTTATTATTTTGGAGAGAATTTTTATTTAAGTGAAAAATAATCACTTAAAACTTAGGAAAAGTGGGTTCTGGGGTTTTATGGGTGCTCGAGGTTAGAAAACGAGAACCCCCATGGCAAAAACACCCTCAAGTCCACACTTTTATGACTTTTTTAGATTTTTTAATTAAATCATTAAAAAAGCATGTAAAATGGGAAAAAAATATTTTCTCAGAAATAACTCAAACCTCTAGGGAACCTAGTGCATGTTCATAATGACTCAATTATATGTCTAGCAAGCTCATAAACATTGACACAGGAATTTTAATAACGTCCTAAGGCCTAATCACCAAGACGACCATTTCAGCTTTGGAGGAGCAGGTGAAAAACTCGTCAATTATACAACGCTTATTTAGCATTGCATAATTAACAAGGAAAAAACACCATGGAATGATCGCATTTGATGTTTAAGTCCTAGGAAACCAAGTTCTTTACATAAGACTGTCATGCTAGTACATTTTTACAATATCCCCCAAGGGGGTATGAACATGCAATTATTACAAATGGGCCAAAATGGCCCTGAAAATGACTTCTGGACTTCTGAACATTGGAAATGTTCACAACTCTGGCGGCTCACGAGAAATCCAACTAATGTACAAATTAGGAGGTAACATTCCCGAGCCATCTCCAATCCTCTGAACATGAACCCAAGTTGCCAGATGCATGCTTTCATTAAATGAAGGCGCAAAGGATTGAATGCCTAAGTATTGTGTGGGTAGATTTATAATATGTTTGATCATTCTTTAGTTAATGGTGAGAAGGAATTTGTATTGATATAATGAGTTTGTTCAATGGAGATTTATTCTAACTAGAAATAAATTTGTAAGTAATATGGTATGTCCTTATTTACATGTGATGTTTATGACAAATAGTTGGGTGTGTTCGTACTCTTACATAGTTGATTTCTTTAGTATGTCTTACAACCCATCGTTCGCAACATGCTTGCTAGGAAATGCCAGAGCGAAGGGGTCTTTTTCCATTGTAAATGGCCAAGTCTAGGCTTGATTATGTAAAAATGGTGGTCTAGTGGGACTCAAGACTCATGGTTTGGTCACTATAGGTTCTCTTGGTTTTCATTCCAGGAAGTGTTGGCTTAGTGGCATTGTTGACTGCCTCTTGATGGGCAAAAGTCCCTCGTCTTGTTGGGCCATTTGGGCCTTGGGGTGGTGTCCGATGCTTCTTGGGATGGCTCCATTAAGACACATGGCTTAGGGGCTCCTAGCAACACTCATTGTTTTGCTATGTATGAGGTGATTGTGCATGTAAGGTTTGTCATACCCAAATTTAGCACACCTCCTTTATGCCCACTTGGACCTTCTTCTTCATTGTATGATCCCTCATCTTGGTACATATGTGCTCACATCACCCTGACGTCATCCTCATCCAAAGAGATTTACCTTGCTACAGAGGAGGATGTTGAGGGATCCTCTACATTGCTGGGGTTAGTTGGGGCATGACGTCCTCCACCGGCTCACCACTCCACTTGGTCGAAGCCATTTGCATAATTTTTATCATTATTTTTAGTCTTTTGTGGCTTAGTCCTCGGCTTGTGGTTGACAAGCCCTAGTTTTAAGTTATTTTTACTTTTTAGTAAGGTAGGCTCTAAAGTTAAGTTAAGTCAAGGAAGGCTCATATAAATAATACTTCTAACTTTCATTTGTAAACATAGATAAGGGTTCTAATATGCACTTATTTCTTTTTATCTTGGTCTATTGGAGATTTTGAGTGATGTGCACCTCTCTCTTTGGCTTGTGATGAATGGTGAATTTTCTAGGGTTTCTACTATCTTACAAGGTTGATCCTAACAACGGTTGTAATGACTCATGGCTAAGGAAGGACCTAATGTCACATCCCTTTTTGGATGATCACCTAGAGGACGACTTATTAGCCTATTCAGATAACGTAGGCTATAGTCGATAAAAAGGGAATTAATTAATTATTAATGTCACATGAGCCAAAAAGTACATTATAAAGTGACATTGAATAATTAATTCATAAAGTGACTTTTTATAAAGTCACTTAAGTTAAAAGTGGCAGAAAAAGGTAAAATTGGGCCAAAATGGTCAAAATGAAGATAAAAAGGGGAAAGGACTCTCTCTCAATTTATTCCTGTTATTCTCATTTTCGAAAAGTTTTGGAGAGCTTTGAGCTTCATTCTATTGGACGAAATCCTAAGGGAAAAAATAGTTTCGGTGGTGAAACCATCCACCCTAGCTATTCTCAGGGAAAAGATCACTTAGATTTATTCATTGATCTTCACAGCCATCAAATATTCGCAAGGATCCAACTCAGATATGAAGTCTCCAGTGGTCGTATGTAAGGGGGCGCACTGCTTGAAAGGAAACCATCTGTGTGGAGGTGCACTTGTTGTGGGCATATTTTCCTGAGTTGGAGCATTTTCTTGAGTTTGTGGAGGAGGCACACTAGTAGAAGGGCCTCAAGAACATCTCTGCCATTCTTATCTTTGTTGCCAAGCCAGTTGGGGTGGGGGGCGTGTTACGATGGTACTAGCACCAGTGTACCTGCAAGAGGTGCCCCAGGGAGAGGGTGTCTTTTTCCTGACCAGGAGGGGTGTTTAGCCAACTCATTATGAGGTAGGGGTTATGGCCAAACCCTCTGGTTTCTCTTCTGGAAGTACTATGGCTTAATGGCATGGCTGACTGCCTCAAGAAAGGGTTTGAAACCCTGAGGTTGGTGTCCGGGTCTTCTAGGGGTGGGTCACTGGGTCACATGACCTCGACCTTGTTTTATCACTCCAACGGTAGTTGCTTCAGCACTGAGACATGCTCTTATCTTCCAGAGCACCTCCAGCACCCTCCTGGCCTCTCCAGTCCAACAACTCCCTCTCTCTGGGCCTCCTACAGAGGATGATGTTATCCTACTTGGCAGACTGTTTGCTTGCTAAATGGGGGGGGCGTTGAGGGTTTTCATCACTGTTGGGGTTAGTTGGGGCATGACGACCCCCCTTGTACAGTCTGGCCTTTCGTTTTGTCAAATTTGGCCTTGTTTAGCATATTTTAGCAGCTAGGGGGTAAAATACCCCAGGTAGCCTACAATAGGCTATCTTTAGATTATTTTTGTTATATTTTTAAGTTGACATTTTTAAATATTAAATTGACCTTATTTTTTGTAAAGTGAGTGTGAGATCATATAAATAAGATCTCCTCACTTCATTTGTAGACATCAACTTTTGGGATAAGATCATTATGTCTGCTATTTTCCCTAACTAGGGCTCTTTGAAGGAAGGCTCTCCTTGATGAAGGATATTTTGCAAGTTTGAAGCATTTCTTGGAAGTTTTTCTTTTGTTCATGCCATTGCTAAGGTGAGGCTAGAGTTGTTTGCTTAACACATGCACTTGGAGGTATCTATACTTTTTTGTTTGATGTCTCTATGTCAAATGTATGAAAGTGATGCTTGTTAGGGTTGAATGGAAGCCATTATTGCTTCATTTTGTCTTGATTTGCCTTTCATTTTTGTTATTGGTCACCCTAGCATCCAAGCTTGAGCTTTAGGTCTTCAAGTCTTGCTAAGACTAGGCTTCCTTAATGAATCTTAGAGATTATTGAGGTTAGCCCTAGTTGACAAGCTTGCCAAGTACCATTTCAAGGAGAGTACCTCCTCTCATTGATGCCCTAGGGTTTGGTAGCTAGTTTTCTATTGATGCCCTAGTTGTTCAACTTCTTCATTCAACCCTATTTTTTGAGTTTTGTACATTTGTAATTATTATTTAGGGTTAAAACTCTGCACTTTCATGGTAATATTAGGGTTAGAATTAGGTCTGCAATTTTATGACAAAAACCCTAAAAATCATTTTTTTTGGTCTTCCTAAAATTTCAGCCCTAAAATTTCAGGCCCTATAATTTTGGCACCTAAAATTTCGGCCCCTAAAATTATGGGCCCTATAATTTTGCGCCCTTAAATTTTGGGCCCTATGATTTCAGCCCACCTCTTCTATGCTGCTATAGATCATTCAAGCTGTGGTTGCATACAGACCTAGTTTACTTTCTCAAATTGAAGCACTTTTGATCTATTGAATGATACATGCTTATGAATGATTGGTTAATCATTGATGATAAAAGTGTTTAGGTCATCTATCAAATTGATGTTGATTAACAAACATTGGTGAAAGGAAATCAATTGAATACATGACATTGACACATATCATTTACATATTTTGTTAGTGAATGACATTGAAAGACTATCACTTAATGTATGTTTGGTTATTGGTTAGTGTATTGGCAATATAGTCTTTTGATCCAATATTGATTATCTTGATATACGTGTATGTATTCTTACATTTCGTTGGTTCATTGACTGAAGTTGACTCCATTAGGCACTGGTCTAACTAACACTTGCATAGAAAATATAGTTTGGTGTTTGTTCTAGTGTCTTACAGGGTTCCACAAGGACACTTCTCCTTGGAGGTTTCGACTTCCGAAGAAGTTAGAACGGTGACCGAGGTGACATTGGGTCACTATTCTTATTTGTACTTACTGGGAATTAGCCCTACTAATTTTCCCGATAACAGGGCGCATTACATTTCTCAGGCTGCTTGTAAGAGGATGCATCAGTTGAAGTTGTTGGCTGTGCTAAGGAGGGCGCACTTTGTTGAGGCTTCAAGGAAGAAAGTCGTGGGCTGCCATATCTTTGCTAGTGTATGTTACATGCTATTACATAGAGGGAAAGCTGCCATAGTCAAGGGGAGAAGGACTGAGATTTATTTTAGTCACCTACAGGAAATTGAGGAGCCATTCAAGACTCATCTTATCACCATACTCTGTTGCCATAGCATTTTGCTGCTGCTTATGTTATGAGGAAGGTGCATTAGGCAGCCTAGACATCTCTATGGTGTTAGAGTTTGCACTTTAATTCAATTTAATTAGATCTTTAGCTAAAAGACAAACAAACACAACAAAACAGAAGAGACACAATAATTTTCCTCGGAGAAACCATAAAGGAGAAAACCCTGCAACTTCCTCAAAGATAGATTCATCACTAGTACAATATCAAGCAAAAATGGAAAACCCAAAATATAAGATGTCTTCTGCAACTCTCTCCTTTTCTCCTCCAGCGAACTTGTCTTCTCTCTCTCCCTATGCGAACTTGAGTGAGTGAGTGGTGTGTCCAAATTAGAGAGCAAGCTCTCTATTTATACTTTATGTGTGGGTGACCTTTTTCCTAATGGGACCTGTTGCCGCCTGGTTCCACACCTGGGAAAATGCAGCAAAAGTCTTCAAGCTGCTGGTGTGGCCTTGGGGGCAAGTCAGAGTCAAGTGCTGTCACTTGGGACTCGACTCCTCCGTCTAGGCTTTCCTAGCGAAGCCAAGGGGGGTAGACCCTAAAAATTAAAAAGAAACTAAAGCCTCTAATCTAGGAGTTAGAAAAAATACTTTTGCAACCAAGATAGACAACATATACTTTTATCAAATAAAAAAAACATCATTTATCATTTACTCCCATTTAAAAAAAATAATCATCATTCACTTGCATACTAGTCAACAATAAAATGAAATTTGCATTAGGACCAGTGCCTTGCTATGGAGTCAAATAACAAATGCATAGACAGAAAAGTAAATGTTGTGGAGTGTTCTTGGTTTATTTTAAAATTTAATGTGATGGTGATCTTTTTTATTAAGGCATGTGGGTTCCCGATATACGCAAGGTACGGGGGAACATGTCCGGAAATTTGAAGTGTGGCTTCCCTCTCAGGCTTTAGGCTGGATCGGAGTCTCGAGGAGGTGTTCAGATGCTATACCAACGAGGGCAAGCCTAACGGTTTCCAAGAGGTCGCTATCCAGTTTTATCCCAAGCCTTCTGGGAAATTTGCCCACGACAACAAATTGCGAGTTGTGCCGGATTTTCACAAAGGTTTTTTTTTATTGGGGTGGTGTTAAGTCCTATTACTAGTCATCAACTCCTTTCTGGTGTGTACCAACTGGATCAGACTAAGCTGCAAGTTGGCCACAGAGCATACGGGAGAAGACCTTGGTATGTTTTTATAAAATTTTAAGAACCCAAATTTTATCTTTTTATAACCCCAAGAGTCTCTTTTCAGGCATGCATTTCGGGCAAGCCCTCATACAAAACCCTACTTCGGGAAAGCAAGGGGGGCGTTATGAGTTTGTAAAAAAAATGTGAAAAGCTAGGTTGTGAGTGAACTTGTGGCCCGCCAGTGGAACGGACCAACAAGGTTTATTTTAATCCTAATTGATTTTATTAATGCCGAAAAACAAGAAATAAAACTACTCTAACATTCACGCCATGAAAATGAGACGACACAGGCCACCCCTGGGGGGATGGGGTATGGGCGCTGGCTAGCCCACTTGCTCTCGTTTAAAATGTTTACAATGATAACGGAGAAGTGCCCCAAGTCTACTTAATGTGACTTGGTAGCTTACAAAATTATAGAAAAATATGCCCGGTTTTGGAAAATATGGAAATTTGTGTTCCGGATCGCCTGGATGCTCGAAATTTTGCCAGCACCTCCTCCTACCTGCTCATCTTCTGCTGCAAACCAGCAAGCAATAATTAGAACAAGATGCCCAAAAACACTTTAAGAGTGTCTTTGGAACACCTCCTAAGAAACCCAAAATTTTCTAAGTTAAAAACTAGGTAAAAAATGACAAAAATAACCAAGTAAAACAAGCTATGGAGCTTGTCTACTTGGGATCTTTGCTAGCCCTTTAATGGCTGCAAATTATCAGCTCTATGGCAGCCAGATAACACTTTGCAATCAGATCTAATACTTCTTTATAAAATTTTGAAAGATTTACGACAACTTTAAACTAGTTTTTTATAAAGAAAGTACTAGTAAATCAAAAAATTTGAATTTTTTATAAATGAGAGAGAGAGAGATGGAACAAATCCTTGTTGAAAATAGAAGCCTTGAAGACGGTTCAGTGATGTTTGAAGGGACTATATCTGCAAATAATTGTTAGTAAAAAGTGGAAACAAACAAGATCCTACTTTTCGCCAACTCAAGAAGACACCTGCACATCACAAATCTCACCAAACAAAGATTAAATGTAGATATACATGCTCATAAGAAACTAAGCTGCTACAAATAAACAAATTTGACAAACAACTTATCTCATGGATGAGCAAACCACATCATTGAAAAATAAGACTTATGCACAAGTCACCTTGGAAAAAAGATCAAGATACTTCATCCACATGTAACCAAGACACCACAAGTTGACCTCCAAAGTCTTCTATTATTCAAAATGATAAAACTATTACAATCATAAGTTAGCTGCTCCAAGTCTCACTAGTGAACAATGGAGAGCAAGCTCCAATTTATAGAGAAAATGATCAAGGAGGGAGGGCGCACTTGCCAAAAATGGGTGTGAAAGCGTGGCATGGATGGTGGAGGGAATGGGGCTGCCATCCCCATATCTTTAGCTGCCCATGGCAGCCCCAAAAGGTGCTAACATATCAGCACTATTAGTGCTGCCCCTCCCTTAACTCGTGGGCTGCCCACACTCATGAATGCGCCCCTCCTCAATGGGCACTATTATCTCCTTGTTTGGGGCTGCCCAAAACCTTCCAAAATCAGCCCAAAACATTCCACATATGATGCTGATCCAAAACTGAGTTGTCATAACTCCCAAAAATAATTAATTTTTTAAGTCATTTTTTCACTTTTTTGATTTTTTTATGACTTTTTTGGGATTTTTTGATTTTTTTGATTTTGACCAAGGTAGAAGTACCCAAACATTAGGAAAAGTGGGTTTAGGGGTTTAGGGGTTTAGGGGGTGCTCTGAGTTAGAAAACGAGCACCCCTAAGGCAAAAAATACCTCCAGACGCCCCAGATAGGCCAATTACAAATTTCTTAATTGAACCATTAAAAAATGGCCCAATTTACGGAAAAATTAAAACTTGCCGAAAAATAAAAAAAACACCTAGGGGGACTTAGACATGTCCATATGACTCAAAATTAACGCCTAGCATGTTCATATACATTGACCCATAGACTCTAATAATTCCCTAAGGCCCGTCAGCCTCCCCAGGCATTCCAGCTTTGGAGGAGCAGGAGAAAAACCAATTAATTATGCAATGCAGTGATGCGAAACATAATAGATAGGTGAAAAAAACTCCTTGGAATACCTGACTTGGCCAAAAAGTCCTAAGGAACCGAGTCTTTTACAAACACCATGCTAGCACGTTTTTATTACAAACCCCGCAGGGCCATGGACATGTGGAAAAAAAATCAAAAACGGGGGCCTTTAACAGGCCAGCTGGATATCAAATCACCAAAAAAGAACATGTATCATGTTCCATTCTGCCCGCTTGCTTGATAATCCAACTAAGTACAACTTAGCTGGTAACATCTGGCTCCAACTGCGGGACGTGTGCTCGATTCGGTCTTCATGAAAGGAGAGCATACGAGAATACCAGAATCTCCGGTTTCTATGACCTGTAAAAAACATCTCAACTTGACAAGAAAACCTTTCAGTAGCACAAGTTCTTATAAGAAGCCAATGAACCATAAGTTGCATTATTCAAAAACTAAAAAACGACTAATGAAAAATTCTAAGTACATAAAAGGAAAGTATTGAAAAAGAAATGTTGAAAGTAAATGCTCACTTGATGAGCTTATTTTCCTACTCTAAGCATAACAAAATAAATGCTAAGTAAAATGATAAATCCAATGCAACCATCTTAACACTTTATCAATGTAAAAACTTTTCACCTTGTGTTTGGTTACCAGCCAAAACAAGGGTACCTTGTTTAGAAAATGCAAACCTGTATGATAATTCTGGATTGAAAGATTGGATGGTAGATCATAGGTATATGATAAATCTTTGAAGTGCTTCCCCCAATGGTAAGTCCTCATGCAGGCCTCCTCTACCCATGACTGGATAGGGCTGAGAAAAAACTCGGAATGATAAGGCAGACCAACTACCTCATCATATTGGTCCGAAGGGCTCTTCTGATAGTTTATTTCTGTGAAAGTATAAGCCCCAAGCTGCTCCAAATCATAAGGAACCTCAGAATGTGTTGATGAAGGTTGAAACTGAAATTCCACTGATTCCATCCTATCCAACTCTTCGTTATACTGCTGATCCAAGTCTTCATTACTAATACTTATGCATGGCTCTGATTGATCATGAGAAGTATCTGTATGTTCCTCTTCCATGTCAAGATTCCCCAAGGTCTCAAAATCAACACTCCCCTCTCTTGATATATCAAAGATGGGTTTTTCTAAATCCGTCCAATAATCATCATGCCCATCCTTGTAAATGAAGGGGGAGTCTTTGTCTATTGCATCACAACCCTGGCCATGCCCATCCTCATGTTCATAATACTTATCCTCAGAAGGCTTGGTTTGAAAGATATTATAAGGTATAAAGTTGTCCAAGACTTCACCACTATGCGGAGAAAAATGAGTGTCATCATAAACCATACAAAAATCATCACAAGTTTCTTTAAAGGCTCTTGTAATGGTTGCTTCCGTAGGTGAATTTGAAGTACAAATATCATCATCTTCACTAAAGTAATCCTGAAATCCCAAATCTTCAATGGCAAATTGAGGAAGCTGTTCTGAAACATCTTCAATTGAAGACCCTTCATGAATTTCTTTGTCAACTTCTATAATGGCTTCCTCTTTAGGTAAATCAGGAATACATATGTGATCATCTTCATAGGCTTGGGAACACCCTATATCTTCTATATTTTCAGTTATGTTGACAAGAGGATGGTTTACAACAAAATCTTCAGTCGAGGGAGCTTCATGAACTTCTTCAAGAGGATCACTTGGGATGGGCTGCTCAGAAATGGAAATCATGGACTCATCCAGCCTTGCCAAGTTACTTAGGTATGTGAAAGTTCTGTCCATGACACTTATCATATCACCATCACCATCATACCATCTCTGGAAAAACATAGCAAAGAAATTTGCTAGGGAGGTAATGCATCCATTAGGAAGACCAAAATACCACCTCCATGCATCTCCTTTTAGGGACTTAGCAAACATCAACATCTTATTATCCTCGTGACAAATATTCCTCACCCAACAGTGAAACAAAAGATATGATGTGAAATACAGGTGAATCACCATTTCCATGAAAAATCGGAGCCTCAACGTATCCATCAATTGGGAGATATGGCTCAGAGTTAGGGAAACCCGGAATGTGTGAGAAGTCGATGGGAGGAAATGCACTGGAAACCTGAATACCATACTTTTTTCTTTCATCATCCATATCAAGAATCAAGCAATGTTATTCCGAAGTAATCATGGAGCAAATATGGTACTGAATCAATGGAGTTGTCAAAAGGTGAGCTTTATAGATTTTACTGTAATGCATCAGGCTCATCTACACACAAACATTCTCAACAAACTGTATGAGAAACAAGGGCTTTATCCCTTCAATGGAGTCGCCATGTGAGAAAAAATATGCATATTAAATAATCTCACAAAGAATTCTATTTTTGCTTTTCTTTGAAAATTTATAAAAGGAAAAAAGGTTAGTGGAGTCGCCAGATGAAAAATTAAAAATCCAATCTAAAGATTCATCAAACAAAGCAAAAACAAAAGGAAAACTCAAAAGTCGTATTCCGGGAATAAAAAGACTTATCCCCCGGCAACGGCGCCAAAATGTTGCCGCCTGGTTCCACACCTGGGAAAATGCAGCAAAAAGTCTTCAAGCTGCTGGTGTGGCCTTGGGGACAAGTCAGAGTCAAGTGCTGTCACTTGGGACTCGACTCCTCCGTCTAGGCTTTCCTAGCGAAGCCAAGGGGGGGTAGACCCTAAAAATTAAAAAGAAACTAAAGCCTCTAATCTAGGAGTTAGAAAAAATACTTTTGCAACCAAGATAGACAACATATACTTTTATCAAATAAAAAAACATCATTTATCATTTACTCCCATTTAAAAAAAATAATCATCATTCACTTGCATACTAGTCAACAATAAAATGAAATTTGCATTAGGACCAGTGCCTTGCTATGGAGTCAAATAACAAATGCATAGACAGAAAAGTAAATGTTGTGGAGTGTTCTTGGTTTATTTTAAAATTTAATGTGATGGTGATCTTTTTTATTAAGGCATGTGGGTTCCCGATATACGCAAGGTACGGGGGAACATGTCCGGAAATTTGAAGTGTGGCTTCCCTCTCAGGCTTTAGGCTGGATCGGAGTCTCGAGGAGGTGTTCAGATGCTATACCAACGAGGGCAAGCCTAACGGTTTCCAAGAGGTCGCTATCCAGTTTTATCCCAAGCCTTCTGGGAAATTTGCCCACGACAACAAATTGCGAGTTGTGCCGGATTTTCACAAAGGTTTTTTTTTTATTGGGGTGGTGTTAAGTCCTATTACTAGTCATCAACTCCTTTCTGGTGTGTACCAACTGGATCAGACTAAGCTGCAAGTTGGCCACAGAGCATACGGGAGAAGACCTTGGTATGTTTTTATAAAATTTTAAGAACCCAAATTTTATCTTTTTATAACCCCAAGAGTCTCTTTTCAGGCATGCATTTCGGGCAAGCCCTCATACAAAACCCTACTTCGGGAAAGCAAGGGGGGCGTTATGAGTTTGTAAAAAAAATGTGAAAAGCTAGGTTGTGAGTGAACTTGTGGCCCGCCAGTGGAACGGACCAACAAGGTTTATTTTAATCCTAATTGATTTTATTAATGCCGAAAAACAAGAAATAAAACTACTCTAACATTCACGCCATGAAAATGAGACGACACAGGCCACCCCTGGGGGGATGGGGTATGGGCGCTGGCTAGCCCACTTGCTCTCGTTTAAAATGTTTACAATGATAACGGAGAAGTGCCCCAAGTCTACTTAATGTGACTTGGTAGCTTACAAAATTATAGAAAAATATGCCCGGTTTTGGAAAATATGGAAATTTGTGTTCCGGATCGCCTGGATGCTCGAAATTTTGCCAGCACCTCCTCCTACCTGCTCATCTTCTGCTGCAAACCAGCAAGCAATAATTAGAACAAGATGCCCAAAAACACTTTAAGAGTGTCTTTGGAACACCTCCTAAGAAACCCAAAATTTTCTAAGTTAAAAACTAGGTAAAAAATGACAAAAATAACCAAGTAAAACAAGCTATGGAGCTTGTCTACTTGGGATCTTTGCTAGCCCTTTAATGGCTGCAAATTATCAGCTCTATGGCAGCCAGATAACACTTTGCAATCAGATCTAATACTTCTTTATAAAATTTTGAAAGATTTACGACAACTTTAAACTAGTTTTTTATAAAGAAAGTACTAGTAAATCAAAAAATTTGAATTTTTTATAAATGAGAGAGAGAGAGATGGAACAAATCCTTGTTGAAAATAGAAGCCTTGAAGACGGTTCAGTGATGTTTGAAGGGACTATATCTGCAAATAATTGTTAGTAAAAAGTGGAAACAAACAAGATCCTACTTTTCGCCAACTCAAGAAGACACCTGCACATCACAAATCTCACCAAACAAAGATTAAATGTAGATATACATGCTCATAAGAAACTAAGCTGCTACAAATAAACAAATTTGACAAACAACTTATCTCATGGATGAGCAAACCACATCATTGAAAAATAAGACTTATGCACAAGTCACCTTGGAAAAAAGATCAAGATACTTCATCCACATGTAACCAAGACACCACAAGTTGACCTCCAAAGTCTTCTATTATTCAAAATGATAAAACTATTACAATCATAAGTTTAGCTGCTCCAAGTCTCACTAGTGAACAATGGAGAGCAAGCTCCAATTTATAGAGAAAATGATCAAGGAGGGAGGGCGCACTTGCCAAAAATGGGTGTGAAAGCGTGGCATGGATGGTGGAGGGAATGGGGCTGCCATCCCCATATCTTAGCTGCCCATGGCAGCCCCAAAAGGTGCTAACATATCAGCACTATTAGTGCTGCCCCTCCCTTAACTCGTGGGCTGCCCACACTCATGAATGCGCCCCTCCTCAATGGGCACTATTATCTCCTTGTTTGGGGCTGCCCAAAACCTTCCCAAAATCAGCCCAAAACATTCCACATATGATGCTGATCCAAAACTGAGTTGTCATAACTCCCAAAAATAATTAATTTTTTAAGTCATTTTTTCACTTTTTTGATTTTTTTATGACTTTTTTGGGATTTTTTGATTTTT
This sequence comes from Larix kaempferi, assembly GCA_027924585.1. Classification (NCBI taxonomy): domain Eukaryota; kingdom Viridiplantae; phylum Streptophyta; class Pinopsida; order Pinales; family Pinaceae; genus Larix; species Larix kaempferi. Next base: position 221,420 of record BSBM01000893.1, read on the forward strand.
TTGATTTTGACCAAGGTAGAAGTACCCAAACATTAGGAAAAGTGGGTTTAGGGGTTTAGGGGTTTAGGGGGTGCTCTGAGTTAGAAAACGAGCACCCCTAAGGCAAAAAATACCTCCAGACGCCCCAGATAGGCCAATTACAAATTTCTTAATTGAACCATTAAAAAATGGCCCAATTTACGGAAAAATTAAAACTTGCCGAAAAATAAAAAAAACACCTAGGGGGACTTAGACATGTCCATATGACTCAAAATTAACGCCTAGCATGTTCATATACATTGACCCATAGACTCTAATAATTCCCTAAGGCCCGTCAGCCTCCCCAGGCATTCCAGCTTTGGAGGGAGCAGGAGAAAAACCAATTAATTATGCAATGCAGTGATGCGAAACATAATAGATAGGTGAAAAAAACTCCTTGGAATACCTGACTTGGCCAAAAAGTCCTAAGGAACCGAGTCTTTTACAAACACCATGCTAGCACGTTTTTATTACAAACCCCGCAGGGCCATGGACATGTGGAAAAAAATCAAAAACGGGGGCCTTTAACAGGCCAGCTGGATATCAAATCACCAAAAAAGAACATGTATCATGTTCCATTCTGCCCGCTTGCTTGATAATCCAACTAAGTACAACTTAGCTGGTAACATCTGGCTCCAACTGCGGGGACGTGTGCTCGATTTCGGTCTTCATGAAAGGAGAGCATACGAGAATACCAGAATCTCCGGTTTCTATGACCTGTAAAAACATCTCAACTTGACAAGAAAACCTTTCAGTAGCACAAGTTCTTATAAGAAGCCAATGAACCATAAGTTGCATTATTCAAAAACTAAAAAAACGACTAATGAAAAATTCTAAGTACATAAAAGGAAAGTATTGAAAAAGAAATGTTGAAAGTAAATGCTCACTTGATGAGCTTATTTTTCCTACTCTAAGCATAACAAAATAAATGCTAAGTAAAATGATAAATCCAATGCAACCATCTTAACACTTTATCAATGTAAAAACTTTTCACCTTGTGTTTGGTTACCAGCCAAAACAAGGGTACCTTGTTTAGAAAATGCAAACCTGTATGATAATTCTGGATTGAAAGATTGGATGGTAGATCATAGGTATATGATAAATCTTTGAAGTGCTTCCCCCAATGGTAAGTCCTCATGCAGGCCTCCTCTACCCATGACTGGATAGGGCTGAGAAAAAACTCGGAATGATAAGGCAGACCAACTACCTCATCATATTGGTCCGAAGGGCTCTTCTGATAGTTTATTTCTGTGAAAGTATAAGCCCCAAGCTGCTCCAAATCATAAGGAACCTCAGAATGTGTTGATGAAGGTTGAAACTGAAATTCCACTGATTCCATCCTATCCAACTCTTCGTTATACTGCTGATCCAAGTCTTCATTACTAATACTTATGCATGGCTCTGATTGATCATGAGAAGTATCTGTATGTTCCTCTTCCATGTCAAGATTCCCCAAGGTCTCAAAATCAACACTCCCCTCTCTTGATATATCAAAGATGGGTTTTTCTAAATCCGTCCAATAATCATCATGCCCATCCTTGTAAATGAAGGGGGGAGTCTTTGTCTATTGCATCACAACCCTGGCCATGCCCCATCCTCATGTTCATAATACTTATCCTCAGAAGGCTTGGTTTGAAAGATATTATAAGGTATAAAGTTGTCCAAGACTTCACCACTATGCGGAGAAAAATGAGTGTCATCATAAACCATACAAAAATCATCACAAGTTTCTTTAAAGGCTCTTGTAATGGTTGCTTCCGTAGGTGAATTTGAAGTACAAATATCATCATCTTCACTAAAGTAATCCTGAAATCCCAAATCTTCAATGGCAAATTGAGGAAGCTGTTCTGAAACATCTTCAATTGAAGACCCTTCATGAATTTCTTTGTCAACTTCTATAATGGCTTCCTCTTTAGGTAAATCAGGAATACATATGTGATCATCTTCATAGGCTTGGGAACACCCTATATCTTCTATATTTTCAGTTATGTTGACAAGAGGATGGTTTACAACAAAATCTTCAGTCGAGGGAGCTTCATGAACTTCTTCAAGAGGATCACTTGGGATGGGCTGCTCAGAAATGGAAATCATGGACTCATCCAGCCTTGCCAAGTTACTTAGGTATGTGAAAGTTCTGTCCATGACACTTATCATATCACCATCACCATCATACCATCTCTGGAAAAACATAGCAAAGAAATTTGCTAGGGAGGTAATGCATCCATTAGGAAGACCAAAATACCACCTCCATGCATCTCCTTTTAGGGACTTAGCAAACATCAAACATCTTATTATCCTCGTGACAAATATTGACCTCACCCAACAGTGAAACAAAAGATATGATGTGAAATACAGGTGAATCACCATTTCCATGAAAAATCGGAGCCTCAACGTATCCATCAATTGGGAGATATGGCTCAGAGTTAGGGAAACCCGGAATGTGTGAGAAGTCGATGGGAGGAAATGCACTGGAAACCTGAATACCATACTTTTTTCTTTCATCATCCATATCAAGAATCAAGCAATGTTATTCCGAAGTAATCATGGAGCAAATATGGTACTGAATCAATGGAGTTGTCAAAAGGTGAGCTTTATAGATTTTACTGTAATGCATCAGGCTCATCTACACACAAACATTCTCAACAAACTGTATGAGAAACAAGGGCTTTATCCCTTCAATGGAGTCGCCATGTGAGAAAAAATATGCATATTAAATAATCTCACAAAGAATTCTATTTTTGCTTTTCTTTTGAAAATTTATAAAAGGAAAAAAGGTTAGTGGAGTCGCCAGATGAAAAATTAAAAATCCAATCTAAAGATTCATCAAACAAAGCAAAAACAAAAGGAAAACTCAAAAGTCGTATTCCGGGAATAAAAAGACTTATCCCCGGCAACGGCGCCAAAATGTTGCCGCCTGGTTCCACACCTGGGAAAATGCAAGCAAAAGTCTTCAAGCTGCTGGTGTGGCCTTGGGGACAAGTCAGAGTCAAGTGCTGTCACTTGGGACTCGACTCCTCCGTCTAGGCTTTCCTAGCGAAGCCAAGGGGGGTAGACCCTAAAAATTAAAAAGAAACTAAAGCCTCTAATCTAGGAGTTAGAAAAAATACTTTTGCAACCAAGATAGACAACATATACTTTTATCAAATAAAAAAAACATCATTTATCATTTACTCCCATTTAAAAAAAATAATCATCATTCACTTTGCATACTAGTCAACAATAAAATGAAATTTGCATTAGGACCAGTGCCTTGCTATGGAGTCAAATAACAAATGCATAGACAGAAAAGTAAATGTTGTGGAGTGTTCTTGGTTTATTTTAAAATTTAATGTGATGGTGATCTTTTTTATTAAGGCATGTGGGTTCCCGATATACGCAAGGTACGGGGGAACATGTCCGGAAATTTTGAAGTGTGGCTTCCCTCTCAGGCTTTAGGCTGGATCGGAGTCTCGAGGAGGTGTTCAGATGCTATACCAACGAGGGCAAGCCTAACGGTTTCCAAGAGGTCGCTATCCAGTTTTTATCCCAAGCCTTCTGGGAAATTTGCCCACGACAACAATTGCGAGTTGTGCCGGATTTTCACAAAGGTTTTTTTTTATTGGGGGTGGTGTTAAGTCCTATTACTAGTCATCAACTCCTTTCTGGTGTGTACCAACTGGATCAGACTAAGCTGCAAGTTGGCCACAGAGCATACGGGAGAAGACCTTGGTATGTTTTTATAAAATTTTAAGAACCCAAATTTTATCTTTTTATAACCCCAAGAGTCTCTTTTCAGGCATGCATTTCGGGCAAGCCCTCATACAAAACCCTACTTCGGGAAAGCAAGGGGGGCGTTATGAGTTTGTAAAAAAAATGTGAAAAGCTAGGTTGTGAGTGAACTTGTGGCCCGCCAGTGGAACGGACCAACAAGGTTTATTTTAATCCTAATTGATTTTATTAATGCCGAAAAACAAGAAATAAAACTACTCTAACATTCACGCCATGAAAATGAGACGACACAGGCCACCCCTGGGGGGATGGGGGTATGGGCGCTGGCTAGCCCACTTGCTCTCGTTTAAAATGTTTACAATGATAACGGAGAAGTGCCCCAAGTCTACTTAATGTGACTTGGTAGCTTACAAAATTATAGAAAAATATGCCCGGTTTTGGAAAATATGGAAATTTGTGTTCCGGATCGCCTGGATGCTCGAAATTTTTGCCAGCACCTCCTCCTACCTGCTCATCTTCTGCTGCAAACCAGCAAGCAATAATTAGAACAAGATGCCCAAAAACACTTTAAGAGTGTCTTTGGAACACCTCCTAAGAAACCCAAAATTTTCTAAGTTAAAAACTAGGTAAAAAATGACAAAAATAACCAAGTAAAACAAGCTATGGAGCTTGTCTACTTGGGATCTTTGCTAGCCCTTTAATGGCTGCAAATTATCAGCTCTATGGCAGCCAGATAACACTTTGCAATCAGATCTAATACTTCTTTATAAAATTTTGAAAGATTTACGACAACTTTAAACTAGTTTTTTATAAAGAAAGTACTAGTAAATCAAAAAATTTGAATTTTTTATAAATGAGAGAGAGAGAGATGGAACAAATCCTTGTTGAAAATAGAAGCCTTGAAGACGGTTCAGTGATGTTTGAAGGGACTATATCTGCAAATAATTGTTAGTAAAAAGTGGAAACAAACAAGATCCTACTTTTCGCCAACTCAAGAAGACACCTGCACATCACAAATCTCACCAAACAAAGATTAAATGTAGATATACATGCTCATAAGAAACTAAGCTGCTACAAATAAACAAATTTGACAAACAACTTATCTCATGGATGAGCAAACCACATCATTGAAAAATAAGACTTATGCACAAGTCACCTTGGAAAAAAGATCAAGATACTTCATCCACATGTAACCAAGACACCACAAGTTGACCTCCAAAGTCTTCTATTATTCAAAATGATAAAACTATTACAATCATAAGTTAGCTGCTCCAAGTCTCACTAGTGAACAATGGAGAGCAAGCTCCAATTTATAGAGAAAATGATCAAGGAGGGAGGGGCGCACTTGCCAAAAATGGGTGTGAAAGCGTGGCATGGATGGTGGAGGGAATGGGGCTGCCATCCCCAATATCTTTAGCTGCCCATGGCAGCCCCAAAAGGTGCTAACATATCAGCACTATTAGTGCTGCCCCTCCCTTAACTCGTGGGCTGCCCACACTCATGAATGCGCCCCTCCTTGAGTGAATGCGCCCCTCCTCAATGGGCACTATTATCTCCTTGTTTGGGGCTGCCCAAAACCTTACAAAATCAGCCCAAAACATTCCACATATGATGCTGATCCAAAACTGAGTTGTCATAACTCCCAAAAATAATTAATTTTTTAAGTCATTTTTTCACTTTTTTTGATTTTTTTATGACTTTTTTGGGATTTTTTGATTTTTTTTGATTTTGACCAAGGTAGAAGTACCCAAACATTAGGAAAAGTGGGTTTAGGGGTTTAGGGGTTTAGGGGGTGCTCTGAGTTAGAAAACGAGCACCCCTAAGGCAAAAAATACCTCCAGACGCCCCAGATAGGCCAATTACAAATTTCTTAATTGAACCATTAAAAAATGGCCCAATTTACGGAAAAATTAAAACTTGCCGAAAAATAAAAAAAACACCTAGGGGGACTTAGACATGTCCATATGACTCAAAATTAACGCCTAGCATGTTCATATACATTGACCCATAGACTCTAATAATTCCCTAAGGCCCGTCAGCCTCCCCAGGCATTCCAGCTTTGGAGGAGCAGGAGAAAAACCAATTAATTATGCAATGCAGTGATGCGAAACATAATAGATAGGTGAAAAAACTCCTTGGAATACCTGACTTGGCCAAAAAGTCCTAAGGAACCGAGTCTTTTACAAACACCATGCTAGCACGTTTTTATTACAAACCTCGCAGGGCCATGGACATGTGGAAAAAAATCAAAAACGGGGGCCTTTAACAGGCCAGCTGGATATCAAATCACCAAAAAAGAACATGTATCATGTTCCATTCTGCCCGCTTGCTTGATAATCCAACTAAGTACAACTTAGCTGGTAACAGGACCGACCTCACTAATTTGACTGGGCCGACCTATCCTAGGGAGACTCAATAATACAATTTACATTTATCCTTTGGGGTGCTATTGCCCCGACTTACAATGGAGGTTTTACCTTAATGATCAAACATAATGATGACATCCTCGAAGAGAGGAAAAACAACTCTGTCGGAGATACGAATAAAATACAATAATAATATAAACATAAAATACAATTGAATATCTTACGAAGTTACATTTACAACAACACTCCCTCTTAACTAGGAAGGTATTCTCTCATCATAGTCATCATTACTCTGGACACAAATTCTGGAAAACGTCATCATCGCTGGATCATCTTCAATGCTGGAACATCATCCTCAACACTTGATCATGATCGTCGTTGCTGCAACAATCCTCATCTCGTTGATCATTGACTAGTGACATCTCTCAAATCTATCCGTCATGAGAAGTTCTATAGAGCTAGCCCTTTTTCATGCTGGATATATGCCTAGCTCTCATCTAGGTCTTCATCATCTCTACGAGCAAGCCATCAAGTAGGTACATCCTAGGACCACACATTACATTGCCACAACAATCACCTGCGTCTCCTATTATCATCTCATCGTATCCAGATCATCTCATCATCGCACACAGAGAGCAACCTAGGATCCAGATGCACACCTCATGTCCAACAGACCACCTGCGTCTCCCACCCAGTGGGTACAGCCCAGAAGCACCCTAGGTGCATTACGTCTCTCAACGGTCAGCCCATGTCTACAACATGTGGATACAGCCCAGGAGCACCCTAGGTGCATTACCTCCCAAGGAACACCTATGTCTTCCACTATGCGAGAACCAGCCTAGGCGCACACCAGGTGTCTTTGTGATCGGCGGACCTCTCAGCATCTCCAACATGTGGATACAGCCCAGGAGCACCCCAGGTGCATTACGTCCCAAGGACCACATGCGTCTTCCACCATGCGAGAACTAGCCCTCGTGCATCTGCGTTTTCCGGTCTCATCACTCCCTCTTTCGAGGAACCTCGATATGGATAACACCAAGCCTCTCTTTGAAGTACTCGAACTTCACTCTAGCTAACGGCTTGGTCAACACATCGGTTATCTGCTCGTCTATCGCCACATATTGGAGCTTCACCGTGCCTCTCTGCACCATATCCTGGATGTAGTGATACTTGATCTCAATATGGTTCGACTTGTCATGGAACATCGGGTTCTCAGGCAACTTTATCCAACTCTGGTTGTCACAGAAGATACAAGTCGCCTCGAGCTCGAGATCGAGATCAAACAAATCTGATAGTATCTTTTGAAGCCATATTGCCTCACAACTAGCCGGACAAGCTGTAACATACTTTGCTTCTGCTGTACTCAGTGCCACACATGACTGCTTCCTACTAAACCAGGAGATCATACCGGATCCTATACTGAAGCAGCGTTTTGAAGTGCTCTTCCTATCTGTGGCACTACCTGCCCAATCCGAATCAACACAACCATGCAGGTTAATCTTCTGATTCGCCTCATACTTGAGCCCATACTCAACTGTACCCTTTAGGTACCTCAATATATGTTTTGTAGCCGTCAGGTGAACATGTCTTGGATTCGTCAAGAACGGGCTCAGGGTGTTCATAGTTAAACATATGTCTGGTCTTGTGTTTGTCAAGTACATCAAAGAACCAATCATCTGCCGGTACATCGTGGCATCAACTGTCTCTGATGAAGCATCGCATAGTAGCTTCAAGTTCGATGCCATTGGTGTGGCCATTGCCTTGCAGTCCATCATTTCGAACCTCTTCAGAATCTCTACTGCATACTTTCCTTGACCAAGGAAATTCTATCCGCACTCTACCACACCTCCATGCCTAAGAAGTAATGCATCATCCCCAGGTCTTTCATCTCGAGCTTTGCGACAAGCCTTCTCTTTGCATCTGCAATGAGCTCATCCTCACCTTTCAAAAACAGGTCATCTACATATAGCAGACGTATCACTGGTCTTCCACCCTCAACCTTGAAGTAAAGGTTGGAATCTGCTTTACTCTTGGTAAAGCCTAAGCTCATTAGAAAGCTGTCCATCCTGCCGTACCATGTCCTGGGTGCCTGCTTCAATCCGTACAAGGCTTTCTTCAACTTGCACACATGAGTCTATCTGTCATGTGTCTTGAATCCTAGTGGCTGCTCCACGTACCCTTCCTCTTCAACTACACCATTCAAGAATGTTGTCTTGACGTCCATCTGGTGTACCTTCCATTTCATTACTGCAACCAATGCAAGTATAGATATGATGGAAGTGTATCTTGCTACAAGTGCAAATGTCTCCTCGTAGTCTATGCCTTCCTTCTGGGAGAAGCCTCGTGCTACAAATCTTGCCTTGTGTTTTTCTATGCTACCATTTGCAACATGCTTGATCTTGTAGATCCATTTCGAGGTCACAACCTAAGTCATCAAATTCAACGAATTTTCGCCTTCAAAATCAAAATTCGGCGATTTTTGCAGCAAGCCGAATTTGTTACATAAAAATCGCCGATTTTTATGTGGTAAACCCTATCCTGAATTCCGCTGAGTTTTCTGAGTGTTTTTCTGCAGTAGTGTGAACCCGCAACTACGTTGAAATTTCGTGAGTCGGGTTTCATACCAGGGTTGGTTTCGTATCGGGTTTCGTGAGCCTTGAAGTGGTCGGTTCCTGGCAGCTTGCAGGTCGTCGATCTTTGCACGTCGGTCGTCGATCTCTACGAGGGGGACGTGTACACTAGTCTTTGCGTAGAGGTGTGTTGTGTGCCAAGTCGGTGGATCATGGATAGTGTATCTAGTCGGTGACCAGATTGATTTTGCCGAATGGGCTGCCGGTTTGTCAAGGGGGTGGAAAGCCGGACAACAGATAGCATATAATAGTTTATTGAAAATAATCTTATATCTTTTAATTTATTAAAAATGAAGCTGAAGTATACATATTATAGTTCTTGTCAATAAAATGAAACTTTTTCACATGTAATACTCTACCGGTATATTTTTAAAGTTGAAACTTTGACTTGATAAAATAAACCATGTATTCTTAATCTTATAAATGAAAATAAATATTATAATATTTAAATAACTTAATATATCATTATTATATTTAATAGGTATATATAAAATGAAATGTTTTTTAAATTTCAAAATTTATAGGTACACGAATTTAATGTCGAATTTTATGGCTAATTTTTTTTTGCCGAATTTTTGTCGAATTTCAAGGTTTCCGAATTTGAACACGAACTTGAACCAAGTGACTTAAGTCACAACAGACTTCTCTACTGGTCTTGGAACTATCTCCCATGCATCATTCTTCATAATCAACTGGTATTCCTCGATCATGGCATCCTTCCATTCCTTCTTCTCTACTGCTTCTTCGTAGTTGGAAGGTTCTTTCTCAATGATGTCACATAGCAAGGTCACATAGTTGGAGTATGGTCTGGGTCTCTTGCTTTCTCTATGCATCCCATCTGGAGCACCATACTTCTTTGCATCTTGTATAGCTTCCCGTGCCCATGCTGGTCTTTTCTTTTGGGAGTCCTTCTCACAAGGTGGATCTACAGGTTCTTGTGGTTTTGCCATGTCGTGGTCTTCATGATCTTCTTGAATCGCTTCTTCCATCACTGTGTCTCTGACTCTGGGAACTCGAGGTTCTTCATTTTCTTCAATAGGTAGTTTTCTTGATTTGTTGTATGCTGAATCTTCGTCAAAAGTTGTGTCTCTGCTCATCTCAATCTTCTTGAATCCTGGGAGGTATATTTGGCAGGCTTTTGAAGTGTCCCTCTAGCCCACAAATATTCCTTTCTTTCCTGAAGGATCTAGCTTGGTTCTCTTTTCCTTCGGGGTGTGTATGTACACTGGGCAGCCAATCCTGAGATGGCTGACTTCTGGTTTCTCGCCTGAGAAAGCTTCTTCGGGAGTCTTATTGCTCAATACTCGATGAGGTGTACGGTTCTGTACATACACAACTGTCCTTGCTGGTTCTGCCCATAAGTGCATCGGAAGATCCTGATCATGTAGCATTGCCTATGCTGCTTCCATTATCGTTCTGTTCTTTTGTTTTGCAATGCCATTCTGTTGAGGAGTGTAAGAAGTGCTCAACTCCCTCTTAATCTCAGATTCTTTGCAAAGGTCCTTGAATTCTTCTGAAGTGAATTCTCCGCCATTATCTGATCATAGGGTCTTGATCTTTTTCTTAGTGTGATTTTCAACCAAGGCTTTGAATTCCTTGAACTTACTAAATACCTCATCTTTACTTTTCAAGAAATAAATCCAAGTCTTACGGGAAAAGTCATCTATAAAAGAAACATAATATACATACCCACTTAGTGCATTAGATCAATGATATCTCACTCGTTGAATACTCGCCGAGTTAGGTCGAGTGAGCTCTAAAACGAGTACTCGCCACAAACCCGTCCTCTATACTCGGGACTCGTTGGAACTCGCCACACACTCACTGGAACTCGCGAGTCCGTGTCTCCAGCGCATGAGCTTTTCCGGTGTTGACCTTGACTCACAAGAATTTGTTTTAGAGATTGATGCCGTGGGAAGATTTGGAAGGGAATGGGGCCATTTTGTTCAACGATTGGTGTTTGTACAAGAGTATGAGGCTATGTGAAATACCTTCAATAATCGGTGTTTGTATGAGAGTTTTCGGCTGTAAAATTTCACAGTAGGTATCAAAGTGCATGGGGGGGTTTAATGCTGTCTGCGGATGATTACGGAGTTTGGTGGGGAGTTAGTGAGTGTGAAATATAAGGCATATATTCCATAATATGTTTCCAATATATGCCTTCAAATTTTTAATGTTAGTGTCCTAAATTGATATATTCTATTTTGTTTCCAATTAGTAAATGTATTTTTAAAATAGCTTATATTCTAATTTGTGTTTTAATTATCAATGTGTTTTTAATTTAAATTAAATTGATATATTTTATTTTGTTTTCAATTAGTAAATGTATTTTTAAAATAGGTTATATTTTAGTTTGTTTTTTAATTATATATTATATATTATAATTTGTTTTTTAATTATAAATGTGTTTTAATTTAAATTAAATTGATATATTTTGTTTTGTTTTCAATTAGTAAATGTATTTTTAAAATAGGTTATATTTTAGTTTGTTTTTTAATTATAACTGTGTTTTTAATTTAAGATAAATTGATATATTTATTTTGTTTTCAATCAGTAAATGTATTTTTAAAATAGCCTATATTTTAATTTGTTTTTTTAATTATAAATGTTTTTTCATTTAAATTGCATACAAGACAATAAACATTTTCAAAATATTTTAGTTATACTGATTGGTGAGATTAAAAATTGTGATACATAATTTTTAAAATATTTGATTTATGTAAATTAATAAGTAAAAAATTAATAGTAATAACTCTAATTACATTTTGAGTACTTCCCATGATTCATGGATGGTATGTCGTGATTTCCTAACTTAACTTTGATCAAGAGAGTTGAACCCCTTAGGTCTCACCTACATTAGGTGCTCATGACCACTTGAGCTAACCCTTGGGGTTAAATGCGGTAAACATTAAATTGCCTACAAGATTAATCTTATAAAGATGTCTTTGTGTGTTGATCCCTCATATTGTTAGTATACCGCATTCAAAATGGTTTGGTGTTTGAAACCAAGGCTCAAAAATGTAGACTAGCATTCATGAGGGTTCCAACAAAGATTAAAAATTTCATTTAGTATGTTTTTTGTGCACAAAATTTACTATACTTTTAATTTTTTTCATATTTGCCGAGTCTTTGCCGAGTCTTATCCGAGTCGCCGAGTCTGTCGAGTCCCAAGCCAGCCGAGTATTTGCCGATTCTGAGTCTGACTACATTGAGCTGGATGACATGGGGACCGCATACATCGGAGTGGACTATCTCCAATATTCTTTTTGCTTTGCTTTCACTGCTGGGAAACGCCTTCTTTGCATTCTTTCCTTGTGCACATCCCTTGCAAATGCCTTCATGTTTTGTTTGGATTTCTGGAAGTCCTGAAACTGCTTTGCTTGCAATAGGTAGTGCTCTATAGTGCACATGTGCAAGCCTTCTATGCCATAGTTCACTTGGTTCCAGGGAGTCATGAACCAGTGCTTGTTTAGGTTGTCTCTTCAACTTGTACAAGCCTCCTTCTTGCTCTCCAATTACTGTTGCATCATCTATTGTCTTTCCTTTTGGCCACATTAGAACTTGGCCATCGACAAATGCAACCCTCATTCCCTTAGCATCTAGTTCTGAGATGGAGAGGAGATTCTTTTTTAATCTTGGAACATATAGAACATCTTTCATCTTCAATGATTTGCCGAAGTCTAGCTTGTAGGAAGCTTCTCCACTTCCTTTGATGGGATATTGATAATCATCCCCAAGTTTCACCTTGTGAGGTGACTCATGTTCAGATAGATTGACGAAGGATTCTTTGTATCCCGTCATGTGCTTGGATGCTCCACTATCTACTGAAAGTTTTTCATATCCCAACCCGGTTTTAAGCTTTAGAAGCTTCTCTGCATTGTTTAATTCCCAAACCCCAGTATGCACAATTTTTCATAAAAATTGACTACAACTTAAAACACATGAGATTCTTTTCATCATTAAAATTCAGAATTGTAATTTTCAGTCAGCAATTTCAAACTCAAATTTTATGACAACCATTCAACCATGAAAATAACACAGGAATTTTTGACCAATGGTCCAGGATAAAAACCCTAAGGGAAAACTTGTTTGAGAGAGTGATTTTATTTTAGAGAAAATTTCACAAAATATTACAGAAGTACTTATCTCTTTCTGCCTTGAAACATGTGCCAGAAAACTTGCTGTATGGACTGTCAAATCAGACCTTGAAAACTGTGTCAGAATGCTCACACGTGCGGACTGTACAGATTGGTACAATACGGATTTTCCTCATTTTCTGTGTCTGAAATCTCCTCGAAATCTGTGCTGAACCTGTTGGAAATTACCTCGAAATTTGTGCCCTGTATGGACAACAATTAATGCTATTTTTCTTGGAAACCGTGCCCACTTTCACTCCTTGAAAATTGTGCAACAGTACGGCCAGTTCAGAATCAAAGCAATCTTCTTGCTGTTCAACTCATCAAAATTTGTGCCAGTCAACATCTTGGGAAATGTGCCCAGCAAGATCATCTCAATTTCTGTGCTAGGGTTTCAGTTCTCTCCTTCTCAAAAATTCGACCTCCCTCTTCTTTTTCTTCCTCTCCAAAAACTTCTCTCTTGGATGTGAATAATGATTCATAAATGCCTTGCCCTAGCCCTTTTTGTTCATCATAACTTCCTCTTTCAATCCAATGGTCAAGATTAAATTAGATGAAAGGTTCTCATTAAATGCTCATTTAATAATTAATAACTGACATTTAGTGCACCTCATGTCATTTAATAAAGAATGAGTAGCCTCTTCTAATTAATTACTCACTTGACTTTAACTTAAATATGAACTTAGGATATTATGACTTTTGAACTTTTAATGAAGTCACTTTAAAATTAAAAAGTGCATCTCACTTCATTAATTAAAAATTACTAGGGGTCACAACTTAAAGTGTCCTTGTCCATCCCAAGGCAACACTAGGTTAATGACACTTCCTAGGTAACTTTTCAACATCTACAAGCCAATCATTGCTCCCGTGTGTGATAGTGCCCGTGAGTGCTGAGATTAAGACATACTCTTCATCACTTGAAGAATCATCTCTTTCTTCTCTAGTTCTTTTCCTTGTTGGTTCATCATCTTCAGCGGTGTGAGCATGATGTCTCTTCTTGATAGTCTTCTTGGAGGATCCTTGGTTTCTGGGACAGTTTCTTCAGTAATGTCCCTTCTCATCACATGTGTAGCATCTAATACTGGATAGATCTTTTTTGGATCTTCTGTATCTTCTGTGATGGTGGTCCTCCCTTGTTGTGATTTCTTCTAGTGTGAGCTATAAGATCTTGATCATCATTTGCTCCCATCTTCTCTTCTCTTGCCACTAGCCGAGCTTCTTGGGTGCATTCTTCCCATAGTCTGCTAAAGGTAATCAACTTCTTCCTGGTACATATTCCTTGAATGAATGAGTCCCATGATCTTGGGACACCATTCAAGGTGGTCATAACAATCTCTCCTCCTTCTACTTTGTCCTCAACTGCTTCAAGTTGCTCCTTGATTTGAGAGACCCTTGTGAAGTAAGATTGCATAGTCTCTGAATGTTGGATCTTCACATTCTTGAGCTAGTTCCTTAATGTCATCTTCTGATTGATGTTCTTCCCTTCGAATATCTTTGTTAAGGCATCGAACATCTCCTTGGGTGTCTTCAAGGATGACACATGAGGGATGAGATGATCTTTGATGGAGTCTGCAATAATCCTCTTGGCCTTGACCAAGTTCTTCTTCTGGATAGCCTTAGCCTCATCTCCCTCGGGTGCTAGAACCTCCTCACTAACATACTTGTCCAAATCATTTTCTTCAAGGACAAGAGAGATCCTATACTTCCATGCTCGGAAGTTGTCAGCTCCCTCAAGCTTATCCTCAAGCTTGGTGTGGCGAGTCATTTTGAAATGAGAACCTCAATGGAAATAGCAAAGATTTAGGTCTTACCAATTTGAGATGCCCAACCTGATTCTGGAGCTGGCCGACCTAAGGTTCGTTAGAGAAACCCTAATTTTCCAAAGTTGGAATTTTGAACTTCTGATTGGACAAGAAGATGTGCCTCCTCAAGGCGAGTTGTCCAATGTACTCCTTTGTCCAGATTGATGGAGGAAAACCCCATTAGCTTGATGCCCTAGTTTTCTCCCGACACTAGTGTCTGGGTCAAAAATGAAAATTCTTCAAACTTGATTCTGCTTCCTCCAAAAGATGCTCCCTCCTAGGGTGAGATAGCCTAGCCCTCTTTTTCTGATGATCTGTGGAGAGAAGACCTTGAACTAGGAAGCCCTAGTTTCCCGCCGCTGCACAATGCTTTCTTTTCAGCTTTGCTTTGACACCATGTTAGGGTTTGCACTTTAATTCAATTTAATTAGATCTTTAACTGAAAGACAGACAAGCACAACAAAACAAAAGAGATACAATAATTTTCCTAGAGGAAACCATAAAGGAGAAAACCCCGCAACTTCCCCAAAGATAGATTAGTCACTAGTACAATATCAAGCAAAAATGGAAAACCCAAAATATAAGATGTCTTCTGCAGCTCTCTCTCTTTCTCCAGTGAACTTGTCTTCTCTCTCTCCCTATGTGAACTTGAGTGAGTGAGTGGTGTGTCCAAATGAGAGAGCAAGCTCTCTATTTATACTTTATGTGTGGGTGACCTTTTTCCTAATGGGGCCGACCTCACTAACTTGACTGGGCCGACCTGTCCTAGGGAGACTCAATAATACAATTTACATTTATCCTTTGGGGTGTTCTTGCCCCGACTTACAATGGAGATTTTACCTCAATGACCAAACATAATAATGACATCCCCGAACGGAGGAAAAACATCTCCGTCGGAGGTACAAATAAAATACAATAATTATATAAATATAAAATACAATTGAATATCTTCCGAAGTTACATTTACAACAACATATGGGAGTCTGAAATGACCACATCTTTGCCTCAACCAGTTCGTGGGTCAAGTAGAGTATTCTGGGCCTCAAGAAGCATTGTTGGTCTTCATGTAACTCCAGGTCAGACTTTGTATTAGATATCAGACCTGAACTGTATAAAAGAGGGTACTATTCAACCCCTTTTTATTGTTAAAATTCTCATATTTGCCATTGTAATAATTAGTGATGAATTGCTGATGATTACTATGATAATTTTTGAGTTGATTTATAAAAAATCTACGTTGGTTTGTATGCTGGGTTTAGTATATGGGTAAATTGCAAGTGTATTGACTCTCAAATAGAGCATTGGCAACAAATTTACACATCTACAAACCCAGAAGTCTTTAAAAAGACCACCTACACGAAATAACAACAGTATGAACAAATGTTTGATGAAAGTCAACTTCCAATTGGCATCTACAGTCAGCCATAAAATCAAATTGTGCTAAGTTGTGTTGTTATAGTGAAGTTAAGGGTGCACAGGGAAATTTTTGATGGAATTTAGGAAACCCCAAAAACTTAGTCTGAGTTTGACCAAGGGACTTTACACCTAAGAAGTATCTCTTGCTCTCTTTCTTGTCGATGTTGATGAGATCTCTCCATTTTCTTGTTTGACGTTGCTTTTGCACCTTGGGCAAGGTAAATTAGGGTGTTTTATCAGCATCTTGTCAACTTTGTTTGAGTAGATCTTCCTCTTGAAGGAGCTCTCCACTGTGGGCCTTGGAGTTTATCTTTTGCTCTAATTAGGGTTTTTGGCTACTTTGACCTAGTATTGGATTACTAGCCTCTTGCCCTAGTTGGTAAATCTTGAATAGCCAAATTGAGTAGGGACGTTGACCTTACTCTTTAATTGCCCTAGGGTTGAAAAGACTGTGGTCATAACTCTATCACTCTTTTTTTATAAAAATTCTCTTGTACATTTATTACAAAAATCCAAAAAAATATAATATTAGAAAAGCCCTAAAAATAGAAGATATATATCTCAAAAAATACTTGGAAATTGGAAATTATGTTCCCACAAAAAGATGTGCCCTAGTTAAATTAATGGTGGATCTTGAAGGGTGTTTTGATCCTATGGTTGATTTACGTGATATTTTGATATTTGTGTTGGACAGGGTTTTGTATTGCAGATCTGTTATTGCAGGTACAACAGGTATATCAAGGACTTTTGCTAAGTTTGAAGGCCTGGAAAGTAGTGTCTAGGCCTATATTGACCCCTGGGAGGTTGGAGGTTCATTGGAGAATGTGTTAAGCGGGACCACACTCTATTTGAGGGCTGTTATAAGGCTCATTTCATATCTGATATTATATTTTCAGAACTGTTTTGAGGCCTCTCTTTCACCCCATTGCTCATTCCCCCTACCCTACTATACAAGTTACACTTTATATGGTAAGGGTGACATTCTTATAACTGATTTTTATCAAGTTTTCTGAGATATATCCACTGCTGCAATCCTACAACAGCAGTAGCAATTTGATGTTATATTTCTTGGGATCCATGATAAACCCCTTGAACTCCTCCCTCTCTTTCAATGATATTTAAACTTCATTGTTTTGACTCTTAAGGCACTGATCTTTGCTGAGAGGTTTCTTGGGAAATGTGTTTGTGTGTTGTCTAGGGAATTGGAAATATTATTCACCAAGTTATAGGGACTCCCCCTTGGTCTTAGGAGTTGATCTAAAGTGTTCAAGGTGTTGGTTGTGGAGCCTGATTATCTTCCTAAGTTAGAGGATTATTTCAACCGTGTTTGGATCCCAATACTTGACAGGGGGTGTGGGGAGGCTTTCCCCCCCACTATTGTCGTCAGAGGGGTCTAGGGGGGCGACGAGACCTTTTGGAGCCTCGCCCCCAAAGATAATTTTTGGAAAAATTGCCTTGTAAAATGTTGTAATTTCCCAGTCAATCTAGACCGTTCATCATTAGGTTATAGATTTGAAGGTAGAGATTATGTTTGTGTATTTTTGCCCTAGAAGGCAACCCTCTTTTGAAAAGGCATTGTATTACGGCTATGTAGAGTGTATTTTGAAAGATCATTGTGATTGAGTGAGAGAGTGAAGAGGAGGTTGCAGGGGATGTGCTACGAGTTGTATCCCTTCATTTTTCTGGACGGAATAAAAGAAAGGACTGGTTGTTTCTCCGTGGATGTAGCCCATATTGGGTGAACCACATATATTTGTGTCTCTCTTGTATTTTTCTATTATATGTTTTATTTCTACATTTATTTTATTTTATTGCTCTGCGATCCCGTTTTCCACAAGAAGCTAGGTTATGGTGACATTGGACTCTAGCTTCTCCCGTGTTTGCCACTCATCGCATCATGATCTGTGACTTTATTGTGGGTGCTATTTTGAGCGATAACAATGTGAACAAATGTGTGAATCCTTGTTCACATGGATGTAATGTGTATGAACTAATTGTGAGTCCTAGTCCATACTCCCCCTATTGGATCGATGATACATTAGTCATATTATTAGTGTTTATGTACGTATTTTGTGATAACAACTCACATTAGGTTAGGGTCACTTGAGTGAGAATAGGGAGGGATAACTACATACTCCTATTTGGTAGGAGAAGATCATTTGAATAAATAATTTTCTCCTCAATTAAATAAATTAGATCTATAGTATTTCCGATAGGAAAAGTGTCAAAGTAAGCCCCTCCCATGCACCAACAGAGGAGTAGAAGTTATTGAAAATGTAACTTTGTCTTTGTAGTTGAGTAAGACACTGAATTTTTAAAAACATGAATAGATGGTAGACGTGAAATTATATTTAACCATTAAGAGTGACATTTTCATAATAAGGGGATTTATATGGTTATGTCCTTAATGTAAACTTATAAACGAATGCCTTCATGTCTTTATATATAGCTATGCTACACCAAGTTTTTGGTACATGAGGACTTGTCCACAATGCATTTAGAGACTCCTCAAAGATATTTCAGGGGACAATAGGGTACATCAGTGGTAGCACGTAGGGTACCCTGCCCCTAAATATAAATATTAGCATTAATAATACATATTTGATTCATACATGAATGACAATACATTCCAATCCCTATTTAGTCTCAAATCCAATGGAAACTGCTACAAATCCACCGCTATCATGAGTTTTCAGTGACTAAACCACTGCCCCTCAATAGCAAATAGGTGGCTCGACACTGGCAAATGATTGTTGTGATTTATCATTGTAATTGTCTAGAGTTTATACATTGTAGGAGGGTTGGTGGGACCACGTAGAAAAGGGAGGGAAACTAATAATTGGGTTTTATGGCTTTTCAAAACAAAAAAAACCGGATGCCATGGGTGGGTACTTCTACGTGTCCCTGAGAGCATAGGGTACCTTTGTGCATATCCAAATGTGGGAAATGAAAATTCTGTGTACCCTTTGGAATAACCAATGTACTGGGTACTTATGGGCCGTACCTGGTATGTATCCAATGTCCCCGGTATGGAGTTCCCATACGGAATGTGTACCCAAGGATTAGCTGGCTGCACTTATGTTACATTGATATATAGTGTGGTGAAGTGTTAACAAGAGAGAAGTTGCGTTGACGGTTGTGACTACTTGACTTCCTATTTGTCTATTAGTTAATATATATTAGTTAATATATAATGACATGTAGAAGACTTAGGAAGTTGATCATTCTTGGTCATTTATAGTCTCCTATGAAGTCCACATAATGATCCTTTGTACTTACATGTTATAATTATAAGAGGCACACTTCCTTTCTATGCATGGTTGTCGTGTATGTGTGTACAATTGATTAATTTGTACCTGTATTTCTATTCTTCTTCTCTGCACTTTCATTACGTTCCCAATCTTGAATCTTCTACTATTTGCATCTGCGCGTGAACATCTCACCTTAAATAGATGCAACAATGCAAAAAGACTAGTGCCATTCTGACACATCCCTCTTTCCGAAATCAAAGAAATTCTAAACATAATAAAAATGACAAATTTAAGCAAAGAGTGGTAAACATGACACCCTAGAACAACTACTGTAACTCCCTGTGGTTTTATTTCATTTTCTAAAATATACAAAGAATTTAATCTTTGTTGTAAAAGGCTTTATTTCTCAATAAACTTTTTTTTGGAGTTTGGTGTAAAGTTCTAAACTTGATATATTACATTTTGAGTTCATCTTGTTTGGTTTCTTCTTCTAGTTTAATTATTCCTTCCTCCGATTTCAAGTTTTTTATTTGTTTTTCCTATGCATTGATCAGGCTATACGTTGGTTTATGTTTTGCAGTAACCTCTATGGCATTTCTGGTTGGTATAGCAGGATTCTTTCTGATGCTTTCTTCAGCTAGCAATCCTGTTTTATACAATGATAACATTACTAATTGCAAGTGCTGGTCTGGTTTTTGCAAATGGAAATCTAACGTATGACGCAACTTTAGGAGGTGATCGCAGCATTAGTTTTACCTTGGTAGAAATTGTAACATTCTTTCCATTTTTAAAGATTTTTTGGAAAAATGATAAGAATAGTGTTAGTTTAAAATATGCTTCTATAGTTTAAGACAGGTTTCTGTTTTTATGTTATGCCCTGGCCTGTTTCTTTGTTGCAAATTGCAATGTTAATGATGAAATACTTAGATTTCCAAGTTTTGTGAACATAGAACTTTTGTTTCATTAACTTCTTTTTGGTTGCATCTTGAGATTCGTAAAATATGCAAATGAGCTTTACGAGTATTTTAAATATAACCTTGATCATACTATTAATTAGTAGAAGAAAGATGGAGCTCATATTATGTCTCCTTTATAATTGTGTATATCAAAGACCCTTTTTTAGTGAAACAAACTCGAGAGTTGGATCCCATAGTATGTGCATCCTTTGTGGTTGTGGTGCATATCAGAGGCCTTTTTTGAGTTGATCAAAATCACTAGTGGTGATTCAAAACATGATTTCTGAAGGTATAAAAGTTCAATCCTGAAAGAACTGTGCAATGTTTGACTGGTTGGGAATGCCATATATTTTTCTGGTGGTATTCAAGTAGTATATAGAAAATATGGCAATATCTTGTAAATTCATATTCTAGACAACACCATTAAAACTAGGTATAGATGATAACTTTGAGAGTCGTGGGGGTTGTGAGGGTTGTGGGGTTGACTAAGCACCTCATACATGCATTGTCAAACAACATTCCATT
Source organism: Larix kaempferi (assembly GCA_027924585.1). Lineage (NCBI taxonomy): Eukaryota > Viridiplantae > Streptophyta > Pinopsida > Pinales > Pinaceae > Larix > Larix kaempferi. The sequence goes on from BSBM01000893.1 coordinate 242,228, forward strand.
GCTTAAGATTATTTGAGATTTATGAATGTCGAGGTTCTTATTTTGGCCATATAATCACTGCAGAAATTCAATATGTTGGTTGTTAAAAGTTATCAAGTGATAACATGTTTTAGGTGAAGTGTATAGACTTTTCCAAATATTATTCAAGTGAAGTAGGTTCTATTTGTATCAAAATCTTAATTTGCTATGCTTGTATGAGAGAAGCTTAAGGGGTATATTATAAATAAGACCTTGGGAACTTTAAATGTTTTGATACAATATCTTGTAGCATAGTTTTTCCTCTTTCAAGCCTTTTGCTCTCTTCCTTCACATATCTTAATTGTGAAAAACTATTTCACACTATAGACAAAGACATTTTTGAATTGTACATTTCAAGTCAGTTTGCAAGATTAGAAGACCTGGTTGGGTTTCAATCCTGGCGTGACTAGAATCAAGTAAAAAAATGTGGATAAGATAAATCACATACAAAACATCAGAGAGGATACATATTCTCAAGTTAGAAATTTAATGGGGAATATATGGAACTAAACTAGTGAAATATTGTTGTCAATTTATATGCAGTTTTGGTACTAGATATTGCTAAAAAAATTAATCACTAAATTGTCAAGTAAATGGAAGAAGTCTATAAAGTTTTAATTATTTTGTGAATTGATAGTGTTTCAAAAAGAAAATAGTAGAACTAGATAATGAAGAAATAGTTATCAATAAGATAGTCAGAGACATAGACCATTAATTGATTTTGCTTGAGGTAGAGGTAAGTTGGCTCTATTTTTGTATAATGATGGGAAAGACTTGAATGAAGGACACAATTCATAATTGAACAATTGGTACATAATATCATAAGGAACTTGAAGTTATAGTATGAAAAGACAATTAGGGAGATTGCTTTCCCCAAGGTGGAAATGTGTCAATGCTTAGTAAAGTATCTCATCTGTAATGTTTGGGGTTTATGTTGTGTGGTTGTAAACCAAACATTGGAGCCTATGCAATCATGAACCATATTGAACGCCTAATGCACCTTCACTTGTTTGGAATCTCTATGACATTGTCGATATTCAAACATAGTTGGAAGGTTCATCTTTTGCATATTCAACGGGTCCATTGGTGGCTTGGCTAAAAGAGGATCAAATTTGTGTGGGGAAAAGCTCATTCAACTTTGCTAAGTTCAACCCATTTGACCAAGTCTTAGTGAGTTTGACCATATTGGTTTAGTACTCTACAAGTTTATCTTGACTTGCCAAGTGTATTGTTTACTTTGTTCCTTGCAACAAGATTCCAAGTTTATCTGGTACCAAGGGGATTGTACACTATTTTCTCTGCTCTTGAAGCCTTTGTCAAGTAAGCATCTATACTACTTCCGATATTTTATGAATGAATTTGTTTGAAGGAGTTAATGAGACTTGTACCGAAGGCTATGCATTCAACCGTGCATACTTATTGGCATTCACAATGTTTAATGTGAAGCCTTGCAAGGTCACAAGTTGCTTTAGCGAGAAAGAGGCCTTTTATCCACATCTTACAAGTCATGATGGTCACACAAGGATGTAGACAACGTAGAGATGAATGATAACTACCTTTAAACACTTGGTATAGTTGCATGATGCAAGTAACCTAGTATGAGTTCCAATTCCCTAATAATATCATCAATCACTATTAAAAATGATAAATTAGAGGCCATTGAGGATAGCTACATCATGTCGATCATGGAAATACAAGATTACATAGAAGTGAACCCGCTTCCTTCATTTTAAATGAATATGCCACATAGATGAGTTCAAGATATGGCAAGGGATACAAAGATGAAGGAGGACAATGTGAGCTTCTTATTTTCTAAGAAAAAGCTAAATGGAAATGACATTGAAGATTTTGATGGCTAACCATTCTCTCAACCAATCTGCAACCATCTATGCTTACATTGGCAATACCTAAAATGTGGAAGTAGATGACCAAGAAGCCCACACTTAGTCTAGACATGATTGAATTGACAAAAGGAACAAGGACAAAAATCAAGGGCCACTACCTCACAACACTCACCATTCAAGATGTCAAAGATTCTTCAAAAACACAAAGACACTTATACATGGAAAGAGGTCATGGAAGAATCAAAGAGTTATTCGAGATACTTGTGGGGTCTCCATTATGAATAAGCTTTATACACATCAGCGTTTGAGTACAACTCCACCAAAACTCACTCTAGAGCTAACATGCAACCTTCCCAACATCTCTAGTCCATTAATGACCTGAGGCATATATAGTTTTTGGTAGGGCTCATACACCTAAGAGCACAATGGTGACTATCCCCTTGGATGATGTGGAGGACAATAAGGCCTATGGCTTCCCTTTTTTTGCAAGCAGGAAGAAAGTTATATTATTATATAGAAAGAGAGTACATATAACAAATTACATAGGGCCAACGCTGAGAGCTTGGATTGAAAACTACCCACATCACTACAAAACTCCTCCCCGACATAGAAACTACTGTTACCCTCTGTTAACTTTCCTAAGACATTAGGTCAGATCAGGTTGTTCCAAAAATACAAAACCTTGAGACCATATCATAAACTAAAAAAACTAAGCCTAAACTCCACACATTACATGGCGCATGAACATAAGATGAGATCATAACATAACCCCAAGACAAAAAAAGCCTATGGCTTCCCTTATTCAACAGGAGTTGCCACAATTTAAAGTAGACATAGAACCAAAATAAGTAGATGGGGAAACAAAGAATGCTAACGGTAATTATTGACATGACTAAAAGTGAGAAGCTAGAGAATAAACACCACCCCCAAAAAATAGGAGAAATGGAAGGAACAACTATTCTCAACTAGTGGCAATCACAGTAAAGATCCAAACAAGAACTTTAAGACAAAGAAGACTTGGAGTAGGAGGAAAAATGAGACAAAGAAATGACAAACACTATCAACTAGGAAATGCCATAAGAGCACTAGGGTGACTCAAAGAAAAATATGCAGGCATGAGATCCCAAGTCAACCCTCAATTACATAACAAGCAATTCACCCAAAAAGTTGTATATGTTGTACCCATCTTGAAGAAAATTGATACCAACTAAGCCATCATGCAATTCATAATGGAAGTCACTCAAGAAAGAAGATACAATGTCGTGTTGTGATTGGGCATAACAAGCAAGGAAGGTGAGACAAGGGATGTTGATAGCTATGAAAACACTGATGCAAAACATCAAACCACTTTAAAAAATGAACCCCTTAGCATGTCTACTATCAACATCACAATCTATATACATTTATGCCTTGCCTTTTAAAGATTTGGTTTGAACCCATAGAAATTCAGGCATAGAAATTGGCAATAGGTCCTTTGCAATAGAGAAACGAGCTTTAGAGCTCCAAAAGGACCTGGTCATCACCTAAATCCAACTCTAAGAAGTCATGAAGGAAAGGAATAGCTTGCACTAGAGTAATCACACATTATCACATTAGTTAGAGGTAGTCTATGCAAACTTTGCGTGTGGCCAACAATCCAAGGTGTAAAGTTCGGGGTTGAAGATATAGCTCTAAATGACCACCCCTTCCAACTATTAGACAGAGTGCAAGCTTCCTATTGCAAATTGCATAGTTGATCACTCAATATTAGAACTGCGCTTGATTCAAAATGTAAACAAGGTGATTTACAAATAAAAATGTTGATGGAAAACATAGACCCATTGCTACAACAATTGGAGCAGGAAAGAACACAACTTAAAGTTGCGATAGAGAACAATGGCATAGTACACTCAATAATTCTTGACTATTCGAATTTCAAAAGGAAAAAGGAAGCACCAGTGGATGTCTTATAAGAAAACTAAAACTACTGCAAGTTAAGGTTGTGGCAACCTTTAGATCCAATGATTCAACAACAAAAGTAGGAGGGAATTGACGAACTCAATACTCAGATAAAATATTTGTAGATGTAAATAAAGTCCAAGGTGTGTTATGCTCCTAACTGAAAGCTATGCAAAGATGTCAAGAAATACAAAGACTAAACATTTTTGTAGACATTGAATAGTAGATGGTCCAAAAGACATCACCAAAACTTGCAGATCAAACAAAGGTGCAACAAATGGTTGTAGGGAGTCTTAGAAAATATTGTGTAGGTTATCTTAGGATTAGCCCCTTTGAATGGGGTAGTGGCAAAGTAGGTCAACTAGAGTTGAGTTGAGAGATTGTTGGCCTCTTCATTTTGATTGAAGACATAGTGGCTCCAACTTAGTAGACATCAAAATTTGAATTGTGCTACCTAGACCACACTTGGACTAAGGATCACTAGCAAAAATAAAGAGGATCTAAGGTCACAAGAAGTAGAAGTCAAGATACTAGTGTACGATCTAAGGTTTTGAGGAACAAATTAGTGGAAGATTCCAGAACAACTTATAAAGGCATGATGCATTATTAATGTGGCAAGAAAGAGAACATTTGATTTGCATGATTGTTTCAAGTGCAATCATAAATTATGTCAAGGTATTGTCAATTGGGTGTAGTTCAAGTGGTTGTGAGAAAAAGTTGTTACCCTCCCCTCCTAGGTTCAATTATCACTTTGTGACATGTTTTTTCTTAGCAAGTTAATTGTTGATGAAGCATATATGATATATTCATGAGTTGTTGACTCGACCTTATGTTTTGAAGAATCTATGATTTACCCTGGGTACCCTCCTCGAAATGAGAAGGAGAATAAACATCCAATGCATGAGCTTAACAACATGAATTGCAAACATCCAATTAATACAATTAATAATGTGCGTTTCACTTTATTGTATGCTTATCAAGACACAACAATCACATTCATAATGCATTGTCATAATAATGATAGGTAACTTCCCTTGCATTTTTTGGTGGTTTTTCATACTTTCTTTAGAATACATGAATTGTTAATCCCATTATCCACATTTGTTCTTTGCAAACAATAATTACCATGCGTAGACTTATTCTTACCTTCTTTTTACAATATTATTATACCACTAAGTTCATTAAACAACTACAAGGAAAACATTTTTTAGTAGAGGTTTTTATTGTTACAAGATTGAAAAAAATATAAAAATGCCTCCACTAAAATCATCACAATTGGTAGCGAAGGTTTTAGTGGAATGTTTAATAGGTTTTCACTAAACTAAAAACTTTGAGTGGTTGGAGGCTTTAACATAGGGTGTTATATATATATATAACCCTATGTTAAAGCCTCCAACCACTCAAATATATATATATATATATATATATATATATATATATATATCCGGTTTGCTTAAAACAATAAGGCGTATCGATGCATACCTATTTAGTATGCACTAGTGCGTGCTTGTTAGGATATTTCTATACTCCATCCTAGTCCTACCAGCATCTTCATTATTTGCATTTTCAGTCATGCATGCATACAATTGCATGCATCCCAGTCATCAGTCCCAGCACCTAGTCCTCAGCTAGCTAGCCCCGGGAGCTTCCCACGGATCAGTTTTAGCCCTCCTAGAGCTTAGTGTGCCCTTCTTCCTTGATTTGAGGAAGCCACTCGTCCTCTCTCACCTACCATTCAGTTGCACTTCAGTTAGTTGAGTTATCTTTAGTTCTCTCCTTGATTTAAGGATAGATTGACTTTCAACTGATTGTATCACTCTGATGGACCTTCGATGAGACTAGACTTCCCATTCTGACTCCAGTAAGTTCCTCATGCGCCCTCCACTGAGCCCCTTTCATTAAGTTAGTGCCTCCATGTGCCAGTTATACTCAGTCACACCTACCACACTCAGATAGACTTAGTTTGACTAATGGTTGACAGTTACTTGTGCATTGATGACTCCATCGATGATGAGATAGACTTCTAGTTGTGCTTTGATGACACTCCAGTGATCTTTTGATCACTCCAAGAAGGCTAATTCGAATTGCCACCTTGGCATTTGAATCTTCATGCATTGTATTATTTATTTGTCCATTTGTGATTAATGAATTAGCGTGTGAAGTTATTTTGCTTCTATCCGAGTTCTACAGTATTATTATTCTGTTGCTCATTTTACTGCATTGACCACTCTTAATCTTATTCCTAAATTCTTTCATTGTGAGGTATACATCAGCTCTTAGATCTGCTGTGAGGATTTTCACAGTGCTATACATTATAAAGCACCAATGATCCAAGGGAGCACAGATGCTATAAGGCCATTTTGAGCATCAATGCTGCAAACCAAATTGGAGCATTGGTGTGCTCATTCCTAAAAGAAAAGCATTGGTGCCCGCATATCTTATAAGAGCATCGTGTGCCCATTCCTAAAAGAGAAACAATGTGCAACCATTCCTAAAAGAAAAACGTCGATGCGCACATAGCTTATAGGAGCATTGGTGCGTCCATACCTAAAAGATGAGCACTGGTGCATCCACACCAATATGAAGCACCTACATTGGTGCTCTAGGATTAAAGAGGAGCATCGGTGCGCTCAAACCAAAGTGAAGTACCAATGCCAATGTTCGAAGATTAAAGAGGAGCCCTAATGCTCCAATGATAAAATATAGCACTGGTTATATCAAATAATAATCAATTCTTAGTTTATTATCAGTTTTTTAAATTAACAATTTATAAATATTGTCATTTTTACGATCAATTTGTTTTGTATTTATTAATTTCATGACTACTTAATATTGATTGATTGAATTTAAATAATAAATATATGATTATTAAAATGTAGTGATAGTGATAGTATAACTTTTATTTTGAATATGGTTCTTAACCTTTTTTTATTACTGAATCTCTAATTTACAATTAATGGTAAATTCATTGCACATGTGACCCTTTCATTAGGCCAACCATTATTACATATGCATTTACTTATTTACATATGCATTTGGCCTCATATATACCCTGCTTGGGATCATACCAAATATATTTAACCCCATATATGCCCCCCTTGGACAAAGATTTGCAGTTAATGGCTTTACATGTGATGAAACCAAGTAATAGGATTTCCTTATATTCTTGCTTTCTTGTTGCAATTGATGATCATCCATCCATCCTAAGTCGATTCATTTTAGTTTAAATCATATACATTTAACCCCATACATGTTCCCTCCTTGCATCATATCATATTATAGTGGGGGTACTGTGAATTACATATAGAATGTTAAGAGACCTACAACGATGCTCAAATAATAATCAAATATTAGATACCAATGTTATAACCATGTCATGACTTATAATAGGAGAACACATAGCATAATCAATGCAATAAAATAACTATGAATCAACATGTCAGGTGCCTTAAAAATATAGAATATAAAACCATGAATAAACAAAGATAACCTCATTTTCTTGGGTATGCTCAATGTTGATTGTTTGTCCTTCAAATTTTTCATTGAGTAACATATTTGTAATTAATTTTACTAGTAAGTTTCCAATGCCATAACGATTTACAATCATAAACCATGACTAATTATTTTCATGTTTTATGAAACTAAAGTAGAGACAAATATAACAAAGGAAGTGACATTATGGTAACTAATGTGATGCTAATTCTCATATCAATAAGGATAAATAATGCTTATAACACATGATGAATTCAAATGGGGATTAAAAAAGACATGGTGTCCAAGCTTCTTTGGAAAGCTCTCATTAAGTGACACTTAAAATAATGTATATGCTAATATAGGGGGAAAATTATCTAGGCATGAGATGTGATGGATTTAATGTTGTAGAAGGGTACAATGCATTAAGAAATAGATGCTAGAAAATTAGAATAGATAGGATTTTAGTCTTTAGATTCCAAACGCAAGTATTGGGTGTTGAACCCTAAATCTTGGTCATGATTGGCACCTGTCCTCATATAATACCAAATATACAATTCCCATTGATCAACCAAGCATTGTGAATGATGGTATTGATGGGTTGTTAAAATTATGACCCTTCTTTTGAAATATTATAATATTTGTTACCTTTCATAAATGCCAATTGATCTAAAAAATTTACATTTTTAAGGGTGTTTTCTGAATTACCCTCTAGGAAGGGTTTGAACCCCTTAGAAGGGTGTAATGGGTTCAATTTTAATCACCGGTATTGATTATGGCAATGTTGAATTACCATGGTAGAGTTATATAGCATTCACACATGGTTTTCAACCATAATTTGAGTGTGTACTTTTGTAATCATTAAGTTGTATTACCATTTCTTCTCTCTCTCACACACATATTTCAAGAAAAAACATACTTTTAATTCAAGGAAAATAGAAAATATATTTCTCAGGTGCCAAAGCACAATCACCAACAACAAAAAGACCCTTTCTAGATCCCATACACTCTTACACAAAAGATCCCCTCAACAATAATTGATAAGATTGACTATCCTTTCCACAAAAAACAGACTACAAGTTTAGGTAGACTAAATCATATAAGAAGTGTTTACAGTCGATATGACTTGTTAGAGAATAAAGATCCTTCATGAAATTCATCCACATGCAGGATCCCTGTATTCAACTGAAGAGCTTGTTTCGAGAGAAGGAAGGCTTGTGAATTTTGTTCTCAAGACACATGCTTAAAAACCAATTTCAAGAAAATGATTGCTCACCTCTTTCACATGGAGATCCAAGTGGAACAAACCATTATCCATAATATACTATTTTTCTCCCTTGATCCAACCGATAATGAGAGCAGAATCATCATAAATGTGGAGCTTTCTCAAACCCAATTTCAAAACCAACTTAAAAAATTGGAAACACATAGTGAATTCAACCATGTTGGAGCCCGACCCTAGTGAAGCTTTTCCCTTAAAGAATTGTAAATCAAGGAGATACAAAGTAAAACCAATACCACATCGTCAGTCCATCCCCTGACACGCACCATTGAAGAAGCTCCATGATTCATATTTTTTAATTCTTAGGTCACTCACTACTCGAAATTTAACCTTGGGCACCGATTGGATGTAGCTGCAAAGCAGAGAAATCACATGGGAATCAATTTTGAAAGGAGGTATGTTTCCCTCAAAGATGGCGTCATTATGTGCTAGCAAAATTCTCCACGAGGTAAGGAAAGGAAGCGATCGATATACCTTCATATCTCTACAGGGAAAAATTAGAAAAACAATTTGCTGCATAATTCCTTTCCCAAAGCTGCTACAAGCTTAATTGATCTTCAATTTCCCTCCATACCTGCTTGGTATAATCACATCTTAAAAACAAGTGTTCATTCATTTCCTCATCCGATCGACATAACATGCAAATACTCGGCTCGTTTTTGTTCTATTTTTGCATTCTATCTCGAGTAGAGACTTTCTTGTTCAACAACATCCATAGGAATAGGACACGCGGAGCTACCACTTTCCACAACTTCCTCCACCACCATAGGGTCACTCTCCCTTCCCCTACTGCTATGGATGGATATCTTAGTTGAGTCAAATAGGGTCCTCTTGGGTTGTTGAAGATCCATACCAATTCATCTTCATGCTTAATTATGGTATGGGCTCTTTAAAGCTCATCCACTTAACCATCCCATAATTGTGCCCAATGGCTAACTAGTGCAATATGACAAGATTGTAACCAACCTTGATTCCACATGTTCTTGGTCACCTAATTTGCAATCATGTTTAAAGTACTAATCCCACTTCCAAACAGGTAAGTGACAAGCTACTCTAGAAGGCACATCCTTGATGTGCATCCCATGATTGAATCTTCACCCACCCCAACCATCATGCCAAATCCAACTCACTATGCCAAAAATATTCCCAGTTCTCACCATTGAAAAATCATATGAGTGCTTTCCATTGGTTTGAAACCATTTGTGTAAATGTGTGCCTCCTCCAAATCTAGTCAATGACACTATCCAGAGATATATATTTTACCACTAATATTATTCTCCATAAGCTATCTTGTGTAATGAAACACCACATATTTTGCCGCTAGAACCTGATTGAAAGAACATGCTTTGTATCCGCCATCCACCACAATCTTTTGGTAAGGTAATCGATTTTTGGTTTGCAAGATGCGATAAACACTGCTACCTTTCTAAAGATAATTAAAACATATATGTCGAATCAAATCCAATGTTTCCTTCGGAATATGATCCATGAGGTGTCAATAAATAGGAATCACTTCAAGAATCAATCTTATTAGAACTAATCCCCCCTGAGAAATCCAATGATTACACCAATAATTCACATGCCTTTCGATTCTTGCAACAAGCCAAATCCATTCTGCCTTACCATAGTTTGTAGGCTTCATAACATAACCCAAATGTTTTAGGCCTTCTTCCATTTTATGAACATGGAAAGGAAAAAATCACTCTCAGATATTCCAGTTGTGCATAAACTCACTAGGACAATACACTCCACACTTATCTACATTTATCTCCATTCCAGTCACTTCACATAATAGATCAATCAACTTTTTGTATCGTCTTCCTTCCTCTATATAAATTAAAAAGAATAACAATATGTCGTCAACAAACATGCAAGTCAAAGTCTCAGATACACCAAATGAAATGCCTTGAATGTTTATTCTCCATAGTTCCCCATGGATGGCAGAATTCAAGCCTTCAACTACCAATAAAAAGAGAAAAGGGTACAAAGGACAACCTTGACATAGACCTCAAGAAGCCTTAACATTTTTTGACCTTGCACCATTTATCAAAACAACAATGGAAGATGAAGTTACACATTCCATAATCCACTAGACCACTTCCAAACTGAAGCCCACATGTAGGAGAAGTGGACAAAGATAAAGCTATGAAACTTGATCGTAAGCCTTAAGTAGATCAATCTTGGCAACAACAACCAGAGAATGGTTTAACTTTATAGTATGCACACCTTCCTACGCCAAGCCAATGGCTTCATGAATCAATCAACACTAAAAGAAACCAAATTTCTTTGAGGAAATCAACCTCGAGAGGATGGGTTTAATCTGGATGGGTATCACCTTAGATATGATTTTATAGATCCCATTGCATAGTGAGAAAAGTGTGGTGTTCTTTACCATTGAAACTTGAAAATCACACAAAATATAGCAAGATTAGAATGCAATAAACTAGAAATATGTAGAACATAACTAGAAATATGGGACAATAATAAGATAATATAGCAGTAAACTATCTTTGTTATTATGGAAGCAAGGTTCACAGGATTCTTGTGCTAGGGAGACCCACCACTTGAGCAGAGATTTGTTTTGTTACAATAATTCTTGACATAACTCTTAATAGCCATGAAGCTCTTTAAATAGGCTTTAGACATCCAAAACCCTAACTACTTGACATGGTCAAAATACAACTTCCTAGTGGGTCTTAATTAAAGAGACCCTTTTTACATTGATTGATGAGCACTAACTTATTCGGCCTTATTACAAAGATATGGCCTTATACAATGTGTGATTACTTCCTAGAGTAAGGAGGGTTAGGGTAGGACCCTAACAAAAATTCATCAAAAGTGGAGAGGAAATCCACTTTAGGAATCAATTCCAAGAAGGTTGTATTGAGCCTTCCAGGCATCAACACTCACTTCTTCCACTACTTTCAACATGTCATCCTCAACCAAATAAAAAAAATCCATAAAAAATTATGTTGGCCATCTGTTTGGTCCAAGGATGCTCTTGTCATTTTGAAAGGAGAGGACAATTCTAAGCTCTTCTTTTGTGACGGGGGGAAGTTCCTCGTTTTCTTCCTCAACAAGTTTGGGGAAGAACCATACTAAGATAAAAACCCCCCTTATATTGGCACGATATAGATCCTGGAAAATAGATTGAAAAGATTTACCCCTAGTCAAGCAAGGGCTTGAAAACCTTGGACTAACTATCCCTCCTTGTCCCTCATATCCCAAATAGTGTTCAAATTCTTTCTGTGATTTGCATAGTTTTGAAAAAAAATTGCCTTGTTCTCCAAAGGCTAACCATAAAGCGCAACTCTTCATGCTCCATTATGCAAAAGTATGTTCTTCCACTACTCCAAGTCAACCAGAACCTTCTGATCCTTGGCCTCTATAATCCCACATTTATGTTCCATAGAAAAGGTATCAATTTGAGCTTCCACCATCGCCAATTTAGCATCCCTTTTATGGTGATGTTCTCTACCCCACTCAACCACCTTCTCCTTCAAGTTACAGAGAGAGCTTGCAAACTATGCCCCAATACTAATCCCCTCAATTCCTCAATATGCTCCATGATTGTTTCACAATCTGTTGCAACTCGTCCTCCACTAAAAAACTCAAGTTTTATTTAAATGGGTCTCTTGATCTGACCTCCCTGATCCCAATCTCCAAGAAGACTAGAAAATGGTCAAAGAAATGACTATTACCTACCCAAGAACGAATGCATTTCATAGATTGGATCAAGTATTCATGAACAAGGAAGCTATCAATCTATTTGGAGACTCCCTCCGCCCTAGACTAGTTGTTGAACCAACTTGGCCATCAAACACTGAAACGAGGACAAAGTCTCCCAAAACATTTTCGTTTCTTCATAGTGCCCATAGAGATTGAGAATCACAATGGAATTCTCTAGCTCCTTGTTGTATACCTCCATGTAAAGGTTGGAAAAAACTACAAAGCAATTTAATAAGGAGAAATGATTATTGAATCTAGTAATAATTCCACCCGAGTGCCCAATTAATCCTAATGCTATAAAGTCCCAACCTGGAAACCTCTTTTGTAACACTGACACTAAAATACCCCCCTTTCCTATTTCTCTTGAAGTAATAACACATTTAGTTTCTCTAAATCGTCCAATCAAATGAGGGAAATAATTTTGTTTTCCCTATTAGACTATGAAGATTTATTGATAGTAACTTCATTTTGTAACCTCTTTGGGGTTTGTTCCTGCTCTAAGACCCTAGAGATTAAATTTTGATGACCTTGAAAAAATTCACACTTTGCCTTCTCTTATGTGTGCTTTATTGTTGAATTTCTACCTACTTTAGAAGAGATGGATTCCTCCCCACCATCCAACCCAAGTCCCCCCTTGACTATTAGGTCCTTGGATTGTTGTCAAGGACGCAACATGTAGGGACATCCCCTCTTCTCAAAATTGGATTGTGAAGATATATTTGATTTGGGTTGTGAAGGGATTCTCAAGTAGTAGTTTGAGTCTTCAAACAAACCAACCACATAAACATCACCTCTTGCAGTTGTTTCCACCTCCCCTAAGGGTCTGGTATCCTCAAAAGGAGAGATAATCTTAATCACAATATGCTGCTTCACAGAAATAGGAATTGGATTTGATTCAAGTAATAAAGGGATAGAAGGAGGGTCATCTGAAATCTTTACCCAAGACTGGATTTATCGAAACTGAAACATTCCATAGACACTCCAATTGCTCCAACTAACTCAAGGACATCTCAATATCTCCAAAGAACTTGTGTGTTATCTCTAGTCTCAAATCCCTCGACTCCCTACCAGATTGTAGAGGGATGATCATTTCCCCTACTATTACCTACTTTGCTGAGTTGTATTCTTGCAATTTTGACAAATATCCCTAGAATACGTGCCTTTCACTCTCCTCGTCATCTTGACCAAAAAAATGATTCACTTTTTCTTAACTTTTTTGTTGTTCAACAAATTCCTCCTTCTGGTCCTTCATTTGTTTAGGCCACCGCATCCGTATTTTGAATTGTTGATTTCACTCCATAAGTACATGCCCATAGGAGTGACACTGAACACATATGAAAGGTACATTAATATAGTCTAATACCTGAGTAAAAATTTTGTCCCCAATTACCAGGTCGAGGGACTCATATAAACCCTAATGCAGATCGATCTCCACTAAGATCCATGCCACAGTCCGCGATGATGATTAAAAAATGATCACATCTACCACCACACATTTCCCCAAAATGTCTCATATGGCCTTTAATCGTTCCAAGGTCCATAACTCAAGTGGAAGGAAGGGCAATTTAACAATGATAGGGGCTTGTGTAATAAGCTCCACCCTAGGATCAAAAAGGGGGTGCCATTGCTTCAAGACGAAACTGCATTTCTCCAGGAACCAGGTCCTTTGTAGGATATACTAAGCTTCCTTTGGCAACCGAAACCCGAAACCCAACCATCCCTAAGATAACAAATTAATCTTCAAATAGTAACCAACCATCAACATCTAAGACCCCCTAACCTAAGCTTCCATTGCACATAGACCAACTCGCCCATAAAATATCTTAACAAGGGTATGACCGTCTAGATCTGAAATCTCCATTACAGTAATGTCTCTTCCTACTATTAAAGATATGCCTCCACCACTATTCAATATAACTCGTTTTCATTTGTGATGTCGAGAGGAATTGTTTTGAGTATAATAGCAATTGAAATTCAATATATTGAACCTACTACCCATGAAACCCTCTGAATGCATAGGGAAAAATCTAGCTTTATTGTGAGTAAAAATACAGAATGTCCTCATGTGGGGTATCCAGCTACTCCTTTCTCCTCCCATCCCACTCTTTTGAACACAAACGACTGGCCACCTCAAGCAACAACACATAAGTATCATCCATTGCCAAATCAATTGCCAAATCTCCTATACCAACTTTGTCAATATAGTTAAGGAGTACATCTTTACCTTCTTTAGAAAATACACCCTTAGGTTGGACATGTGATGTATTCACACTGTCAAAGGAGACCTAACAAGATCCACCGAAATACGCCTCCCATGTTTGGAATGTACCTTCGAGTCCACCGCAAAAAAAAGAAGGATTTAGACCATATTCTGAGTAGTCTATCAACTGAAGCTCCATCTCCATAGAGTCAAACCCTACTTCCCTTCATTCCTTTATAAAAAATCCAAGTAAACCCTCATAAGCATGCTTAAAGTGGGAATACAATTTCTTTCAATGGATTTTCTCTTCCCTTCAAAGCATAGATCTAATCATAGTTTCATTCTCCTTCTTTTATCCCTTGTCACATCACTTATATGTCTAATAAGTCGGATTTATTTTAGTTTGTTGCACCATCTAAACCTATTTTTTATTTTAATGTTGATATAGAAAATGGGAGGTGTTGCCTCTCATGCTTGATGTGTAGTTGTTGTCATGTTTCAGGACCTGGTGTCGAGGTAGCATTGCATTGTTTTACCAATTGTGATTGATACATCGATATTATTCTTATCTCTATTTTTTCATGCATCATTACAAAAATGAAAGCGTTAAATGATCATGATATCCACAAATGGTATGGCTTGGATGTTTTGATATGTGACAATCCTATGTACTGTGCTGAAGGATTGGGTGAATGAAATAGCAAGTCTCAAGGGCCTAGCACAGAGATGAGGTAGTGGGTTGGTGTTAGCTTGTAATGATCTCCACTCAAGGGTGGTGCAACAAGATTGGTCATGAATTAGATGTATCACTAGTGTGATGTGTTGGGGTGGTGGAGGCCTTGATCTGCATGTGTTGTGGGAACTATTAGGGTAGAATAAGGAAACCTAGAATGTGGAATGGATAATGTAGACACATAAATGAATCACATGTTTACTATTAGGGGCATGATGGAGATGCATGGTGGTATTGTTGTTTGTTGTTTTCATGTGGGGATATCAACTAATTAAAAATTTCATCCATAATATTTTGCAACAGTTTCGGCATTGATGATCACTGTTTGGGTTTGCTAATTCTACAAGGACATAAAGCACAAATACAGACATGTTGGTCACCCTATATGTCAATTAATTAAAACTAACACACATGATGCTCAATATAAATTGTCAAACCTAGGGAGGTCTTTTATTTCAATGGCAATAAGCACAATCTATGCATAAACATGTCAAGCAGTTGATTAACTAAATGAAGATAATGATCCTACCAGTCTGTCCAGCCAAACTCATTCCATAAAGAAAACTAATCTAACTCATACATCTAGGAATTCAATTGCAGCTACCTTCCTACAGAAATCAACCTAGCAGTTTATAAAATTAAGAATGAAAGTAAACTAGATTACTTTTGCAAGAAGTTAAATCCTATAATTATCAAACTACAATATTCAATCTTTACCAAAATGATCCATCTAATAGCTACTGTTACTCAATCACAATCTGCCTATTCTAATAAACCAATTGAAGATACAACAACAACCAGAATCTAAACATAAGCTTGAACTCTAACTGATCATTACTAGAAATCCTAGAAAGCATAAACAACTGAAAGATATTGGGATTGAGCTTGGCTGTTACAGCTGATTCGAACACACATGCATTAAACTAAACTAACCTACACAATCGACTGCCACACCACTCTGTTACAGATATTCAAGATGCAATCGCGAACTACCAAAAGGAATGCTAGCCTCTGTTGCAGCTAATAGTAACATGTACAATGATTCCACACCACACAACAGAAAGAAAGCTAGATTAACCTACCTACTCAAACTGACTATCTCTGTGAGAAGGCGGGCCTTGGCCTTCTAACAGAGACGCCGAGAATCACAACAAATTAAGACACAGAAATGAAGAACTCTGCTCTTATATTAATGATGGAAATTGACAGTCTCAGTGCTCTATTACAGCTTATGCAAAATGGTAATTGTCCAACCCTAGGCTACAAGAGCCTTCTCATATTTATACATTGAAAGTACAGATCACGATCCACTAAAATCGTGTAGCAATGAAGATCTCTGATCTTCATGCTGCGAAGTTACAGCTAACTGTTACAACCGTATTCAATAAGGCTGTTAATCATGAACGATGCTATTACTCCAGTAATCAATGGATCAACGGATTTAGGAAGTTGGAATGCGACCTGTCTGTTGTAGCTGGGTTCTGTTTCAGTGGGGGCCTGTTACAGATTCTCGTGGAGGAATACGCTGTCCCTTGGAGTTATGAGGAATCGGGCTTTGAAGAGTAACAGTTGGCGCCATTTGGCTGATACACCTGCACTTTAGACCTTGACTAAATGAAATCACATAGATTAGCATAAATCAAGGACTAGGATCTAGAACCTTAACAATCTTAAGCATAAAATAAATAAAGCAATAACGAATTATACCTGTGAATATTATTGGTTGATCTGGAGAAAAGGCATATGTATGGCTTATGAAAATAGGATGTAATCAGGGCAAAATGATGTAATGAGGATGGCCAAAAAGGGACATTTCTTGGACCCAACAAGACACTACCAATAATGCACATGATGTGAAAAGAATACATATCTTCCAATCTTGCACATCAATAGATCCTTGATTCTAATTGTCAAATTTAGTCAAACTATGAACATTTATAGTGTAGATATCTTTTGTGACTTTTGCATTTTGTTTTATCACTATGGTGCGATTTGTATCATTCTATGTTTGACTGATTTTAATAAATAGTCTATTATGTCTTTTCCATTCATGGGCCCCAATCTTTCTAAGCATTGAAACCAGTAAACATGATTGTGGATTTGACAAAAAAAACACAAAATCACTATCTTTGAAGGAGGATGGATATTTGGAAGCAATTAAATCAATTGCATGGAATCCAGTGCAATAAAAAACACCTCCATCGCCATGATCCCCTTCTCCTTTCCCAAATGGCATATTTTCTTACTAAAAATGAGGCCAATGTGATGTCAACGTGGGAAAATTAGATTCCTCCAAGGGAAACAAGTAGGGTTGATATGACCCAAATGTAGGAGAATTAGAGTCTTCTAAATGAAAAAAACTGAGCCTATATGACCCAAGTGCAGGAGTATCAAAGCCCTCTAATGGGAAAAAGTGGGGCTGATATGACAGATGCAGGAGAATCAAAGTCCTCTAAGGAAAACAAATGATGCCGATATGACCCAAATGCAGGAGAATCGAAGTCCTTTAAGGGAAAAGAAAATGGCCAATATGATGCAAATTAAGAAACATCATATTCCTCTAAAGGAAACAAATGTGGTTGATATGACCCAAATGAAAGAGAGTTAGAGTCCTCTAAGGGAAAAAGGGGGACAATATGACCTAAATACAACAGAATCAAAGTCCTCTATGGGAAATAAATAGAGGTAGAGAAGTTAACATCTGGTGAAGAAGACAAAAGAATGGTACTCTTGTTTGCTTGTACATAGGTCTCAGTGAAAGGAACTCAATTGACAAGAAGATTATGGAAAAAGAGGTAGAGTTGGGAAATAGTACCATAATTTTAAAAGAGAATTCTAGTGTTGAAATCCTGAAGGAAAACAATGTGATGTATAAAAAAGAAAACAAAATTTTGGGATTGGGGAAGAGACTACAAGAATTACAAGAAGAAACCAGTGCTCATGGGTCCTCTTCAACTGGATTTTGGCCAAAAGACGATGAATATTATCCGCTTAACAAGGAGAATTTGACTCCTCTAGTTTCAGGTAAAGTATCCAAGGAAAAAATAGAAAATTGTAGTAGAATAGGTCAAGTGATGCATACTAGAAATAATACAGAGAGAGTACCATTTCAATCTCTTTCCCAAGACTCAAAGGCCAATGGCATACCACTCGTGAGTGTCTTCTTGAAGAATTCATAAAAGAGTATTGAAAATAATCGAGCTTCGCACTTGTCTGAGGTATTATTCAACTCATTTCTTGTTGGAGCATTATAATCATGTGTAGTAAATATGCTATGCCATTTGGCATTTTTTTTATGCTCATTTTGTAATGTTCTTGGTATAGAAGAATCCATAATCGTTTATGAGGCCTCCTTCAAACTTAAACTCTTATGGGGAAACTTGTTTGATGTTAAGCCATAAATGTGGGCACATTCCCCCCCATATTGTGGTGCATTACATTATTTTTTATGTCGGATTTTGGTCCATTAGTTGTAATTGTCATTAGTATGATTATATTAGTTACATCGGCTTGGTTCAGGTAGTTGGATTTGTACCTCTTAGTCTCCTATATATAGGAAGGAGACCTTTTCATTTGGAGTATCTTTCTTGTCTTGTCTTGTGTACTTAGTACATTGTATAAGGAGGATGCCCCATCGAAGAGGCTTGATATTCATATATTTTATTCATTAAAGTCATGGGGTACTCTTTTTTATCTATTTCTACTCTTTTCATGCTTGTTTTGGAAATTTGGTGCATAACATTTGGTATCAGAGCTCTTTCCTTGGGTCTGGTTTCTTCAAAACAAGTCATTGTGGAATTTTCGCTATATTTTTTTTTCTACAAGGTTTCAAACAACAAGGCTTGGAACCCACCTAGAAAACAAGCCAAACTATTTGTGCTATAATTTTCAGATCCTGACTCCTTACAAATTCAGATTTATTCACTTTGCAAGTTAGCGTTTCTGACTTGTCCAAAAACTAGTCTCAAACATATGTTCTAGGTAAAACTATTATATCTGGGGCATGCAAGATCCAAATTGAGTGAGACCTATTGCATCAGAAATAACACTAACCACATTATCTGTGGTAGACGTTTTAGACTTGGATCCAAAATATTGGACACGTGGCAGTCCATACAAGTTTGCTCTTTTGAAAGGATCAAAATTAACAAGTATTGGGAGATTTGCCGTATCTTTTGACTGGCACATCAGACTTAGGTCATACCTGTGGCATTGCATAGAGTAGATATCAATCTACTGCAGGGAGGATTTTCAAATTTAGAGGGTACAAAATTGTAGATACATCTCAATCGGAAGGTCGACTAGAAACGCAGTCTTCAAATCAGGGTTTGATAAAGGTACACCATTTTAAATTGAAATAATTTTTAGTATAAGGATCTATTTGAGGTGAACCACAGGGTGTGATATCTATATATATTGTTAAAAATGTCACCCAAAGGAAGTGGAAAAAATCACTCCACTCAAACCACCTAAGGATTCATCCCATACGTACGATGAAATGGAAGACCTTTTTTTTCGAATGTCCAAGTTGGAAGGTATGATGGAGAAAAATGTGAAAGCATCTATGAAAACGGTCGATTTAATTAATCTAAAGGAGAAGTTGATGAGACATATGGAGGAAAAATATGAAAAGTATTGCTAATCTCATCCAAAATTCAAGTGATACTCTCCCTACAAGTGATGATGTGTTTGAGGGTACTCAAGAGGACAAGGATAATAAGCATTCCCATAATGGAAGTCATCAGGGATGGTCACCAAGGGGTGCCCAACTTCCCAATATTGACATGACAAAGTTTGATGGAAATGATGCAATAACATGGATATTCCGAATGGAGCCATTCTTTGATCTACACCAGGTGCCAACTTTGCAAAATGTAACTATTGCATCATTATATTTAGAGTCCAATCAATTTGTACGGCACCAATGGCTTTGTGACCGTATAAAGAACTGTATTATCTCTTGGTCTATATTCATAGAAGAATTGATTGCACGATATGGGGATATTAATAGAAACACCTTCTTTAGCCAGTTATTAGAGTCTAGATGAAATTTCTTCTTGAGGAAGTTGTATCCCTACCTTGTCCCCTGCTGTACTGACTTCCTCATTTTGCTTTGGCAATGTAACAGTTTCACCCTCCATTGTTGTTGTAGTGGTCTGTGCCTGTAATGCAGTTTCAGCAATTGATTTTGGGGATGCTGGTTCTTGTGTAACAGCATCCCTTCTTTCCATTTCAACCTCAACCATCTCAGTTTGTGTTACAGTCTCAACAAATGTTCTTAGCACTGCTGGTTCTTGTGTGACAGCATCCTTTCTTTCCATTTCAATCTCAACCATCTCAGTTTGTGTTGCAGCTTCAGCAAATGATTTTGAAAACACTAGTTCTTGTGTAACAGTGTTCTCTTCTTGATCCTTGATGTCAAATATTGTTGTCTGAGTTGCAGCCTCACTATATATTTCCAAAGGTGCTGGTTCTTGTGTAACAGCCCCCCGTCCTTCAATTTCTTTGAACTGCTGAGATTGTTTCTGGGTTATATCAAATCCCTTTGACTGATGAGACTAGTCCTGAAGAAGTTCAGTATCCCCTGATGGCTGGGACTGCACTGTTTCATCTCTTAGATTCGAATAAGGAATCACTTCAATTTTTGGCTCATTTTCCCCCATCAATTATATTTCTGGCATTTTTTCTTCCTCCTGCTCTATCTGTGCATGCTTTTGTGATACAACTCCCAACACAATAACTCTGTGTCTTGCTGCAAAGAATATGTCTCCACACTCTGGGAAAACAGTCTCTCCTTGCTCCTCATTTTCTATTGCAAGAGATGAATTTTCTAATAAGTTTGCAGCATCTAACAATGTGTTCAAATTCTTCTCTGCTTGTTTTCCAACTACTCCCTTCCATCTTTCCAACTCATTTCGCAATGTCTGCACCTCCTCCTTTAATAATTCATTTTCACACAGGAGATTTTCGATTTGAGGTTCTTCTATGGAAGGTTCCTGCATAACAGCAGATGACTTGGGGTTCAAAATGGGAATTTCTATATCTACCCCTGTTACAGGTGCTATTTCTGCCATAGGTGACTCGATATTTTCTCTGATTACTCATGCTGTCTCTGCTAAGGGTGCTTCATTATTAACCCCAATTGCATCCACTATCTCTACTTCTTCTCCTATCTCTACTGCCTCTGCTGCTATTACTGTTACAGCTGCTTCTGCTGCTACAGTCGACGAGTCCTTCTTTTCCTCACCATTCCCACTGGGTGTTCTTCACTGCTTACTGCTACTGATGCTGTGACAGCTCTGGTTTTTCTTTTCTTTGCTGCAGTGGATGTTTGATCCTTGTTCCCTGACCTTCCTCTTCGTTTCTTTGACACAGGGGTATTTTCTTTGGTCTTCTCTTCTTTAATAATGGTGCCTCTTATCTCAGGAGAGGACACAACCTCCAAAATTTCCATAGTCCCTTCTCTTGTTGTTCCTACCTGATATCCTTCCTCCTGAATTCCTGCTTCTACAGTTGCAACTTCTACTGTCGCAACTTCAATAGCTACTCTAGTTTCAGCTTCTTCCACCTGAGTATCTGCTTCTGCAGTTACAACTTATGATGTCACTGCCTCCTGTGCCATGGCTTCCATCACAATTTCCTCAACAATAGGGTTTTCTACTGGTGTTGCTTCTCCCATATTTACCTCCTCTCCATCCTTAGTCTGGTTCCCTAATGCTCCAACCTCCCCCCCAACTGGATTTGAGGAACGCCAATCCTCATTACCTTCACCAACACCCTCCATTTCTAATACAGGTTCTCTGATTGGCCCATTTCCAGCAAGAAATTGCTCCCAGGTTAAATTACGATTTGCAATGGCTCTCAAGACTAATAATTTAATTGGGCCATGATTAGTAAGGGAGGAAACTGGGTGTTGGGCAATTTTTGCATATACAACCATGTTTTGTAGGGATTTAAGAAGATAAAATGGTATATTTACCAAATTGCCATGGCGTAAATGAGGCAATAAGGGAAGTTCAAAGAAGGAAACAATTTGGTACCTACCTTCAAAAGAGATGTATCTCTTCACGAAGACTTCCACTTGATTCCAGGGTTGTGGTAAAGATGTCAGTGCCAACCCACGACGCTTTGGACTAACATGCTCTCCAACTGCCAAAAATTCTCTCACAGCATTTGCATTATGTGCCTTCCATCCAAATGACTTCTTACCAACCCGAGGTAGGCTAGTAACTTCTGCTATGATTTCTTTCGTAACCTCCATGCGTAGTCCTCTGACCTCAGAGTGGGTATTGGTCAGATTAAGTGAGAATTGTAATGTGGTTTATGTGTGGAAACCGTTCAACCGTTCAAAGTATTCCATCCAACCTGCTGCTGTGAAATTGTTAAGAACTTCTGCATTGGCATGTACAACTTCCGTATTTATTGGTTCATGCCAGACTGGGTTTCCCATATCAACCCTTCCTCAAAATTCAGAACAAATACAACAATTACCAGTCTAGACGTGGGAGTTGCAGTTTACAAACATGCAAGGGATCGTTGGAGTTCAAAATCAGGTTTTTTTAGGAAATTCAACACAGGCATGAAATTTTGGTGGAATGAGAAAGTTGCCAAAATTAGGGTATTGGATGTAAATCGAGTAAGGTGTCGGGAGTTTAATAAATATAAGCGTGATTCTGACACATTCCCTGGTGGTTAAATGGTATGGGTTCACTAATCGAGGGCAAAGACAGTGCATAATCGTTATTACCGTATTTAATTTCCTGCCAAATCATGTAAAAGGTCCGATCTGTACCTTTGCATTTATGCGTTCAGCCGTGAATTAATCATTACAGCCGGCCTTTGTCATCACGAGTATAAATGCACATGTGTTGAAGTGATGTGGCTGCCTCCACTCGAGCTGGCAGACATCCAAGACATCCCAATAGCTTCCTTCGTGGCGAACTGTGATTGGATCTTGTAGAGAAAGCAACTAAACTGATGCCCAATTGAGTCATTATTGGCATCATCATTCGGAGAGCAGGCGGATTGGCGGGGTCACCACTGTACGGGAAAAGCAAAATGGAAATGAAAATGGTGGAGTCACAACTGCTAGATTTAGCGAAATAGGCAAGAATGGTGGAGTCGCAGCTGTATGGAAAAAGCGAAATGGAAATGAAAATAATGGAGTCACAGCTACTAGATTTGGCAGAATAGTCAAGAATAGCAGAGTCGTAGTTGCTGGCAAAGAGCGAAAATGAAGTGGAAATAGCGGAGTCACAGCTGCTGGGAAAGAGCAAAAATGAATTGGAAATAGCGGAGTCACAGCTGCTGGATTTGGCGGAATGGTCAAGAATAGCAGAGTCGCAGCTGCTGAAATAGGAAGAATGAGCAAGTTAAGGAGTCGCAGCTGCGCAATAATGAAGTAATAGGCAAATTTTCAGCTGGCTGCTGAAGGCTAAAAAATCATCCATCTTCTTAAAAAGAGCTTTATTAGATCAGGAACAATGCAAGGTGCCTGCAATCGTCTGGCCTAGTCACGACTGTTGTTCCTCCAATTAATTCCTGCACCGAATTCTTCAAAACAAACCTCGATCAAATGCAAAATGAAAAATAGATAAAATACAGAATGAAGAAGAAAATAAATTATTTATGTACAAATTATGTGGATATTGCAGTTCTTAAAAATTGACAGGGGTTGAGAAAAATCCCTATCCCGGCGTTAACTGATAATCTGGATCATCTGCAACACGTGAAATGAAAGCTTCCCTTGAGATCGGCTCGTGATACAGTCGCAGCCGATGACCATTTGCAAATAATGGTGTTTTGTTTTCATCAATGGTGATCAACCGAACTGTTCAATTATCAAATACCTGATCTATCTGATAGGGGCCCAACCAACGGGTACGTAACTTACCTTTAAAGTCCCTCTTAAACCGTGAATCATACAACAGATCCCAATCTCCTTCTTGGAAGACTTTCTTCTTTATAAATCGATCATGCCACTTAGAGCACTGTTGTTGGATTAGAGTTGTATGATGTACTGCAACTGTGTGCTTCTCATCCAACTCATTGAGCTGATTCAGTCGGTCCCTCTGTGCCTCTGATAAATCAAGGTTTGCTTCCACAACTGTTTTCAAAGTCCTGATTTCAAATTCAATTGGAAAAACAACATTCTTACTGTACACTAAATCATATGGGGAAAAACTAGTGGTGTTACGCCATGTAGTACGATAGGCCCATAGTGCCTCTGGAAGCCTTTCAGCCCAATCTTTATGATGGCTCTTCACTGTTTTTGTCAAAATAGCCTCGATGACCTTGTTTGTACTCTCCACTTGGCCATTGGTCTGTGGATGATATGGTGAGGTTATTCTGCACTGAATATGGAATTTCTGTAATAGTGCTTCCAGCTTGTGATACACAAACTGTGGTCCACCGTCTGTAACGATTTCCTTAGGTATTCTTAATCGAGTAAAAATTTATTCATATAGGAAATCAATCACATCCTGATCATTGGCCTTAACCAAGGCTATGGCTTCTGCCCATTTGGTCATGTAATCTGTGCAAACCAAGATGTGAACTTTCTATTTTGAGGGAGGGTTGATAGGCCCTACAAAATCTAGAGCCCACCTATCAAATGGTTCAACTACAAGCTGTGGCTGCAAAGGCATTTCATCTAATATGTTGGGTTGGCCCATCCTTTGGTAGCTATCACATGCCTGAACATACTTCTTTGCGTCCTTGAATAATGTGGGCCAGAAATAGCCCATTCTCAAAACTTTATGACCTGTCCTTTTGTCAGCAAAATGTCCCCCACAGGGCTCATCATGGCAAGCTTTAAGAATTATAAAGATCTCATCTTCTCTAACACATCTTCTAATCTCTAAATCAAGCCCCATGTAGAAAAGATGGCCATCAATCCAGCAGTACCTAGCACTCTATTGTATGATCTTCTTTTTTTCTCTCTTCAACATATGTGCTGGGAGCTTACCTGCAGCCAAAAAGTTAGCAATATTTGCATACCATGGGAAATGAGCTGATACTGCAAACAAATGTTCATTAGGGAAGGAATCTTCGACTGGTAAATTGTCATCATTGTTAGTAAGTTGAGAAAAAAAATCTGCAACAACATTTTCCTTCCCTGGTCTATCAATAATTGTGATATCAAATTCCTGTAACAGTAACAGCCATCTAGTAACTCTAGCATTCGTGATTGGTTTATTCATTAAATACTTGATAGCGGAATGATCAGTGTGCACAAAAGTAGAATATCCAGTAATATAATGTCTAAATTTGTTGATGGCATAAACAATGGAAAGGAATTCCTTTTTTGTGGCAGTATAGTTTAGTTCAACAGGAGATAAGTTCTTACTACTGTAATAAATTGCATAAGGAGCATTACCTTCCTGTTGTCCCAAAACTGCTCCAATGGCAGTGTCCGAAGCATCTGAAGAAATATGAAAAGGCAGAGCCCAGTTGGGCCCTCATAAGATGGGTGCTGTAGATAGCCTTTTCTTTAGCTCAGTAAATGTTGTTTGGCATGCATCATTCCAGACAGACTATGCATCCTTCATAAACAGAGTGAACAAAGGAGAAGCTAGTTTGGAAAAATTCTCTATGAACCTTCTGTAATAGCCAGCATGCCTCAAGAAGCTACGTACATCCTTCTGTGTTCCAAGAGTTGGTATATTTTCAATTACCTTGATTTTGGATGGATCTACCTGGATACCCTTAGAAGAGATGAAGTGCCCTAGCACTATGCCCTCACTCATCATCATATGGCACTTTTCAGTGCTTAAAGAGAGCTGGCTTTGTTCATAGCGTTTCAAGACCTTTTCTAAATTTTTCAGTGCTTCTTCATAACTATCACCATATGGAGTAAAGTCATCCATAAAAATCTCCATGCAATCATTTACCATTTTCGAAAAGATTCCAATCACTGCTCTTTGGAATGTGGCTAGTGCGTTGCACAACCCAAAAGGAAGTACTCGGTATGAAAAAGTTCCCTAGGGACAGGTGAAAGTGGTTTTGTCCTAGTCTTCTGGAGCAATCTGGATTTGGTTGTATCCACTAAAGCCATCCAGAAAGGAAAAATACTTTTTCCCAAACAAGGTATCAAGGACCTGATCGATGAAAGGTAAGGAGAAGTGGTCCTTCTGCGTTGCTTTGTTCAATTCTCTGTAATCCACGTAGACCCTCCATTTCCCATTCTTCTTTGGCACAATCACGAGTGGAGAAACCCACTCACTGTCTGAAATCGAGTATATAAATCCTGCTTCCAAAAGTTTTTGGATCTCCTCTTTCACTATGTCTCTTAGGTTCGGGTTCATCCTTAGTTTTGGTTGACACACGGGCCTGGAGTCACTCTTAATATAAATGTGATGGGTGCACAGATTGGAAGGAATCCCTTTCATGTCTATGTACTCCCAAGCGAAAGATCCCCTACGTTGTTTCAACAGAGTGACTAGCTATTCCAGCTCGCTAGGCGCAAGATTTGGATTGATATTCAATGTTTTCCCTGGCCCGATTTCTACTGGAACACTCTTCGAATTTTTGAGTACTGGAATTATACTGGCATCACTGACTAGAGTTTCTTTTTTAATATTTTCTTGTTTTGTTGCAACTAAAGTACTGTCCAAGATTTGATAGACATTTTTATTGACTGCCGTGGGCTCACTGATGAAATTATTAATGACATCATCCTATGTTTCATGTTTAAACATTAAGGCTCTCCCTATTGTTAATAATGGCTGCACACCTTCTTCCTCCTCCAAATATGCCCACAATAGAGTTTCAGCTTCTTTGCTTGGTCGAGCTGGAGGGTACAAGGTTAGGCTCTTGATCTCAGTCCCGTATGAAATGGTCATAGATCTTGAACGACAGTTGATACAGGCATCTGCTATGGCCAACCACGGTCTTCCCAGGATCAGTGGGTGTCCCCCCAACTGGGATTTCGACTGTAACACCAAGAAATACGCAGGGTATTCCCACGAGTCAACTAAGATCACGAGGTCATCTAGGATCCCCTCAGGTTTGATCATTGATCTATCAGCAAGTTCCAAAATAGTAGGGGTCGGCCAAAGGTTAGTGAGTCCCAATTTCTTCATGGTCTCTATGGTCATAACATTAATAGTTGCGCTTAAATCTACCAAGGCATTGGGGATTTGTGTGTTCCCTATGTGAACTGTAACAGTCTGGTTTCCAGGGTCATCGTATTTTGCCACAGGGGCCTTCCCCATTATTAATTCGGAAAGTTTTCCCAATACGTGGACAGTGGGAGGGTCCCTGGGCCTTCTTCCTAATTTCTTGACACATAAATCTCTAACAATCTTTGCATAAATGGGCACATCATGGAGGGCCTGTAACAGTGGAAGTTTAACATACAAAATTTTCAATTCTCCTAAGAGATCAAATCTAGGCTGTTCCACTCTTTTCTGCAGGGCCAATCATTCAAGATATGGCAGTTCTCTCATCAACTGTGTAGGCTATGATACATCGTGTGTTACTCTCTGAGTTTCAGCTACTATTTCAGTAGGAGTATCATCATCCTCAATGATGGGGCTTGTTGAATTAACCATATTCTCATAGTGTTGATTCACTCCAGTTTCAATCACTAGGGATGAAACATCCTCAGTGATAATAGGTTCCACTACCCTCCCTAATCGTAATTGTATATCATTGCATGGAATCTGGGTGATGGAATACGCAGGCATGTTGGCAGTCTCAAATTGATGGATTGCTTTATTGTTTGGGTTCGGGTTAGGTTATGCAGGTAGCTATGGTCGAAGTGGTGCATTCATAGGTGCAACATTGTTTTGGAATGGGAGCTGCGGTTGTTGATAATGTTGGTGTTGATACTGTTGAGGAGGATACTATTGATACTGAGTCTGGTGATGGGGAAAGTTATTTCCTTGGTAAGAATTTCTCTAGTTGGAATTCCTAGGAGCTTGATTGTTTGATTGATGTGACCATGGTGTCCATGAGTTAGGATTTTGCATTGAGTTTTGAGATGGATGCCACTAATTGTTAGAATAATGTGAAGGGAATTGTGTATTCATATTATGCATATTGTTCATTCCATTCATATTATTCAGAAAAAATGATGGGTTTGGATTCATACCTTGATTGCGAGGCTGCCATGGTTTCTTCTGTGCCATGAAGTAAGATGGCTCCACATCCGGAATGGATGCCTGTAGGACTGCTTTGACCTTAGGTAATGAAGGACATTCCTTGGTATCATGCTCCAGTTCACATATCCTACATATCTCTGCTTTGTCCAGTGGGCATTCTTTCAATGGGTGCTTTTTCCTACATTTAGGATAGAATACACCAAGTGAAAGGTCTTCTACTACTTGCCTCTGCTTTGCTCTCATGACATCTAAATCTGAGGAAATGGAGCTCATCATGTATGTTTTAAAATTCTCCAGTAAGTTTCCTATTTTTGCTCGAGTGGCCCCTCCACTAGCTGACTTCTGAGTCCTAGTGAAGACATCCTGGTCTTGATCTTTGTCTCGTTTGTTGGTTCCAGAGGATCCCCTTGAGTACCTTCGACAGAATTCAACAATCTTCTCGAAAGGTTCCTTCGAGATGTCCCATTTTCCCAACAAATTCAACATATCAAGGCAGTCTTCTCTAATTCCTCGTAGTAAAATGATCTTGAGCACATCCTTTCCAATTTCAGCGTGACCAAATCTTTGTAAATTGTACAACAATCTTTCCACAAAGTCTTCCAAGCTTTCTTCATCCTTCTGAACCATTTTAAACAACTCCTCCTTTCTATCCCTAGTTCTACAATATTCTTGGTGTTGGGTATGTTATATCTCTTCACATGGTCGCTGCGTGTACAACACGATCCCTACGGCACTAGTGATTCGCCTGCGCCGGGCGCGTCCGGAGGGGGGGGGTTTAGAGGGGGGGGGTAGCCCGACAGGGCCCACCCCCTTCGTTTCGGACCGTTAGGCCCCCGAAGTCCGCGCGGAGCGCAAAATTTTTTTGGGTTGCTTTTTTGCTTTTTCGCGATTTTCGACCCATTGTACTCTAATCTAATTCCGGTAAAAGGAATTAGGGTTGTAACCTAATTCGGGTAAACGAATTAGGGTTTTAGATGCTGCAGAATACCATTTATTGTATTGTAAAATAAACATATAATGAAAAAGGAGCTATGCGGCTCTAAGTTTGGCTGGTTTTTTCCCGGTTAAGGGTTTCCAGGTGAAAATCTCTGTGTAATGTGTGTGCCATTGTGTATTTTCTGTTAATGCTTAAGAATCATATGAGTTTGTACTTCACTGTTAAGGTTTAAAACTTACACTTGGTACTTGGAAAGGAAGGCGTTTTTCATTTGGTCCCAAGTAGTAATGGTCTCACGACCCAGACTCATGAACCAGTGCAGAGCATTTCCCTTCAAGGTGGCTAGAAATAAATTCAGCTTCTGGGAACTATAGGTGTAATCATAACTATGACAGAAGGATATCAAGCTCAAAAAGAAACTCATCAGGATCCTCAGAAGACTTACCATGAAAATTCGGGAGAACTGTTGGTGAGATATTTTTCATGGGAGCTGTTCCAGGTGTCCGGAGGATAGGGAATTCTAATGTAGCCATAGTATTACCAAGCTGATTATTTTCCACTTCTTCTTCCCGGTTCTCCCCATGTTCGTTCTCCCCTTCCCATTCTCTACCAGCCATGGTTCTAGTCCAAAATTCAACAGCTTCCTTTATGCATTCTTCCTTTGCTTTGGCTTCTTCTTCTCTTCTCCTCTCTTCTTCTTGCCTCCTCTCTTCCTCTGCTACTCGGCGAGTCTCCAACCACACTTCTTTAGTAACTTTCGTTCCATTGATATGATAGATTTCCTCTCTATCTGGTGCACCCAAAGCACTTCCCTTATCTTCAGGAGGTTTATTTTCTGCAACAGGAGTTGAAGACTCCGTTGTATTCTCCACTGTTGATGCTGAATTCTCAAGATTGGGAGGAACAAAATTTCCCCTGCTTGTAGATGTCCACTGTGGTCTAGTGGAAGAATCATCTCTAGCAATTATTTCATCAAGGTATGTATGTCTTCCTTGACCTGTATTACGACCTCGACCTCTTCCACCTGCAATGTTAGTATTCAAAGGGGGTTCTTGATTTGTTTTTCTTGTATTCATGCATGCTGTAAATTATTAAACCAAAATGAAATCAAATGAAACCAACTACTAACTTTGTCTATCTATTACCATCCCCGGCAATGGCGCCAAAATGTTGGTCACCCTATATGTCAGTTAATTAAAACTAACACATAGGATGCTCAATATAAATTGTCAAACCCAGGGAGGTGTTTTATTTCAATGGCAATAAGCACAATCTATGCATAAACATGTCAAGCAGTTGATTAACTAAATGAAGATAATGATCCTACCAGTCTGTCCAGCCAAACTCATTCCATAAAGAAAACTAATCTAACTCATACATCTAGGAATTCAATTGCAACGACCTTCCTACAGAAATCAACCTAGCAGTTTATAAAATTAAGAATGAAAGTAAACTAGATTACTTTTGCAAGAAGTTCAATCCTATAATTATCAAACTACAATATTCAATCTTTACCAAAATGATCCATCTAGTAGCTACTGTTAGTCAATCACCATCTACCTATTCTAATAAACCAATTGAAGATACAACAGCAACCCAAATCTAAACATAAGCTTGAACTCTAATTGATAATCACTGGAAATCCTAGAAAGCATAAACAACTGAAAGATATTGGGATTGAGCTTGGCTGTTAAAGATGATTTGAACATACATGCATTAAACTGAACTAACCTACACAATTGACTGTCACACCACTCTGTTACAGATATTCAAGATGCAATCGCGAATTACCAAAATGAATGCTAACCTCTGTTGCAGCTAACAGTAACATCTACAATGATTCCACACCACACAATAGAAATAAAGCTAGATTAACCTACCTACTTAAACCGACTATCTATGTGAGAAGGCGGGCCCTGGACTTCTAACAGAGACGTTGAGAATCACAACAAATTAAGACACAGAAATGAAGAACTCTGCTCTTATATTAATGATGGAAATTGATAGTCTCAGTGCTTTGTTACAGTTTATGCAAATTGCTAATTGTCCAACCCCAGTCTACAAGAGCCTTCTCATATTTATAAATTGAAAGTACAGATCACGATCCACTAAAATCATGCAACAATGAAGATATCTGATCTTAATGCTGCGGAGTTACAGCTAATTGTTACAACCGTATTCAATAAGGCTGTTAATCAGGAAGGATGTTGTTACTCCAGTAATCAATGGATCAACAGATTTGGCAAGCTGGAATGTGACCTGTTTGTTGCAGCTGGGTTTTGTTTCAGTGGGGGCATGTTACAGATTCTCATGGAGGAATGCATTGTCCCTTGGAGTTATGAGGAATCGGGCTTTGAAGAGTAACAGCTGGCGCCATTTGGCTGATACACCTGCACTTTAGACCTTGACTAAATGAAATCACACAGATTATCATAAATCAAGGACTAGGATCCAGAACCTTAACAATCTTAGGCATAAAATAAATAAATCAATAACGAATTATACTTGTCAATATTATTGGTTGATCTGGAGAAAAGGCATATGTATGGCTTATGAAAATAGGATGTAATTAGGGAAAAATGATGTAATGAGGATGGCCAAAAAGGGACATTTCCTGGACCCAACAAGACACACCAATAATGCACATGATGTGAAAAGAATACATATCTTCCAATCTTGCACATCAATAGGTCCTTGATTCTAATTGTCAAATTTAGTCAAACTATGAACATTTCTAGTGCAGATATCTTTTGTGACTTTTGCATTTTGCTTTATCACTTTGGTGCGATTTGTATCATTCTATGTTTGACTGATTTTAATAAATAGTCTATTATGTCTTTTCCATTCATAGGCCCCAATCTTTCTAAGCATTGAAAACAGTAAACATGATTGTGGATTTGACAAAAAAAACACAAAATCACTATCTTTGAAGGAGGATGGATATTTGGAAGCAATTAAATCAATTGCATGGAATCCAGTGCAACAAAAAACACCTCCATCGCCATGATCCCCTTCTCCTTCCCAAATGGCATATTTTCTTACTAAAAATGAGGCCAATGTGATGTCAACGTGGGAAAATTAGATTCCTCCAAGGGAAACAAGTAGGGTTGATATGACCCAAATGTAGGAGAATTAGAGTCTTCTAAATGAAAAAAACTGAGCCTATATGACCCAAGTGCAGGAGTATCAGAGCCCTCTAATGGGAAAAAATGGGGTTGATATGATAGATGCGGGAGAATCAAAGTCCTCTAAGGGAAACAAATGATGCGGATATGACCCAAATGCAGGAGAATCGAAGTCCTCTAAGGGAAAAGAAAAGGGCCAATATGATACAAATTAAGAAACATTATATTCCTCTAAAGGAATCAAATGTGGTTGATATGACCCAAATGAAAGAGAGTTAGAGTCCTCTAAGGGAAAAGGGGGGACAATATGACCTAAATACAACAGAATCAAAGTCCTCTAAGGGAAATAAATAGAGGTAGAGAAGTTAACATCTGGTGAAGAAGACAAAATAATGGTACTCTTGTTTGCTTGTGCACAGGTCTCAGTGAAACGAACTCAATTGACAAGAAGATTATGGAAAAAGAGGTAGAGTTGGGAAATAGTACCATAATTTTAAAAGAGAATTCTAGTGTTGAAATCCTGAAGGAAAACAATGTGATGTATAAAAAAGAAAACAAAATTTTGGGATTGGGGAAGAGACTACAAGAATTACAAGAAGAAACCAGTGCTCATGGGTCCTCTTCAACTGGATTTTGGCCAAAAGATGATGAATATTATCCGCTTGACAAGGAGAATTTGACTCCTCTAGTTTCAGGTAAAGTATCCAAGGAAAAAATAGAAAATTGTAGTAGAATAGGTCAAGTGATGCATACTAGAAATAATACAGAGAGAGTACCATTTCAATCTCTTTCCCAAGACTCAAAGGCCAATGGCATACTACTCGTGAGTGTCTTCTTGAAGAATTCATAAAAGAGTATTGAAAATAATCGAGCTTTGCACTTGTCTGAGGTATTATTCAACTCATTTCTTGTTGGAGCATTATAATCATGTGTATTAAATATGCTATGCCATTTGGCATTTTTTAATGCTCATTTTGTAATGTTCTTGGTATAGAAGAATCCATAATTGTTTATGAGGCCTCCTTCAAACTTAAACTCTTATGGGAAAACTTGTTTGATGTTAAGCCATAAATGTGGGCACATTCCCCCCTATATTGTGGTGCATTACATTATTTTTTATGTCGACTTTTGGTCCATTAGTTGTAATTGTCATTAGTATGGTTATATTAGTTACATCGACTTGGTTCAGGTAGTTGGATTTGTACCTCTTAGTCTCCTATATATAGGGAGGAGACCTTTTCATTTGGAGTATCTTTCTTGTCTTGTCTTGTGTACTTAGTACATTGTATAAGGAGGATGCCCCATTGAAGAGGCTTGATATTCATATATTTTATTCATTAAAGTCATGGAGTACTCTTATTTATCTATTTCTACTCTTTTCATGCTCTTTTTGGAAATTTGGTGCATAACATTTGGTATCAGAGCTCTTTCCTTGGGTCTGGTTTCTTCAAAACAAGTCATTGTGGAATTTTTACTATATTTTTTTTTTCTACAAGGTTTCAAACAACAAGGCTTGGAACCCACCTAGAAAACAAGGCAAACTATTTGTGCTATAATTTTCAGATCTTGACTCCTTACAGAGAGACTAATGTTCATTCTTCTAACCCACCTCAAAGGTTGACACCTCAACAACTAGATGAAAGCAGAGGAAAAGGCCTATGCTTTAATTGTGATAACAAGTATAATAGGGGACATAAGTGTGGTGAAAAGAAATTATTCTACATAGATTGTGAAGAGGAAGAACCATCTCCAGATGAAGAAATAGAAGATACTACTTCATAAGAGATTACTCCCACCATATCCTATCATGCATTTGTTGGAATTAACACTCCCAAACTCTCAAGATCGAAGGATTTATCAAAAAGAAAAAGTTCACAGTGTTGATTGATTATGGTAGTACTCATAATTTCATTCATTATAAATTAGCAAAAGTTCTCAATTGATTTGTATGTCCAACACCAGAGTTTCAAGTAATGGTTGTAGATGGAGGAACTATCAATTCCTCAGGGAAATGCCATAATATAAATCTTACTATGGGGTATATGTATTGAATAGTCCAATGATTTCTATTCCAATGGGTGGTGCTAATGTTGTCTTAGGAGTTCAATGGTTATAGTCATTGGGAACCATGGTTTTTAATTTTCAGAATCTTTTCATGAATATTTTATGGGAAGGAAAGGAATATGAGTTAAAAGGTATCATAGGGAAACCAAGCAAGGTGATAAGCTCTAATGGTATGACAAAATTGATGAACAGTGGACATCAAGGTGTAATTGCACAATTATTCCCATTAGATGTTCAAACATCTAAGCCTCATATTTCTCCAGATCTCCAAAGGGTCATTAATAAGCATTCCAAGGTATTTGAAGATGTTCCAAAAGGTATTCCACCTGTTTGAGATTTTGATCATGCTATTCACTTAATTCCAGGAACTGTTCCTCCTAACATCGGACCTTACAGATACCCCTATGGCCAAAAGAGTTAAATTGAGCATATGGTTGAAGAAATGTTAGAGGTTGGAAAAATTAGGCCTAGCCAAAGTTCTTACTCTACACCAGTAGTAAAGGTACACAAGCCGGATGGAGCATTAGAGCAAATTTGGGGTCTAAAATGGGACTCATAAGAATATGAGCCACCTCGTAAGAAAATGAGCCACCTCGTAAGAAAAAAATCCATTGAATTCAAGAACCAATAGAATTTCAAGAAAAGAATCAACCATAATGGTTGACATGGCATATTTGTCATTAAAAAACCTACTTTTTTAATTCGTATTTTCAACATGTCTCCCTATAATTTTACTAAAATTTCGAGCGGGAGCACTTTTTAGATGTGGAATTAAATTCTACTTCCAACATGTACCCACACTACATACTTTTGAGGCACCCCACCCCACAACAAATGAGAAATACATAAAAAAAACGGTGTTGCTTTAAGTAACCCATTTTTTTTTTATGTATTTCTCGTTTTTTGTTGGGTGGGGTGCCTCAAAAGTATGCAACATGGGTACTCATTGGGTGCAGAATTTAATTCTGCATCCAACAGATGCTCTCGCTCGAAATTTAAGGAAAATGATAGGGAGATATGTTGAAAATACAAAGCGAAAATGTAGTTTTTTCTCTTTTCCTCCAAACTTCATAAATATTATTTTAACTATTATTTTATTATTTTCCTTAGGAGGCCCATTTTAGACCTCAAATTTTCTCTAATGCATTGCATATGTGTCCAGATTATAGAGAGCTCAACAAGATCACAATTAAAGATAAGTTTCCCATTCCTGTCATTGATGAATTGTTAGATGAATTACAAGGAGCAATTTTCTTCACAAAGTTGGATCTTCGTTCCGGGTATCATCATATTAGAATGAAGAATCAAGACATCTTGTAAATAACACTCAAAACTCAAGAAGGTCATTATGAATTTCTGGTCATGCCATTTGGTCTCACGAATGCGGCTTCCACATTTCAAGGTTTAATGAATTCCATTTTCAATCATGTCCTTAGAAAATTTGTTTTAATATTCTTTGATGATATACTAATCTATAGAAAGTCTTGGGAAGAACATGTTCAACACGTTGACAGGGTACTACAACTACTAAAATACCAACAACTATATGCAAAACCTTCCAAATGTTTCTTTTGGGTGAAGGAGGTAGAGTATTTGGGTCATATTGTATCTCATGAAGATGTCAAGGTAGACCTTAACAAAATTAAAGCCTTGATAGATTGGCCGATTCCCAAAACCCTGAAGAATCTTTGAGGATTCTTAGGTCTGATAGGGTACTACCGCAAGTTTGTTTGGAACTATGGAAGAATAGAAATGCCTCTAACAACATTATTGAAGAAATATGCATTTTCTTGGACTCCAGAGGCAACTCAAGCTTTTGAACAACTTAAAGAGGCAATGTGCAAAGATCCTATTTTGGCCACACCAGAATTCACAAAAAACCTTTATTGTGGAATGTGATGCTTCAGGAAATGGCAATGGTGTTGTTCTAATGCAAGGACGCCCACTTGCTTTCACAAGTCATCCAATCAAGGGAAAGAAATTACAAAATTCCATTTATGAGAAGGACATGTTGGAAATACTACATGCTCTTAAGAAATGATGTCCTTACTTAATAGGTAGGCACTTCAAGGTAAAAAAAAATCATGATAGTATTAAATACTTCCTGGAACAAAGACTATCTTGGGAAGAGCAACATAAATGGGTAACTAAGATGTTGGGATATGACTTTGAAATCGTCTATCGAAAAGGGAAAAAAAATGTGGTGGCAGATGTGCTCTCTAGAAAAGATGAAGATGTTGGGGCATTACTTTGTGCAATTTCCATTCTACAACGAGCTTGGGTAGTAGGAGCAAGGGAAGAATGAAAAAATGACCTATCTGTGTGGATGCTCATTGAAAATATACAAAACAATCCTAGTGTATCAGATACTTTTGTGTGGAAAAAAAATTTCACTATGGTATAAGGATCGCTTATATTTATGCAAAAAATCCCAAATGAAAAAAGGTCTTCTTGGAATTACACAACTCTCCTATAGGTGGGAACTCTGGATTCCTTAAAACTTACCACAAGAAGGAATTTTTTTGGCAAGGTCTTAATTCTGATGTTCAAATGTTCATGGTCGAATGTTTGGTTTTTCAACAAAATAAGGGTGAAGCAATTTAGACCCTAGGAATTCTACAACCATTAGACATACCTTGCCAACGCTAGGAGGAAGTCTCAATGGATTTTATCATAGGTCTACCCAAGTCAAAAGGAAAGAATTTTATTATGGTGGTTGTTGATAGACTCACGAAGTATGCACATTTTTGTGACTCTCTCACCCTTTTAATGCAAGTATAGTAGTTGCAAATTTTATGGAAACTGTTCAAAAGTCATGGAAATCCGAAGATTATTGTAAGTTGTAGAGATCCAATTTTCACTGAAAAATTTTGCACTGAATGATTTTCTTGTTTGAGTACCCAATTGACTCATAGTTCATCTTATCATCCTCAATCTGATGGGAAAACTGAGATAGTGAACAAATGTGTGGAAGGCTATCTTTGTTGCTTTGCATCTGATAAACAAACACAGTGGGTGAAATGGTTGTCTTTGGCATAATGGTGGTACAATACTTCCTTCCATACATCATAAAAAATGTCCATTTATGGCACTTTATGGGTATCGACCTCCATATATCACATCTCCCTTAAAAGGAAAATCTAAATTTCAAGCTATGGAAGATCACATAGAGCATTAGCAATAAGTTCTCCAGATACTTAAGGACAACATGGCTGTGTCAAAAAACAGGATGAAACAACAAGTTGATCAACATCGTAGTGAAAGGAGTTTCGAAGAAGGGGATTAGGTATTTATGAGGCTACAACCTTACAAGCAGATGTCCCTCAAGCAACTAAATAAGGACAATAAATTAGCACCTAAGTATTATGTTCCTTATAAAGTGTTGTAGAATATTGGTAGTATGGATTACAAATTGGAGCTCCCATCATCTTCAAGAGTACATCCATTTTTTCATGTTTCGTGCTTAAAGAAGGTAATAGGAGACAAGATCCCAATTCAAACCATATTTCCGGAGCTTGATGAAGAAGGAAAAGTCATATTGGAAACTAAACAAATCACTGAAACAAGGACCAAACAACTATGAAATCGAGCTATTACTGAGTACCTCATCAAGTGGAAGAAATTACCTATTGAAGATTCAACATGGGAAGATGAGTCCTTCATACATAGGAATCCACAACTAATCAAGCGTTGATGACAACACTTGTATTAAGGGGAAGGGCATGTTAATCCCTAAATGTGGGCACATTCCCCCCTATATTGTGCTGCATTACATTAGTTTTGATGTCATATTTGGTCAATTAGTTGTAATTTTCATTAGTATGGTTATATTACTTACATCGTCTTGGGTCGGTTAGTTGGAATTGTACCTCTTAGTATCCTATATATAGGATGTTAATTTTTGAGTATTAATTCAATATACTCTAGGATCTTTACTGAGAGAATAACATGTACAACATATAAATCATATCAAGCATGTAGCAAGCATATCAACCAATCACATAAGACAATGAACACAGAGAGTTTCACTGGGGAAAACCATAAAGGTGAAAAACCCCACAATTTCCTCAGAGATAGAGAGAGCAATGATACAACCAAAGTACAAGAGATAGTCTTCCACTAGCAGCTCCTCCTCCTCCTCAACTAGTACGCCACTTTCCGAGTGATGTAGAGTGAGATAATGAGATGATCAAATAGAGATCTTCCGATCTCTATTTATACTAGTTCTATGTTGCCTAATAAACCTATGGGGCCGAGTTGTCTAAATTAGCCTAATAACCCCGGGTTACATTATATCGGGCCGACCCCTCTACTAGGTGGTCTAATAACCCATTAGCAAGTTACACTACTTGCGACACTTGTCAATACAAATGACGACACTTCCATATAGAGGAATAATACATCTCTATAGGAGTACAATAATATATAGATGAAATACATTCCAAAGTTACATATACATCAACATAGGAATGAGACATTTTCATGTGGAGTATCTTGTCTTGTCTTGTCTTGTCATATGTACTTAGTACATTGTATAAGGAGGTTTCCCCCTCGAAGAGGCTTGCTATTCATCTATTTTCTTGATTAATGTCGTGGAGTACTCTTAGGCTTATTAAGTGGAATTGTTTTTTAGATCCAGTGAAGTTCAAGAATATAACTGAAGCACATACGTTGGTTTTTTCTATTACATGAACATGTGATGGTTTAGTATAGGTTGTGTCTAACAAGATCAATAATTACATTCGTGTGTTGTTAATTGAATTTTGAATATAGGACACCACTCATATGATCCATTGATTTAAAATTTCATGTTTCTTAGTTACTGTAATTGAGGAAGTATGCAATTGAAGTGGTGATTTGTATATGACTCATGACACTCCACATATTTGACATGATTTAAAGATAGAATGTTTCATGTTTTATATCTATGAGCAATGATGAATTCGGTTTTGTTTCTCTCCTAATGATTAGGAAAAAAACTCCATAATTTATTAAATTGAGATGCTTACTTTCAAGGTATTGCTTTGTTATGCAACTTTTTGTTGGGTATTTGATTTATTTATGTCAATTGGGTCTAACCCTAATTATTGTGGGATGGAGCATTAACCTTCCCACCCATGTTCTATTTATGTAAATGATGTATATTTTTGTAATGGCTTCAAGCCTTTTCGTTTCCCTGGATTTTACTCTAAATAATCTAAAATTTACCATAGATACTATCTGTATTTGAAAAATTTTCCGTGAAATTATTTCCTTAATCATGTAATATTAGTCAATTTTTTTTGTCCCTTTCTTTTGTCAGAGAAGGTGTTATATTTATTAATTAACAAAACAGAGTACATCTGTAATATCCCGATTTTGACCCTATTGCATTAAAATTGCAAATGATGTAAATATCATTATTAAATCATGGTGAGGAGCTCAAGGCCAAGGCCCCTCCATCGGCTTATCATTTTATGTATTGACAATTAAAAATAGATTCCTATGGTTCTTGTGATAGACAAGCACAATGTAAATTAAGACATCATGTAAATATGAATTTTAATGAAATACCCACAACTAGCTAGCAACAAGAGATGGGGGCATGACTTCACAAGGAATAGGGGGGGAAAATATTCAAACCCTTGAGCCAATAAAATCAATCCATGTGTCAATGAGAAAACCCATAAACCCTCAACTACCCTTTTTGTCTTATGCAC
Source organism: Larix kaempferi (assembly GCA_027924585.1). Lineage (NCBI taxonomy): Eukaryota > Viridiplantae > Streptophyta > Pinopsida > Pinales > Pinaceae > Larix > Larix kaempferi. Next base: position 282,374 of record BSBM01000893.1, read on the forward strand.
CCAATCATTTAATTCTTCCAAGAGTTGGTTGGGGTAGTTAATGCCTTGGGAATGGAGAGGTATGGAAACCAATTTCATGCATGGGCAAGCCATCAATTTGGAAAATCGTATTTTTTATTCCTGGGAAAGAAAACACCCATGAAATTGTGCCCAAAGCCATTCTTCACCCATGGCCTTTTCTCTCTCACGCAATCTGAGCTAGCTGGCACTTTCTCCTTCACGTTTTCCATCGTTTTCCTGCATTTTCCATGGCTGGGAACTCGTTTTTGTATTACACATTGGTTGGGAGGAAGAGAGTCATGATTTGGGGGTTTATGGAGGCTGTTTTTGCCCATTGAATACCCACAAACGTTTTCTAAAATCGATTTGCTCTCCCATGGCTGAATTCCCCATCTACCAATTCGTTTTTGGTTGCCCACGTTTTTATGAAGCTAATGGAAACCCCATTTTAGGCATCCCACTATAAAAACGTTTCCTTTCATGCCCAACACTTGTGATTTTGCTGTTATGAGCATCCATGTTTTGGTTTGAACCTGTGAGCAAGAAATTTGGAGTGGAAGTGGACCAAAACTGGCTTGATAAACCTAGTGAGGAGGGTAACCTCTCAAGAAGATCAAAAGGGCTGGATACTCTTCTATGCACACCTGGAAGAACACTAGAATGGGAGGTATGGCCTGAGGGACTGTGTAGTAGTGAAGGGAATACTTCCTTGTGCCAGGTGTGTAGGTACTGTGGGGACCAAGCTAGATCGATCTTTTAGAGGGCATCCATATCTTTGTGGTTGAGCCCACTAGCTTAGCAATTCTTCCTTTCCATTGCCTTAGTAGCCTGATAAACCCAACTGTGGATTGGCTTGGATGATTTTGGTGTATTTTGGCTATGTGTGAGTTTGTTGTTCCCTTTTTCCTGGTAGAAATCATGCCCAGCTCGGGGGTGGCCATTGTGTTGAAAGATTGATGAGCACAACTGGCCTATGGTTGGGTTGAACGTTACAGTTGCATAGCTAGTTGCTCGGGACTACTTCATTTCAAGATAAGTACTCTCTTTTATAAATCCTGTAATGTGTTTATTTAATGGCTGTCATGAAAATGTTGAATGTATGTTAGATATTTAGATGATTTTAATTCCACTATGTTTCTACAATATGCATATATATGTGTCGTTTTTTATCAATGATTTTTACTTAATAATCATGGGGATAGATGACCAGTTTTAGTGTCATGTTCTCTCCCTGGCTCGGTTTGATGGGAGGGGACTTGACAACATCTTGCAATCTATGGCATGGAGCCAAAGTTGGAGCATGCAAATCGATCCTCCCTATACATAGCAAAGTATATTCAACATATATGCTTTGGTTCCAATTTCAAGAGAGTCAATATATTTTTTTAATGTTGACATCTTATAACACTAATGTTGACATGGTCAAAATTGAGTCAACAATCATATTATTTGGTTGGTGGGATGGATCTCCCCTTATTTGAAACATTTTCCAATGGAACATAAATTAGGTTCTCTTGGGGAAAAGGATTTTTTGACACTATAGGTTGAGACAGGTTTCTCATATTAGGATTTTACCAGCTTCAACATAGAAGTTCCTAAATCTTAAGGTGAATTTGGGTATAATGGTTCCCTATTTAAATGGAACATGGTTGGTTGAGTTTAAAACTATTTGAATTTCCTTGCCTGGTTTATGGTTGAGTTTGATTGTTGTTTCCCCTAGCATTAGGAGGAGTTCCCATGTCACAGTTCTTTCCGTTGCCCCTGTTTTGGTTTATTAGTAATATTTTGAACTTTGCTTTGATTTCTTGATCTTATTCCCTTGGTTCTAATGTGAATTACTATTTTTTTCCTTGATGCGGTTGTTGGGAAGGAGGAGCCCAAAACATATTAATATTAGATGGGGCCAAGGTGTTAAGGGTGAATTGGTTCCCTTAAAAATAACTCGATGGTTGTGCGGCAATTTGGAGTGTAAAGTGAGGAAATATTGTAATGGAAATCATGGCCTCAAAAGGAAAACATTTGGCCAAATTAGTTCATTCCATATGCTATCGAGCCAAATTATGTGGAACCTATAAGTCCATCAACTACATGGGATGCCCCCTTCACAAAAGGTGTAGATGCATCTGATATGATTGCAACTAAGTAGAATGATTGGGAATAGATAAGGTCCAACTCTTTCTCCCTAAGGATCACTTCTTATTTGGTTTGGTGACATGCCAAAGTGACATGTTTGGAAATAAGAGGAAGAAGGTATTTCATAAACCATCTAAAATTATGGGGTTTTAATGGGATCTTACATAATGCATGGATTGGATACAACTACAAAGAAGGTAAATTGATATCTTGTGTGAGAATGGTAGTTGGAAATGTTAGTTTTTGTACCTAGGGAAGTGTTCCCCAGGTGACATTTGCCTAAGTCACTTAGAAGGGGGAAAAAGGTGATCCTCACATTAAATGCACTTAATGAGACTTTATAACATTGAAGTCACTTTTTGATAAATTTAAGTGGGTGAGTGAAATTAATAATTTATGAGAAATAAATGGAGCATTTAATTTCAACCGTAGATCTAAATCTATCTCATCCATTGGATTAGGGAAACCCTAGGGTTTGATAAAAAAAGTATGAGGGAGGCATTTTGAGCTCACTTTTGAGAGATTCAAGTGGAGAATAGAGAGAGTAAGACAAGAGAGCATTGGCACGATTTTCGAGGAAGGGGTTTGAGGAAGTTTCCAGCTACACAGAAATCGAGAAAGCAACATCATTTTAGCATTGCACAAATCCCGAGGCAGTCCCAGTTTGCACAGAAATAGAGGGATCATACTACAGCATTTAATGCTGTCTATACAACATGATTTTCAAGGAGTTTGCTGGGCACATTTCCCGAGGAGTGAGGCACGAATTTCTATGCATAAATCTAGGCACGCATTTATAGAAAGTACAGGCATAGATTTCTAGAATCTGTACAGTCTATACGGACTGTACTTTTCTGCACAAATTTCAAGATAGTTTGCTGCACGGTTTTCAAGAAGATTGGCACAATTTTTGAGGTGTTATTTTTGCACAGAAATCGAGACAGTTTTGTGGCACATAAATCGAGGCAGTGAGGTTCAGAAATCAAGATACAGTTGGCACAGAAATCAAGGCAGAACTTAGGGTGACTTTTGGTTGGTCAGATAAGTACATTTTTTCTTGTAATATTTTGTACTGAAATATTTACTGAAGAAATACAATCTCTCTCTCTCTCTCTAACTGGTATTCCACGTGGGGGTTTTTCTAGGGCACAGTTGCCAAAAATTTATGAGTCTCTATCTTTTATGGTGTGCATGTTAAAATTGTTTTTCTGCCTATTAGTATGAATTTACAGCGTGTTTAATTGTTGAAGAAAAATTCATAAGTAACTTTTAGCCTGTGCAAAACCAGCTAGAAGTGAAAACCACTGAAATGTTAACATAAACCAACAAGCAGTGAACTCAGGAAAATTTAAATGGTATCAGAGCGAGGTGGCGGAAAACAGTGATATTTTGCAGACACACAGAAATTTCCAGAACTCAGAAATTTTTAGTATTTTCTTCTGTTAGTGAACAACACTTTGTTGGGTTGGCTGAAAGATGGCTACAGGACTTAGGTTGGAGGATAGGCTGAATGGGACAGTGAACTTTGTGCCATGGAAGGCCGGAATTTTATTGATATTAGAGGAGAATGAACTATGGGAGGAGGTGGTTAGGAATACTACAACAAAACCAGTTCAGATCCCCACTGCTACAGATGCAACAACACTATTAGCCTTCAACAAGAAGGACTATAAAGCTAGGAGGATAATCCTTGATGCAGTTAAAGACCACATAATCCCTCACATTTCAAGCAACACTAGGGCACACTTTATGTGGACAGCTTTGACCAGTTTGTATGAGAGTACCAATGAGAACCAGAATATGGTTCTCAAGGAGAAACTCAAGAGTATAAAGATGAATGGAGGAGAGGGAGTGACAGCATACCTTACCAGGATATCTGCAGTTCGGGATGAACTGGCAGCGGTTGGGGAGGTGGTATCTGCTACTGAGCTTGTACATACAGCAGTGAATGGGGCTTCAAATCCCTGGGGTGCATTTGTGCAGGCCATAGTGGGTAGAGAGAACCTACCGTCTTGGGAGAGACTGTGGGATGAATTTGTGCAGGAGGAGACCAGGAGAGGTCTCGTACAGGGTAGTTCATCACAGAGTGGGGTAGATGAGGAGGACGTGGCATTGACAACAAAGGGGAAGAAGAAGAAGGGTCCCAAGAAGGGTGGGACCAAGTAGTAGCAACAACAGGGTGGGAAGAAGAAGGACTTGAGTAAAATCAATTGCTATGGTTGTCAGACTTTTGGGCACTATGCTTCACAGTGTCCAAACAAGAAGAATAAGAAGGGATAGCAGACAGCAGCCTCAGCAGAGGTTGATGACTTTGGAGATAGGTTTCAGAGGGAGTTTTCCCTATATGTTGGACACATTAAGAGAGAGAGAGTCTCTTTAGCCACTAGCACAGATATGGATATGGAGATTGAGCATTCATTGTTGGTAGGCCATCAGGCGAGTCCATCCACCCTAGTACTTGGTACATTGATAGCAGAGCCTAGAGCCACATGACTGGAGCTCGAGAGATGTTCTCCGAGCTATCATAGACAGGTAGAGATGTGGAGGTTGTACTTGGTGACAATACCATTGTTAGAGCAGTTGGTCGGGGGACCATTACATTTCAGAGGGAGTCTATGAGTCCCATGATTATGAGGGATGTGTTGTATGTCCCTGGGCTGAAGAAGAACCTTGTTTCAGTTTCCACTATTGAGGACAGGGGTCTTGGGGTGTGTTTCTCAGATGGGAGAGTGCAGGTTTTCCCCAGGACTACAGGTGTATCTACCCCCATGGACATTGGGGTTAGATGTGGAAAGCTATACACGCTATTGTTTCAGCCGCATCACGCTCTAGCACACAGCAATAGCAGTGAGCTATGTGAGCTATGGCATTGGAGGATGGACCACCTACATTACCCAACTCTGAGATTGTTGAGGAGCATGGTTACAGGTTTACCCGAGTTCAGCACTGAGCAGAGTGATGTGTGTAGGGGGTGTGCTTTGGGAAAGTGCACCAAGACTGCTTTTCCAAGCAGTGACACGAGAGCAACAAGAGTGCTTGACTTGATCTATTCAGATATTTGCAGTCCTATGTCATTAGTCTCTTTGACTGGTTTTGAGTACTACATCATCTTCATTGATGACTACTCCAGGAAGACCTGGATCTACTTCTTGAGGAGCAAGAAGTCACCCTTATTTTTGAGTGTCTTCCAAGGGTTCAAAGCCCTTGTGGAGAAGCAGGCAGGGAGGAAGATTCGGATGTTGAGATCGGACAATGAGGGTGAGTATACCTCCAAGGAGTTTGATGCTTTTTGCAGACAGGAGGGTATACAGAGACAGCTGACAGTTCCCTACACTCCTGAGCAGAATGGAGTAACAGAGAGGAAGAACAGGTCGATTGTGGGAGCAGCAAGAGCGATGCTTCATGATTAGGGGTTACTGTTCTTTCTATGGGCAGAGGCATGCATCACTGTAGTGTATCTGCAGAATAGGAGTCCTCACCGTGCTTTGGGGAGGGAGACTCCAGAGGAGATGTACACAGGCAAGAAGCCTGAGGTGAGCCACTTCCGCATATTTGGTTCTTTGACTTACTCTCACGTCCCTTCTGAGAAGATGATGAAGTTTGAGCCCACTGCTGAGAGAGGCATATTTGTGGGATATGATGAGACTTTGAAGGCCTATCGGCTTTTCCTACCTGGCCATAAGAGAGTTGTTGTTAGGCGAGAGGTGAATTTTGATGAGGAGAGAGCCTTTAGGAAGTCGAGAGAGATAGACAACGGGAGCCACTAGCTCCCACACCTTAGTTGACACAGGATTCTTCGATACAGGTTTCAGGTCCACAAGTTTCTGGAGTGACTGGATCATAGAGTACAGGCATAGCTTCTATAGGTTCAGTGGTTCAGGTGATAGGTACTTCAGGGACAGGTTCAGGGATAGGTACAGGTTCAGGTTCACAGGTTACAGGTTCTTCAGGGACTGGTTCATTAGTCATTGGTCCTCGGGGTGTTGGACCTTCTGCTTCTGGGAGTTCCTCAGATGAGGATAGACCAGTTTGGGAGGATCCTTTAAGGAAGAGGAAGCCTAAGTGGCTTCAAGACACCTTGAAGGAAGCAAAGGAATTTGGTAGACCCTAGGAGGAGATCAGGATAGTAGTGATGCCAAATAGATTGGGGATGGCTCTTGTTGCGAGTCTTCGTGACTCTGAGCCTTCCACATTTGAGGAGGATTCTCAGCATCAGGTATGGAGAGATGCCATGATGGAAGAGTACCATTCCATCATGAAGAATGATGCTTGGGAGATAGTGTTGAGACCTGAGGGGAAGTCAGTGGTGACTTCCAAGTGGCTTTACAAGATAAAGCATGCTGCAGATGGCAGTGTAGAGAAGTACAAGGCTCGGTTTGTGGCTCGGGGGTTTTCACAGGTTGAGGGAGTTGACTATGATGAGACTTTTGCACCAGTTGCTTGGTATTCTTTCATCAGAGCAGTGATATCTATAGCAACATAGATGGGTTGGAAGATCCACCAGATGGATGTGAAGAGTGCATTTCTCAATTGTCTTCTGTAGCAGGAGGGGTACTTAGAGTAGCCACAGGGATTCAAGATTCATGGGAGAGATTCTCATGTGTGCAGGTTAAGGAAAGCCTTGTATGGACTGAAGCAAGCTCCTAGATCTTGGTACTCCAGGATCGATGCATACTTGACTTTGATGGGCTTTCAGAAGAGTGAGGCTGATCCCAACCTTTACTACGTTGTGGTTGGTGGAGATCCTCTAATTCTTCTGTTATATGTTGATGACTTGTTTATCACTGGAGAGGAGCATCTCATTGCACATTGCAAGAGAGATCTTGCAGCTGAGTATGAGATGACTGATATTGGGCTAATGCATTACTATTTGGGGATGGAGGTTTGGCAGGAGCCTGGACATATTTTCCTGGGACAGGGGAAGTATGCAGTTGATATTTTGAGGAGATTTCGGATGGTGGACTGTAGGCCTATGTCTACACCTATGATCACCAACTGGAAGCAACTCCATACTTCAGAGGGTAAGTTGGTGGATCCTACACTTTACTGTCAGCTCGTTGGATCATTGATGTATCTGGTAAACACCAGGATAGACTTGTGTTTTACAGTGAACACTCTTAGCCAGTTCATGGTGGAGCCTAGGAGTGTACATTGGATTGCCGCAAAACATGTGCTGAGATACCTAGCAGGCACAGTGGACTATGGTTTGGACTACAGGGGTTTGGGTGGAGTCAGCTTGGTTGGTTTCACAGATTCAGACTGGGTAGGTTGTGTGAGGGATTGGAAGAGCACTTTTGGTTGTTGTTTCAGTTTGGGCTTGGTAGCAGTGTCGTGGTTCAGCTGGAAACAGAAGTCCGTTGCATTGAGTTTTGTCGAGGTTGAGTATATGGTAGCTAGTCAGGCTACTTGCGAGGCACTGTGGCTTTGCAAGATGTTGGTAGATTTATTTGATTAGTAGCTTAGACCTACGGTGATCTATTGTGACAATCAGAGTTTCATTCAGCTCTCTGAGAATTCGGTGTTCCATGACAGGTCAAAGCACATTGAGATCAGGTACCATTTCATTCGAGACTACGTCCAGAGAGGAGCAGATGAGTTGCAGTATATATCCACTGATGAGCAGGTAGTAGATATCCTAACGAAGTCTTTGGGGAGGGGGAAGTTTGTCTTCTTCAGAGATAAGTTGGGAGTGGTGCATAACACCTTCCTCAGTAAGAGGGAGTGTTATTTTTTGTACCTAGGGAAGTGTTCCCCAAGTGACATTTGCCTAAGTCACTTAGAAGGGGGAAAAAGGTGACCCTCACATTAAATGCACTTAATGAGACTTTATAACATCAAAGTCACTTTTTGATAAATTTAAGTGGGTGAGTGAAATTAATAATTTATGAGAAATAAATGGAGCATTTAATTTCAACTGTAGATCTAAATCTATCTCATCCATTGGATTTAGGGAAACCCTAGGGTTTTATCAAAAAGTATGAGGGAGGAATTTTGAGCTCACTTTTGAGAGATTCAAGTGGAGAATAAAGAGAGTAAGAGAAGAGAGCATTGGCATGATTTTTGAGGCAGGGGTTTGAGGAAGTTTCCAGCTGCACAGAAATTGAGACAACAACATCATTTCAACATTGCACAAATCCCGAGGAAGTCCCAGTTTGCACAGAAATCGAGGGACCGTACTGCAGCATTTAATGTTGTCCGTAAAACACGGTTTTTGAGGAGTTTGCTGGGCACATTTCCTAAGGAGTGAGGCATGAATTTCTATGCAGAGATTTGGGCATGCATTTCTAGAAATTACAGGAACAGATTTCTAGAATTCGTACAGTCTGTACGGACTGTACTTTTCTGCACAAATTTTGAGATAGTTTGCTGCACGGTTTTCAAGAAGATTGGCACAATTTTCAAGGTGTTATTTTTACACAGAAATCGAGATAGTTTTGTGGCATAGATATCGAGGTAGTGAGGTTCAGAAATCGAGATACAGTTGGCACAAAAATCAAGGCAAAACTCAGGGTGACCTTTGGTTGGTCAGATAAGTACATTTTTTACTGTAATATTTTGTACTGAAATATTTGTTGAGGAAATACAATCTCTCTCTCTCTCTAACTGGATTTTCCCGTGGAGGTTTTTCCAGGGCACATTTGCCAAAATTTTTTGAGTCTCTATCTTTTATGGTGTGCATGTTAAAATTGTTTTTTTGTTTGTTAGTATGATTTTACAGCGTGTTTAATTGTTGAAGAAAAATTCATAAGTAACTTTCAGCCTATGCAAAACCGGCTAGAAGTGAAAACCACTGAAATGTTAACATAAACCAGCAAGTAGTAAACTCAGAAAAATTTACAGGAAATGGGTAGTGAAATCAATACCAATAGTAGTAAAAGTATTGTAGGAATTTTTTAAAAAGGTCAATGTACCATTTGATCAACATGCCTTTGAGAATTCTTTATATGACCACTGATTGAATTGGGTCCTCAATGGTGTTGAGGGCTGATTACCATAGGTGAAAAGGACTTGTGATTAGTAACATCTTGACTTGGTTTTCCTTCAAACTTAAGAATGTTTGAAGCTAACTTGGTAAGCATGGTAGTCCAATTTGTATCATGTTAAATATGGTCATTCATTATTGTTGATGGTCAAAATAATTCAAACTAAGAACCAACTCTCTCTCTCTATCTCTCTCTCATGGGCTAGGCAAGAGGCTTAGTCATATAGGTATTCAATTTTATAACCCTAAAAGGAGGATTATGTTTATAAATGATTGGTCAACAAAGAAGAGTAAAGTGTCAAGAGGATATAACATGATTGCAAGGAATTAAAAATTGACCAAATAAACTACATGTCCCCTAAACCACTTAGTTGTAAAGAAGAAAATTTCATTTACACATTGTTGGTTGTGGAGCCCGATTTTCCTTATTCATAGGCCGTGTTTCAACCGTGTCTGGATCCCAGCCCATGACAAGGGCGTTTACGGGGGCTTGCCCCCCCAAAATAGTTGCCATGGGGGGTCCGTGGGGGGCGACTAGTTTGGGAGCCCCCCCATAGCGGGGGTTCGGGGCAGCGCCCCCATGGCGAAAATTTTGGAAAAAATGCCTTGTAAAATGTTGTGATTTCATAGTAATGACTTGGTTAATAATGGGTGATTTATGGGCCCATGGTATTGGGTGTTCCATAGTATTTTCCCATGGAACAAGTTATACAACTTGACAAGAACTTTAAACTCAAAATGAGAACTCTAGCCATAAAAACCCATATTTTTGCATAACAAACACCAAAAAAACCCCGAATCAAAAAGTGGTGCTATCAGTAGCACCAATTTTTGAATTGGGGTAAAAAATATAGAAATGAACCAAAACATTTGTTATTGTTGTTTGCAAAACCTTAAAATCAAGCTCTAAATTGAAAACTAATGCTATTAGTAGCACACTTTTTCAAAAAATGTCATTTTTATATGATTTTATCATAATTGAAAATTGTGGTTATTTCATACTAATAAAAAAGACAAAATGTTTCATGTGCAAATATTCAAATCAACACATGGATTCTAACACACCATCAAAAGCTACATTTTCTTCATATGAATGACTGGATGAAGATGTAGATGACCCGTATTCTTCTCTACTATCAATGAGTGCACCATCTGAATCTTCATGTATGTCCAACATTTCATATGCCATATTCCTTCTAGATATATGCCTTGGTTTAAAAGACTCACATGTTGCAACGCAGTTTGGTTTTCTACAGTCACCCTTTGCAAACCACGATCCATGAGGCTTTGAAGACCATCAAAGATATTCAAACATTGTCAAGGTTAGTTAAATTCTTTTTGGAATGTAATTTTTTGTTTTTAAACTTTAAATTTCTAATGTTTTAACGTAAATTTTTTTCCTTTGGGCTTTGGCATGCCCTCTGTAAAAACCTAGGTAAATTTTTTTTTCTCTGGGCCTGAGGGCTCATGCACCCAAAGGATGGCCCTGGGGCATGCCCCTTTGGGCGCACAAGGGAGGAGATAAGATCCTACCCTCAAGCTCATTTGAATGGGCATTGGGAACCCAAAGGAGCAGCCCAATGCATAGCCCATGGGATATGCATAGCCCTCAGATTATGTATTGGGCACCCAAAGGGGCAGCCCTATGCATAGCCCACGGTCTATGCATAGGGCAACCACTTTGAGTGTCCAATGCATAACCCGAGGGTTATGCATTGGGCACCCTTTGGGTGCCCATTGCATAGCCCACAAGTTATGCAATGGGCCTCCCTTTGGGCTCCCATTGCATATCCCATGGGTTATGCAATGGGCACCCAAAGGGCTCTCGGGAGGAGGATCAGAGCTCCTCCCCATTGCCAAAGGTGCAGGATCGACCCACCACTTTGGCAAGGGGGAGGAGCTTCTCTCCTCCCCCAGGCGCCCGGGTTCGGAGCTCCACTCCCCTCGACCCCCTTTGGGTGCACACAGCGCTCGCCTGACGGGAGACAGAATCGCACCGACGGTCGTGCCGCCCGTCGGGCGGGCACCCACAACACCCGCCCAAGCGGGCACTGTGGGCGCCAAAAGCTCCCCCTCCAACCCCCTTTGGTCTCCCAAAGGGGGATGGGGGGGAGCGCAGCTCCTCCACCAGGCCCCCTTTGGGAACCCATAGCGCCCTCCCTAGTGGGAATTGTGGGCACCCAAAGGGGACCCTCCCCCCTTCCCCCCTTTGGGCACCCACAGCGCCCTCCCGACAGGTGCTATGGGTGCCCTTTGGGCACCCGTAGCATAGCCCAAGGGCTATGCATTGGGAGCGGGGGCGTGCCAATAATGCTGTGGTTAACAAGTTGACATATGCAGAAAGATATTTTAAAGGAGAGACTGTAAACATCTACCAGAAGCCACAAGCACTGATTAATTATTTGATAAATACTTTTTCAAAAGAAGGAGATTGGGTTCTAGATTTGTTCTCGTGATCAGGTAATATTTAGGATGTTACATATGAAAGTAGTGCCGTAATCTAAATTCAATAATATATATTTTTTAAATTTATGTTTCATTATGTTATTTAACTTTTTTTGTTTTGTATGTGGTGATTAGGTACAACAATAGCATGTTTGTTACAAAAAGGAAGAAATTGCATATCCATTGAGAATTATCTACTACAGTGAAATTATATCATGCAAATAATTAATGCTATGAAAGTTCTTCCAGATGAAATGCAGGAAGTTGGTTTGAAGAAAGGAGAATTTAGTGAGTCACCTGTGGCAAAGATGTCAAAAGAGCCTCAACCTCTTTTAAAAGGGATGTTCAGAAAATATCACTTTGGGCATTTTGCAGAAGTAGAGGACCCAATGGAAAAACACATTGAAGTCCAGGAAGAGAGCCAACAAGGCAGAAAATGTCAATTTTGATGAACATTTCAGGCTACATGATATTGTTTATTAGTTTCATATCGTTGAGGAAAATGTCAAAGTTGACAAATTTTTGATAAGATATTTTTGTAATGATTTGAATTGAAGATTTTATTTTGAGAATAACTGTTATGTTTTTAATATGCTATTTAGAAATATATGGTATACGTTTTGTTGAGTTTATGTGAATCATCACTTTATGGAAAATAATGTTAGAGTATCAATTTTTATACATCAAATAACAGAAAATATGATGAAAAATGGTTTGAAATGTCTTTTTTTTCTTCTTCTCATTTTGTTTATAAATTTGCCCAAAAAATGACTTCTTTAAGTTAAAAGTTTAATGAAAAAACTTTGAAAATGCATATATTTTTCATTCTAACTTTCTAAATCTTACAAAAAATAAAAATGTGTGTATTTTTTTACTATAACTAGCTATTAAATGTATATTTTTTTGTAAAGTTTGTAAAAAGGCCCTTTTAAATAAAAATTATAGTTTTCTTATGACCAAGAATTTTCAAAATCACAAAAAAATGGTGCTACCAGTATACACACTTTTTGAAACGGAGGTAAAAACAACTACTAAAATTGACTCCCAAAAAAATGAGAACAATGTTGGGTTCTTGTCAAGTTGTATAACTTGTTATGGTAATCCCTCTTTAAAAGGAAGACAATGTAATATGGATGGGTATTGTAGCATTGTAAAGATCTCTATGATTGTGTAAGAGAGACTATGAGAGAGTGAAGAGGAAATTGCAGCAGATGTGCTGTGAGTTGTATCCATTCATTTTGTTGGATGGTATAATAATAAGGATTGGCAATTTATTTGTGAACATAGCCCATCTTGGGTGAACCACGTTATATTGGTGTCTCTCTTGCATTGTGTTTATGTGATTTATATTTGCATCTTGTTTATTGTTATTGCTCTGCGATCCTATTTTTCTAACACATATATCATACATACCCTTGATCACATCCTTCTATTAAAACACATGGAGTTAAACTTCCATAATCACTTTGAAAGAGTGGAATTGATTTAACTGTGAGAATAGGGGAAATTGAGAAGATGCTTATTTATGGAGAATGAAATATGTTTGAAATTGAGTAAATGATGCTTACATCTTATTTTATTATATCCTGTCAAGTGAGAAATACCTAAACCTAATATTGAATCACTAGAGTTGAGAAGTATCAAGAACAAACCAATTAAACCAATTGCAATAGGGTAAATATGGAATAGGAAATAACAACATCAAAAATGGATTTTTAAGAAACCTTATGTAAATTATGTAGCAATATGGTCATGCACCAAATTCCCAAAAGAGCATAAAATAAGAAAGTGAGAGTAATCCAATGCCTTAAGAATAAAGAAAAGAGATGAATAAGAAGCATGTTCGAGGGGGAAACCTCCTTAAACAATGTACCAAATACACAAGACAAGATGAGATGATCCTTAATGTAGGTATACTTTGTGTACACACACACACCCACATATCTATATAGGAGACAAAGGGTACAATTTCAATTCTAGTTGACCATATAGTTACAATTAAGGTCCTAGCTGACCAATAAAGACAATACTAATATAACAATATAAATGTAATGTTACAACATATAGGGCTTAACATGCCCCTCCCTTTCAAACAAGTCATGTCATCAACACTTGATTAATTATGGATTTTTATGCTTGAAGAACTCATCATCCCATGTCGCTTCATTGTATGTTTTAAACTCGTGAAGAGAAGCAATGCATACATATTCTTAAGCAAAATAGGGATTACACAATGGCACACACACAATACACAGAGATTTACCCTGGAAACTTCTAAAGGAAAAAACCAACAAAACTTAGAGCCACACCTTTCTTCTTCTCATTGTGTTTCTTAACCATTCACAATACAATATTTAGGTATTCCATGTTGATGTTTCTGGTAGCATCAGAAGTATTCTCATGACAAGAAAGAATAATAACAAACCTAGAACAAGTCGTCCCAGTTAAATCACCTAGTCAAAAGGTCAAGTCGGCCCAGTTAAGTGGAAATGACCCAGTCAAATAGGTCAAGTCATCCTAGTAAGGAAAAGTGAATTTTCCAGTATAAATACAAGTGAAGTGGCCTCATTTGTGACACACCAATTCGCTCAAGCAAGGAGAAAGGTATGCAGATCCAAGGAAGCATTATCAAGGGTTCAAGAAGCATTCGTGAAGACATATTTTGGGGTTTATTGTCTTTCTATCTCTACTTCATTCTCAGAAGGGATTAGAGGTTATGCTGTATCTTACTTGTATATCGTTATTCTATTTTTGTAACTAGTGTTGGCCACTAGGTTTGACACTGTATCTTGTTGAAGAATCTTATCTAGAGAAGTTGTTAGGTTTTTCCCGTGAGAGGGTTTTCCAAAGGTAAACATTGTGTCTACTGTGAATTTGTTTCTTTTAGTGATCCCTTATATGCATGCAGTTTATGTTTACGCGATAGACAACTTATAACAATTTAAAAGCATTTAGTTGCTAAGAAAAATCAACATGGAATTAGAGCTGGATTGAATAGAAGCCATTACCATTGAACTGTTGGAAACTAGGGTTTCCAGTTTCAAGCAATTCCAACCATAGATTGGACCGAAAAGTTGGGTTTTGGAATTATCCGTAGGAGGGCGCATCTATATGTTGAAATTGATCTCAGGTCCAAGAAATTTTAGTTTTGACCTAATTTCTACTAGGGGTCAAGAACTAGGGATTCCAGTTTTAATCCCTTCCATCCACAAATCAGGTTCGATCTTAGAATCTTTGAACTCACCCTAGGAAGGCACAATTATTTGTGGATTTAGATCTCATTTTTGGAAAACTTCATTTTTGACCTAACCTCTGCTAGGGTTTCTATGTCAAATCTCAACTTTGACAAGATGGCAACCAATCTAAAGGTTGAGGATAGATTGGATGGAGCAGGTAACTTCAAATATTGGAAGCATAAGATACTTCTCATTCTAGAAGAGAATGATCTCTTAGATTATGTCAAATAAGATACCCCATAACCATAAGAAGAGGAGGCTAAAGCAAAGTACAAGAAGAATATGGTCAAAGCAAAAAGAATTATATCTAATTCAATCAAGGACCACTTGATCCCTCATGTGTCAGAATTGAAGACTCCTAAGGAAATGTTTGAGGCCTTGACAAGATTATATGAAATCAAGAATACTAGCAGAAAGTTATTGTTAAGACATCGGTTAAGAAATGTGATGATGAACGAGTCATAAATAGTGTCCTCCTACTTTACAAGGGTTTCTCAAATCAAGGATCAACTAGCAGCTATTGGAGATATTGTAGAAGAGAAGGAGATTGTGTTGACAACATTGAATGGTTTTCCCTCTTCCTAGGATGTGTATGTTCAAGGTATATGTGCAAGGAAAATTCTACCCAAGTTTGAAAATCTATAGACATATTGCACTCAAGAAGAGGCAAGGTTGATCTCCAAAATCTAGAAGACATATGATGAAGAAAATCAAGCACTTGCAGCAAAGTCAAAGAAAGGAAAATATAGAAAGTTTACTAAGAATATCGATATAATATTAGTATAAAAAAGAAGAAGGATATGTCCAAGATCAGGTGTTACAACTGTAACAAGTTGGGACACTATGCAGGAAATTGCACTCAAGAAAACAAAAGGGGAAAAAGGAAGCAACATGCTCATATGGCGAGTGATGATGAGTCTACTTAACACAAGAAGTCAAAGGAGACATCAGATGAATAATTTGTCTTTTAAGTATTATCACTCAAGGGAGTGGTGTTTTTCTAATGGATAGTGGTGCTTTTAAGCACTTGACATGTTACATAAATTCTTCAGGAGAAACTTGGAAACAATTCCAAGCATGAAGTTAAAGAGTAGGAGAAATCTCCTATTAGATAGATTCAAGTGAAGCATAATGAATTTTGCAGATAATTCCACGAGATATTTCCCAAACTATGAAGGTAGATCCAAGGTGATCCTGGATCTAGTGATTCTAGAAGACATGAGGACCAAGGATGAAGTTTTTTAGCGAGTTCCACCTCTAGAATCTTGGTGATCTCTTCCAGGAGGCAAGGATCAAGAGGGATTCAACCATACAAGCAAAGATAAGTATTTAATGTTTTGTGAAATAAGTGTTATTTATTTAAATTGAATTGTTATTTTATTGATAAAAAATATAACTGTTAGATTAGTATTGGTTAACCCTTGTGGACATTTATGTTAGGTAAACTATAGAGGCTATGAAAGCAATGATCCATGATCAATATTTACCCATGTCTTATGGGAAGAAGTATCTAGTACTACACTTATGCTTAGATCAAGCATTCTCACCAAATAATGGAGAACAAAATTTATGAAGATGAAACCTTCAAAAAAGAAGAGTACGGTAAGACTTCAAAGGCGTATAGAATCTACATCCTAGGACATAAATAAATCGAGATCAACATGGATTTGACATTTGATGAAGATACATCCTTTAATAAATCCAATAAGTCTCACATGGATGAGGACTATGAGGAGCCTGAAGGTCCAAAGAAAACATGTGCAGAAGACTCTAGTCCGGCAGGACATATTCTAGAAGATCCACCTAGAGAAATGATAGTCTCTAAGAAGAGACCAACATGGTTATAGAGGAAGATCCAGGATGCATAGAAGTATGGTTCTCCCAGTAGGTCTTTCAGATAAAGTAAAAGACCTCACCAGTATTCCAGCTACATGGAACTGATGAGTGACATCATTGATGGAGAACCTTCCAGTTCTGAAGAAGGATTTGTATGGGGATTAAGTAGGCACACAGGGCATGGTATGTTAGGATAAGCAGTTATTTGATGAGATTGGTATTCACCAAGAGTGATGCATATATCAATCCTTGCTACATGGTTGAAGATGGCTGCTATATGGATGACCTGTTTCTCACAAGGTATGAGAATCCCATAGATGGGTGCAAGAGGGAGCTCCTCACATAGTTCAAGATAAAGGATCTTAGTATCTAGTGATCTTGAGAGAAAGAGGCTTGTATTAGTACACCCATTTGATGGTAGATGACACATATGGATACATAGAAGATCAATAATAGAGAAGGTTGCAAGTCACCCTAGTGTAAGACATACAGATGTAGAGAATGCAAGATGTTTAGATACAAAGGGAGCAGAAAGCTCCATTTCAAAGGGAGTGATTGCAACACATGATATAGAAGAAGTAATCCAAGAGGGATCATATCATAGAACTCGAGAATATTGGCATGATTCTTGGGATTAGAGGTAGAAACCAGATGATATTTTCCTCAATCAAGGAAAATACACAGTAGATTTCTTGAAGAGATTCGGGATGATGGACTGTAATTCCAGGGCCACACCAATGGTGATGAATCTGAAGCTGTTGAGTGACTCTTCTTCATATCTGGTGGATCCCACGATGTACAGACAAATGATCAGATCCTTGATGTATTTGGTTAACACCAGACCAAATATATGCTTTGCAGTGAACACCTTGAGTCAGTACATGGTTGATCCTAGACATGTACATTTGATAGCATCAAAGCATGTGTTGATATACCTAAAGGGTAGAGTTGGATATTGAATCATATATGTCTTGGACAATGAAGTGAAATTGCAAGGGTATGTAGACTCATATTGGGAAAGTAGTGCAATGGATAGGAAAAGCACATCAGGATGTTGCTTGAGCTTGAGATCATCCATGATCTCATGGTTCAGCAGGAAACAAACATTCATTGCACTCAGTACTACAGAGTCAGAGTACATAGCAGCTAATGATGCCAGTTACGAAGCAATGTGGCTTCAAAAGTTACTTACAGGGTTATTTGATCAAGAGCTAGAGACGATTGGGATCTACTATGATAACCAAAGCTGTGTGAAGGTTTCAGATAATCCAGTATTTCATGACAAGTCGAAGCATATAGAGATCAAATACCATTATATCTGAGACATGGTGCAAAGGGGAGTAGTGAATATCCAGTACATATCCACGAATGAGTAGATTGCTGATATACTTACTAAGCCTCTATCTAAAGTAAAGTTTGAGTAATTATGGGACAAGCTTTGTGTAGTATAGAATGACTCCCCTAGCTGAGAGGGAGTTTTGATGGTTCTTCATGGGCAACATCAACTATTCTTCCCCCCCAATAGTTATTCGTGTGAGACATGTATCTATCATATTCCCCATCGATAATCCATGATGTTGTACATGGCTCAAACACCGATTACCCATGCAATGTGTTGGTGTCCATTTTGTCACCACTTTTTATCATCAAATCTACTCCGAGTGGCGTTATTTTCCTTATTTTTGCTATGATAAGTTATTCTTTCCACCATTCAGACCATCAAATAGACCAGGTATGCATATATTCATTTATCATATGAATTTTGGTCAAATCTCGCTATATTATGATTTATTAATGTTTTAAGTGACATTTCTAGACATGCGTGGCATTTAGTTTTTGCTCTATAGTATGCGATCTTCAAACGACCCTCCATGCAAACGTGTGTTTGCGTTGCCAATGTTCAGCCGCATCCAACCCGCCATTCATCCCTGTGTTCGATCTGCAGAATCATCGGTTGGCATATTCATGGCCATTAAAGACAGAAATAGACACATGGGTTCAGTTAGCTACGTAGTGGATATGGTTGATGAGCCTTGGTTCTAGAAGATTCACCTCCTTGCCTCCTGAGCTCGATAGCACACAGTCTCCCCACGTCGACGCTCTAGTAGTTCCATCCTTCCATGCTCCAGCTTGCCAGCATACATTCTGCCCACGACTGAAGGAAATGAACAAGCAGTTGTCCACGTTGGGTAGGATCGACGCCATGAAAGCAGGCATGCGACCTCTGTGTTGTCGTGAATCACAAGCAGTCATTTTACAGTCTTAAAGACTGCCTATTATTAGAGCAGTCGACCACCAAAGGGTTGACTTGCTCTGCCCATTGAAAAATTGTATATATAGACCTCTTGGTGACTGAGACGAGTTAATCCCCAAGCCTCTGAGTCTCTAGAGTTTAGGCAATTGTTAGTCTTTTAAACTGCAAACACTGTGTAACTTTCTCAGTTAATGGAAGCTCCTACGTTTTATTGTTGATAATTTGATGTTGGTAATTAAGTTGGTTTAGTTTCCATCTATGATTGCTGGGAAGGGCCCCTCATCAACCAAAGGTTTTGTTTATGTTTTTCTGTATTTTCTTTTTCTGCAAATAGCTAGTTCATTTTCCAATGTGTGTAATTAATTTCGTTTTTCCTGTATATGTAATTTCTTTACTCTCTGTAATTTGTATTTCACTGCTAACTTAATTTATGTTTCCAGAATTAATAATGGTCGACCAAGCATCGTATTCATAGTTTGATTTCCTTCTTCTGTAATTAGATAGTTTGTTTTCTAGTCTTCTACAATTAGATAGATCCTAGATAAGTGTTGTTTAATTAGTTGTTGTTTAGTTAGTTTCTGTTTCAAGCTTAGCTATAATTAGAATTAGCCTATTAGCTTCTCTTCCTGTAGCTGTAGGTTAAGTTTTATTCGTAGCTTAGTTTTGTTTGACTATGTTATAGAATTAGTTCATCTCTTAAATAATGATTAGAATAGGTTGCTTCCTATTATCATAGCTTCTCAATAGTCTTCTCACTGACTTCTTTGCATTGTAGGTTCATCTGCATTCTCTAGCTGGCATTAAGATCATCAAAACTGCCTCTTTCCTTAGTTTAATTCGTTTTCTTCCATCCAGACTGTCATTCGGACAGTCATCCGGATCGTCATTCAGACTTTCATTCTTTCTGCACTATTTTATGCTTATTTTGAATTCAGTTTCTTAAGTTTTTGAATTGTAATCTTTCTCTCTTCTAATTAGCATTCTTAACTATAATTAGGACCTTGCTTTATCTTCCATAAAAGATTTAATTCAGTTTCATCATTATTCTTAGTTTCCATCTCATTTTCCTTAACTTTGTTTTAACTGTCTTTCGAGTTATGTCTTTCATATTTGATTTACTAATATGTTGCTATTTCAAAATTTATCAGTTTTATTCTTAGTGTAGTTTATTACAAATTCTTAAGATTTTGTTCAGACTAGAGTTAATAATTTCATTCTCCAAGTATCTTAGTTTTGGTAGTTTCTTCATTAAATATAGGATCAGATTCTTGTTCACTCAAATAATGAAGATGTTCATGAAATAGAATTTGGTTCAGAAATAAATATCTTTATCAAGTTTTCTACTTGCTTCTACATAATTTATCAATTTTTCTACTTGCTTCCAAATCAAGTTCAGAAGTAAATATCGTTATTACGTTTTCTACTTGCTTCTAGATTTTCATTAATTTTAATATTAATTTGCTTATGGATAGAAGATAGGCCATAATGTTTAAAGTTAACTGTATTTGTTCTCTTTGTAGTTTACATCTCTTTATCGAAATTAGATTAGATTTACTCCCATTTTGTTTTGCTATTACATTTGAAAGTCATTACGATACATTCACTCTAGTTCCTATTACTTTTGACGTACAACATCAAGGACAATGGAATTAGAATTAGATGCTTTAGTGTAGTCTTGAATAGTTGTTGATTTCATTAAATAGTTTATAAGTTTTGCTTTGAATTAACACTGTTTTTTTTTATGTAATATATTGCCAAATTGAATCATTTCATAGTTGTTTCTAATTCCTAGATTAGACTCTGAAGAATTGATTAAGTAGTTTTCATCTCTATAAAAGTAGTTTGATTTTTCATCTTTTCCATTATTTAGTCATAGAGTAGAGTAGTATGACTTGATACTATTATGATCTGTTGGTTTAACTAGGTTTAATTAGTTCCTTTGTTGTTTTTCTGAAGTTTGACTTGGTTTTTCATTTTGAAAGATATTTCGATCTTTTCTTTATTTAATATTTCTAAGGTCTGACAAGCCGAAATATTAGGTACCATTCTACCTTAGCATATATTTTTCCACAACTCTAAGAATACCAACCCTAGTCAATAATTAAATATTAGGTGTTTTCTTTGAGATAGCTCACACACCCAACATTTTGGCGCCGTTGCCGGGGAGTTGTAGATAGGTAGAATTCAGTTGTATATGGGTAGAAATCAATTGTAGGTAGGTAGAACCTTTTCCTTAAAACTTAGTGATAGACTTGAATTTTCTTTTGAAATTTAGAAATAGGCTGGTGGCGGGTGAGCAGTAAGATGAGAGGTAAGAACCTGTGCATATGTTATAACAGGCATCCCCAAAACCCAACAATTGTAGTGATGTAGTAGCATTTATTCTAGTTATATTTTTGTTTTCATGAATAGGTCTAGAGACTCACAAGGTAGATTTATTAAAGCTAAAATTCCTACTAACCTATACGGGGGGCATGCCACCCCAACTACTAACTCAACAAAAAGGTATCAGAAGACACCTAAAGGAGATAGTCCTACTTGGAAGGCTAAGGAAGTCCTTTCTGGAAACTAATTAGGGGAACCATAGGGACATCAGAACAGTCTGTTCATAAATAAATTCCACTAAAGGAACCTCAAGCTCATATTGAGATTGAACTAAGACAAGAGGAAACTCAAAAGGATAAAACTTCAGAACCTCCCAACCCTCCATTAGTCCAAAAACCCAAAGACACTACTTTTTCAATAGTAGGTGGTCCAAACTTAGTAGATTTTGTTAATCTTGCACAAATAAATGCTCTTTTTGAGAATTCTGTGAACATAGTTATCTCTCAGATTGAGACAACAACAGTAGGACCTTCAAAACTGGATTCCCACGTAGCTGGTAATTCTCCTCCTAAAAAGAAGAATACTCTTCCTAAAACAAAACTTTGGGACATCCCATATTCACCAAAAAGGAACTACCTAGATATTCTCTCTTTGGAAATCGAATCTTCGTGGATGAAGGAAATGAATATCATGTCCAACAAGATGAAGAAGAAGGAGAAGTTACAATTGAAGGTACCTTCGGGTTCCCTATCTTAGACACTGCACAAGATGTGACTATGAAAAACATCCCTCTCTCCTCACTACCAACCTTGGGAAGAGTAGTGAGGATCCAGACACATTTTTATTCGAGTTTGACATTTTGTGTAGGAGTTATAATTACCTGCAAGATGGCTAAAAACTAAAACTCTTTCCCGCCACATTAAAAGATTTTGCTCTTCGATGGTTTATGGGATTAGGAGAATCTAGTATTATAACTTGGGAAGACATAAAGAATTCATTTCTACGAAAATATCAAGATTATTGTAGACCTAAGGACTCTCACAATGATATTTTTAAGATTCAACAACTTGAAGATGAGAGCCTAGAAGACTATCTCGATAGATTCAACTATGTGTTACACAAATCCAAATATAGTGATCTTCGAGAAGATGCAGTAAGAACACTCTTCCTCAAGGGAATTTCAGAAGAATTCCTAGAAAACCTTAATCTCATGGCAGCAGGAGACATTTCTCATAAGTCTTTTGCATAGATTTGTGAACTATGTAGGAATTACTCTAGGAGCAGAGGGAAAAGTGGAAGACACTTTCGAGAATCTTATGCTAGGAACCCAAAAGGAAACACATCCGGTCCTGGTGGAGTTACAAGGGTAGAGTTGGGAAACCTATTAGAAAATTTTAAAACATATATCTTAGGAGCTATGGGTTCTCAACTAAATGCACTACAAGCTAAAAAGAGGCAAGGTGAAGAGAGTGCAACAATGAGTGTTTTTGGCCCCAGGTGTAGAACTAAACATCCTCAACGAAAATGTCCATTAAATAATGTTTCAGTTTGTCACCTTTGTACAAAAGAACATCCAACTGATAATTATCCATCGTTGCCTGGGTTGAAAGTTGTATACAAGAGTGGAAACTTTGGTGAGACATCTAGGAGGCCTTGGAAACCTAGAGATCAACCATCGTATTAAGATTCATCACAAATTCCACCCTATCACTATCCTTATCAACCTCCTCAACAATGGAACACTTCAGGTTGGCAGAATTGGCCACCGCAGTACCCTCCTCAGAATGCCCAACAACAGCAATGGCCACATGGATGGAGAGGATAAGATTATGCTAAAACACCTCCTCCTATGCCTAACTATCCTTACCGACCTAATATTCAGCAACTTTTTCCTGGATTTGTACCTCCTTCATTACCCCCTATCCCGAATCAACCTCACCATTTCCAGAATATGAATCCTCCAAGACCCACAATATTACCTGCACAACCGATACCAAAGCCTAACAACAAACCAACCCAAGCTATTAATAGCATTGGGTTGTTACCTCTTCCATCATATGCCATTTCGACTGCACCTATACATGAGATTCAACTACGGTCTGGAAGAGTTCTGCAAGATCAACCCAAGTCATCAGTCATTATCCAAGAAGAGAATGAAGAAGACATACCTAGTGAAATTTTGAACGATGCCATTCTTAAAGATGTGGTTATTCCTAAATCATCAACACACAACCATCCACATAAAGAAGTAATTACAGGAGAAAATTCACCCCCATTTCCGGAGCGTCTGGTAATAGAAAAACCTGTAACTTATCCAGAGTACAATATTATTAACGAATTGAAAAATATTTGTATTAAGATCCCTTTATTGCAAGCCATTAAGGATATCCCAATCTATGGTAAAGTGATAAAGGAACTCTGTATTAAGAGACCAAGTAGGAAACAAAAAGACCCTTCGACAATTCATGTAATGGGTGAAATGTCAGATTACATAGCAAACCAACCTAGAATCCCAGAGTATTCAAACCTAAGGAACCCCGTGGTGACTATTACCATCAATAACACCGCCATAGGAAACACACTTATTGATTTAGGAGCTTCTATTAACTTGATGACTACCACAATTTTATAAACTCTTAATTTAGGACAATTCTTCCGCCCTACCCCAACAATGCTAGAATTAGCAGATTGCACGATGGTGCAGCCTGCTGGGATCTTAGATGACATCACTGTATCAGTAGCTTCATGGGAATACCCTATGGACTTCATGGTCATTGAATCAAAAGACCCTTCCAAAGGTCACCCCATTATTTTGGGAAGACCTTGGTTGGCTACTGCCAATGCATTTATAGGATGTAGGGATGGAGAGATGATTATCTATGATGGGTTATCTACAAGAAAACTAGCATTATACCCACCATCTCAGCCAGTAACTGAAAACCTATTTTGGTTAGATTGTCCTTTTGGGGATGAGAACTTGGAAGAACTCTCCCTTGTTAGTGATTTCTCCTAGGCACTTCAAGAACAAAATACCGAGAATGTGTTGAATCAATTTATCTCTTCCACAACATGTATAGACTTTCCTCAGTATTTTTCAGAACTTGACCAGATCTTTGGAGATGAATTCCAAGAAAACATGAGCCTCTCAACATTTACAAGTGCACCCCGTGTCTTCGCAATCGAAGAACATCTAGGATCCTATACCATACCATGTGAGGTTAGTCCCGAAAAGTTTCTACATATAAATGCAGGTTTAGATGAGAGTCAGCAAAAACAATTACTAAAAGTTCACAAGAGTCAAACGGGAGCATTTGCATGGGAATATACCGATATGAAAGGTATACACCCAGATACTTGTATTCACCACATTTACACAGACTCAAACATACCTCCTGTCAGGAAGCCCAAGAGAAGAATGAATCCAACCCTAAAGGATATAGTAAAAGATGAATTGCAAAAACTCCTTAATGTTGGATTCATCTACCCAATTTCTAACAATAAATGAGTATCTCCTCTAGTGGTAGTTCCAAAGAAAGTCACAGGGAAATGGCGTATCTGTGTTGAATTTCGAGAATTAAACAAGGCCACTCTTAAGGACTACCTTCCCTTGCCTTTCATTGACCAGGTGTTAGATACTTTATCAGGGAAGCAACACTTTTCTTTCCTTGATGGGTATAGCGGATACAATCAAATATTAATAGCACCTCAAGATCAAGATAAGACAACCTTTACCTGTTCTTGGGGAACATATGCCTATCGAGTGTTACCTTTTGGCCTTTGAAATGCACCTGCTACTTTCCAGTGTGCAGTATTAGGAATCTTTGTTGACCTTATACATGACTGTGTGGAAGTTTATATGGATGATTTTATAGTTTATGGCAATACCTTCCAAGAAGCCCTTGATAACCTCGAAACAGTTCTTATTCAGTGCCAAGAAACGAACCTAGCTCTTAGTCATGAAAAATGTAAGATGTTACTAACCGAGGGCATAGTTTTGGGACATCATGTCTCTCTTCAAGGTATCAAGGTGGATCTCGACAAGATAGAAATAATTGTTAATCTTCCTCCTCCAAAAACTCCGAAGGAAGTAAGAATTTTTCTTGGCCATGCAGGCTACTCTAGACGTTTCATTGAAAATTTCACCAATATAGCCACACCTATGTTCAAACTACTCATGAAAGACACAAAATTCCAATGGACTGAACCTTGTCAACAAGCCTTCGAAACTTTGAAGGCAAAGCTATCAGTGGCACTAGTACTTAGGGGCCCCAATTGGTCCCTTCCTTTTCATACATCCACTGATGCTTCTGATATAGCTATAGGAGCAGTTTTAGGTCAAAAAGAGGGACAAATATCACATGCCATCTATTTAGCTAGTAAAAATTTGACTCCTGTAGAATCGAAATACACTGTTACTGAGAAATAGTTTCTGGCAGTAGTCTATTCCATCAACAAATTTCATCATTATATCACAGTATATGAAATTTTCATACATACCAATTACTTCGCCATCAGATTTTTGATGAATAAACCAATCACCAATGGCAGGGTGACTCGGTGGCTTCTTTTGTTACAAGAGTTTAATATTACTATTGTTGATCATCCCGGTCGAGAGAATGTAGTAGCTGGCTTTCTCTCTCATATTCAAATTGACGATAATGCCAGCTTTGTTGATGCTAGCTTCCCAGATGAACATTTGTTCGATGTGTCTATTCGAACCACTTGGTTTGCAGACATAGTCAATTATTTAGCAACTGGAAAGCTACTTAACCATATCTCCCCAACTAGGAAACATAGGATCATAGTTCAAAGCTCTAATTATTCTTGGGTAGATAATGATCTCTTTCATACTGGTCCTGATCTTATTATTAGACGATGTGTACGAGAGGATGAGATGGCAGAAATCCTTCATGCATGTCATAGTGGACCCCGCGGTGGGCATTTTTCTGATAAGAGAACAACATACAAAGTGTTGCACTCTGGGTATTATTGGCCAAGCATCTTCAAATATGCTGCCACATATGTCAAGGGATGTGACAGTTGCCAAATAATGAGTAGACCTATGCCATCTAACGAGATGCCTTTGCAACCCCAAGTTATGATTGAACCATTTGAAAAATGGGCTCTAGATTTTGTTGGGCCAATTTCCCCTATGTCTCGCAAGAAGAAGTACATCCTAGTCTGTAAAGATTATGCCACCAAGTGGGTAGAAGTTAAAGCTTTATTCCGAGCCATGGAGAAATCTGTGGTAGAATTTATATATGAAGAAATATTTACTCGATTCGGTGTACCTAGGGAAATTGTAATCGATCAAGGATCTCAGTTTACCTCCAAATTAATGAAAGAGCTTACTGAAAAATATGGTATTAGACATTGTAAATATTCAGCATATCACCCGCAAGCCAATGGTCAGGTAGAGTCCACTAACAAAGTATTAGAAGAAATCCTGACTAAGACTATTCAGTTACACTACAAAGACTGGGCAGATAGGCTCCCAGAAGCCTTGTGGGCTTACAGAATAACATGGAAGAACACCACTGGCCACACACCTTATGAACTCGTTTATGGTAAACAAGTTCTTCTACCTATTGAATTTCAAGTCAAAACCTTTCGTATGGTTGCACAATTAGGGATGAATCTAGAAGAAGCACAAAGACAACGAATCCTGCAAATAAATGAATTAGACGAGATTAGGAAAGATGTTATTCAATGCACAATTTTAATACAAAACCAACGCAAAAAGTGGCATGATAGATACATTAAACAAAAATAATTCAAAACTGGAGACTGGGCATTACTTTTCGATTCAAGGTACAAAAAATTTAAAGGTAAATTAACTACTCGTTGGATGGCTCCATATGAAATTGTTACAGCTTTTGATAATGGATCCGTTAAAATTAAGACAATTGATGACTCTCAAATTTCTTTTGTTGTAAATGGTCATAGACTTAGACTTTAACATCAACCAATATCTAAACAAGATTTTGTGCAGAATGCCTTACAACAAGAGGAAATGGAGCTGGTAGAAGAGGAAGTCATTCCTCCTTCTCCTAGTTCTTGAATAATTCTGGGTTATCTTCCTTTGTATATATGTAAATGTGTTTTTGTTTTTCAATAATAAGGTTCATTTCTAACAACTGATTGCATTCTTTACAGGAAATTCATTTTTATGATCAACTTATGAAATTTTGTAAATTAAAATAGGAAGACTCTTTTTCCCTTTTTCCTAAACTTCATATGACTTTTTCCTTGTACATATGATTTTGTTTTGAATAAAATTGAATCATCTAACAGGTGGTTTTGCAGTTTTATTTCAAGAACTTTCTAATAAGCTCATGCAATATTATCCGAAAAGGGAAGTGATATAAAAAGAAATACTTATAGTTCCCCTTCTCTTTCGACTATTGTTGAAAATTGAAAATTTATAATGAAAACTAAAGCATTCTTGATATCATTTTTAACCACTTTCTTCTATGATTCTGTATATGGTATTTGATTTAGACATGTACATTTCTTATTTATCATTAGAACAGTTGCTTGAGATCCACTTTAATTACTATGATCTTGAAAAAGCTCTATCTTACACCTATGGACTACTAGCTCATCCTAGACTCATTATCAAAACTTGTCTCTTAAGCACTTTTAAAAGGTAACCTAAAAGTGAGTGCTATTTTCTATTTTGTGAGGAACATTACTGACCTTTTATGAAGAGGATAGACTGAGAGATCAAAGAACAGCTTTAGTTTATTATCTTTTGACATGATCTATGATTTGGACCATTATAAATAAAGTTACTCATAAGGTTCATGCTAAAATTTGAATTATGTGTTTAACAGGCTTAGCACATTCTAGTGCCAACCGGCTTCCTTACTAAAAATATCATTATACGAAGCAAACCCATCAAGGTACTGAATAGGCTCGCTAGAAGTGGGTCCATGCTAACTAAAATCTTAAACAATGAAGCTTGGTAAATGCAAGTAAACCCATCAGGGTACTAAACAGGTTCACTGGCAGCGGGGCTATGCTTGCATGGTACCAAGATAAACCCGACGGGGTACTGAACAGGCCTACTGATAGTGGGTCAATATTGTGTAAAAGAGGTTTGGTTAACGCTTTGCTATTTGCGTGGCTCATAAAAACATGAGTATACAAACACATGTTTAGGCCAATTATTTATATTGTCATTAGAGAATGGCTGTAAATTGGACTTGGACCCTGTCATCTAATTCAACCAATACCTAGGATATGACTATCCTAGAAATGGGACCCATAACTATAGAAATCTCACAAAATCTAGGGTGAACCTTATCTATATTCTTTGGATGACAATACATCTTTACAATGAGTCATGGATGACTAGTTTTCCTTTGGCATTTTTCACATCAATTATATTATCATTCTTTATATGGTCTTCTTAAGCACTGTTGTATTCTTTGGAATGAATGTACATATCTGAATCATCTACATATATTAGTTAATATTTCATTTTCTTATGAGAATTATCAAAACATTTTTTTAGATTACTGCCTAAACCATGTATTAAAAATATTTGAATACTAATCAATTTTTCTTTGATGGCTTGAGGACACGCCATATTTTTGGTTTGGGGGAAAATCATAATTGTTTTTACTTTCTGAATATTTATGAAATTTTTTATTTATCTCTGATAAAATGATAGGTATTTTCAGGAATAATGCAAAATAGTAGAAGAAGGATTGTCCTAATCAATGACAAATAAAGAGGAACGCAACTAAAAGATCCAGAAAAGCAAAGTTTACAGCATCTTTTGTGCACTAACAGTCTCAGAAATTCCCTGCAAAATCAGCTTCAGTCAGCATTAGCAAGCAAATCTTGTACAGGAAAAATTCTGTATGAAGGGTTGAATGACGGGTCGAATGCCGATCCGAATGAGGTGACGAACGAGGCAAATGTATAACGATCTGAATGAAGTGCCGAATGAAACCATAGCTTATAATGGCTTTATTAAACATGCCAAGGTGTCCAAATTTGAATATTTTTGATAAATCTAATTGGCTAATCAAATGTCAAGTTTGCACGTGGTCTCATTCCCTTATTTATCTCGCCTCCATTAAATGAATGGATTATGCATCATTTCAAATCATTGCATGACCGCCATATGGTTTTAATTATCCTATCGTATGACCTGTCATCATATTAATCGAGTTATCATGATCTCCCACGTATAATCTACGTTTATAATTTCATTTCGGGAATTGTATTTAACTTGTCCAAAGCTCGGCTTTGGACATGGTTGAAAATATCATAGCCACATGTATTCTCTAACTCACACATTTCTATGTTGGCGCTCGATTCAAGATCTTTGAATGACAAGTGTGATCTCTCAAGCATGCCTACAATCAATCAACCACTCAAACAGACTTCAATTTAAACTGATGGTTGCGTGAATTTCGCTCCATTCCGTTCACTATCCAATCTTTTCTGTTGAGCCGCGTCCTCTGTAAATTCTTGCACCTATTGTATCTATTTGCATCCCCCATCCTCTATCAACAATGCCAATCCATCACAAACCTGGAAGTTACCAGGATTTACTTTGCATCCCCAAGTTCAAAGAGTGCCGTGAGGTATTCCTTCGAGCCCGATGGGGTCTGTTTCTCCGCCTTCTCCAAGGCCACGACCACAAAATTTCACTACTGTTCGCTAAAGAATTCAATGGCAAGATGGCCAAAGTTGGCCATCTCACTTTCTCTGTGACAGAAGAATCTATCACATTATGCACAAAGCTTCCTAGGGAAGGATCCCGTTGGTATAAACATCTCTTCCTTCTACGGAAGGCTTACGAGTTTGCTTTGAAGGTCAAATACCAACATGTTGCTGGAACAAAAGGATTCCACCAGGAGTGGGTCAAGCCGGAATACCTAGATCCCTTGACTGCCATCATCCATCTAATCACATGCAAGGGTAATTTTACTGTTTTTAAAGTTTGCCATTTTAGATTGCTAGCAACTTTTGTTAACAATCAGACCCTCAATTTTCCATTCTATTTCCTGAAAAGTTTAGAGAAAATGTCAAGCCAGGTTAGGAAGAATACTGTTAATCCCTCTAGAAGCCTGTACCATCATTGTCTTGTTAAAATCTTGATCATTCACCAACTGGAAGAGAGAGGGAAAATCTGGGATCATTTCGTCTTTGAAATACTAAATCCTCATTTGATCGAGAAGCCTATTTACAAATCCTCTGCTTCTCGAAAACACCATTGTTTCCAATCCAGTATTAGTGAGACTACCCAAGCCTCTACACAAACAGAACAAGACACCAAGCGTGTGCGGTTTGATGAGAATCCCTCAGGAGATGTACACCTTGTCCATCCATTGCCTTCTCCTGAGCTTACCCTTGGTGACCCTACTTTGGAACCTCCACTCTTTTCAGTACCCACTAAATCCACGAGAACAAGTCATGACCAGTCCATCGACCAGTCTGTCATTCAGACTATCATTCAGTCATCACATTCAGACAACCAGTTAGATGACCATACCCTTGAAACACCTCTCCTCACATTAGCCAATGTATCTGCTCGATTGTGTGAAGCCTCTGTTGCTGGAAATTCTCTTGCACACAATAATAGCAGGAAGTGGATAGATTAAATCAAGTAATAGCACGGTTGACAGACCAAAATCAAAGTTATGTGGAAACAATCTTTGAGCTTCATGAAGAAAACAAGGCACTGTGCACACAGGTAAGAAGCATTGAGTGCTTGGTCAATGAGAGAACAACGTCCCATACTACTCTCCGAATGAAGTATGACACCTTGAAGGACCAATTTAGGAAGCTCCAGAAACTTAAAGCTAAAACCACTTTCTCTTCCAAGTTGAAGGCAGCTGCTACTGCAGCTTAGCCTTCTTCCTAAACTTCTCTGTTTTGCTCAGTGGGACCTGGCTTATCTCTAGTTTGGGGGAATGTTGGTGTCCATTTTGTCACCATTTTTTATCATCAAATCTACTCTGAGTGGCGTCATTTTCATTATTTTTGCTAGGATAAGTTATTCTTTCTGTCATTCAGACCATCAAAGAAACCAGGTATGCATATATTCATTTATCATATGAATTTTGGTCAAATCTCGCTATATTATGATTTATTAATGTTTTAAGTGACATTTCTAGACATGCGTGGCATTTAGTTTTTGCTCTACAGGCTGCGGTCTTCAAACGGCCTTCCATGCATACGCGTGTTTGCGTTGCCAATGTTCAGCTGCATCTAGCCCACCATTTATCACTGCATTCGATTCGCGGAATCATCGGTTGGCATATTGCTGGGCATTAAAGACAGAAACAGACACATGGGTTCAATTAGCTATGTAGTGGATATGGTTGATGGGCCCCGGTTCTAGAAGATTCACCTCCTTGCCTCCTGAGCTCGACAGCACATGGTCTCCCCACATCGATGCTCCAATAGTTCCATCCTTCCATGCTCCAACTCACCAGCATACATTCTTCCCACGATTGAAGGAAACAAACACGCAGATGTTCGCGTTGAGTAGGATCGACGCCGTGAAAGCAGGCAGGCGACCTCTACGTTGTCGTGAATCACAAGTAGTCATTTTATAGTCTTAAATACTGCCTATTATTAGAGCAGTCGACCACTAAAGGGTCGACTTGCTTTGACCATTGAAAAATTGTATATATAGACCTCTTGGTGACTGAGACGAGTTAATCCCCAAGTCTCTGAGTCTCTAGAGTTTAGGCAATTGTTAGTCTTTTAAAATGCAAACACTGTGTAACTTTCTTAGTTAATGGAAGCTCCTGCGTTTTATTGTTGATGCTCTGCTGTTGGTGATTAAGTTGGTTTAGTTTCCATCTCTGATTGCTGGGAAAGGCCCCTCATCAACCGAAGGTTTTGTTTATGTTTTTCTGTATTTTCTTTTCTGCAAATAGCTAGTTCATTTTCCAGTGTGTGTAATTAATTTCATTTTTCCTGTATATGCCATTTCTTTACTCTCTGTAATTTGTATTTCACTGCTAACTTAATTTATGTTTCCAGAATTAATAATGGTCGACCAAGCATCGTATTCATAGTTTGATTTCAGTCTTCTGTAATTAGATAGTTTGTTTTCTAGTCTTCTACAATTAGATAGAGCCTAGATAAGTGATGTTTAATTAGTTGTTGTTTAGTTAGTTTCTGTTTCAAGCTTAGTTATAATTAGAATTATTGTATTAGCTTCTCTTCTTGTAGCTGTAGGTTAAGTTTTATTCGTAGCTTAGTTTTGTTTGACTATGTTATAGAAGTAGTTCATCTCTTAAATAATGATTAGAATAGGTTGCTTCCTATTATCATAGCTTCTCAATAGTCTTCTCACTGACTTCTTTGCACTGCAGGTTCATCTGCATTCGCCAGCTGACGTTAAGATCATCAAAACTGCCTCTTTCCTTAGTTTAATTCGTTTTCTTCCATCCGGACTGTCATTCAGAGAATCATCCGGATCGTCATTTGGACTTTCATTCTTTTTGCACTATTTTATGCTTATTTTGAATTCAATTTTCGAATTGTAATCTTTCTCTCTTCTAATTAGCATTCTTAACTATAATTAGGACCTTGCTTTATCTTCCATAAAAGATTTAATTCAGTTTCGTCATTATTCTTAGTTTCCATCTCATTTTCCTTAACTTTGTTTTAACTGTCTTTCGAGTTATGTCTTTCATATTTGATTTACTAATATGTTGTTGTTTCAGAATTTATTAGTTTTATTCTTAGTGTAGTTTATTACAAATTCTTAATATTTAGTTCAGACTAGAGTTAATAATTTCATTCTCCAAGTATCTTAGTTTTGGTAGTTTCTTCATTAAATATAGGATCAGTTTCTCGTTCACTCAAACAATGAAGATGTTCATGAAATAGAATTTGGTTCAGAAATAAATATCTTTATCAAGTTTTCTACTTGCTTCCAAATCAAGTTCAGAAGTAAATATCTTTATTAAGTTTTCTACTTGCTTCTAGATTTTCATTAATTTCATATTACTCTGCTTATGGATATAAGATAGGTCATAATGTTTAAAGTTCATTGTAATTGGTCTCTTTGTAGTTTACATTTCTTTATCGAAATTAGATTAGATTTACTCCCATTTTGTTTTGCTATTACATTTGAAAGTCATTACGATACATTCACTCCAGTTCCTATTACTTTTGACGTAAAACATCAAGGAGAATGGAATTAGAATTAGATGCTTTAGTGCAGTCTTGAATAGTTGAATTCATTAAATAGTTTATAAGTTTTGCTTTGAATTAACACTGTTTTTTTGTTTATGTAATATATTGCCAAATTTAATCATTTCATAGTTGTTTATAATTCCTAGATTAGACTCTGAAGAATTGATTAAGTAGTTTTCATCTTTATAAAAGTAGTTTTCTTTTATATCAGCATTTGTTTTCATATTTTCCATTATTTCGTCATAGAGTAGAGTAGTATGACTTGATACTATTATGATCTGTTGGTTTAACTAGGTTTAATTAGTTCCTTTGTTGTTTTTCTGAAGTTTGACTCAGTTTTTCATTTTGAAATATCTTTCAATCTTTTCTTTATTTAATATTTCTAAGGTCTGACAAGCCAAAATCTTAGGTACCATTCTACCTCAGCATATATTTTTCCACAACTCTAAGAATACCAACCATGGTTGATAATTAAATATTAGGTGTTTTCTTTGAGATAGCTCACACACCCAACACAATGGTACATGTCTTAGACATCGATTAGCCACGTAATGGTACATGGCTCAGACACCAATTAGTCATGCAGTGATACATGACTCAGACACCGATTAGTCATGAAGTGGTAAATGAATCAAACATCAATTAGCCATGCAATAATACCTAAATCAGACACCGGTAAGTCATGCAGTGCTGCATGGCTCAGATACTAGTTAGTCATGGTACATGACTTAGAGAGCCAGGGGTTGCAGTATCTCATGTGGAGTGGACCCACATGAGAAGAGATATAGTCAAGACCTCAGATGACTATTAGATAATATTCAAGGTCTTTGAGACCATTAGTGACTATCAGATACTCGAGTGAGTTATAGTAAGGACTGCTGGGTAACAATCAAACCTATTGGAGAGGTCAGATAGCCATATACTTGTCTAGTGGGGTATAGTGGGACAATAAAGAAGAAAGAATCCACTTTGGAAGTGGTCAGGACTTGGATAAAATCACGGAGGATGGGAAGTTCACAGAGAAATTCTCTAGACCGTAGAAGATTCCAGAAGTCAACAAGAATAAAGTTGGTGCTAAAGAACGCACCAGAAGAATACCTTCCTCTCTAAGAGGGGGTGTTGATGTTTCTAGTAGCATTGGAAGTATTCTCATGACAAGAAATAATAATAACAAGCCCAGAACAAGTCATCCCAGTTAAATAACCTAGTCAAAAGGTCAAGTTGGCCCAATTAAGTGGAAATGACCCAGTCAAACAGGTCAAGTAATAATAGTAAGGAAAAGTGAATTTTCTGGTATAAACACAAGTGAAGTGGCCTCATTTGTGACATACCAATTTGCTCAAGCAAGGAGAAAGGTGCGTAGATCCAAGAAATCATTATAAAGGGTTCAAGAATCATTTGTGAAGACATATTTTGGGGTTTATTGTCTTTCTCTCTCTACTTTGTTCTCATAAGGTATTAGAGGTTATTCTTTATCTTTATTGTATATCATCATTATGTTTTTGTAACTAGTGTTGGGCACTATGTTTGACATTGTATCTTGTTGAAGAATCTTATCTAGAGAAGTTCCTGGGTTTTTCCCATGAGAGGGTTTTCCCAGGGTAAACATTGTGTCTACTATGAATCTATTTCTTTAAGTGATCCTTTATATGCATGTAGTTTATATTTATGTGATAGATAAGTTATAAAAAGTTAAAAACATCTATCTACTAAGAAAAATCAACATTCCATAGAATCCAAAACCGTAATCCATTAACCTATATTAGATATAGATTCCAAGCCCTTAACTGGGATAAAATTACATATTTTTTGAAAAAACCCCAAAATAGGCCAAAAATAGCTCAAGTAGATCATAGGGTGACGCACCCACACCCAAACGCAAAGAATATAACACATACCCAACACTCTTCTATTGGAAAATTCTTCCACTTGATGAGGTACTCAGTAATTGCTCGATTTCATAGTTTCTTGGTTCTTGTGTCATCGATTGTTTGAGGTTCTAGTACCAAGTTCCCTTCTTCATCAATCTTTGGTAAAATATTATGGATTGGGATCTTGTCAACAATTACCGTTTTTAGGAAAGACACATGGAATACTATATCTACACGTGAAGATGGAGGTAACTCCAATTTGTAAGCCATACTTTCAATCATATACAACACCTTATAGGGACCATAGTACTTGGGTTCTAATTTATTGTCCTTCTTTTGTTGCTTGAGGGGAATCTGTTTGTATGGTTGTATCCTCAAAATACCTAATCTGCCACTTCAAATTTCCTTTCACTGCGATGTTGATTTGCTTGTCGTTTCATCCTATTTTGTGTTATATCCATGCTATCTTTCAATAGTTGGAAAACCTCTTGTTGGTGCTTTATGTGATCCTCGATTGCTTGAACCTTATATTTCTCATTCAAGGATGATGTTATGGAAGGAGGATGATTTCCATAAAGTGCCATAAATGGTGAAATTTTTTATGAAGTATGGAAATATGTGTTGTACCACCATTTTGCCAAGGGCAACCACTTAACCCATTGTGTTTGTTTATTAGATGCAAAACAACGAAGATACCCTTCTCAAAATTTATTCACAATCTTTGTTTGTCCATCAGATTGACGATTAAAAGAGGAGCTGTGAACCAACTAAGTGCCAAAACAATAAAATATTTCCTTCCAAAAATTTCCAGTGAAAATTGGATTTCTATCACTTAGAATAATCTTGGGGATTCTATGTAGCTTTTTAACTAATTCCATGAATGTTGCAACTATTGTACTTCCTTTAAAAGGATGAGAAAGAGAGTATAAATGGGCATACTTCGTGAGTTGATCCACTAATACCATGATGACTGTATTTCCTTCTAACATTGGTAGAACTATGATAAAATCCATTGAGATCTCTTCCCAACATTGACTGGGTATGGCTAATGGTTGTTGAAGACCCAATGTCTTGATTATCTCTCCTTTGTTTTATTGGAAAACCAAACATTATGCCACAAACTTTTGGACATAATTTCTAAGACCTTCCCCCCCCCCCCAAAAAAAAAAATCCTTCTTGATCCTATGGTACATTTTCAAAAACATTGAATGTCTTGCTGCTGGAGAAGTGTGCTATTCCAAAAGGACCTTCTATTTGATTTGAGAATTCTTACATAAATATAGGAAATCTTGGTACCATAGTGAATCATTCTTCCAAAAAAGTTTATCTAGTGAACTTGGATCTTCTTCTATTTGTTGAATTATCTTGCATGCCTTCTAATCTTATTTCCATTATGTTCTTGCTTCTTCTTCCCAATCATTTTGCATAATGGAAATAACACAAAGTATGCTCCTCAGTGTCATCTTCTTTTCTTGAAAGTGCACTTGCCATGACATTTTGCTTTCCTTTTTTGTAGATAATTTCAAGGTCGTAACGTAACCCATTTTCGTTGCTCTTCTAAAGATAATCTTTGTTAAAATAAGTAGTTAAGGATGTCATGATATGCTCTTACCTTGAAGTGTCTTCCTATTAGGTAAGGGCATCATTTGTTAATTGCATGTAATATGGCCAACATTTCCTTTTCATAAATTAGTTTTAGTAAGTTTTTTTCCTTTAAGTTGGCAACTTTTAAAGGCAAGTGGCCTTTCTTCTTGCATTGAAATTGCACCAATGCCATGCCTCGAGGAATGAAATTCCACTATAAAGGTTTTTGTGAAGTTTTTCAAAAGCTTTGGTTGTTTCTTGAGTCCAAGAGAATGACTCTGTTTTCAATAACCTTGTTAGAGATTTTGCGATTTGAACATAATTCTTAACAAACTTCCAGTAGTAACTCGTCGACCCTAAAAATACTCTAAGTTTCTTCAAGGTTTTAGGAATTGGCCATTCCATGATAGCCTTAATTTTGTTAGGGTCCACTTTGATGCCTTCATGAGATATAATATTGAATATTTTATGACAAACTAATAAAAATCTCATTATTGTAATTTTTCAAATACTTAACATCTCTGAGATTTTTAGACTTCATTACACTTCAAGATTAAGGATCAAATAAAATTCCAAATACTTATTCTAAACACATTAACTAGAAACACTCTAATCATCAACAAGTTAACACAGTGATTTTTGGTCTAATTGACCCAGGAAAACCCTAAAAGGGGAAAACCTGTGAAAGAGATTAGCTGTTATTAGGGAAAAACTCATAAATTTTTAAACAGCTTAAAAAATTCCATTGCAATCATCAAAGCAATCATAAACTTCACAAAACCACTTATCTTCCCACTCAACACTGTATTGGAAATCGAGCCAGAACAATGTGCACATGTGACAGTATGGATCTCCTTGAATTATGTGCAGAATAAACTCAGAAATAAATGCAGGTTACCTCAGGATCTGTGCCAACATAATAGCAGCAATCTGTCCTAGGAATTCATGCTAGCAAATAGAAACAACCTGTCTCGGAATCCACACCATCAAACAACAATACCCTATATCGAATTTTGTGCCTACAAATACTCTCAAAATATGTTTTTCTATGGTCTGTTCACTACATTTAATGAGGTTGTATGGTCCAATAAATTGTTGTAGGATGTCTTGGAATTTTTGCTCACTGTTTACTTGATGAAAATTCCCTTATTAGGCTTCAGAAACCTATATTAGGTTTTGTCTCTCTCAAACCCTTTTTCTGCATGTGAATCTCACACATTGAGAATGAATGGTGTCTTTTTCCTTTCCTTAGGTTTACTTTTATACTTCATTTCTTTTCAACTAAACCTAAATACCTAACTAACTTTTTCAATGGTTAACATTTGATCTTGACATGATCAAGGGTTCACTTTTAATGCACATTAATAAATACATTTAATAATTAAATGTACATTAAATTTATGGGTCCCACAACTTACAGTGATAACATACAAAATTTTTATTTACATAACACATATTTACATAAATAAAATACTAGGGACAATGACTTAGTCCCCACCATGACAAACACACCAAAAACACGAGGACCTCTAGAGTTAACTTTTCTAACAAATATGACCCAAATATTCCACTTCCTGGACCCTAAAGGCACCCTTAGAAGGATTGGAATATAGTTGGTGCTCTTCCAATAGTTTGAAGACCTTGTCAACATATTATACATGCTCCTCCTAAGATTTGATATAGATTATCATATCATCAAAAATCACTAACACAAATTTTCTAGGGAAAGGTTTAAAAAATAGAATTCATCAAGCTTTGAAATGTGGAAGGTGCATTGGTAATGCCGAATGGCATCACCAAAAATTCATAATGACATTGATGTGTTATGAAGGGTATTTTTGGGATGTCTTCTTTCCTCATTCTGATTTGATGATATCTAGAATGAATACCCAACTTGCTAAAGAAAATTGCTCGTAATTCATCTAATAATTCATTAATGACATGAATGGGAAATTTATCTTTTATGGTCATCTTATTGAGCTCTCTATAGTTTAAACACATGTGCCATGAACCTTCCTTTTATGAACCATCACCACTGGTGCAGAGAAAGAACTTTGGCTGGGTTGAATGATTCCTGCATCTAACATTTCTTGAACCATATTTTCAATTTCACTATTTTGTGCATATGGGTACATGTAAGGTTTGATGTTGGGTGGTACACTACCTAGTTGTAGATGAATAGCATGGTCATGATCTCTAGTAGGTTGAATACCTTTAGGTATTTCTCCAATTACCTTGGAAATTCTACCAATAACTTGTTGGAGATCCAGTGGAATAGAGTGTTAAGGATTTCAATATCGATTATAGTGATTATGCATAATGATTATAATAGTTAGATACAAAAGAAATTAACAATGACACAACACAGTCACATAATACACATAAATTTATCCTGAAAAACCCTTTACATGGAAAAACCAACAAACCAATGAACTTTACCACTCATCTATTATCAACACTCTTAACCAGTGTTTACAAGAATGATTTACTAAATCATAATAGTGTGAATTAACTACACTCAACTTCTCTACTCATTCTGGTACAAGTATAATTATTGTATTGTTTTGTTACATTTCAACTTTCCATCACATCCTATTTCTAGATGAAATACTCTAATTCATAACAACTAAATTAGTTACAACTAACTGCTCCATTGATGAAAATCCATAACATCCTAACAACTTTTAGTTATTATATTAAAATTGATTTGATTGAGTCAACTTTAGTTGCTTGCTAGTTGATATTCTTGTCATCCAAGTGTTTGTCAAATTCATTCCCACTTTATTCTCATCGACTTCTTGTTGACCAGTCGTGATCGTTGACCAGTAGACTATTCTATTCAACCAGTCGACCAGACTTCCACCTTTCACTGACTTCAATTCCAGTCGACTTGTTAACTAGTTGATTATTGACTTTGACTGTCGATTTACATGCAAAGAATATAACATGCCCAACATTCTACCACTTGTTGTTCTCTTTGCATACATAGGATATTTTAGAACTTCAGTTCACTTGACCAGGGATGACAAGCCCATCGTTTCCCTCTACCAAGTAAACTTCTCAGTGCTCACATACTTAGTTAAAGAGTCTACAATATTCTTCAACGTGTCTACATTTTCTAGCAACACTTTTTGATTATCCACCATTTCTCTCAAAAAATGGTATTGTACATCAATGTGCTTTGCCTTCGAATGTTATGTTGGGTTCTTTTCTAGGAAGATTACACTTTGACTATCACAATTCAACCTAACAACTTCTTGTTTGACCCAACCACTGAACACAATTTCTACAACCAGGATTCTCCTTTGCTTGCATGAGTAGTTGCTATTTATTCAGCCTCAGTAGTCTATAATGAAACAACCAATTGACCCCTACTCATCCAACTGATTTCCCCACTGAATAATTTGAAAACATATCCACTAGTTGACCTTCTATGGTTGAGATCTCCAACCTAGTTAGAGTCGGTAAAACCATGTACAATTATTGTTTTATTAGTTTTAGGTTCTCCTTGGTAGCAAATTGCATAACCGTTGTGCCACCCAAATACCTTAATCTTATTTTAACATTAGTGCAATGCTCTTTTCCAAGTGTCGACATGTACCTACTCAATGCTCCCACTACATGAGAAATATCACGTCAAGTAGAAACCATTGTCTACATCAGACTACCTACAATACTAGCATAGGGAACATGTGACATGTACTCTATCTTTTGTTGTGTCTTAGGATATTGCTCAGTAGATAATTTAAATCCTACAGGAATAGGGACCTTAACTAATTTGCACTCGTGCATGTTGAAGCATTTCAAAACCGTCTCAACATATTTACTCTAATTTAACAAGATCCTTATACCTGCTCGATCTCTTTCAATTTCCATTCCAAGAATGAAATGAGCTACTCCAAGATACTTCATGTCAAACTTGGAGATAGCTGTAGTTTCACCTCCCTAATCAGATCCACATTGTTTCTGACCATCAACATATCATTGACGTTCACAATTACATACATAAAATGATCACCAACTTTCTTGCTATACACACAGTGACCATATTGACTTCTCACAAAACCTAGTCACTAGATATACATATCAAACTTTTGGTACCACATCCTAGGTGATTGATTTAAACCATAGAGGGACTTCTTGAGCTTGTAGACCAGCTCCCTCTCCCCTTTTACTGTAAATCCTTTAGGTTGCTTCATATAAATTTCGTCTTCGAGATCACTATGAAGAAAGGTGTCTTCACGTCCATCTGCTATATTTCAATATCAAATATTGCAGTTAAAGACATTAGTACCCTAATGGAAGTTAAATTTGCCATAGGATAAAATATCTCACCAAAGTCGACTCCCTCGACTTGGAAATATCCCTTCGCTACTAATCAAGTCTTGTATTTCTCGACTTGACCTGCTACGTATGAATTTTTCTTGAACACCCACTTACTACCTATGAGTTTCCTTCCATTTTGTAATGCGAATGAATCCCATGTTTCATTCTTCCGTAAGGAATCCATTTCTTCTTCCGTGGTATTTTTCCAAAGTTGATCCTTTGTCAAGTTGATCACTTCCTTTACCAACCTAGGATCCTCTTCTATGGCTATTAATGCAAAATCAAAGCATAAATCTAGTGGAATGTACATTTCAGGTTGCTTCTTTGCTCGACTAGAGGTCCTGACCATTGAAGTATGTCATTCCACCTCTTCCTCAGATTCACTCAACTCATTCGAATCATCACGTTTGTCATTCCATTTGAACTGTAGCTTTTATGGTTCCTTCTTATCTTTTATCCTCTTCAATCCTGGAAGTTCCACCGACTTCTCTGATGATCACATCTCTATTATATATTCTCTTCCCTATGACCAAATTCCACATCTTATACCCTTTCACTCAATCTATGTACCCGATGAATATGTATTTCTCAGACTCACTATCAAGTTTGCTTCTTTTCTCTTTTGGGACATGAACAAATGCATCACACCTAAAAAAATTGAGATGTGCAAAAGAGGGCATTTCCCCAGTCCATCCCTCATATGGAGTCTTGTTGACCAGAGCAGTCAACAATGACCTATTCACTAGGTAAAATGACATGTTGACTACCTCTACCTAGAATTCATGTGCAACACTTGCACCATTGAGCGTGCTCCTTTATTTTTCCATCAATGTTCTATTCATTCTTTCAACAACTCCATTTTGTTGAGGCATGTATGGAGTTGTGTTTTGTTGAGCTATACCGTGTTGTCTACAGAAGTGGTTGAATAACTTAATACAAAATTCTCCTCCGTTATGAATTCTTAGCACCTTGATATTTCTTCCATACTGATTTTCTAGAAGAACTTTGAAGTCTTAGAACTTTTAAAAAACCTCATATTTCTTCCTCAAAAAATACAACCATGTCATTCTAGAGAAATAATCTATGAAAGAGACATAATATTGGGATCCTCTTAGTGATGGGACCAATACTAGTCCAAACACATCACTATGTATTAACTCCAGTATTTCCTTGGATCTTGTTTCCCTAGATGGGAAACTTACATGACTTCGTTTACCATAAATACAATGTTCACAAAAGTCTACTTCTAAACAACATTCAGGGAGACCATCGACCATACCTTTTCTGTGCATAGCACAAAGACCTTTCTCACCAATATGTCCCATCCGTTGATGCCGCAACATGGTTGAGTCAACTAGATGAGAATATATGTTGTCGGATTCAGGAAATATTTTATTTGCACATCCATTGGTATCTATTCTTCCCAATAGCTTGTACGGTGTTCCATTCCAAACTCCTCTCATCAGTACTATCGCTCCTCGCACTATTTTACATGAATCTTTCTCAAATATAGACTGCACACCTGCATTTCCAATATTACTGACAGATATCATGTTTTGAGCCAAACCTTGAATATCAAACGCCCCTAGAAGAGTTCCTATCCTTCCATATTTTAATATCAGTCAAAATTTATCTTGTCTAACAATCCTAGTCAATGATTCATCTCCTAGAAGAACATCGCCACCATTGTATTTCTCATATTCACATAACCACTCTCTCTGCATGGTGTCATATGATATGATGCACCAGATTCGATCAACCAAGGGTCATGATCTGACTGTGTACTTGTTGAGGCCACATACACATCTCCTTTATCTTTAGTCAAAGGCTTACTTTAAGTTGATTACACTTCCTCGGATCCTTTGCTCTTATTGACTCCCACCAACTTACAATCTCACTTATAATTCCCAATTTTACCACATTGCTAACATTTTCTCATCATTGGTCCAAGAGATTTAGATCTGGTCTTAGATATACCCCTCGACTTTGATTTTCTACTAGTCGACCTCTCGCCATCAGAGCATTGTGGGTCAATCCTTCCATGTTCTTCCACCTCATCTCTTATGATAGTAGAGATGCAACTGGCACATCATCGATATTTAATGTGGTATGATTTCTTCCAATAGCCACGACCAAGCTATCCCATGAGTTTGGAAAATAACATAATATACTGGTACATTTCTCCTCTATAATTTTGATATCCACATGCAACAACTGATTGACCATAGTGTTGAATGCATTCAGGAGATCTATTATTGAGTCACCCTCGTTCATCCTCAGAAGATATAGCTTATTTTGAAGAAGAAACTTGTTAACCATAGAGTTCGATTGGTACAAGTTCCCCAACTTATCCCATAGTTTCTTTGTAGTGTCTTCTCCTGAGACATTCAACAATACATAATCTACTAAACAAAGTCATATTGTACTCCTTGATTTTCTATCAAGTTTCTGCCAATATTCCCATGACATACCTATCAGAGTTGTTCTGGAGATAATGACAACTCACTACTCTCGATCTACAAGGAGATCCTCCATTTCGAGCTTCCAAACTTCAAAATTTTTTCCATTAAAATTTCCAATTTCTATCTGTGACCTGTTGGCCATTCTAACTAAGAATCAATGTTCTAGAACTCCCACTGAAACTAGGTATTCACTAGATCCTTGATCAAACTAGAAAACCCTCAACCAAAAAGGTGTCCCTTGAATCCAAATATAGCTTTGATACCATGTCAAGGATTCCAACGCCAATTATAATGATTATTCATAGGGAACCTCACATATAGATATAACATAATTTTACAATTGCACAAACATAGTCACATAATACACAAAAATTTATCACGGAAAATGCTTTACAGGGGAAAACCAACAACTACAAGTGAGATTTACTGCTCATCTATTATCAACACTCATAACCAGTGTTTACAACATCGATTTACTAAATCATAACAACGTGAATTCACTACACTCAACTTCTTTACTCATTCCAGTACAAGTATCAGTACTGTATTTTCCTATTACATGTCAAATTCCCATCACATCATATTTATAGATGCAATACTCTAATTCATAAAAACCAAATTAGTTACAACTAACTACTCTATTAATGGTGATCCATAACTTCCTAACAAGTTCCTGTTATTATATTGCAGTCAAATCTAATGATTCAACTTTAGTCACCCTCCAGTCGACCTTCTCGTCGTCGAAGTGTTCGTCAAATTCCTTCTTGCTTTATGCTCGTTGACTTCCCGTCAACCAGTCGTGGTTGTTGACCAATTGACTATTCTAGCAGCCAGTCAACCAAAATCTCATCATCTATCAATTCAATTCCAATCTACTTGTTAACCAGTTGACTATTGACTTCAACTATCGATTTACATGGGAAGAATATAACATACCCAACGTAGAAGGCACAGATGCTTACACATCTAGTGAGACCAATTGTGCAATTACTCCATAGTGTCCCTTTTTAGAAAAAATTTCATGTTATTAGATCTTATCACTTTAAAGGGTTTACATGGAATACCTATAAGTTAAATTTCCTTTCCTTCTGAAGAGAATCTCATGAAAATTTCCTGAAAATTAAGAGCCACTATTCCCAATGATTGTAGCCATTGGACCGCTAGTACAA
Source organism: Larix kaempferi (assembly GCA_027924585.1). Classification (NCBI taxonomy): domain Eukaryota; kingdom Viridiplantae; phylum Streptophyta; class Pinopsida; order Pinales; family Pinaceae; genus Larix; species Larix kaempferi. Next base: position 327,177 of record BSBM01000893.1, read on the forward strand.
CACCGGCACTGCCCATTTGGATTACAAGACTATCCAATAAATATTCCCCCCATGGTAAGATTAATACTATGCCATTTCCTTGAACAATTTATGGTACCTCCATCTGCAATAATTGCGTGAAATTGTGGTGTTGGCTACACAAAGCAATTGAGAAGTTTGGCTAATTTGGAATTGATGAAGTTATGGGTACAACTAGAATCAATCAACACTATTACCTTTTTATTTTTGATATATCCTTCTATTCTGAGCATTTGAGGAGTCCCAATGTAATCCAATGCATGCAAGATATGGTTGGATAAGTATCTTCTAGATATAACTCTCGAGATGGTTCTGGTTCTATATCATATTCCTCTTCACAGTCTATGTAGAATAATTTCTTCTCATTACACTTGTGCCATTTACTATACTTGCTATCACAATTGAAACATAGTCCCTTTGCTCCTTTTTCCTCCAATTGTTGAGGTGCCAACCTTGTAGGTTGATTGTGGTTCGAGGAGAAAACACTTCCCTATCTATAGGTGTTAGTAGCATCCCTTCTAGTAGCCACATTTTTACTTTCAACTTTTTTGGCCAAATAAAAAGAATTCTCCAATGATTTAGGTTTAAAGAGATGAACCTCATGTTGAATGCTCTCCTTTAGAGTTCCCATAAGTAGATCCAACAAATTATCCTCATGAATGTTCTTCACTCTAAGAATCAAATTCTAAAATTGATTAATGTGTTCAACAAGGAATGTTATTCACTCTAAAACTCAACTTTTGAAACTACTTAATGTGCTCTACAACTAGACCTTTTTGCTTGAGATTTATCAATTGGATAAAGAAAGTGTTACTCTTAATATCCCCATAATGTGCTATAAATTCTTCTGTAAATGTAGACCAAGAGACAATAGAGTCCTTTTTATGGTCACAAAGCCATTGGTACCAAACAAACTGGTCATGTTCTAAATATAAGGATGCAATAGTTACCTTTTGTGAAGTTGGTACTTGGTGTAGATTGAAGAATTGTTCCATATGGAATATCCATGTTATTGGATCATTGTCATCAAACTTTTTCATATCAATCTTTGGAATAAAGTAGTTCCATGGTCTTGAGTAGAACCCATGATGATTTGATGAATCTTGAAATGTCGAGGACTCGAACCTGTTGTTCTCCAACTATTTTTCAATTTTATCAGTATGTGACTAGGACAAGTATGTCTTGTTCTCCTTATCTTCTTCTTTAGGAGTTGAATTATGAGGAAATAAATGTATCATCTCATTCAAAATTTCTTTTTTCATATCTTCAGATCCTCTTTACTAGCCATCTTTTAGAGATACTCTTTATTGGCCATCTCCCTATCCATTTTTTTGGTTTATCAATTAAGTATGTGTCACTAACCTATCATTCACTTCCTTCAACTTGGAAAACTTGGACTCCAAATTAGATACTTGGTGACCCATTTTTTCATTTCCGTCATAAGTCATGGTTAAGCTTTTGGGAGGTTTAGTGGGAGAAGTAATTTTTACTCCACCTCTTGCCATTATATATCACTGATATTTACCTGATTTATTCTCTATTTCCTCTTTATTGCACCTTTTGAATCACCCAAAATAGATATTCCAATCAAAATTTATGCAAGTTTCAAGTTAACTTACCTTTAAAAACCCTAGTTTGGAGACTATCTCATTGGACGATGTTCCAACTGAGGAAATTCTACAATTTTGGCCCCTTTGAGTATGAAATTATTTCCTATAGTATCCCGATATGTATTCTTTGCAATGTCATAGGTTTCACCCAATATTGATGTTGCAAGAGAGAGTTATGGTGATTTTCCCAAAACTTTTTGTTTTTGTGACTTTCAAAAGACCGAAAATGTACGACCTACCACGTGTCCAATTTTCTATCTGTGATTCTGAAAATTTTACCCTAAAAACTATGTTCCATATTATTTTTTATGTAATATGTATCACTCTATTTGGATCTCTCAAGCTCTAGATATAATAGTTTTACCCATAATACTTGTTGGAGACTAGTTTTTGGACTAATAAAAAACCATAACTTCCATAGGGTATAACTCTGAATATGTAAGAATCAGTACCTTAAATTAGTACCATAGATAGTTAGGTATGTATTCTAATGCCCCTCCAAGTTTCACTATTTGAAACATCCCCAAAACAAATTATAGCAAAAATTCCAAGATGACTCATTTTGGAAGTGTCTAAGCTCTGATACCAAATGTTATGCACCAGATTCCCAAAAGAGCATAAATAAGAAAGAGAGAATAATACAATGCGTTAATAATGAATAAAATAAATGAATAAGAAGCCCCTTCTAAGGGAAACCTCCTTATACAATGTACCAAATACACAAGACAAGATGAGATGATCCTAAAGATAGGTCTCCTTGGTGTGTGTGTGTGTGTGTGTGTGTGTGTATGTATATATATATATATATATATATATATATATATATATATATATATATATATATATATATATATGAGACAAAGGGTACAATTACAATTCTAAATTCCCTTACAATTACAATTAAGCTCCTAGATGACCAATAAAAACAATAATAAGGACATTTTACCTCTCGTAGAGGGTTGTCAATGTCAAGCAACTTATAAGGATTTGGTACCTCTATCCCCCTGCCATACAACGTGAATTGGTAGCCCTATTTCCCTTTATTATAGGATTTTATTTATGAGTAACTCACATATGGGCTTGTGTAAAGGTATCCCTTGTACATAATATAAGTACCCTTGATGATCCCATTGAATTTCATCACCCTTGGAAACTACATCTTGTGGGAAACTGAAATTAACCTCATAGCCTTACTTTTGAAAATCCTATTAAATTTCATCACCTATGGTAGAAACATAATTGGAAGACCCATTTATACCATCAATGAGCCTTTCCCCAGTTCCATATGTTGCAATGGATCAAAAAACCATGAATTTATCTCTTAGGAATGTTGCAATGGATCCAAAAAATCATTAGAAGCATGTATTTTTTATCATGGGTCTCACACAATATGCCGCCATGCTTCCCCTTGTACGGTTGTAATGCCAATTCTGGCATCTTTCATGAAATTCTTGTCATGAATTTTTAAGGGATCCAACCATAAGAATAAGAACCTATGGGAGGACTACAATTAGCATCCTCAACAACATGAATAATACCGCTTACAATTTCAGTTGAAATTATGCCACAATATTCCCAAATAATCATGTAGTAACATACTCATCTGGATTTTTGTTGTAGATTTATGCAATAGAAGCTAAGAAAATTGCACTGAATTAGTAGATGGCATCAAATTACTTTTGGATTTTGATTAATGTTGTACTATCACTCAGATGGTCAAACATTGATGAAGGAACATGCAAATGAAACAAGATATGCGAGTGCTATATTTTGGTATCTAAGCAACACATAACACCTGCACCAACACATGTATCAAAATTTACTTCATAAGACTCAAATATGTTACTTAGTGATGGGGCCCAAGGTCAACCTCAATTCAACTAAGAAACCTAGTTTTAGTGTAGAGGATGATTGAGGTAGGACATGGAGATTGAGTTAGTATTATCAGGAAACAAATTTAGATGTAGTGGTAGATTGGAAATGCTTGGGAATATTTTCCCCATTCATTGAAATGGAGGTCAATAGTTATGCATGTTAAATCTAGTAGGTTGAGTATTTACATAAATGGTAATCCTACATGGTCGAAAAACCCATACTAGACAATGAGTCAGATGATGTAGATGAGCTAGACGCTGAACTATATGTCGAGGTAGATACACTTAACATGTTAAATGAGGCTAATGCAATGCTAAGTATTGGCCTATGTGGTGGGGGAATCCATCAAATGGTAGGGGAGAGTAAGAATTCTAAGTGAATGTATAGGCTTGTTAGAACGCAAAGTGTATAAATTAGTCACAAAAGTATCTAAGTCTTCGATGGAGTTAATTTTAAATGAAAAATAAACACACCCCTTGGATGTGTTATGAAAATTCAATTACATTGATAAAGAAGTGGATTTTCAATTGTGTTTATGCCAAGGTGATAAAATTCAATAGGATATCCCACAAGTAAAGATATAAGGTTTATTCCAGATTCTCACAAGATGTAGTTACCAAAGGTTATGAAAACAAATGGGAGTCATAAAGGGTAACGACTATGTACAAAGGACACCTTGACACAAGCCCATATGTGAGTTACTCACAAAGGAGAACCTAAAATAAAGGTCATTAAGGCTACCAATTCATGTTGTATGGTAGGGGGATAGAGTTACCAAACCCTTACAAGCTACTTTATATTGGAAACCCTCTATGAGAGGGAAAAGGTCCTTACCACAAGAACACCTCCCAATCAAGTGTATATATAGCAAGTTGTCAATATTGGGTTATCCTTGTGGCCTCTACCTATTATTTATTAAGTGTTAAATTTTTAGAATTTACTTCAATCTGATCTAGGATCTTAACTGGGAGAACAACATGTACAGCATATCTACAGCATATCAATCATGGAGACAATAATGCAAGCACACAAGAGACACAAAGATTTACTTGGGGAAAACCATAAAGGTGAAAAACCCCAATAACTTCCTCAGAGATAGATAGAGCAATGATACAACCCAAGAGATAGACATATCCTAGCAGCAGATCCTCCTCCTCCATAAGTGCGCCACTACTCCTTGAGTGCATGAGTGATAAGTGAGTGATAAAATAGAGTGCCTCCCGCACTCTATTTATACTTGACTTGACTTGCCTTTTACATAAATCATGTAGGCTCGAACTTAACCACATAACATAATGCTGACTGGGCCGACCGCCAATAGGGTGGTCTAATAAACCTTCGACCCACATGGCCGACCCCCAATAGGGTGGTCTAATAACCCTTTGACCCACATGACTTATACAGGGCCGACCCCAACAAGGTGGTCTAATAACCCATCAAGTATAAGTTACGACATTTACAATATAAATGATGACACTTCCGTATAGAGGAATAATACCATCTCTATAGGAATACAATATACATATATGTGAAATACATTCCGAAGTTACATATACATCAACACTCCCTCTTAACTAGGAAGGTATTTCTTGACACAGGTCTTCTAGCACAAGTCATCTTCTCTGGATCATCGTCACTGGATAATCGTCATCGAGTCATCATCATCGTCACTGCTGCTGCTATCTCAATCAATCTCTGAATCTACTCGTCATAGGAAGTTCTACAGAGCCAGTCCTTTTTCATATTGGATGTAGGCCCACCACCTGCAAGTCTTCATTATCAGTGGCCATACTGTGGAATTCTTAGGAATTATTACGTGTGTCACAAAACCTGGCTGCAACATCCCAAGCTATTACGAGCACACAGCTCTACTTGTAGGATCTCCCAGGAGCACATTACATGTGACCCATCACAAAACCTGGCTGAAGCATCCCAGGCTGTTACGAGCACACGGCTCTACCTGTCAGATCTCCCAGGAGCACATTACATGTGATCTCACCACAAAACCTGGTTGAAGCATCTGAGGCCTTTTTCATCCTGTCCAGATCTCCCAAGAGAAAATTACATGTGGTCGTGGCAAAACCTGGCTGAAGCATCTGAGGCCTTTTTCATCCTGTCCAGATCTCCCAGGAGCAAATTACATGCCATAGGACAAAACCTCGAAAGAGCATCTGCCAGATATCCCAGGGCACCGAATTACATGCCATAGGCAAAACCTCGAAAGACTATCTACAGATCTCTCAGGGCACAAATTATATGTCCTCCCAAGCAAAACCTCGAAAGATCATTTGCCAGATGTCCCAGGGCACCGAATTACATGCCATAGGTAAAACCTCGAAAGACCATCTGCAAATCTCCCAAGGCACAAATTACATGCTTACCTGCACAACCTGATCCACGACCACAAAGTATCATCTGATACTCATCATACATCATCCTAATGTACACATGATCACCTTGATCATCATCACTGCAACATCCTGCTGCATGTCATCTGGATAAGCTCGTCATCCACGATCATCCTGATCATACAATGCATCCATCTGATGCACACCAAGTATCTACCTGATACATATCATCATACATAGTGTATCCACCTGATACATAGATACATGATCCACACAATGTATCCATCAACATACATGATCTACCTGATCATACCTGATACATATCAATATACATGATCTACCTGATCATACAATGTATCCACCTGATACATATACAGATACATGGTCCAAGCATCCAACATGATGCATATACACAATACATACAAATGATCCAACCGATCATATCCAGCATCCAACATGATGCGTACATACATATAAATGATCCAACTGATCATATCCAGCATCCAACATGATGCATACATACATACATAAAAATGATCCTAACTGATCATATCCAGCATCCAACATGATGCATACATACATATACAAAAATGATCCAACTGATCATATCCAAGCAGAAACCAGAACATCATCCTGATGCTTGTCATCCAACGCTTACATCCACAGCCATGTGAAGGATCCTCCTTCCAACATGCTTGGAATGGCTTCAACAAATGTGTCCATCACTTCTTCCTCGAAGTGTCCTCGATCTAAAGAACGCCAAGCCTCTCTCTGAAGTACTCGAACTTCACCCTGGCTAGTGGCTTTGTTAGCACATCTGCAATCTGCTCGTCTGTCGCAACATACAGGAGCTTCACAGCTCCTCTCTGCACCATATCCCTGATATAGTGATATTTGATCTCTATGTGTTTTGACCTGTCATGAAACACTGGATTCTCAGACAGCTTCACACAACTCTGGTTATCACAGAAGATACCAATAGCATCCAACGGGAGATCAAATAACTCAGACAGTAGATTCCATAGCCATACTACCTCACAACTAGCTGAACAGGTTGCAACATACTCTGCCTCAGCTGTACTCAGTGCTACGCAGGACTACTTCTTGCTAAACCAAGAGATCACACCTGATCCCATACTGAAGCAGCACCCAGATGTGCTCTTCCTATCTGCAGCACTGCCTGCCCAATCCGAATCAACATAACCCTGCAGGTTAAACTTTGATTCGCTTCATACTTGAGCCCATAATCCACTGTACCCTTCAGGTACCTCAGAACATGCTTTACAGCAACCAGGTGAACACTCCTTGGATCCATCAGGAACTGGCTCAATGTGTTCACAGCAAAGCAAATATTTGGTCTCGTGTTCGTCAGGTACATAGAGAACCCAATCATCTGATGATACATCGTGACATCAACCGGATCAGATGAAGCATCACATAGAAGCTTCAGGTTCGATGTCATAGGTGTGGCCATGGCCTTGCAATCCATCATCCCGAACCTCTTCAGGATCTCTGCTGCATACTTCCCTTGTCCAAGGAAGATTCCATCTACACTTTGCCACACCTCCATGCCAAAAACAAATAATGCATCATCGCCAAGTTCTTCATCTCAAACTCGGCAGCAAGCTTCCGCTGCATGTCGGCAATCAATCATACCTCTCCTGATACAAATAGGTCATCCACATAGTAGTGTCACTGGATTTCCTTCCTCAACCTTGTAGTAAAGGTTGGAACCCGCTTTACTCTTGGTAAAGACCAAACTGGATAGAAAGCTGCCTATCCTACCATACCAAGTTCTGCACATATATGATTTCCTGTCATGTGTCTCAGAACCAAGTGGCTGCTCCACATACACTTCTTCTTCAACTACACCATTCAAGAAAGCTGTCTTGAAATCCATCTGGTGTATCTTCTATTTCATCACTTTTATATTTCTCTATGCTGCTGTCTGCAGCATGCTTGATCTTGATAGATCCATATGGAAGTCATAAAAAACTTCCCTTCAGGTCTTGGGACTACATCCCAAACATCATTCTTCATGATCGACGGATCATGGCATTCTTCCCATATCCTGGGAACTTCAATATCTTCAATAGATAATTTTGTTGCTGAACAAATGTTGTAGTTCTTCTTTTGTAGGAGATGGCATACGATCTTCCCTACACAACAAGTTAAATTGCATGATTAGAAAACATCTCATAGTTTTCAGAACAAATTCTTACACATAAAGAAATATGTCATAGAGTCATGCAATTAACTTAGCCAATGCTTCAATACAACATTTATCCATATCCCGTAACTTTCTAGATGCCTTCCAATCTCTACCGGTACATTGTTAAGAGTGTGCACAACTCCCAACATGTCAGCAAAGAGGTTTCATTCTAGATAAGTAGCAATGGAATGTTGTACAGTGCCATAGGCTACTTACACATGCATATTAGTATTATACTGTTCATCAATGCAACTATTCTAATATGCATAATACACAACCTAATTCTAGGAACATCAGTATATACATTATTGAACAGTATTATTTAAACAATGAAATATGCAAGTAATGACAATTCAAATACTTATCTTTGTTTGTTTGTTGGGTGGAGTCCCTCTGAATCTTTGCAGCTCCATTCTGATGTGGATTGTGAGAAGTGGTCAACTCCCTCTGAATATCTGCATCCTTGCAGAAACTACTGAAGTGTGCTCCTTTGCTTTCTTGCAGGAACAACTGGAGTGTGCTTCCTCTTGATCTTTGCTTCCTGGATTACCTGTTCTTGAACTCATATTCATCCTTGGTCCCTATGCATGCTTATTAGTATCATGATTGTGTTATCCTTGTGATCTCATAAAAATCATACATTCACTAGTATACTATTAAAACACAATAATCTCAAGCATGTATAGTCATGATCATTTCAAACAGAAATAATAAGCATTAGCATTCAAGGTTTATGTAGGATTCTTATGGTTAGTCAAATCATAAGAAACATGACATGTCTAAACCTATAATTACTCAAACCTATGATTTTTCGGGTTAGTCATATCATTAATTAAGGTAAGACACATAGTATTCATATACCCATGATTATTCAAACTTATGACTTCATGAATAATCATTATCAACAACACAACAGTATAAGATCCTAACACAAGGTAGGATTCTAGCTTGATATAGGAAAAACATACCTGGATTAGCATGCTAGCTAGTTATGTCTAATATACTTGCATAATGTCTTCTGATTCTCTTTAGTGACTTGTGCTAGTAACCTGCATGTCTCATAAGTTAACCATTGTAGAACCAAGTTATACATACCTCGAAAGTAGATCTTTTATGTGATCCATGACAATGGATGAATCTTTGTCTTCGCGTCACCATGAGCATATGTTCTTGAAGTAGAACATGATTTGACTTTCTTGGTGTACCTTTTGTGTTAGCAAACAACATAAACCTCATACAACACCATAATGCATTAGTACAATCATAAGTATCAACACCCTAACCAATGAATATCTTCTATCATGCATTCATAATTTTGTTAAGGTGATACGACAATTCTAAAATCAAGATTGTACTAACCGTAATAAAATGAAGACAAACATACCATAAACTTATTCATGAACAAATATCGAAACATACCTCGATGAGTCATACCTGTCGAGATCGCTTGTAATATTCTTATGTAAGGCCTTAGCCTCATCTCCCTCTGAAACAGGAACTTCTTCACTTATGCAGATGATCAATCCATCTTCTTCTAGGATTAACCCAATCCACTTGATTTGCAAGAACTGGACTTGGAGCTGGATATGGGTTTGTCAGGGAAACCCCAAAAATTCAAACTTTGAATTTCAAACTTCCGAAAGAATAGAAATATGCGCCTTGATGAGCTGATCAAGCTGGTATATTCAGAATTTGAAAACTGCAAAGTTTCACTCCTCAATTTTGCCTTTGAAACTTCCAGATTCACTAGACGTGACCTTGAACTAGGGTTTGATGAAGCCCACTCTTCTGCCCCATCAAAAGGTTTGATCCAAATCTCTAAGCTTCTATTTTTCTGAGGAGCTTCTAGCCGTGGTCACAGATTTCAAAAATTCCCATTTTTACAGAAGCCCTAATTTTCCACTTTTCTGATCAAAGTCCCAAACTAGGGTCTGATCAAGCTCAGCCTTTTGCCCAACCAAAAATTCTGATCTTGGTATCTAAATTTCTATTTTGATGAGTATCACCCAGCCGTGGTCTCCTATTACAAAAATTCCAACTTTCTCCGAAGCCCTAAATTCCGGAAGCCATGAATGAAGATACTCAAAAACAATTCTGTTTTGACAGAAATATGTACCTGATTGTTTCTGGTGTAACTTTGAACTTTTAGATCCACAGGGTATGAAAAAGTTCCCTGAGATAGCCTGACCTATTGTCTTTCCATCCTGATAGGTCTGACCTCAATTGGATTCTCTGAGAGAGAGTTATGCCAAATGTTGCAACGTGACCTGTTTTTGGATAATACAGGAGAGCGAGCTTGTACGGCGTGCCACGTGTCACTGTTTGAACTTTGGCCTCTGAAATTTTTTTTTGAGATAGCTCTCCCTGTTATATTTCCATCTTGATAGGTCTGACCTCAATTGGACTCTCGGAGAGAGAGTTATGCCAAGTGTCGCAACGTGACCTGTTTATGGGATAATACAGGAGAGTGAACTTGTACGGCGTGCCACGTATCACTGGTTCAACTTCGGCCTTTGAAATTTTTTTTTGAGATATTACAGTCTGTGTACTACCTGTAACTTTTTATGAAATTTTATTTGGATCTTCCTAGCCCAAGTTATTACCTTTTTCCCATGGTCACCTGATTTTGACTCAGATCTGGAAGAGGCAGAAACCCTATATTGTACAGATCATAAATCACAAAGTACAATGAATTAGAGGTTGTCCTTTGGACACAAGGTACATGGGGATTTAATATTCTACCTGTAAATATTTCAGATCTGAAAACTTTGCCAAAACGGATTTATAGCGAAAGTACTACGATGACTGGTGTTTCCTATATCAAGCCCTAGCATCATAAGTGCAACAAGTGTCATACATGCCATATCATGCCTTCTTTCAGGCTAGCTCTGATACCATGTTAAATTTTCAGAATTTACTTCAATCTGATCTAGGATCTTAACTGAGAGAACAACATGTACAGCATATCTACAGCATATCAATCATGGAGACAATAATGCAAGCACACAAGAGACACAAAGATTTACTTGGGGAAAACCATAAAGGTGAAAAACCCCAATAACTTCCTCAGAGATAGATAGAGCAATGATACAACCCAAGAGATAGACATATCCTAGCAGCAGATCCTCCTCCTCCATAAGTGCGCCACTACTCCTTGAGTGCATGAGTGAGAAGTGAGTGATCAAATAGAGTGCCTCCCGCACTCTATTTATACTTGACTGCCTTTTACATAAATCATGTAGGCTCGAACTTAACCACATAACATAATGCTGACTGGGCCGACCCCCAATAGGGTGGTCTAATAACCCTTCGACCCACATGGACGACCCCCAATAGGGTGGTCTAATAACCCTTTGACCCACATGACTTATACAGGGCCGACCCCAACAAGGTGGTCTAATAACCCATCAAGTATAAGTTACGACATTTACAATATAAATGACGACACTTCCGTATAGAGGAATAATACCATCTCTATAGGAATACAATATACATATATGTGAAATACATTCCAAAGTTACATATACATCAACATTAAGTTCATCACATAAGGATAGGAGGCCAATGTTGCTCCCAATCTAAAATGGTATGCATGACCTCTAATTGTATGAGTAAATGCATCTACTTGATTGTATACAAATTTGTTACCATGACATTTCGATTTTTAATTAACTCATTTCGGTCACTAATCTACTTAACATGGGTCAAAATAGGCTCAAAACAAAAACTTAATGTTGGTTCATTTTAACATGTTTAAGTGGGTTTATAATAAATATGTTGTTTAATATTGTGTATTATGTGTGCAATGATGTATTGCTGGAAATGAAATCACATTAAATAAACAAATATTGGAAAAAATGTTAATGTTCCTTTCTTTTCCCTTTATTACAATAAGTCAAAAGGAAAATAAAAACAAACAACAGAGACAGTAAGTAACTCAATCAAAAAGTAGTTCAAACAATGAGAAATTCAAGCATAAAGTAGGCCGAACAACAAGTAATTCTAGAACGGAACATGGACCATGGACCTTCTCTTCACCTTTATGCACTATCATGATGCTTAGGAATCTGCTTGGAAAGTAGGTTATGGACCTTTTTTTATACATCTCCTCCTAGATAACATCTTGTGCATGGACAATCTCCCTCGTGACTTTTACCATGACATACAAAAATACTTTCTATTATGTTGGATAAAAGGAAAGTACTTTCTGCAAAGCTATGCAAATTCGACATTGATCTACTACTCCCACATCTGTGCCTATATTTTATACACCTTGAGTGACAATATATATGTAAATCTATGATTAGCTTGATCCAATGCCACTAAGGATTAGTGATTCGGAAACAACCATGTTCACACCGCATTGCCTCCTATACTAAGCCTCCCACTTTTCAATCAACTCTAGGTAACCCTCAATGCTATGCTCTATCTTCTAGCAATAGTTACAATAAGTCTGACACGACTGTATATAATGTTGGGTCCCAAAATATCCCCTTTTTTCCTATACTTATCAACACCATTTTCCCTGTTTTTCCTCACTTTTCCATAACCCAAGCAGGTATCTTCCCAAGTCAAGCATGGATCTCAACATGTATAATCTATTATTGATTTACCTTATTAATGCCTAATATTGTTTATGGTTATGAACTTTATCTTTTGATTTGTGCTAGTATGTATTGATTTGATAAAGATAGTTCAAAGCCTTGAAATACCATAGGTGTAGCAGTTCGCTGAACCTATGGAGGAAAGGAATATGTGGTGTTAGCTGTCCCTTCCTGAATTCGGTCCCATATATCGCTATGATAGCTCGAGCATCCTTCCACGAGGCCAGATGCGACTGGGCCACGATAAATTGTCCAAGCATATTCTCTTCCAAATCATTTGGAATCTATTTGGTCTGTTAACAACAGGGAGTAACAGCACAAGCCTGAACGCAACAACTTCATTCAATTTCATTCATGGCTGCAACTGTTTTTGTTTCAATTCGGCAACCTCATGAAGATCGTAGATCTTCATGGATGCCCAACATTTGTGGGACGAAATTATGTCATCTATGTATAAATGTAAGAAGGCGTTCTGAGCCTGGGGGTTGGTTAATTGGCATTTGATTGTAAGAGCTGTAACAAAGTACTGTAACTACGGTTCTATCATTTTAATACAAGGAGAATAATTCTTGATATTCGTGTGTCTTAATTTGTGTTAGTTTCACAACATCTGTGTTAGAAGGCCAGGGCCTGCATTCTCACATAGATTGTGGAGTTATGTAGACTCTTTAGTTTTGTTTTTGTTATTTTGGTTTGGAATTACAGTAGGCATATTTACAGTGAGTTGCAATAGTAGTGTTACACCTAAAATCCTACCATCCTGAGATTCAGTGCATACATCCTTGAAGTTTAATTGGCTAAGTCATTTACCTGGAAGGGATACCATTTCATTTATGATAGGTTTTGAGAGGTTGTCACAGGCTACACTCATGCAACCTACGACTTCGCATCTTGCTCTATTGCAGGGTGCGACGAAGTCAGTTAATGGACAAAAATAGGTCCTTCGAGCTCATTCTCGAAGCCTGCTAACTTGGATCCTTATCCCTGACCTCTTGAGGGAGATGGAACTTGGTTCCAAACCTCTTGGGGGGATCCCCTATCTCTCTCCTACCATATATCAACCTACCCTATCCATACCCTATCCACTTAGTCCTATATAAGTGAAGCTCTACCCCTTTCCAAAGGGAGGAAATCTATAGTGTCTACATGTTAGTGAAATCATCTTGGAGAGATATCTAACTCATCCATTGAGAGACTCACACTTCCTTGGGAGGATATGGCAATTGGATTGGATGGATAAGGGCTACTACGTTAAGCCTTGGTTGTAGTCATTCTTACCTATGTACTTTCCCTATATTTACAGTAATTTAAACGCTTTCCACCAATATTGTTTATGTGTGATGATATTGTGTAGTTTACCTGCTTAACTGTTTACTTAGATCTCTTATCGTATAGATGCTCTTTACTAGTTTGCATTGTTCTATGTGTCTTGACAGGTCTTGCAGCTGAGATCTGACGACCGCGAGGCGTGGAACAACATCCGAGAGAAAGGATTGCGAAGTTAAGGTAAGACATCTAGTTACTTGATCCTTAATCAAATCTAAGAAAGTAGTTTATAGTTTGTACTATTTGTTCTAGACTCACTTTGAGCTAGGGAGATCCGGCTTGCGTCCGCTCGAGTGGATTGTCCGTCAAACAAATCTGGTGACCATACTGGGGAAAGAACATTGCTTTGCAATTGTCAATTTGAATGCCAGTTTCGGTTGATTTCTTGTTTCAAGCCATATCATTTTGTCATTTATTTCTTAAGTTGGTTTGACCATGAGATCTTCACTTTGAAGAGTCTGATTGCCTTCCTTTGAGTTTGTACTTCTCATTTTCAGACCTTTTTATGCTCATTACCTAGAGAATAGGTTCATTTTTTAACTTAGATCTCGCCTGTTGCACCTGTTCAGTGTACCCAGAGCAACACTGTGTTGTTTTTTATCTTTGTTCCTTGCCTGTTATCCTGTCATCGCACTCTTACATTAGTATTATGCAACAACGTCGCACTCCCCGCATTGGTGAACTGCAACGTCGCACTATGTACAATCACAGAGTGCGTCGATTTGCCATTTTTTCCATACAGGCATGCCCTCTCCAGTTCTGATTTGAGTTTTGGTTTGTGTGCAGACTCCCTTTGTATTGTAAGATCCAGTCAGAGATCCCATTTTTCTTTGTGTGTTGAGTTGTTTGGTTTTATTTGGAGTTGTTTTGGGTTCCATATTGGACAAGTATGAGATTTGGTAGTGGTGGACACTCTTGTCTCCCCCACCTGCATCCACTCACCCTTGCATTCCCTCCTCTCCTCCCCAGATCTGATCATTGTATTAGATAGGTTTCCAGACCTCATATGCATTCATCTTTGAGATTTGCTTGCTTTTAGTGTTGTTTGTTACTGATTGATTTTGAGTATTTGTGTGTATTTTCAGTCAATTGAGTGCTCATCTTTTCTTGATATTTTCTGAGTTATTAGAGTGCTATGAGTAATCTTTTCAGTTTAGTATTTATCTTTAAAAGCATTGTTGTTGTCAAATGGTTATTTTGATACATCCATTGAAAGATCAAAAGTACTTTATTTCCGTCATTTTTCAAGATCATTTGAAGAATTGCATGTGCATTGGAATGTCTCATTAGTAGATCTTTTGGAAAAGTTAAAAGAAAATTGCATTATTTGTGTTTTTCATGAACTATGAGTTGCTCATTTTCTTGAAAAATTCGAATAGACATCAAGTTTTTGCAGAAGTAGTTCCATGCATTGGAAAGTTAATTACATATTTTGATTTTTATGCTTTTAGGCCATCATAGTGAAAGTGAAAAATTTGCATACTCTGCTTAGAAATTCTCTCTTTTCATTACTTAGCATCATTTTCATTTTGAAAAGACGAGAAAAAAAAAAGCATGCTTTAATTTAGTTTAGTAGTGTTGTGTCTTTTGTGTTTCGCTCAAAAAAGGAAAGAATACTTCATAGTCATTTTTTGGTAGATTTGGGATTGTCTTGCATTACATTGCTTTGATGAAATTGTTGGAAAGATAAAGAAAATATCTCCTTCGCATACATAGAGTTCATTGAAAGAAAAGCGTACTTTTTGCATGTAGTTAGGGCTTGCATTATGTTTATGATTATGTACTCACCTCATGCATTCACCTAACCGTCGAGATAAAATTAACGGTAGAACTAGGGTAAAATTTTTAGTAACTTGTGTGTAAGTTAGAGACGTGTTCCGGCAACGTTAAGCATGGAAGTTGTCATTATTTGACAGCACTGTATCTCGGGGGTATTGTAGTCTTCCACGTACTTATCGGTATATAGATCTCCTTCATGTACCCACCAAGTCACCTTTAGTACTTGGTGTATATCGAAGGGTGTATCACGTACTCAGTAGTATATCGGAAGGTCTCTTGCCGAATGGTTGTGCATTAGACAACACCACTACGGATTTGAGCTCCCACGTACCTTGCGTATATTGGGAGAGACCCTTAGGATTCCTGAAACCAACTGAGTTAACCTTTTGGCCATCTTGGTGGAGCAATACATCGAGAACAGCACTCGGGGAGCTACTACACACGTACCGTCCAGGTAATCGGGTATTCAAGCAACGGTACGGTCCCAATCCTCCTTGTTGTGTTTTACTATTGGACCCTGCGGTATATCGCAAGTTGCGAAGCCTTGACAATCCTGTGAGGTTCCAAACCATTGAATCCACTCTTATAACATAAGTTTTCTTGTGGCCTTAGTTTGTGTAGGGTTTGTCTGGTCTACTTTTCTTTCGTTTAGCTTGCCTTAGGAGAAAATTTTTGTTTTAGTCACTCTGGATGACTTCCCTTGGAGAAGGTCTCGCAGGATTTAGAATTTGCCACCCGAATATCCCCTTAACCAGGTGGTAATTTTGAGGGTAAGAATGGATCCACAAACCAGGGTTGGGTCACATGAAGTGGAAAACCCCACTTTGAATGTTGGAGGACTTTTGTTTCCTCATACTCCTCCAGATTCACTGGTTTCTCACCCCCCGCAGGGTGAAGAAGCACAAATCCCCACTTCACAAGACTTACCTCCCATTGCACCAAGAGAGCCTGGGTCGTTGGAATGGATAAATCAACCCCAAGATGACCCCACAGCAGCCGCTGGTCCATCAATAGATTATTGGACATCTTCTGTAGGCCACCCAGTGGCCCATTTTTCCATTGCCTCCCCACCTAGTTGGGCTAGCCTCGATGAACGCTTAGCACCTTACCGTGAGCAATTGTCTCATTTACATGCTATGGGTGAGGAGTTTCGAAGTCAAAACTTTCAACTAAGGATCGATGACCTAACACTCCCAAGTCGTGTTTTATCTTTCAAGTCACCATAATCATCCACGCAACACGTGACCACTACTAAAATTGGTCAACCATCCATTCCTACACATGTATCCCCTAGACAAGAGACCAGTTTAGTACCTCTCACAACCCAACTTGTTGAACAACAACAGTCCAACACACCTATGGTCACCATGGTCACGTTACCTACTCCCCCCCCACCCCAAACTTTGAGAGGAGGACACTCTTTACCCCCTACCTTTTTTACGAGTAATGTCAATCCTATGGTAATAATCAACAACCAGTGTTGGGTCAACCTTTACTTAGTGGTCAGCAAGTTGTTGATGGGGGGAAACCCCCATCTCTTAACCATAATACTGTAGTAGGAGTTCCCATCGGGCCTTCCTTTTAAAATTCCTTACCTCTTGGACCTTCCACTACAGGACTATCCCATGTTGGGGGACCATCCAACGTAATTCAACCTCCATCAAGTAAAGTGTATCCAGGTCATCCTAACCCTGTACCGGGTCAATTTAGTCCCAGAAATGCACTCTATGGGGTACCCTAGCCTGGTAATCCTTACACTCTATGGGGACAACAAAATATTTTACAGCATGGACCCCCACTCATAGTCCCTCAAGTCCCTCCACCCCCATTTGGTCCATCCCCACCTCCCGTTGGAGGCCGCAGGCCCCCACATAACTCCGGAGGATGCAGACCTCTACCTTCTAGCGAAGGACCACCTCATTTCGATCATCATAGCCCACCCCCTCCTGGTGGAGGTGGTGGGGGAACACCCCCGCTGGTGGCAGTGGTGGGGGAGGACCATCTCATCCCGGTGGTGGTGGAGGAGCACCACCCCCTCCCGGTGGTGGTGGTGGAGGACCTTTTCATCCTGGTGGCGGTGGTGGTGGACCACCACCCTACTATGGTGGAGGTGGCAGAGGAGGCTCTTACCCTTCCGGTGGTGGCGATGGCCCACCACCCCCTCACGGCGGAGGTGGTGGAGGCCCGTCTTATTCTGGCAGTGGTAGTGGACCACCTCCTCCTCCCGACGGAGGCAGTGGTGGCCCATCCTACCTTGGTGGTGGTGGCGGACCCCCACCATTTGGAGGCATCCCACCTCCTCTCGATGGTGGAGGCGGGATCCCACCTTATGGCAATGGGCCACCTTATTATGATTATGGACCACCTTACTATGGTGGCGGACCTACATTTGGTTCAGGTGACCCATACCCCTATGGCCAGTTTCCTCCTGGAACACCTTATGGTCATCCCACACAAGGTCCCACAGGCCCTTACATGTCTTATCCGTACTATCAGTACTCACAACCTAATCCGTGGCTACCCTTTTTGGCTACTTTGGACCTACCTGACTTGTCTCGCTTGACCAACGACCCCATCTACCACGGAACTAATTCACCACCTATTCTGGTGAAACTTCCGTCAGATATCCCAAAATTTGATGGTAAGCCGGGTGAGGATCCTAAAAACCTCGTGATGACATACCACATATGGTGTTCATCCAACTCACTGATGGACGACTCGATCCGTCTTTGTTTATTCCAACGAACTCTCACTGGTTCAGCTGCCAAGTGGTATATTGAACTACCACCTCATTCTTTTCTTGATTTTGGTTCTCTTGCTATGAACTTTTTGACTCATTTTCAACTATCGATACGGTATGAAACTGGTACAGAGCTTTTAACCTCACTCCGTCAAAATACCGCTACTCATATATAAGATCATATACATGAGTGGCGGAAGAGATGACGTCTCATTAAGGCTCCTATTCCAGATCAACTCCTAGCAGACTGGTTTACGAATTCTCTCATTCCTACCATAGCACGGGATGTTGCCATGGGTGGTGCTGTCACTGAGGAACAAGCCATCGCTCATGCCCATTTGCTAGACTTAGTCTATGCTCAATCTGGCACATTGTTTGATATTCTTCCTGACGCACCCCGCAACACTTATGACCCCGTGATAACATTCCTTCGATTGGATAATCTTCGCAAAAGTATGAGAGTGTGGGGGTTGGACTCCTTAATGTTTCATCCCTTATGGGATTCTTTCCTACTTCGGATCCCCGAACCATGTTGCCATGGTGAACATGATCTCCTGACAGATCTCACCTACTTCCAACTCCACTAATTCATGGCTTATACTTGATGAAGCCACCACACACCTGATTGGAGACACTATGCCTCTATCACTCGCTAAACTCATGTATGAGGCTATCCAGTCAGCACCGAAGGACCACTTAGTTGTGGCCTCCACCTCCTATCCTCTACAATGGACATCATCCGATCCTCTGCTACGGACTTTTCATTCTGACGAGTCCATTATGGAAATCATCAGTGCAGATGATTCACCGTGGGAAGACCTCCACCATCGTTCATCTTTCCCTCCCTTGTTGGATACCGTGGAGAACAACATTCACACCATCTTTTCACCGAATGTCTACTATGGCTCTCAATCTTTGATACTCGCATGTCAAATGAACTCCAAAGGCAACTTTGCCAACATTGAGCCTACCACTTTGATAGACATTTCGCTTACTCCTGGTGTAATGGAACACATTCAGTTAGGCCGGAAGTGTTCCCTTGAAGAAGTCATCGTCGCCACGGCCTTATTCAAGCGATTCCAAGGCGTGTTCGCTGTTGATGCATATGTAACTTCGGAATGTATTTCACTTATATATTTATTGTACTCCTGTAGAGATGTATTATTCCTCTATATGGAAGTGCCATCATTTGTATTGACAAGTGTTGCAAGTGTGTTAACTTGCCGATGGGTTATTAGACCACCTTGTAAGGGGTCGGCCCGATATAATGTAATATGAAGTTAGTGTACCTAGCTAGACAAGTCGGCCCCATAAGGTTATTGGGAAAACATGACAAGTATAAATAGAGATCGGGAGATCTCTATTTGCATCACTTTAGAACTCACACTTCCTTCACTCGGAAAGTGGCGCATATGTGAGGAGGAGGATCAACTGCTAAGAAGAGTCTCTTGTACTTTGGTTGTGCTATTGCTCTATCTATCTCTGAGGAAGTTGTGGGGTTTTTCACCTTAGGGTTTTCCCCACGGAAACTCTGTGTGTCTATTGTCTCTCATGCTTTTGCTTCTTGTGATGATTGAAATGCTTATTATGATTGATATGCATTGATATACTGTATGTGTTATTCTCTCAGTAAAGATCCTATAGTATTGTGAATTAATGCTCAAAATTAACATGGTATCAGAGCTAACCTAAGAAGAAGACATTGTGGAGTGATGGAAACTAGGGTTTCTTGTTTATTGGGTTTCTCTCCACAGATTTTGGAAAAGAAGTATAGAAGATTGACTTTACTCATCAAGGAGAATCTATTTGTCCAATCAGAATTCAGTTATGAGCACTTTCAGTTTTGGCCCTAAAAATTAGGGTTTCCACAAAAATAGGAATTTCTGAAATCTAAAGACATAGCTGGAAGCTCCTTGGAAAAAGCAAAGTTTAGAGCTTTGGATCGAGATTTTTGGTTGGGTAAATCTCTGAGAAACTCAAACCCTAATTCAGGGTCCTCCTTAGTGAATCCGAGAAGACTAAAAGGCATTTCTGAAGGGTGAAACTTTGCAGATCTCAAATTATGAATTCACCAAGCTGATCAGCTCATCAAGTAACATCTTTCTATCCTTTCAGAAAGTTGAAATTCACATTTTGAATTTTTAGGGTTTCTCTGACAAACCCTAATTCGGGACTAGATCCAGTTTTCAGCAAATCAAGTGGTAAGACCTAAATATTTTCTATTTCCATTTAAAGTACTCTTTAAGATGTCTCACCACACCAAGCTTGAGGATAAGCTTTAAGGGGCTGATAACTTCCGAACTTGGAAGTATAGGATTGGGTTAATCCTGGAAGAGAATGAGTTGGACTCTTACATAAAAGAAGAGATCCCTATCCCAGAGGATGAAGAGGCTAAGATATTGCATAAGAAGAACTTGGTCAAGGCAAAGAGAATCATTGTTGATTCTATTAAAGACCATCCCATTCCACATGTGTCATCCCTAAAGACACCCAAGGCTATGTTTGATTCCCTGACCAAGCTATTTGAAGGGAAGAACATAAATTGGAAGATGACTCTGCGGAATCAATTGAAAGGGGTCAAGATGTCGAATGGAGAGACCATTCAATCTTATTTCTCCAAAGTCTGTCCAATCAAGGAACAACTTGAAGCTGTAGATGAAATGGTGGAGAATGGTGAAATTGTTATGATCACTTTGAATGGCCTTCCCAGGTCATGGGACTCCTTTATCCAAGGGATCTGTGCAAGAAAGAAATTGATCTCCTTTAGTAGATTGTGGGAGGAATGTTCTCAAGAAGAAGCAAGGCTTGTGGCATGAGAAGAAAAGATGGGGACTGAAGATCAAGCTCTCACAACACACACCAAGAAAGGCAAGTTCAAGAGGGAACCATCCCATCACAAGAAGAAATCTTCTCATCCATATCACAAAGAAAAGAAAGATCTGAGGTGCTTCAATTGTAAAGGACACGTTGCCTCAGAATGTCCCAAGAAAAGGAAAGAAGATACCAACAACTTCAACAAGAAGAAGAAGAACAGCAAAATAATATATCATGCTCATGCTGCTGAGGATGATGAACCTCCTAGGAAGAATGCTAGAACAGAAAGTGATGATGACTCATCAAGTGAAGAAGAGTATGTTCTAATCTCTGCTCTCACATGTACTATCTCTCATGTTTGTAATGATTGGCTTATTGACAGTGGTGCTTCCAAACACATGACTGGGTTTAAAGAATCTTTTGTAAATCTATCTGAATATGAATCACCCCATAAAGTGAAACTTGGGAATGACTATCAATACCCTATCAAAGCAAGTGGTGAAGCCTCCTACAACCTAGATTCCGAAAAGTACTTGAAGATGAAAGAAGTTCTCTATGTACCTGGACTCAAGAAAAACCTACTCTCCATATCCACATTGGATGCAAAAGGTATGAGGGTTGCATTTGTGGATGGCCAAGTTCTAATGTGGCCAAAGGGAAAGACCATAGATGATGCAGTGGTGATTGGAGAGCAAGAGGGAGGATTGTACAAATTGAAGGGACAACCTGAACATGCCATGGTGCATGATTCCATGGAGCCAAGTGAACTTTGGGATAGAAGACTTACACATATGCACTACAGAGCATTTCCAATTGCAAGTAAAGCTGTAGAAAGTCTTCCTGAAATCAAGACCAAGCATGAAGGTGTTTGCAAAGGATGTGCAAAAGGAAAGAACATAAAGAAGGAATTTTCAAGCAGTGAAAGTAAGGAAAAAAGTATCTTGGAAATTATCCACTCCGATGTATGTGGTCCGATGTCATCCAATTCTCTGAGTGGGTATGTTTACTATGTGTCTTTCATTGATGACTTCTCCAGGAAGACTTGGGTTTACTTCTTGAAGAACAAAGATGAAGTGTTTGATAAGTTCAAGGAATTCAAAACCTTGATGGAGAACCAAACTGATAAGAAAATCAAGACTTTCAGATCTGACAATGGTGGAGAATTCACTTCAGGTGACTTCAAGAAACTATGCAGTGATTCAGGGATTAAGGGGGAGTTGACTGCTCCTTACAATCCACAACAGAATGGAGTTGCAGAAAGAAAGAACAGAAAAATCATGGAAGCAGCAAGGGAAATACTGCATGACCAGGATCTACCCATGCATCTATGGGCAGAAGCAGCTAGGACAGGTAATCCAGGAAGCAAAGATCAAGAGGGAGCACACTCCATCAGTTCATGCAAGGAAGCAAATATTGAGAGGGAGTCCACCCGACAACAAACAAACAAAGATAAGTATTTGAATTGTCATTTCTTGTATATTTGATTGTTTAAATAATACTGTTCAATGATGTATATACTTATGTTCCTAGACTTAGGTTGTGTATTTTGCATATTTGCATTAATGAACAGTATACTACTAATATGCATATGATGGGTAAGTGGCCTATGGCACTGTACAACATTCCATTGCTACTTATCTAGAATGAAACCTCTTTGCTGACATGTTGGGAGTTGTGCACACTCTTAACAATGTTCTGGTAGAGATTGGAAGGCATCTAGAAAGTTACGGGATATGGATAAATGTTGTATTGAAGCATTGGCTTAAATAATTGCATGATTGTATGACATATTTCTTTATGTGAAAGAATTTGTTCTGAAAATTATGAGATGTTTCTAATCATGCAATTTAACTTGTTTTGTAGGAAAGACCGTATACCTTCACCTACAAAAGAAGGACTACAACATTTGTTCAAGCAACAAAATTATCTATTGAAGATATTGAAGTTCCCAGGATACGGGAAGAATGCCATGATCCATTGATCATGAAGAACAATGTTTGGGATGCGGTCCCAAGACCTGAAGGGAATCCTGTTGTGACTTCCAAATGGATCTACAAGATCAAGCATGCTGCAGATGGTAGCATAGAGAAATACAAGGCAAGATTCGTAGCTCGTGGCTTCTCTTAGAAAGAGGGAATATATTATGAAGAAACTTTTTCTCCTGTAGCTAGGTACACTTCCATCAGATTAGTACTTGCCTTGGCTGCAGCGATAAAATGGAAGATACATCAAATGGATGTCAAGACTGCTTTCTTGAATGGTGTAGTTGAAGAGGAAGTGTATGTGGAGCAGCCACTCGGTTTTGAAACACATGACAAGGAGTCTCATGTGTGCAGATTGAAGAAAGCCTTGTATGGCTTGAAGCAAGCTCCTAGAACTTGGTATGGTAGGATGGATAGTTTCCTATCTAGTTTGGGCTTTACCAAGAGTAAAGCAGATTTCAAACTTTACTACAAGGTTGAGGAAGGAAATCCTGTGATACTACTCCTATATGTGGATTACCTATTTGTAACAGGAGATGATAGACTGATTGCCAATACAAAGAGGAAGCTTGCGGCCAAGTTCGATGTGAAGGACTTGGGGATGATGGCACTATTTTCTAGGTATGGAGGTGTGGCAGAGTGCAGATGGGATCTTCCTTGGACAAGGGAAGTATGCAGTAGATATCCTGAAGAGGTTCGAGATGATGGAATATAAGGCCATGGCCACACCTATGGCATCGAACCTGAAGCTTCTGTGTGATGCTTCATCTAAGCCAGTTGATGTCTCTATGTATCGTCAGATGATTGGGTCCTTGATGTACCTGACGAATATGAGACTAGATATTTGCTTTGCAGTGAACACATTGAACCAGTTCCTGATGGATCCGAGGAGTGTTCACCTGGTTGTAGTAAAGCATATTCTGAGGTACCTAAAGGGTACAGTTGATTATGGGCTCAAGTATGACGTGAATCAAAAGTTTAACCTACAGGGTTATGTTGATTCAGATTGGGCAGGCAGTGCTGCAGATATGAAGAGCACATCTGGGTGCTGCTTCAGTATGGGATTAGGTGTGATCTCTTGGTTTAGCAGGAAGCAATCCTGCGTAGCACTGAGTACAGCCGAAGCAAAGTATGTTGCAACATGTTCGGCTAGTTGTGAGGCAGTATGGCTCCGAAAGCTAATGTCTGAGTTATTTGATCTCCTGTTGGAGGTTACCGGTATCTTTTGTGACAACTAGAGTTGTGTGAAGCTGTCTGAGAACCCAGTGTTCCATGACAGGTCGAAACACATTGATATCAAATATCACTATATCAGGGATATGGTGCAGAAAGGAGCAGTAAAGCTCCGGTATGTTGCGACAGATGAGCAGATTACAGATGTGTTGACAAAGCCACTAGCCAAAGTGAAGTTCGAGTACTTTAGAGAGAGGCTTGGTGTTCTTCAGATCAACGATAGTTCGAGGAAGAAGTGATGGAGACATTTGCTGAAACCATTCCAAGCATGTTGGAAGGAGGATCCTTCACATGGCTGTGGATGTAAGCGCTAAATGATGAGCATCAAGACGATGCTCCAGTTACTAATCTATATATGCATCAAGACAATGCTGGATATGAATAGTTGGATCATCTATATGTATATGTATGTACACATCATGTTGGATGCTGGATATGATCAGTTGGATCATTTATATGTATATGTATGTACGCATCATGTTGGATGCTAGATATGATCAGTTGGATCATTTATATGTATTTGTATATGCATCATGTTGGATGCTTGGACCATGTATATGTATATGTATCAGGTGGATACATTGTGTGGATCATGTATCTATGTATGTATCATTGTGTTGAGCTAAATATATATAACATATAATCAACATCTAATTGTCAACCCGGGAAGGTAGACTTAGAGGAACCAGCACAGGAAATGTAGGGTTGAAGAGGGAGTTGAAAGAATGTTAAACTAATTTCTGAACTGCTAAAAGAAACTTGCTGGAAAGAAGCTACTGTAATCTACTCTGTTCTGCACCAATTAAAATGATCATATGCATGTAAAAAGATCTACTGAACACTGATGACTGAAAACACTTAAGTTTATGCTACTTATTACTCCACACAACTCAGCAACCTTCTATTCTATAATGAGATGAAAACCTTTTATTGCAATCCAATGAAACCTTCTGTTTGATCCCAAAACATTCCTGAATATTACTTCTATTCTATGAAATCGAAGAGACAACTGAACGTGAAAACTGAACACTGAAAGATGAAATCAATGGCTGGAAAGATAACATTAAACTTGGATCTTGAAATGCTAAAACCCTCTGTTGTAATTGAATGAAACTTCTTGAATTCAAATCTGCTATTTTTGCACTATTAAATCAATGAGAAAAACTGAAGATGTAAACTGAAGTCAAATCTTTCCTGAAAGATGATGTTCAAATCTGAGGATGGAGTCTACTGTAAATGCAATGTATACCGCTTTGTTTCCATCGAAGGGGGCCCTGCCTTCTCTTTCAACATATTGGTTTTTAAATCAACACATACTGAAAAATGAATAACTTACAGCAGACTTCTAATGACGAAATCGTATCAATGAACAGCTCTCATTACTTTATTGAAAAAGAAGAACAATATAAGCACTGGAAATTCTATCTATATTCCATTCTTCTATCTAATCTATATCTGTCTATCTCCATCTCAAGCTTATTTATACATGAACAGATGGACAAGATCCATCCCAAAATTCAGAAATTCGAGCAACTACCCAGAAAACGGCCAACACCAAATTTGGCAAAACCACATCTGTTTCGGAAGGGATTTCTCCACATTCGTTCAGAAATTCTGAAAAATTCCCACGGTTAGGGGTAAATGGGGCCGTTTGTGAAGTGGGTTTCGAACCGTTTTGAAAAATTCCCAACCGTTTTTTCAGAAATTGAGCTCGAAATCAGGGTCCTGATTAAGGACGGAAATGCCATTTTGAGCAAATGACATCCTCAGAACAGCACTGGATAATCTTCATAAGTATCTGGAAGGTGATGGAAGTTCAAGAGACATCCCAAATGTGGACAGAATCCCCAAATCGCAGGTGCAACCAGCGTAAATCTTCCCTGGAGTGCCGAGACCACTGCACAAAAGAAACAACGACCATTAGTTGACCAAGCATTTAAACAGAGGATTAAAAAGCCCAATTTTATACATAAAACAAGGTAAAGTAAGAAATAAATAATTAAAAATTACTTACCAAACCTTATCAACGTTGGTCTCCACAAAAGCACGACCATGCACAAATCAACATTAATAAAACTAACTATTATGTGATTTCATAAGATTTAGGCTAAAAAATGTTCTATTGGACAGCCAAAATAGGAGACCAACACATTGTATGATCAGGTGGATCATGTATGGTGATATGTATTATGTAGATACTTGGTATGCATCAGGTGGATGCATTGTATGATCATGATGACGAGCTTCAGGATGTTGCTCCAGATGATATGTATCAGGACGGTACAATGATGATGATCAGTATGATCATGAGCATCAAGATGATGCTTCGTGCGATGATGATCAGTTAGATCATGAGTATCAGGTTGATACTTGGAGGTCAGAGATGATATATGGTAGGTTGTGCAAATAGCATGTAATCAGTCCTAAAAAATCCGATAGGTTGAGCTGTGTGCTCGTAATCAGTCCTGGGATGAGGTATTTCTATGTCATATGTAATCAGTCCTCAGAAATCCGATAGGTTGAGCTGTGTGCTTGTAATCAGTCTTGGGATGAGGTATTACTACGGAGACATGTAATCAGTCCTGGAGATCCGATAGGTTGAGCTGTGTGCTCGTAATAAGTCTTGGGATGCTCTTTAGAGATCTTGTTGGTCATGCTGTGGCACATAAATGTTCCTGGGATGCTCTTTAAAGGTATTGTCTATTCACATGTAATCAGTCCTAGAGATCCGAGAGGTTGAGCTGTGTGCTCGTAATAAGTCCTGGGATGCTCTTTAGAGATCTTGCCGGTCGTGCTGTGGCACATAAATGTTCCTGGGATGCTCTTTAAAGGTCTTGTGAAGGGGATGCATGTAATCAGTCCTGGGAGATCTTGTAGGTCGTGCTTAGGCACATAAATGTTCCTGGGATGCTCTTGTCAGGTATTGCATCAGCACTTAAAATTAGTCCTGAGAGACCACCTCTATTAGACTGTTCGCATAGATGATGAAGACCTACAAGTAGTGGGCCTACATCCAGTATGAAAAAGGACTGGCTCTGTAGAACTTACTATGACGAGTAGTTTCAGAGATTAGTTGAGATAGCAGCAACAGTGACGATGACGATGATTCGAGGGTGATGCATCGATGATGACGATCTAGAGAAGAAGACTTGTGCTAGCAGATTTGTGTCGAGAAATACCTTCCTAGTTAAGAGGGAGTGTTGATGTATATGTAACTTCAGAATGTATTTCACTTATATATTTATTGTACTCCTATAGAGATGTATTATTCCTCTATATGGAAGTGTCGTCATTTGTATTGACAAGTGTCGCAAGTGTGTTAACTTGTCGATGGGTTATTAGACCACCTTGTAAGGGGTCGACCTAATATAATGTAATATGAAGTTATTGTACTTAGTTAGACAAGTCGGCCCCATAAGGTTATTGGGCAAACAGGACAAGTATAAATAGAGATCGGGAGATCTCTATTTGCATCACTTCAGAACTCACACTTTCTTCACTCGGAAAGTGGCGCACATGTGAGGAGGAGGATCAACTGCTAAGAAGAGTCTATCTCTTGTACTTTGGTTGTGCTATTGCTCTATCTATCTCTGAGGAATTTGTGGGGTTTTTCAATATAGGGTTTTCCCCACGGAAACTCTGTGTGTCTATTGTCTCTCATGCTTTTGCTTCTTGTGATGATTGACATGCTTTTTATGATTGATATGCATTGATATACTATATATGTTATTCTCTCAGTAAAGATCCTAGAGTATTGTGAATTAATGCTCAAAATTAACATTCCCTTGGACCTACGAGGAGATGCCTGGGATAGACCCCTCCATTATTTTACATGATATTAAAACCTATCCCAACGTCAAACATGTCCGCCAAAAGTTGCAACCGGTACACCCTTGGAAGACTGTGGAAATCAAGGTAGAGATTGAGAAACTCTTGAAGGTCGGCTTCATTTACCCTGTCCCATTGACAGAATGGGTCTCAAACATTGTCCCTGTTAATAAAAAATAGTGCACCATCCATGTCTGTCGATTATTGGGATCTCAACAAAGCTTGTCCCAAGGACAACTACCCGACTCCCTTCATCGACCAGATCATCGACAATTGTGCTGGATGTGTCATTTTTCATTCATGGATGGCTTTTCTAGATACAACCAAATTGAGATCCACCCCACCGACCAACACAAGACTGCATTCATCTGCCCTTGGGGGACGTTTGCGTATCATAAACTTCCGTTTGGTCTTAAAAACCCTAGTGCCACATTCCAGCGGGCCATGCCGTATTCCTTCCATGATGTGAAGGACTTTGTGGAACCTTACTTGGATGACCTCCCTACCCACTCAAAGCAGTGTGAGTTCCACTTAGATCATAAACAGTCTTTTTCCTCATATGCAGGTGGTACAATATCCGTCTGAATCCTCACAAGAGTATTTTTTTTTTCGATTCCAGACGCCTCTTAGGCTTTATCGTCTTGAAAGATGGGATCCGTATTGATCCCTCGAAGGTGGAAGCCATCGTCGTTCTTCCACCTCCAACCAACATTACAAAACTTCACAGTCTGCAAGGAAGAGCAACTTATTTACGGCGCTTCATTTGTAATTTCGTGCAAAAGATGCAAGGATACATGAGATTAATGAAAATGGACATCCCGTTCATCTGGGATGACCAAGATCAATGATCTTTTGATAGTTTGAAACATGCCATTACGCATGATCCTGTGATCCAACCATCGAATTACTATAGAGATTACATTTTATATCTCGTCGCTTTTGACACCACTATCGCCATGGTTTTGGTACAAGAAGACCAGAATGCCCAAGAACATGTGATATACTATGCCAGTAAAGGTCTCATTGATGCTGAAACTCGCTATCCACATGTTGAGAATCTCGCTCTTGTGGTAGTCATAGCCATGCAGAAGTTCTAACATTGCATTTTGCTTCGCACCACCACCATCATCACTGATTCGAACCCCATGTACCACGTTTTGACTTGTCGGGTACTTGGGGGCAAGTATTCACGTTGGATCGTGATACTGCAAGAATTCGATCTTCTTTTCGAAAAAGTCAAGTCAAAAAAATCTTTGGTGTTTGTTGAGCTTATCTGTGACCTCCCCCACACTGATGTAGAATCTGAGCCCAATGACTCTTTTTCAGATGAGTCATTGTTTCTTATCAGTACGTCTGATCCATGGTATGGAGATATCACATTGTGCCTTCAAACCCAACGTTTCATCCCTAAATTATCTTGTGACGATCGACGTCACATATGTCACCATGAAAAGTATTATCTGATCATCAGTGATACTTTGTACCATCGTGGTATTGACTCTATCCTTCAACATTGTCTGAATCATGATGAGGCTAAACGCATTCTTAATGACTATCACATTGGGGCATGTGGCGGTCACCTCTCTGGGATGGCTACAGCCCTTAATATTTTGTGTGCAGGATATTATTGGTCGTCTATCTTCAAAGATTGTATCGAGGCCATAAAAAAATGTCCTCCATGCCAACATTTTCATATGAAAAAGTGCACCCATCCCGCCCTGTTACACCTGGTTATTGCCATTGGCCCCTTCTCTAAATGGGGCATCGATTTCATGCATTGTAAGCCTACCTCGGCTGGTGGGCATAATTACGTCATTGTAGCTATGGACTACTTTACAAAGTGGGCCGAGGCAATGCCTACATACACAAACGATGGAAAGACTGTCACACTCTTCATGTTTAACCAAGTAATAGCGCGGTTTGGAGTTCCTCAAGTGATAGTTACTGACCATGGTTCTCACTTTATGAACCATATGGTTGACGAGTTGAGCGACAGATTGGGTTTTCGCCATGAAAACTCAACACCATACTACCCACAGTCAAACGAACAGGTCGATGCCATTAACAAGGTCTTGAAAACTATGGTTCAACGTATGGTGGGTACGCATAATGCCAATTGGCATAATATGCTCTTCTTCGCACTTTGGGCTTATCGAACCTCTATTAAAACCGCCACTGGATTTACTCCTTTCCAACTAGTGTATGGATTGGAGGAGGTCCTTCCCATTGAGTGTGAGATTCCATCTCTCAAGCTTGCCATCGAACTTCTCCCAAACACTACTGCCGAGGAAGAACGTTTCCTCTACTTAGATAAACTCGACAAGACTCGCCGAGATGTCGCTCTTGCCAATGAGGCTCATAAGAAATGCATCAAAGTGCAGTACGACAAGTCGGTAGAACCTCACACCTACAACAAGGGATATTTGGTCCCCACATATGACCAAAAACATGATAAGCTGGGGACAGGAAAGTTCGAGTCCATGTGGCATGGACCTTACATATTGAAACACGTCTTAGAGAAGGGAGCTTATGAGCTTGAAGACTATGACAAGATATCTTTGGGTGAGCCCCACAATGGTATCTACCTAAAGAGGTACTATGCCTGAGTCTTTCATGCATAAGTACTCTTATATATACTGTACATGGCGTGTGTGTGTTTTTGTGTGGTGTGACGCTTTTATTTTTTGTGTGTTTTAGGTCTTGTTTCGTTTCTTATACCATGTTCTATCTACGTGTGCAGATGGAAACATGCTATGGATTTGTGGATGGCGCCAGCCAGCATACCTATAACCTTGCTTCAGCAGCCTGGGTACTCTATTCACCTACTGGCGAGCTCATCAGCTCAGGGGGAATGTGTCTAGGTTTCGCAACCAACAATGCTGTAGAATATGAAGCAGTCATTGGAACCCTAACTGACGTTATTTCTTTGGGTATGGACCATGTTGTCATCCACCTAGATTCTCAACTAGTGGTCTCTCCTCTCAACCGAGTCTACTTCATCCGTGATCCCATCTTACTCCATCTCTATTAATGAGTTCATCTCCTGGAAAGGTCCTTCGAATCCATTCAGTACCTGCACATTCCACAAGATGCGAACACAGTTGTCGATTCTATGGCCAACTTCATCTTAGATTGGTACATTGCACACACATAAGCATATTCATGAACTGTTAAAAGTAGACATAATATGTAAATAACTCATTTTATATAAGAAAACACATAACAAGACCACACCATTCATTCATTTAAAACAAATAATGTATAAACCGTCGGAATGTCTGTATATATATATCATCATAAAAAAGTAGTGCTGGTAAAACATCTGAAGCACGATGGCTTTCAGTGAGTCTCTCCAATATCTTAAGCCTCTCAGCTTTCAGTAAGTACAAAAAATCTTAGGCCTCCAAGCTCTCAGTACATACATGGTAACAACATAAGGCCTATCTCCTGGCCCATACAACTCTAGGTCTAATGGCTCTGGCCTCCTAAGTGTGGAAACAATCAACTGCTCTCGCAACTCTGCAAAGCAGCGCATTGAAGCGCGCAGTTGCTCCAACCGTGTACACATGCATGGGTCACAACACCTCATCTACTGCTGGCTCGGGGACATCTAACGTCAATCCAATCAGGTTGGCATAGACTCCATCCATCTCTGCAATGGAAGCATGTACAGATGGACCCATGATTGCTCCCTCTCCTCTCTCTCTCCTTGCGAGAAGAGAGACTCCCACTGGTCGTACGGGGCCCACATCTGCACACACATGTTGTTAACTCATCAACACTATAAAAAAAAATTTTATAAATGCACAAAACTTAAAAAGTACAAGGGTTTATTGTTCTTACCTATGTCTCCCCATGCTGCTCCCTCAAGCAGCGGCAAGTCCGAGTCATCTCTGAAGTCTGTACCATTGTACGGGTAATCCTTGACCATAAGTAACTGGCCCTCTAACCAGCTGAAGAACTCAACACCATATGAGATGATAGGACCCCCACCATGTTGAGCCATCACCTCTGTCCACCTATCCATGTGAGGATCCCTAGGATCCCTGTCATCCAGTGATAACTGAGGGCGTAAGAGGGGAACCCATTCCAATAAGAACAAGATCACTATCGAACCGTAGCCAAACTGTTTGAGCTCTCCCCGCTGACACTTGGTCAGATGAGCTCGCATGTTTGCGAGGAGTCCCTCACACCAGTTGAAGATATTCAGAGACATGCAGTCCTCCACGTATAGCATCTGAGACCTGGTGGCTAAGTGAGGAGCTTGGCTCCCTGCCATCCTCATAATGGTGAAAAGTATGGCGTGCAATGGATGTTCCCGCACATCTTTTATGGGAATCTTCCCACTAGAAGCATGGGTGTTGGGAATATAGTGCTATAGGATCATGTCTCCCACAGTACGATCACTCCCACATGATCCAGTAAGAAGCACATTGTCCCCTCT
Organism: Larix kaempferi; assembly: GCA_027924585.1. Lineage (NCBI taxonomy): Eukaryota > Viridiplantae > Streptophyta > Pinopsida > Pinales > Pinaceae > Larix > Larix kaempferi. The sequence goes on from BSBM01000893.1 coordinate 359,990, forward strand.
TCGGGACAATCCAGTTAGGAAGTAGATGTCCTCGACATCTATGGTAAGCACGTGCTCACAGATCACGAAATATTTCTGGGCCGCATCCCAGCATCAAAGCATATGTGTCAGTAATGGGATTTGGGCCCTCATGCCCTGGATCTCAAAGAACTTGAGGAGTCCATAGTTCCTCAGTGCTTCCACACATTGTGGATCATTTGCAGCCTGCACATCATCCATCTCATGCTCCCATTCACACCATTCCAAAACCATTATGGTTGTTGGTAACCTGCCAAAAGGAGAGTTTAAACATTGTTAACACTTGCTTCAACCACCAAAAGTTCTTTTTCTGGGCATGGTTTGTGTTTGGGGTTGGACGTTTCCATCGTCGCACCCCGTTATTGCGAGCCTTGTGACGTCTCAGTCTCGTCGCAGTTCCTGAAAGGGCAAACTGCAATGACCTGAGGACGCAATGGCCCTTCACAAACCAAGCTAAAACCCAAAAAAATGAACCAAATTCAAAAATGTAAACCACTACAATTATGCTGGATGAAGTTTAGAGTTACTTGCTCCAGACGGTGGGTGAAATGGCTGCTTGTAGCTCCCGAAATCGACAAGTGAAGTTTTGGCTCCAAATGGCACTTCTCCTCCCAAATTTGGCAAATGAAACAATGGTGACTATATTTGGTTTTTGTTTCTATTTATAAACAAAATGGAATATTCCTATTTCAAATATTTGATGCTTTTAGGTCATTTGCTATAGTTTGGGTCAATTTTGTCATATTTGAATGCTTGGTTGACTATTTGACCTAGTTTCTAGGTGTGCAGGAGTCATTAAGTGTCTTTTTACGCCGCTTTCGCATTGAAATGGTCATCTCAGGTATGGACACCCCTTGTGTGTTTTTTGTCGTTATTTTTCATCCATTAGATTGTAATTATTTTATGATGATGAGCTTACTCTTTGTTCTTTCTCGTGCTCTTGAAACTATGAGAATATGTTACCAAGTTACGATTTATCACTTTTCTGGGCTCGTTAAACTCCTACGAAAAAGGAACCCTCCTGGAGTCTATCTTTAAGCTTTTTTCAGGATCTCGAAATATGAAAAGATTGCCAAGCGAACTTGTCGCATTCACGCTTGTTAAAGAATTTGAATGGTCATCTTCCTGGTGATAGTTTACCCCTTTTTTAGACTAAGGGGCACTACTTACGAAAAAGGTATACTCCAACCAATCATGAATGGAAGAGTCCTCTCCCATGTTGTTTTACCCTTTTTCGGGCGATGAGGCCAACTTTACGAAAAATGACCGTTGGAGTCTTCTTTAGTTCTTTTCAGACTCTCTAAACATGAAATGAAGACCGAGTTTACCTTCTATGGACTCATTAAACTTTCACATTGAAGGGCTCTCCATGGAATGAACCCCTCCTATCCCAGGTTCGGAAAATATTTGGGATTGGACCCATCTATGAGATGAGATATACTGAGCATCTGGTTACCCTCATCAAGCTTGTAAAAAACACATGAGGCACTCATCATTCATGATAGGGAAAAAGGAAAGCTTTTATGTTACACCCCTTATCAGTGGCAGTATCTAGTCATTTCTTGAACATGGCACTCATATGCATTTGCATACTACACTTGGATCATCCGTTTGTCCTTGAGTTTCACCTATTTCCTGAGTCTTGTTACTCCTTTGAGTCATTCAAAGAACGCTTCCATCATCAGTTTCATTAGGAATTGGTACCATAACTTGTCAAGTCAATACTGCCAAGGCATGCCATGCCCATGTTCAAGAATACTCTCACTACTTCTTATCTACAGTCAGTACACCTTCCATCATGTCGGTCTACTCTAAGTCAGTCTTGCATGTTACTGTACCATCTGATCTTCTCTACACACCCTTTGTCATGTTTCGTGTCGATGATGGGGGATTCATCATGGCCCTCCTTCGACGGATTCATCCTTGTCGACTCCAAATCATCATCCAAGGATTGAATCTAGAAACCAACCAAGTACCTTGGCCCTGCATGCCTCAATGGCAAGTTACCTCGCTTTCGACATGAGTTTACATCATTGACTCTTGATCAAAAGATTTCATCTTGCGTTCGACTTCAAATCATTTATTCACGCTTGATGATATGTACTATGATACCTTGGGAATCATTGACATCAATGGTGATTTCCCTCACACTTGTTAACGGTATACATCAATGACCGGTAATCAAGTGGCTTCTACCATGTTCGACGTCAAAACATTTGTAATCAAATGGATAGATTCGTATCATTGCGGGTTCATCTTGAAGACCCTGGGGAGTCATGTTTTACCCATGTTGCAATGGAGTTTGTATTGAGTCATGTCACATAGATCCACATTTGTATTGGTCGTGGCTGTGTTATCATCTCATCATGGATCTACGCTTGTGTCTAGTAGCCATGATTGTGTTCAGTCGGTCATTACTACCATGGATCTGCAATGTATTGGTCGGAAACCATGTTGTACTTTATATGAGACAGTGTACTCAAAGTCAGTTGTACTGCAACAATGTCCTTCGTTCGACAAGCCATTGCCATTCTTTCTGTCAAAGCATTTCACTTGTCCAAATTTCAACAGCTTCATGCTTTGGAGGGCATTCTGTTACAACTAAAATCCTACCATCCTGAGATTCAGTGTATACATCCTTGAAGTTTCATTGGCTAAGTAATTTACCTAGAAAGGATACCATTGCATTTATGCTAGGTTTTGAGAGGTCGTTATAGGCTGCACTCATGCAACTTTTGGCGTCGCATCTTGCTCTATTGCAGGGTGCGATGAAGTCAGTTAATGGACAAAAATAGGTCCTTCAAGCTCATTCTTGAAGCCTGCTGACTTGGATCCTTATCCCTAACCTCTTGGGGGGATCCCCTATCTCTCTCCTACCATATATCAACCTACCCTATCCATACCTTATCCACTTAGTCCTATATAAGTGAAGCTCTATCCCTCTCCAAAGGGAGGAAGTCTATAGTATCTACATGTTGGTGAAATCATCTTGGAGAGATCTCTAACTCATCCATTGAAATCATCTTGGAGAGATCTCACACTTCCTTGGGATGATATGGCAATTGGCTTGGATGGAGAAGGGCTACTACGTTAATCCTTGGCTGTAGTCATTCTTACCTATGTACTTTGCCTATATTTACAGTAATTTAAACGCTTTCTACCAATATTGTTTATGTGTGATGATGTTGTGTAGTTTACCTGCTTAACTGTTTACTTAGATCTCTTATTGTATAGATGCTCTTTACCCGTTTTCATTTTTCTATGTGTCTTGACAGGTATTGCAGTTGAGATCTAACAACCGCGAGGCGTGGAGCAACATCAAGGAGAAAGGATTGCGAAGTTAAGGTAAGACATCTAGTTACTTGATCCTTAATCAAATCTAGGAAAGTAGTTTGTAGTCTGTACTATTTTTTCTAGACTCACTTTGAGCTAGGGAGATCCGACTCATGTCCGCTCGAGTGGATTGTCCGTCAAACAAGTAGTTGTAAATGACTGCATTTTCCTTTGGTGTGTTGCGACAATGTGGTGTGACAGTCGACTGTGTAGAATAGTTTTCCTTTGATGCAAGTGTGTTAGTTCGCTGTTATAGTCAAGCTCAGCTTTGATTTCTTTCTGTCATTTATCTTTCTTAGAATTCTCCAATTTAGTCGGATTATGGTTCAAGCTTAGTTTGGGTTCATTACTGTTATTTATCTTTCTCGGGATTTATTGGATTAGACAGTTTATGGTATAAGTTATCTGTAGTCTGATATTTTTAGGATTTAACTTCTTGCAAAAGTAAGTCTAGTTTATTTATTCTTAGATCAGTAATTGTTGGATTGATGTTGTAGGAAAGTAGAAGTCCTTTGAAGTTCTTAGATGTATAACTTAGATTAGCTTTAGCAATGAGTTGAGTCTAACTGAGTAGTTAGGTAGGATAATTGATCTTCATTTCATCCAATCAACTACTTGAGTGTTTATGCATAGATTTTGATAATTGCCTTTGAAATAACAAGACCTACCTGGGTTGACAATTTATATTGAGCATTCTGTCTGTTAATTAGAATTGATTAGCATATAGAGTGACCAAAATTTTGGTGCCATTGCCGGGGATGGTAATTGATAGACATAGATGGTAGTTGATTAATTGTTTTCATTTATCTATCAGTGTTTGAATCATGCATGAATACGAGAAAAAAAATTGGGAACCCCCCAAAAATACTAATCCTGTAGGTGGTAGAGGTCGTGGCAGTAACCAAGGTTTGGGAAGACAGACATCCATTGATGAAATAATTTCCAAATTTGATTCCTCTATCAGACTACCACGAGCATCTTTAGGAAGAGGAAACTCCGTTCTCCCTAATGTTGAAACATCTACATCAACCATGGAGAACACAATGGGACCTTCAACTCCCATTCCTGAGAAGAAACCTCCTGAAGACAAAGGAAGTGCTGTAGGTGCAGTGGGTCAAGAGGATATCTATCGAATCAATGGGTGCAAAGTGACCAAAGAAGAGTGGTTAGAACATCACCAAGAAGCATAGGAAGAAACAAGGCGAGAGGAAGAAAGGAGGAGAGAAGAAGAAAAAAGAGAAGAGGAGGAAAGAAGAAAGGAAGGACAAGAGGACCAGGGAAACATTGATAATGAAGAACATGGAGATCACCACGAATGTCCCAATAATCACGAATAGGAGGTGGGGGAAAATCAGCATGGTGACATTGTTGTAACAGTTGAATTCCCTATCCTACAAACACCAAGGGCAGACCCCATGAATAATATTTCACCCTCGATTCTTTCGAACTTCCATGGTAAGTCCTCCAAAGATCCAGATGATTCCTTTTTGAATTTGATATCCTTTGTTGGAGCTATGACTATGCCTCTAGAGCACAGAATTGAAGCTATTTCTTGCTACTCTCAAGGGAAATGCTGGTTCATGAGTTTGGGTCATGAAACCATTACTACCTGGGCACAGATGAAACAAACCTTCCTTTCCAAATACCAAGACTATTGCAGAACCAAGGATAGGAGGGAAGAACTATTTAAAATGGTCCAGAAAGAAGAGGAGAGATTAGAAGATTTTGTTGAGAGATTGTTATATAATTTAAAGATGTCAGGTCATGTCGATATTGGGAAAGATGTACTCAATATTATCTTACTGCGTGGGATCAGAGATGATTGCCTAGACATGCTGAATTTGTTGGGGAAGGGAGATATCTCAAAAGAACCCTTTGAAAATATCATTGACTTATGTTGAATATATTTGAGGGGATCCTCTAGAACCAACGATCGAGATAGAGAATGAGATCAAGATGTCCTCACTAGGACACAGAAGTCAGTCGGTGGAGGGGCCACTCGGGCAGAAATAGGAAACCTTCTTGAGAATTTTAAAACAGATATGATGAGCTCTATCTCCTCGTAGTTGGATATCTTGAGAGTAAAACATAGGAAAGAAGAAGAATATCTGGCACTTGGTGTATTATGTGTTAAATGCAAGAAGAAGCACCCACTGAAGGAATGCTTGCTTGACAAGGTGGAGGTATGTCGAATATGTGAATTGGATCATGACACCAAAGAATGTCCTTCACTACCTAAAGTCAAAGCAGTCCTGCATGTATCTACTTCAGATGTGGAGCAAGCTTATTTCATCGCTCAGAAGAAGCCTTGGTAGCCTCGGAATCAAGGTATGAACCCAGATCCATCACCTTTTTGGAATAACATGAATAATATGAATAATCAGTTTCCTTCACATTATTCCTATTCTAATAACCAATGGCATCCACCTCAAACTTCAATGCAAAATCCTAATCCTTGGACGCCATGGGCACAACAATCAAACCAACAAGCTCCTTGGTCTCCTGGTTGGAGAAATTCCTACCTAGGAAATCAGTTTCCTCACAACCAAACTCCTTATCAACAGTATCCTCACTAACATTATCAGCAGCCGCAGCTGCAACTCCAAAATAATGCCGCATCAATGAATGTACAACTATGACCATAGCTACCTACTTAGCCTAACCCCAACCTGAATAATAAGGTATTCCATCAGTTTGAAACTGCCAACATGCCAACTTATTCCATTTCCCCAATTCCCTGCAATGACATACACTTACGATCATGGAGGGTAGTGGAACCCATCTTCATCGAGGATGTTCCATCCTTTGTGACTTAAGCAAGAATGAATCATCAATTCAAGAATTCAGTTAATACAACAATCCCCATCATTGATGATGTTGAAACACCAGTTGAAACACAGGAAGAAACACACATTGAAACACAGCCTACACAACTGACAAGAGAACCACCGTATCCTCAATGATTGGCCTTACAGAAGACAGTGGAACAACCTCGGTTCAATCTCTTAGGAGAATTGAAGAATCTTTATGTCAATATTCCATCGTTACAAGCCCTTCATGATGTACCTATCTACGCCAAGACCGTTAGGGATCTGTGTGTTAATAATCTAGGAAGGAAGCCTAGGGACCCTCCTACAGTCCATGTAGTGGGAAAACTGTATGAGTTGATAATGGGTAGGGCTCCACTGGCTAAGTATGACAACCCAAGTAACCCTACTGTCACAGTATACATTGGGCATACTCAGATACCCAACTTCTTGGTAGACTTAGGTGCAGCCATAAACGTCATGACCATCAAAACTGTAAAAACGTTGGGACTCACTAATCTCAGGCCTACCCCTACCATACTAGAACTGGCTTATAGGTCCACTATCAAACCTGAAGGAATCTTAGATGACCTCGTGGTCACCATCGATTCATGGGAATACCCTATGGACTTCTTGGGTTTGCAACCTAAGTCGCAGCTGGGGGGACACCCGTTAATCCTAGGATGACCATGGTTAGCTATAGCAGATGCATGTCTCAACTATAGATCGGGCTCCATGACGATTTTTGATGGGACTGGAATTAAAAATCTGACCCTATATCCTCCATCTAGACCAAGTTCTGATGTTGAAACTCCAATATGGATGGATTTGGAGGAAGAAGAAGGAATTTAGCCGTTGTTAACAATCGGGAAGGCCCTGAATTTCAAAATTGAAACTGAAGATGATTCCATCAATAGTTTCATTAGTGAGCCCACATCTGTCACTAGAAACGCATATCAAATTCTGAATAGAACCTTAAGTGAAAAATAACAATAAGCTCTGATTGAAGAGACTCTAGTTAGTGATGCCAAAATAATCCCAGTTATTAAAAACTCGAAAAGTACTCCAGTAGAAATCGAGCCTGGAAAGACTTTGAACATTAATCCTAATCTTGGGCCCGATGAACTGGAACGTCTGATCACTTTGCTTAAAAAAACATAAGGGAGCCTTTGCATGGGGATATACAAATATGAGGGGTATCCCCTCAAATTTGTGTACTCACCACATTTATATCAAAAGTGACTCCAGGCCAGTGTGTCAGCCTCAACACCGAATGAACCCGAATTTAAGGGATGTTGTGAAGGAGGAAATTCAAAAAATGTTGGAGGAAGGATTTATCTACACAATTTCAGACAATGAGTAGGTTTCCCCCCTCATGATCCTACCTAAAAATAATGGAAAATGGAGAGTCTGTGTAGATTACAGAGAACTAAATAAAGTGACATAGAAAGATCATTTTCCCTTACCATTTATTGATCAGGTTCTGGACACCTTGTCTGGAAAGAAATTATTTTCCTTTCTGGATGGATTTAGTGGTTATAATTAGATCTAGATTGCCCCCGAAGACCAAGATAAAACCACCTTCACTTGTCCTTGGGGAACCTTTGCATATAGGGTGCTTCCTTTTGGGTTATGTAATGCACCATCCACATTTCAGAGAGCTGTGATTGGGATCTTTTCCAAGATGGTTAACGATTGCATGGAAATATTTATGGATGATTTCACTCCATACGGTAGTAGTTTTGATAAAGCATTGAAGAATCTGTAAAGAGTTTTAGAACGATGTGAACAAACCCACCTGTCTCTGAGCACTAAAAAGTGCCACGTGATGATGGATGAGGGTATAGTTCTGGGGCACTTTATCTTTGCTGCATGTATCCAAGTAGATCCAGCAAAAATTAAGGTAATCGCAAACATTCCCACTCCTAGATCGCAGAAAGAGGTACATAGTTGTTACACCTAAATCTCGTCATCATGGGTCCCTTTTTAACTCAATGCCTTGATACCTGAAGTCTCCATGATCAAGCAAGCCAGTTAGAGAAAGTTGATTCCCTTTTCCCACATTTCTAGTTGGGCCGACGCATATTGTCTTTGAGCAAGAAGCGCCCAACTAGGGTCGGCGCAGAGTGTATTTTGGCAGACTGCTCCAACGACACAGAGTACCCTTGTACAACTTGCATTTTCCCTATTAGACGTAGGTTTCCCTCATGCAGCTTGTGTCGAAGTTGGTTGAATGGGATAAAGGTATCTTTCGAGCAATTTCTAGAAGTTGGATGAGGTGGATCCCTATCCCTAACTCCTAGGTGAGTTGTCCTATGATTCCCTAACCTCAAGGGAGGATCCCTTAGCCATATCCCCATGATCCTCAACCTACTCTATCCACTTGGTCCTATAAATATAAGGCCCCTCTCCATTCCAAAGGGAGGAAGTCTATAGCACTTACATGTTGGTGGAATTGGCCTAGGTGATCCCTATCCATCTCTTGGGAGGCTTACATTTCCTTTGGAGGCAAAGCTTGGTTTGTTGGAGGAGGATTGCAACGTTAAAGCTTGGGTTATAATCATCTCTCTACTTTGTATTTCCCTCTTTTATATAGTAATATAAACTCTTTCCACAAATGTTGTTGTGATGACAATGTTTGTATTTTAATTCCTTAATTGTTTGCTTAGATCAGTTATTGTTTAGACATGTTTTACTGCTTGTATTGTTTCCACATGTTTTGACAGGTCTTGCAACTGAATATTTGACGACCGCAGAACTTGGAGCAACAACGAGGAAGAAGATATACAATCTGAAGGTAAGATGTCTAAGTACTCGATCTCTAACTAGATCTAGGAAAGTATCTTTGTGTTCTGTCTTTATTTGTTCTAGATTCTCATTGAACTAGGGAGATATGGTTCACATCCGCTCGAGTAGATTGTCCAATAACAAATCTGGCAACCATACTGGGGAAATTACATTAGTTTTGATTTTTTAAGTTTGAGTGTGTTATTGTTGATTTTCTTAATGAGCCATTGCCTTGCCTCTTGAGCCTATTTTCACCATCAGTTTCTTTCTTTAGGAGTTTGCTGACTTTCTCTGGGTCTGTTGAACCATTTTCAGTCAATTTATTTAACCATTGCTTGGATTTTTTGCTTTGTTTGCATTGAGTTATTCGCCCAACGCACCTGGGTTGTGTACTCTATGCGCCTATCTATCCAGAGGGATTTTTTCATTTGAGGATACTGCGCCACCGACGCTTTTGCCGATCTGACATTCCACACCGCCGATGCTTTACCCCTGCATGCAACCTACGTCCGGTGCTTTGTACCTGACCATAACCCGTGTCGGGTGCTTTGTGCCCGACCATAACCTGCGCCGAGTTTTCAAGATTAGGGTTGGTCTCTTTCTTTCCAACTTTTGATTTTTGGGTTGATCAATAGACATCCCTACACTGTATCTTCTAGTCAGAGGTCCTTTTACCCAGCATTGTTTGGTTTGGTTTGTTTGTGTTGGTCTTTGGTTCTTTTATATCAAGTGAGAGTTTGATTGAAGTGGTGGGAAATTTCAATCCCCCACGGTCATCCACTCCATCTTGTTCTTCCTGATCACCTCACTGGATCTATACAGCATGCTAGATCCGCTTCCAAACCCTTGTTGAGCTTAGTTATATTTTGTTGGCTTGCATTGGATTGTTTTTGAGTGATTTGTTCTGTTTTTAGGTCATTGGAGTGCTTGTCATTTCTTTGAGAATTTCTGAGCTATTAGAGTGCTGCAAGTAGTTTCTTCTTTTCATCCATTTACACTTGAAAGCATTATTGTTATCAAGCTTTGTCTTGGCATATCATTGGAAAATTAAGAAGTGCTTCATTTTTACCATTTTCGAGTTCATTCGAGGATTGTTGTAAAAATTGTTTCATGCATTGGAATTCGTCATTCATTAATCTTTTGGAAAGTTTGGAAAGAGCATTAATCGTTTGTATTTTTCTCAAATTATGAGTCATTAATTTTCTTGAAAAATACAAGTGTAGTCAATTTTTTGCAAAAGTGATTCCATGCTTGAAGAAGATATATGCATTTTTTATTTTCATGCTTTTAGGTTATCATTGTGAAAATTGAAAAGTTAGTGTGCTCTAGATAGAGATTCTCCTTTTTCATCAGTTAGTTCCATTCTAATTGAAAAAGACAAAAAGAAAAACATTTTGATTTGGTTTTGGTGTGTTACATTTTTCATGTTTTGCTTGGAAAACGGAAAAGAGTACTTTCATTATCATCTTTGGTAGATTAGGAGTGTTGTTGAAATTTATTGTTTTGTGAGACCATTGGAAAACGTTTTCTCCTTCTTGTACATAGAGTTCATCAAAAGAAAGAGTGCATTTTTTCATGTAGTTAGGATGCATTATGTTTACGTTTATGTACTCACCTCGTGCATTCACCTAACTGTCTAGATAAAATTAACGGTAGAACTATGTTAAATTTTTTAGTAACTTGTGTGTTAAGTTAGAGACGCGTTCCAGTGTTGTAGAACGTGGCAGCTGTTGTTATTTTCCTGCACTGCATCCCGGGGGCACTGTAGTTCTTCCACATACCAACCGATATATTGAAGGCTCTTTCACATACCAACTGATATATCGAAGGCTCTTTCACGTACCTTAGGGTATATCGAAAGGCACTTCACGTACTCGGTAGTATATCGAAAGGCACTTCACGTACTCGGTAGTATATCGAAAGCCACTTCACGTACTCGATAGTATATCAGAAGGATCTTGTCGTACGGTTGTGCATTAGATAGCACCACTACGGATTTGAACTCCCACGTACCTTGAGTATATCGGGAGACACTCCTAGGATTCCTGATACCAACTGAGCTAACCATTTGGCCGTCTTGGCAGAGCAATACACCGGGAACAACACTCGGGGAGCTACTACGTACATACTATCAGGTAGTAGGGTTATATGGTCAGGGGTATGGTCCTAATCCTCCCTAGTTAATGCTCTGAAAGATTGGGTTGCGTATAAATGTTGGACCCTGGATTATATCGCGAGTTGTGAAGCCTTGACAATTCCGTGAGGTTCCAGACTTTTGAATCCACACCTATGACATAAGTTTGCTTGCGGCCTTAGTCTGTGTAGATTTTTCTGGATTGATTTTCTTTTGTTTCGTATACCCCTAGCAGAAATTATGGTTTGGTCATTCTGGCTGAACAACCTTTGAGAAGGTCCTGCAGAATTTTAAACTTACCACCCGAATATCCCCTCAATTAGGAGGTAATTTCGAGGGTAAGAATGGATGCACAAGTTACAGTCATGCCACCTGAAGCAGAAAACTCCACTATGGAGTCCAGAGTGAATATGTTTCCTCCTAATTCACCAACATCTAACCCATCAAGGGATGAAGAGGCAGAACTTTCCATTTCAAAAGACACATCCTTCCACCGCCTGATGGAAGGAGAGCCTGGATCTTTAGAATGGTTAAATACATCCCAGGACGACCTTGTATTAGCAACATTTGTTCCATCTGCATCCTTTTGGGACACCTCTCTCGGGAAACAATGGGCCCACTTAGCTATCGATCCGAGCACTAAAACTTCCCCTCTCTAGGCTCCTCATGCCCAGTGTTTGGATCTAGTCTATGAACTCATGGACCAACTACGCCGACATGGTGATGAAATTCTTCACCAAAGTCTGTCACGGAGAAGAAACATCCCGGAGACACCCATGTTTCAATACACTCCCATTCGTTCATTATCTCTTACTTCACCGGAAACACCCACATACAACGTGACCACTTACGAACTTGGTCAACCTTCATTTCCTGCGAGTACATCTCTCAGCCAAGGGACTAGTTTCACACCTCAAATAACTCAGAATGTTGAAGGACAACAGCCCAACACCCCTCCCACTACTACTACTGGAACATTACCCACCCCTCCCATTACTATTATTGGAACATTACCCACCCCTCCCGCACCCCAAAACTCGCGGGGAGGATACTCCTTACCTCCTAATTTTATTAGTAGTAGTGTTCCTCCAATAGTAAGTAGTCAATAACCCATTATGAGTCAACCATCCACTAGTGGTCAACACGTTGTCACTAGGGGGAAACCCTCATTTTCTAGCCATAATTCGAGTGGAGGACTGCTAATTGGTCATTCCCTTGGAATCTATTTACCTGTTGTGGGATCCACCATGGGATTACCCCATGGTGGGGGACCATCCAACCCAACTCCACCACCATGGAGTCAAGTGTATCCAGGTTATCTTGACCCTGTGTTGGGACAACTTAATCCCGGAAATGTACTCCACAGGATACCTTATCCCAGAAACTCATACACTCCATGGGGACATTTCAATGTTGCACCAATTGGACCCCCACCAACTTTTCATCATGCCCCACCACCCCCACCACCATTTGGTCCACCTCCTTCTGGAGGGGGTGGACCTCCACCTTCTGGCAGAGGTGGAGGCCCACCCAATTCCAGTGGTGGAGGGCCACCTTATTTCGGCAGAGGCATAGGACCACCACCTTCTGGTAGTGGCCGACCCCCACCTTGTGGAGGAGGCCCACCTCATTCTAGAGGTGGTGGCCCACCTTATTCTGGCGGTGGTGGAGGACCACCACCTTCTGGTAGTGGTGGACCCCCACCTTCTGGAGGAGGCCCACCTTATTCCAGAGTCGGTGGCCCACCTTATCCCAGCGGCGGAGGTAGTGGCCCACCCTATTCTGGCAGTGGAGGCGGTGGACCCCCACCTTTCGGTGGCGGTGGAGGACCCCCACCTAGAGGTCCACCTTATTTTGACGGTGGAGGACCCCTACCTTCCGGTAGCAGACTTACATATGGTCTACCACCCAACCTCGGAGTCCCACCCCCTTATGGCCAATTTCCGACGGGAACACCTTATAATTAGTCAATTCAAGGTCCCACTAGTCCATATATGCCATATCAATACTATTAGTATCCGCAGCCCAACCAATAGCTGCCATTTTTGGCTACTTTGGACCTACCCAACCTGTCTCATCTAACCAATGATCCCATCTTCCACAGTTATAATTGGCCACCCATTCCGGTCAAGTCACCCTCTTCTATTCTCAAATTTTATGGAAAACCCGGTGAGGACCCAAAAAACCATGTGATGACTTACCATCTGTGGTTATCATCCAATTCCTTGATGGATGACTCAATCTGTTTAAGGTTGTTTCAAAGGACCCTCACCGGCCCAGCTACCAAGTGGTATATTGAATTACCACAGCACTCATTTCCTGATTTCTTCTCTCTTGCTATGTATTTTTTGACTCATTTCTAGTTACCCATATGCTACGAAACTGGTACGGACCTTTTGACTTCACTCCGTCAAACCAACACAACTCATATCTAAGAGCACAATTCGAAAAGCAGTTTTCAATCCTAATGCTCAGGCAGCTTAGAACTACAACATTGTAGAGGACTTGGCACAAGCCCCTTGTGCCATGTCAACGCTAGAGGTCTTGCATAATTGTCCCAACCAATGCAAGACTCTTCTCGCTGCCATTGGCGTGGTACACCTAAATTCCTCGAATACTATCATGTTTCGACTTGAGTAGTTTAAACCTAGGATTTCCCACCAGCTTGCATTTCAAGTCGCAACGAAGATTGTTGGGAAGATGATCCATAATACCGTACTAGATGAAGGTGCTTCTACCACGGTCATGTCAATATCATGTTGGAGAGACATTGGTTCTCCTCGAGTTAAACCATTCTCCCACTACCTTGAAAGCATTCGACAGTCGTGGCTTTCAACCCCATGGGTTGTTACAAGCCTTAGTAGTAGAGTTGGGGGGTAATACTGCAACCATTAACATGGAAGTAGCCATAGCCCCTTTGGATTATAACCGCTTACTTGGTCGTAATTGGTTTTATTCCATGACTGCGGTCGCGTCATCTGTCTTCCGCATTGTGCAATTCCCCCACCAAGGCTGAATTGTCACTGTCGACCAACTGGACTTCTGTACACTGGACACCGCTACTCATCCTAGCAATAATGTCCCATTACTTGAGCAATATTAGCATCCATATGAGTGCATGGGGGTTGGCCTCATAAAAGATTCATCTCTTATGGGTGTCTTTCCAACCCCAGATCGCCCTAACCATGTTTCCACGGTGAACATGATATCATCCTTCCCCAACTCCATCGATCAATGGATTGTACTCAATGAATCCACCATGCATTTGATTGGAGATAGAATGCCTCTTTCACCCGCTGAAATCACTTATCAGGCTATCCAGTCAGCACCCGAGGACCACTTGGTTGTGGCCTCTACATCTTGTTCTCTACAGCGGACGTCATCCCTACCAGATCCTCTGCTCTAGACTTTTCATTCTGACGAGTCCATTATGGAGATTGTCAGTGTGGATGACCCTCCATGGGAAGACCTCCACCACTGATTGTCTTTCCTACCCCCATTGGATTTTGTGGAGAACAACATCACCACCATTTTCACACCGGATGTCTATCCTCGCCCCCAGTCATCAATACTTACGTGTCATATGGTCACGGAGGGAAACTTGACAAACATCGAACCTACCATTCCGATAGAAATTTCGGTTACACCAGGTGTCATGGAACATATTTGTTTAGGCCAGAACTATTCTCCCGAATAGATCACCATTTTTATGGCCTTATTCAATTAATTTCGTGACATGTTTGCTTGGACCTACGAGGAGATGCCCGGGATAGATCCTGCTATCGTTTTGCATGTGATCAAAACCTATCCTGACGTTAAACCAGTCCGTCAAAATTTATGACCGGTACACCCTCGAAAAATTACGGTGATTAAGGCAGAAATTGAAAAGCTCTCAAAGTCAGACTTCATCTACCATGTTTCGTTAATAGAATGGGTCTCAAATGTCATCCCTGTAGCTAAGAAATAGGGCACCATCTACGTCTGTGTTGATTATAGGGACCTGAATAAGGATTTTTCTAAGGAAAACTACCCCACTCCCTTCATCGATCAAATCATAGACAATTGTGCCGGAAGTGTCTTCTTCTCATCCATGGATGGCTTTTCCGGTTACAAACAGATTGAGATCCACCCAGTTGACCAACATAAGATCACTTTCATCTTCCCTTAGGGCACGTTTGCTTATCGCAAACTCCCTTTTGGTCTTAAAAACACTGGCGCCACATTCCAGCAGGCCATGTCGTACGCTTTTCATGATGTGAAGGACTTTGTGGAACCTTAACTTGACGATCTCCATGCTCATTCACGGCAGCATGAATTCCACATCGATCATCTGACGTTCATATTCCTTAGATGCGGACGGTATAACATCCGTTTGAACCCTCACAGGTGTATTTTCTGCGTTGACTCCGGACACCTCCTAGGTTTTATTGTTTCAAAATATGGGATCCGCATTGATCCCTTAAAGGTGGAAGCCATTGTCTCTCTTCCACCTCCTACTAACATTATAGAACTCCAAAGTTTGCAAGGAAGCAAGTTACCTACAACGTTTTGTTCGTAATTTCGCTCAGAAGACACAGGGTTATATGAGATTACTGAATAAGGACGTCCCATTCATTTGGGATGATCAAGCACAACAATCCTTCGATAGTTTGAAACATGCCATTACTCATGCCCCTGTTCTCCAACCGCCCAATTACTACAAGGATTACATCCTTTATATTTCAGCTTCTGCCACCACGATCACCAATGTCTTGGTCTAGGAAGACAACAATGCCCAGGAACATGTGATTTACTATTTCAGTAAGGGTCTTATTGACTGTAAAACTCGTTACTCACATGTCAAGAAACTCGCTCTCGCGACAGTCATTGTTGTCCAAAATTTTCGTCATTATATACTGCTCTGCACCACCACCATTATTGCCGACTCGAACCCCATGTATCATGTTCCGACACGTCAAGTACTCGGGGGCAAGTATTCACACTGGATTGTGATACTCCAGGAATTCGATCTCCTCTTCGAGAAGTCCAAGTCTAAGAAGTCTTTGGTGTTTGCCGAGCTCATTTGTGATCTTCCCTGTGTTGATTTAGGATCTGAGCCCAATGATTCTCTTCCATATGAGTCATTGTTCCTCATCAGCATGTTAGATCTATGGTATGGAGATGTTACCTTATATATTCAGACCCAACGGTTCAACCCCCAACTATCTCATGACGATCATCGTTGTATACGTCACAATGCCAAGTTTTACTTGATCATCAGCGATACCTTGTATCATCGTGGTGTTGATTATGTTCTTCGACATTTTTTGACACATGAGGAGGCTAAACATGTCTTGAATGGCTGTCATGTTGGGGCTTGTGGAGGTCATCTCTCTGGGATGGCTACAACCCAGAAGATACTACACGCGGGATATTACTGGCCATCCATCTTCAAATATTGTGTTGAGGTCGTTAAAAAATGTCCCCCATGCCATCATTTTCAAATGAAAAAGCACTCCCACCCAGCCCCTCTACACCCGGTTATTACCATGGGCCCCTTTGCGAAATGGGGCATAGATTTCATGCACTGTAAGCCTACCTTGGCTAAGGGGCATGGTTATGTTATAGTAGCCATGGATTATTTTACTAAATGGGACGAGGCTATGCTTATGTACAATGAAGACGGAAAAACCACCGCACTCTTCATGTTCAACCATGTTATTGCATGGTTCGAAGTCCCACAAGCCATAGTCACCGACCATGGATCTCACTTCCAGAACCATATGGTAGATGAATTGAGCGCCAGACTGGGTTTTCGTCATGAAAACTCAACTCCTTACTACCCACATTCCAACGAACAAGTAGAGGCCATCAACAAGGTCTTGAAAACCATGATCCAACGCATGGTGGGTACACACAAGTCAAATTGGCATAACATGCTCTTTTTCGCACTATGGGCATACCTGACCTCCGTCAAGACTGCCACTGGATTTACACCTTTCCAATTAGTTTATGTATTGGAGGTAGTCCTACCTATAGAGTGGAAGATTCCATCTCTCAAACTCGCAGTTGAACTTCTTTCGAACACCACTGCCGAGGAAGAACGATTCCTCTACCTTGCAAAACTCGACGAGACCCACCGCGTTGCTGCTCTTGCCAATGAGGCACATAAGAAGTGCATCAAAGCTTAGTATGATAGGTCAGTTAAACCTCGTGTCTTCAACAATAAGATGGGGGCCTACGAGCTAGAGGATTATGATGGAATACCTTGGGAGAGCCCCCCAATGGGATCTACCTGAAGAGGTACTATGCCTGAGTTTTTCACGCATGAGTACTTTGTATATATTGTACATGGCATGTGTTTTGTGTGGTGTGATGATTTGTTTTAGTGTGTATAGATCCCGTTCGCTACTTATATCATGTTTTGTCTACATGTACAGATGGAAACCTACTACGGATTCGCAGACGGCACCAACCGGCATACTCGTAACCTTGCTTTGGCAGCCTAGGTACTTTATTCTCCCATCGGAGAGCTTATCAGCTCAGAAGGAATTTTTCTAGGATAGGAAACCAATAACGCAGCATAATACCAGGCGGTGATTGGAACCCTAACCGATGCTCTTTCCTTGGGTATGAGCCACATTGTCATCCACTTGGATTCACAATTAGTGGTTTCTCATCTTAACCGAATCTACACTATCCACAACCCTACTCTACTTCGTCTCTCCAACGAGTTCGTCTTCTAGAAAGGTCCTTTGAATCTATTCAATACCTGCACATTCCATGAGACATGAATACAGTTGCTGACTCAATGGCCAACTTCATTTTAGATTGGTACATTGCACACACATAACATATTCATAAAATATAAAGGCAAACATAACATGTAAATTATCCATTGCATAAGAAAAACATGTAAACAAGATCTCATTAATCACCAATAGAACACAAGATGTATAAAACCACCAATAGTGTCTGTATATATATAAATCGGAACAAGATACAAAAATGGTAGTGCTGATACAAAAGTATGAAGCATGCTAACTTTCAGTAAGAGTCATCTCTACAAAATCTGAAGCTCATAAGCTTTTAGTATATACATATATAAACATGCACCTAAACCTTAGGCTGCGCATGGTAGCAGACTATGACCCTCACCACTTTCTGGAGTAGTGTGTCGAAACGTACTAATACTCCGACCGTCAGCTTCTAGTAGCGACAAGGTAGGTCATGGACACCCGGATCTGGAATGTCCAAAGTCATCCTCTGGAGGTTCTCCTTGACCTCCTCTATCTCCTCCAGAGCATCATGGACTGCAGGGCCCACCTCTGGTACTACCCCTCTCTGCGCAAGGCAAGAGACTCCAAGCGGTCTCCCTAGACCCATGTCTACAAGAAACATGTAAAATTCATCAACACTACTCCAAAAAAATCATAAATGAATAAAATGAAAAAACAAAAGTAGTTGTTCTTACCGATATCCTCCCACTGTTCTCCTTCAGGAAGCACCAAGTCTGGGTCTCCTTAGAATTATGCCACCGTGGTATGGGTGGTCCTCCACCATGAGGATCTGTCCCTGCAACCACGTGAAGAAACCTATGCCAAAACTGATGATGGGACCCCCACCACCATGGAGAGCCATCACCTCTGCCCACCTGGTCATGTGGAGATCTCGTGCATCCCAGTCCTCAAGGTTCACCTGTGGGGGCAAGTCACTCGAGCATGAAAGACACCACCACTGAACCATAACTAAACTGCTTCAGCGCCCGGCGCTGGCATTTGGTCAACTGATCATGAAGACTAGTGAGGAGCCCCTCACACTTGTTGAACACAGTGGGAGAAATGCACTCCTCAGTGTACATCATCTGCGATGTTCTCGCCAGATGAGCAGATCGGTTGCCAGCTACCCGCACAATTGTAAAGAGTACCATCCGAAGGGCCCAGTCCTAGACATCCTTGATGGGAATCTTCCCACCAGTCATCGGCATACCTGGAGTACACCACTACTCAATCATGTCCTCTACCGAGCGATCACCTCCTCGTGATCCAGTCAAGGAATAGGGTTTCCTCACCAGGGAAACCCTATCAAAAAATAGATGTCCTCAACATCTATGGTCAGTGTGTGCTCACTAATCTGGAAATGTTGTTGTATTGGGTCCCAACATTGGACCAGGTGTGTCAACAAAGGTACTTTGGACCTCATCCTTGACACTCGAAAATATTTGAGCAACCCACAGTTTCTCAACGCAGAAACACATTGCGGATCGTTTTCCGCTTGTGCATCATCGAGCTCATGCTAGTGTTCCTGCCACTCAAGAACCATTGTGCTCACTCCAAACCTATCAAGAAGGCCATGTTAACACCTTTAGAACTTTTCCCAACCATCAAGAAAGTTTCTCTTTGGGTAGGTTTTGAGTTTGAATTGGTAGTTTGTGTCAGTGCAGACCATCCTTCCGGATAGTGCGTTGCCGGTGCAGAACACCCTTTCGGATAGTGTGTTGCCGGCGTAGAACACCCTTTCGGGTTCTGCACCGGCGCAGATCCCGAAAGGGTGACCTACTCCAGCCCGTGAGCGCAAATCCACCAACTCAATGAGCTCAAAACTTACCTAAATGAAAGTAAAAAACAAATTCTAATCCACTGAAGGTAAGGGTTACCTATCGCTGATGGTGTCCAAAATGGTTGATCACAGCTCCCAGAATTAACAAAAGAAAAATGGCTCCAAATGGCACTTTTCACCTCTCCAACTTGGTAAAAAACAAATAGTAATTCCTTTTACTATTTACCCCTATTTATATTAAAAAAGAGCATATTTCTTTTTTAATCTATTCCATTATGGGTTATTTTTCTATAGTTGGGATTATTTACACTCGGTTAATTCTTTTGAGCTAGTTTCAAAGCTTGCGGGTGAAGTTAAGTACCACATTGATCATGCTTTTCGCGGTTGTAATCTTTTCACGCGTATTCTCAGGTATGAAGAAATCATAGAGCGTCTTTGTCATTATTTCGCTCACTAAATTCAATTATTAATGACACTGAGCTAACTCTTTGTTCTTTCTCGTGCTTGTAAAACAATGATAATAAGTCACCGAGTTATAGTTTATCACTTTTTCGGGCTCGTTAAACTCCCACGAAAATGGAACCCTGCGGATTCTTTTCTTTAAGCTCTTTTCAGGCTCTCTAAATACAAAAAGATCGCAAAGCGAACTTTATACGTTCACGCTTGTGAAAGTATTTGAATGATTGTCTTCCTGGTGATAGTTTACCCCTTTTTCAAACCAGGGGGCACTACTTACAAAAAAGGAATACTCTATCCAATCATGACTGGAAGACTCCTCTCTCGCGGTGTTTTACCCTTTTCCAGGCAAAGAGGCTAACTTTACGAAAAATGACCTTTGGAGTCTTCTTTAGTTCTTTTCAGACTCTATAAACATGAATTGACGTCGAATATTCCTTCTATGGACTCGTTAAAATTCAACATTGAAGGGCCCGTCATGGGACGACCCCCTCCTTTCCCAGGTTCGTAAAATGTTTGGGATTGGACTCATCTATGAGATTAGCTATACCGAGCATCTGTTTACCCTCCTCAAGCTCGTTAAAAAACAAGTGAGGCACTCATCATTCATGATGGGGAGAAAGGAAATATTTTTTGCTACACTTTATTTACGGAAGTACATCATCGCTCTTGAACATGGTGCTCGTTTGCATTTGCATTCAGTACTTGGGTCATCCGTTTGTCTTCAAGTCGTCCTGATTTCATGAGTCATTTCACTCCTTTGGGCCATACGGGGAATGCTTCCACTATCAGTTGCATTAGAGGTCAGTATCATTCTCGTCGTGTCAATACTGCTGAGTCATGCCCTGCCCATGTTCAAGAGATCTTCATTAATCATCATCTGCAGATCATGTCGGCCTACCTTGAGTCAGTATTGCACATTACTCTATTGTCCAATCTACTCCAAACATTTGTTATCGAGTTTCGTGTAATTGATAGGGGATTCATCATGGCCCTCCTTCGACGGATTCATCCTTGTCGACTTCAACACATCATCCGAGCACTGAATCTAGTAACCAATCGAGTACCTTGGACCTACATGTCTCAATGGCAGGTTATCTCACTTTCAACATGAGTTTACATCATTAAATCTTGATTGAAATATTTCGTCGAGCGTTTGACCTCAACTCATTTATTCACGCTCGGTGATATGTACTATCATACCTTGGGGATCATCGACATTAAAGGTGATTTCCCTCGCACTTGTTAACATTATACATAAATGACCGATAATTAAGTGGTTTCTACCATGTTCGACTCCAAAACATTGTAATCACATGAATAGATTCGTATCATTGCGGGTTCAACTTGAAGACCCTGGGGAAGTTATATTCTACCCAGGTTGCGATGGAGATTGTTTGAGTCATATTACATGGATCCGCTTTGTATTGATCGTGGATGTGTTATCATATCATCATGGATCTACGATTGTGTCTAGTAGCCATGATTTTTTCCAGTTAGTCTTTACTACCATGGAACTACAATGTATTGGTCAGCAACCATGTTGTGAGTCATGTGAGACTTGTATCTCAAAGTCAGTTGTACTGCAACAGCATCCTCCAGCCAGCAATCCTTTCCATTTATCTTTGAAAGCACTTCACCTATCTTGTTTTGCCAGCTTCATGCTTTGGGGGCATTCTGTTACACCTAAATCTCATCATCATGAGTCCCTTGTTAAATGCCTTGATCCCTGAAGTCTCCATGATCAAGCAAGCCAGTTAGAGAAAATTGATGCCCTTTGCCCACATTTCTAGTTGGTCTGGCACATATTGTCTTCGAGCAAGAAGTGCTCAACTAGGGTCGACGTAGAGTGTATTCTGCTAGACTGCACCGATGACATAGATTACCCTTGTACAACCTGCATTTTCCCTATCAGGCGCTGGTTTCCCTCATGCAGCTTGCGTCGGAGTTGGTTGAATGGGATAAATGTAGCTTTCAAGCAATTTATAGAATTTGGATGAGGTGGATCCCTATCCCTAACTCCTAGGTGAGCTGTCATACGATTCCCTAACCTCAAGGGAGGATCCCTTAGCTCTCTCCCCATGATCCTGAACCTACTCTATCCACTTGGTCCTATAAATATAAGGCCCCTCTCCATTCCAAAGGGAGTAAGTCTATAGCACTTACATGCTGGTGGAATTATCCTAGGTGATCCCTATCCATCTCTTGGGAGGCTTACATTTCCTTTGGAGGCATTGGCTTGGTTTGTTGGAGGAGGATTGCAGCATTAAGGCTTGGGTTGTAATCATCTCTCTACTTTGTATTTCCCTCTTTTATACAGTAATATAAACTCTTTCCACAAATGTTGTTGTGTTGATAATGTTTGTAGTTTACTTCCTTAACTGTTTACTTAGATCAGTTATTCTTTAGACATGTTTACTGCTTGTATTGTTTCCACATGTTTTGACAGGTCTTGCAGCTGAAGATCTAACGACCGCAAAACTTGGAGGAACAATGAGGAATAAGATCTACAATTTGAAGGTAAGATGTCTAAGTACTCGATCTCTAACTAGATCTAGGAAAGTAGATTTATGTTCTGTCTTTATTTGTTCTAGATTCACATTGAACTAGGGAGATATGGCTCGCGTCCGCTTGAGTAGATTTTCCAATAACAATAGCTTCCTCGGGCATGCTGGTTATTACAGAAGATTTATAGAAATATTTTCCAAGCTAGCTTCTCCTTTATTTACTTTATTGATGAAGGATATATAGTTTGTTTGGACATATGCATGTCAAACAGCGTTTGCAGAGCTCAAGAAAAGGTTGTCCACAGTGCCTATTCTACGAGGACCTAACTGGGATTTTCCTTTTCATATTTCCTCTGATGCTTCAGATACTGCCATTGGAGCAGTGTTGGGACAGCAGGAAGGTCACAGTCCATATGTTATTTATTACATCAGTAAGAATCTGGCCCCTGCTGAACTAAATTACACAGTTACAGAAAAATAATTCCTTGCTATTGTTTATGCCATTAATAATTTTAGACATTACATCATTGGTTATCCTACTTTCATGCACAGTGATCACTCAGCCATTAAGTACTTAATGAATAAACCTATCACTAATGCTAGAGTAACTAGGTGGTTGTTACTGTTACAAGAATTTGACATTACTATTGTTGACAAACCAGGAAAAGAAAATGTCGCTGCTGATTTTCTTTCTCAACTTACTAACAATGCTGATGATGCACTAGTCGAAGATTCTTTTCCTGATGAACATTTGTTTGCAGTCTCATCTCATTCCCCATGGTATGCAAATGTTTCTAACTATTTGGATGCATGAAATCTTCCAGCACACCTATCAAAAAGATAAAAAAAGAAAATCATACAGCAGAGTGCTAGATACTGTTGGATAGATGGACATCTCTTCTACACAGATCTAGATTTGGAAATAAGAAGATGTGTGAGGGAGGATGAAATTTATAGTATCTTGAAGGCTTGCCATGATGAGCCATGTGGGGGACATTTTTTTGATAAGAGAACTGGTCATAAAGCATTAAGGATGGGGTATTCTGGCCAACAGTGTTCAAGGATGCGAAGAAACATGTTCAGGCTTGTGACAGCTGCCAAAGAATGGGCCAGCCAAATAACCTAGATGAAATGTTGCTTTAGCCACAGCTGGTGGTTGAACCTTTTGATAGATGGGATCTGGATTTTGTAGGGCCTATCAACCCTCCTTCAAAGCAGAAATATTATATCTTGGTTTGCACAGATTATATGACTAAATGGGTGGAGGTTGTAGCTCTAGTCAAGGCTAATGATCAAGCTCTAATGGATTTCTTATATGAATAGATCTTCACCCGCTTTGGAGTACCCAAAGAGATAGTTACAGATGGAGGACCATAGTTTGTGTTCCATAAATTGGAAGCCTTGTTGCAGAAATATCACATTCAGCATAAGATAACCTCACCATATCATCCACAGGCCAATGGTCAAGTGGAAAGCACGAATAAGGTAATTGAGGCTATTCTGACAAAAACGGTGAAGAGCCACCGTAGAGATTGGGCTGAAAGACTTCTAGAAGCATTATGGGTATACCGTACCACATGGCACAACACTACAGGTTTCTCTCCATACGAATTGGTGTACGGTAAGAACGTTGTATTTCCCATTGAATTTGAGATCAAAACTCTAAAGACAACCATAGAACCAAATCTGGATTTAACAGAGGCTCAAAGGAACCGATTGAATCAGTTAAATGAACTTGATGAGAAGCACATAGCTCCTATGCATTAGACAGTGTTAATTCAATTGTAGCGCTCCAAATGGCATGACAGGATCATAAACAAGAAAGTCTTCTACGAAGGAGAATGGGCTTTACTATATGATTCACAATTCAAGAGGGATTTTAAATGCAAGTTGTGCACAAGATGGATAGGACCCTACCAAATAGACAAAATATTTGACAATGGCACAGTCTGCTTGACCACTATCGATGAAAACCATACACCATTATTTTCCAATGGTCATCAGCTGCAACTGTATCATAAACCGATTTCAAAGAATGCATTCATTTCACATGTTGCAGCTAATCCAGATTATCAACTGATGTAGGAGCATGGATTTTCCCTTGTCCCTGATAACTCTTAAAAAGAACTACTGCAATTCTGCATAGAAAATTATACGTAAATAAATCGTTGTTTTCTTTTTCATTGTTTTTTAAGCTTTGATTGGTTTGTCTTTTTAGAATTGTGTACAGGTATATGCATGAAGGTTCACTTGAACAGAAGCAGTCGCGATTTGGGCCAAGCGATTGCAGGGATTCCAGATGATCTTCCAATCTTTGGGAAAATCCTTGAAATAAAAGTGAACAACGTTACAACACCAATTACTCAGTTGAAGTTTTGCCAACTTTTTCATTCCTCGGCTGCAACTCTGCTAAATCCGGCCTATTTTCCCTATTTTCGTAGCTGCAACTTTGCTAAATTTCACCAAATTTCCCTATCCTTGCAACTGCAACTATGCTAAATTCTATTGAGATTCCCTATTTTCATAGCTGCAACTCTGCTAAATTTTTCCAAATTTCCCTATCCTCGCAGCTGCAACTCTGCTGAATTCCGTTGAATCTCCCTATTTACGCAACTATAACTCTGCTAGATCTTGCCAAATTTTTCTTAGCTCGGCGCTGCGACTCGGCCAGATCTTTCCAATTCATGGCTGTGACTTTGCTAATTCTTCAATTAAAATATCATTATGTCTCCGCCTGTCTCTACTAGCTTGCTCCAGTATCCACGAGGAAGATTAGAAGCTCACCTATTTGCCACGTACTCTTGTGATTTATGCCACCATGGATTTACTTTACCTGCCTGGTCGACGACGGCCAACTCATGGAAGCATGTGCGCATTTATGTCTTCACCAGTGATGCGACCGTGAAATGGTGCCACCATGGAAAAATGACGGCTCAATATTATATTGAAAGGGACGAGTTTTAACCATAAACATGATTAGGCATGAATTGACACAACAAGTAATAATAATTATACCTTGTCATTAGTCCCTTTCAGCAATCCATATCCAATCAACCAATATAGAAAACACGTCCAAATTGTCACCCGTACATATTATATGACCATCATTTTACCCGATTCATGCGATATTCTTCCACCGATTTCATTCCAAAAATAACCATGCCAATTCCCCAAAATAATCGTGCCAACTTTCCAAAAATACCCAAATCAAATTCGGCTATCCATCGACTGTTTATGCGTGCAGTAACTCCAACATCTAAAATTGGTGACTCTTGCATTCGCTAGCAGAACTCACAGAAGATAAGCAATATGGGTATCCCGATGAGATATGAACCTGTAAACATAGAGTCTCTGCGCAAAAATTGGGAGGTCTTTTCCATCTTTGCGGAAGCTGGATGGACATAGTATTTCCAAAGATTAAATGGTTTCCATGTGGAGACGACACTCCAACTTGATCTAAACTTGACCAACACTCACTCAGAAGTTAGAGGATTAAGGATAGACGTTACAGAGGCAATTGTGGCAGAAGTTACAGGATTGCCTAGGATTGGGAGGAGATGGTTTGGTCGGAAGCGACACAATTTGACCACAGCTGAGAATTTTCTAGCAGTAGGAGAAAGCGTTCAGCCGAGAGTAGAGGAACAACATTGGAGACACTGCTAAGGCCTTGGGATCAGGTTGCAGTCTTTTTAAAGAAGTACATCACTTGTAATGGCAGGTACCGAGTAGTTTACATTTATGAATTTTTCGTACTGTCCCATTTACGCCATGGTAGATTACTCAATATGCCATTCTATCTTTTAAGAACCCTACAAAGCATGGCTCATTATGTCATAACTTCTCAACATCCCTCATCTTCCCTAACAAATCATGGGTTAATCAAATTGCTAGTTTTAAGGGCCCTTGCACGTCAGAATTTAACATGGGAACAATTTGTTGTTGGGCCAAGGGTACCCCAAGAACTTTCCTTGGAAATAGGGGGCATTGAGGTAGAGGGTGATGACCAAATCTCCTCATATTCAGTTGGGGGGAGGGATAGAGTGTCAGCAGACCAATTGGAGGATGTTCAGGAGGAATATTTGGGGGAAACTACAACAACATCAAACCTTGTTGAAGAAGAAGTTACAATGGGGGCTGTGGCAAATGAAACTGTAAATTTAGAAGCTAAAATTGGAGCAGCAGTAGATGTTGCAATAGTGGAAGCTGTAGCTACAGAAGCTGCGATGGTAGAAGCAGAACATTATGCAGAGGCAAGGGAAGGAGGAGATATGGAAGTCCTGAACGTTGAATCCTCCCCTGAAATAAGGGGAACTATAATTCAAGATGAGGAATTTGTTGTTGAAATAGGGATAGTTAGTGAATTGATACCCAAACCTTCCATCCTTGTTTCTGAAAATGCGGAGATTCCTATGTCACATAGAAGGAAAATACCAAGTGGTAAGGTCCAGACACCCAGTCCTGCGAAAAGGAGAAGAACCAGAGTTGCTACTGCGGTAGAAGCGGTACATGCAATAGGGGCAAGTGTTGAAATTCCTATTCTAAAACCCCGATCACCCGTTGTTACACAAGAACCTGTTGCAAGTGAACCCCAAATTGAAAATTTACTTTTTGAGAATGATCTATTAAAGGAGGAAGTACAAACGCTTCGAGATGAATTGTAGAAGTGGAAAGAAGCATGCAAAAATCAGGCATAGAAGAACTTGAACACTTTGGTTGAGGCTGCAGATTAGTTGGAGAATTCACCTCCTGTTTTGGAGGATGGAGAACATGAGGAACTAATATGTTCAGCATGTGGAGATATATTTAAACTTGCAGGGTGTAAAATCACAGTGATGGAAGTAGCAGCATGGAAATTCGCACAAGCAATGCAAGGAAGAGAAGAAATACCTACATTGGAGCTAATGGAAGAGAATGAGCCAGAAGTAGACATAATTCTTGATCTGGAGCTACAAGAGGATGCAAAAATACAATCCCAGCCATTGGGGGATACTGAACTACTCCCAGATCAGTCTCAGCATTCAGGAGACATTGAAATGATTCAAGAGCAATCTCAACGGTCTGAAGGCATTGAAATTTTAGAACAAGAGGCTATTACACAAGAAACAACACTCCAGGAATCTGTCATTGAAGTAGCAGCTCAAACAGTATGTACTTGGAGTAAACCACAGGAATTGGACGTTGTTACACAAGAACCAGCATCCTCAAAACTGTTTGTTGAAGCTGCGACTCAAATAGAAGACATTGAGATGGGAACACAAGAGAAGAATGTTGTTACACAAGAACCAACATCCTTAGAATTGTTTGTTGAAGCTGCGACTCAATCTGAAGTTTCCAGGATTGAAATACAAAAAAGGGATGCTACTACACAAGAACCAGCATTTCCAAAATTGTTCGTTGAGGAAACAACACAAACTGAAGTTGCTGGGAATGGAATACAAAAGAGGGATGTTGCTACACAAGAACTAGCATTCCCAAAGTTGGTTGTTGAGGCAGGCACACAAACAGAGGCTACAACAACACTGCTGAAAGAAGAAGATGCTACATTGTTAATGCAGAATGAGAAGGCTGAGACATCTGGTGATAAGGTAAAAATGAAAATATCTAAGGAAATTATTGAATTAGACTCGTATGATGAGAAGGATGCAGATGATAGAAGAATTCAAGGCTTGGTGAAGGAGCTTTCATTGTTGAAGCTCGAAGTTAAGAAATGGAAGGATCATGCTGACCGGTGTAAGGAAGGGATGGTTCCCCTTTATGAGCACAGAGATACTATCAGAGGATTGAGGGAAAAATGGGCAGAAGAATTGATCTTTTAGAAAAACCAATGGGAAAGTGTGCAAAAAGAATTAAAGGAGCTGAGAAAGTTTAAATCCATGCAGAAGGAAAAAGATCAAATGTACACTTTCTTTCAGGAATTGTTTAGATTTAGACCCCCATCTCCTTTCTATTTGGTGTTCCTTTATGAACAAATGACCCTATTTAAATTGAAATCTTTGAAGGAAGGGAGACCCTATTAGTTGATAACCTCTCCTCAGTTTCTGGAGACCTTTTTGCAGAGCAGTTTCAGTGAGCATAATTTATTGTGCAAATTATATTTACATGAGATGTCATGCTTCATGGACCCTCTCTCTAACCCTGTTCTTTATTTGGGTGATGTTCAGTTGAGGGATTTTACCTCTTTTGTTACTAATCATATGCAGCGGGAGAATTCCTTTCAGACCATTTCTAAGAATGAGGAGAGCTCCAATCTATGGATCAGAAGTGAACCTCAATCTCCTTGGGTTCTCATTGCAAAGCATGAAAGGAGCCTTTCATCCCCTATGAAGGTTCAGAAGCTGATAGATTTGCAGGGGAAGGTCACCTCCACTTGTGTTAAATTGATTTCCATGCAGAAGCTTTATGCCCTGGAAGGCAGCAAGCACAGATGGCAAGTCTCTTCTCCTTCTTTGAAGGAAAGGCACCCCTACTGTTTTAAGAACTTCAAGCAGGCTTGTTGATGCCCCGAAGATCGCAGCATCAAGCAAAAAGGTATTCTCCCTGGTAGACTATCCCAATTAGATTGTCCACCGTTTGGAATGGGGAATCTATTCGGTTAGCGGTACCGGCAACCGTTAGGTTTGGAGATTTGCTTCAATTACACCGGTTATGGCCTGATCCACCGTTCTTTTTTATTTTATGGTTTAAAATGATATGCAAGTGCCTAAGCTAACTTAATCTAAATGCAGAACTCGAAAAAAATCTGTATTTAAAACCGAAATAAACCTAAACTATCCCTGCAAGGAGCAAAATTATAAGCATGAGTAATGTGCTGGAAAAAGTATCTAAAGATCAACAGACATCCATTAAATCATAAAGATATATCTACAGCAAGAAGGCAAAAGATATTAGAAGATAGCTTCCAGTTCACATATAACGCATTCCATTACTCGTGTAGGAAAAAAAATCATTTGCACAAGAAACAGTAAGATCATTCAATACAGAGAAATAATTCAAGACAACAAAGAAAGATCTCACTGTAGAATATGAAAGTCAAAAGAATAATCCAGCATGCATCCAACATCCATTTCCATGCAAAATACGTCCTCTCCATCTCTTATTAGGAAAATTTCATTTTCTTGAAGCAAGTGCAAGATAGCTCGTACAAGTTAAGAAAATTCTTTTTCCTACCAAAAGTCCCTTACACTATTCCCTAAGCTTCTATTTATATATTTACAAAATGCCTTTTGGGATACCACCTAGCTCTTTACACATGTCCTTTACAGACTTTTCCTCTTAATAAACAAATCGTGGCCCTTTTCTTAAAACATAAAATTTCTCAAAATAGAAAAGGACAGCTGTCTAGTGATTCTACGCTTTAAACATAGGGAGACCAAATGAAAAAAAATAAGGACAACGCCTTAGGATCAGCATGTTCACTCTTGGGAAAGCGCTCCTGCTGGGAGAGAGGTGCTTGGACTGGCTACAACTGTTGCTGCTATTTTCTTTTCCTCCTCTGCTATGTAACTGAACCAGATACCAGTGTCTCTGATAACCACATTTGCTGGGGAAGGGAGCAAGATCTTCTGGGAAGTCACATGTTTACCAAGTTCTGCTTCAACACCATGAATTTCTGCAACTGCTACTTGGTGGATTTCTTTAAGAAAATGACTGTATATTGATGACAGTCCAATATAGTGATGGAGATCATCAGTGGCTAGGACATCAATCTTCTTTACATATTCTATTTGAATGCCTAGCTCTTCCTTCAAGTCTAATAAATGTTGCTCTTTGGTTAGAAACTCATCGAGGGACTGAGGAAAACTCATCTTGCACTTATCATGTACTTCATGGATCTTTTGATACAGGCTGTTACTTTTATCCATTGTTCCCTGGATCTTAGCCATTAGCTTAAGGCCACAGTTTCTGCAGAATTCCATAAGGGCTACATCTTCTTTAAAATCATCTATCGACTTGAATGGGAGATGCTTGGGGAAATCAACCTTCCCTTCTCTCCATTCCATATGGCTTAGGATGTTTGCTTTAACCTGAGTATATTTGCCCTTAAGCCTATTGGCCTCTGCATTGACTTGTTTTAATCTAACCATCATGGCTTTGAGCCTGCACACTTCCTCAGTAATCAGCTCCTATGTGGCGTGCATTTGTCTCAGAATGTCACAGGATAGCTCATGAAAAGGAGACATATCTATTGCTCTGCTTTCTTCCTGCTCTAATTGATCAACCATTGCTTGCTTATCTGCTTGCAAATGAGAAACTCTATCTTCAGAATCGTTCTTTTTTGCTTCTAGAACCATCATCTGGATTGCCAGGTGCTCTTTCTCTTCTTCTAAATGGCGATACTTATCTGACAATTCCTTGTGTTCAATAGACAGGCGATTATATTATTCACTACAAGATCCCTGTAAGCCTGCTCATTAGCCACAGTATGTTGCAACATGCGAGCTCTCCTCTTTGTTGACTCAAATTCTCTAACCATATCGACCACATTGTCCTTTCTTTCTTTTGCTGCTGACACAACGGCGGATGCCATGGTTATGGGAACTTTATTTATATTTTGCATCACCGTGGTATCCCGCCTAGTAACAATATCTTCTTGGAAGAGTCTCTTTATCCTCTCTTCCGATTTCAAGACTACCGCCTTCCTCTTCTTATTATACACAAATTCATCCCATCGGGACACAGTATGATCTTCTGATGGGGTGTAAGGGATGATTGGGAGGTCTATTACATGTACTTCTGTCTCTATGGGTGGGATCTGTAATATTTGAGATGTGTCTATTTCCACATTTTCGGTGTCGGAGACACTTGCTTGTGATGTGTCTATTTCCACATTTTGGGTGCCGGAGCCACCTTCCTGGGCATCTTCATTGGTCTTAAGTTCTTCCTCTGCCTTTTGTTCCTCTTCAGTTTTACGTCTTATTTCTTCTTCTTTAGCTTGCTACTGATTTTCACTTTCCTCAGCTTGCTGCTGATTTTCACTTTCCTCCCCCTGCTCTCTGTCTTCTGCTTCCTTCTGCAACCTTGCTTCTTCAGCTTCTTTCTGCAACCTTGCGTCTTCTGCTTCCCTCTGCAACCTTGCTTCTTCTGCTTCTTGTTGCAGTCTTGCTTCCTCAACTTCTCTCTGCAACCTTGCTTCCTCTTTCAATCTTTGTTCTTCACCGGCTAGAGCCTTAGATGCTTCTCTCTCTTTCTGCAGACTGGCTTTTTGGGCTGGGACAGAGCTAGAGCTTGCTCCACTGCCTTGATGACAAATATGCAACTCAGTCATGTTGCTGATGCCTCTAAACACTTCTTCCTCTGCATCATAGTAATGAGCATATTCAAAATGAGCATAAACTTCCTTGCAATGTTCGACAACCTTGCTTCTCCTATCATTTATATGGAAGATCATTTCACCGAAGTGGAAAGATTTCAGCTCTTGAACGTATTCCTCAGCTGTTGCAACCCCTGAGAATTTGTAGGCTCCTATGCAGAAGGGAAAAGGAGGGAAATAAGCCTTATGTTGCTTATTAAGCACCCCTCCTATTCCATCAAGGAAAATTTGCCTGACTGCTTCCTTGAGGACTACATAATCAGTAGCGTATTTTGGAAAAATGTATGGTGCTTTGGTACCTCCAAACATCCTGATGTAGGTGCCCTGCTCTGAGAATTAAAAATTGCCATAGTTTTCCAAGACCTCCATGGCATTTTCTGATAGACAATTGGGCTCTTCCTTGAACATCTGCTCATATAGAGGCATGATGAACTCTTCACAAATGAGCTTATAGTTTGCTCTGTAATTTTGAGCCCACATTATTTTATAAGCAGTGTAGACTAGGGTGTTGGCTTTATCCCATGTACAACCTAGCCTGGGGAAATAGATCTTGGCCAAGATGTAGTCAATGAGATAGGAAGACATGTAAAATTCTGACTCTTTTAAGGCCAGACCTTCTCTTGCAGCGGCCACTGTGGATGCCAAACTGTCCGAAAGGATAGTAGCCCAATCAAACACAGTTCCATTGAATGCTATGAAGTGGATGATGGGGGCCCACTGTATCCTATATATAGTGCCATCGGGCATGCCGAAAATTCTGCATAACATCAGGGCGATTAACCTAAAAGAAGGTCTTATGCTCTGAACATCATATTCATCATTATCTCTCTTCCTCAGGTGTTTTCCTGTGACCAATAATTTTTTGGCCATCTCAGTATTATTCATCTTACCCAACCATTCATCACTTAGAGCTTGTTGGGGACGTGAGAATTTGTAGGCTGCTGCAATATACGCTGGATGGAATGAAGCGAAAGGCTCTCCCTTGTTGTCATGCAACACTCTTGTCTCTGGGTTGGCATGTTCCAGTATCCACCCGATCACTTCAGAGCATGGGAACAATTCAGGACGAGTAGAAGCCCTAGCTATGCCGGAAGTTCTGATGTTGAGGTAGATTTGTTCTTCTTCCAATAATACATCCGGGATATCCTGGTCCCTGATCATCCGGTAAACATCTCCCCAATGGACCTCGGGAGGAACGCCGGTGGTACACTTAGTGTCTTGGAAAATAGTTTCAGTCCTTAGTTGCACTAGCTCTAGTTCCATCACTTTAGTTTTCTTTCTACCACCTTTTGGCATCGTGGCTTATCCCTGCTAGCAATCAAATGTGAATTATTATAAAAATTTGCAACATGTTATGAGAGTGTAACATAGAGAAGGACAATTCTAACATGCTAATGAGAAATATAGACAAATTATAAAGCTGCATGCTGGGGAAGCAAAATAGATCATTTCAGAAAACGAAATATGGTCCTCATACTTGATTATTCTAGGGAGACAATGCCTAGTCAGGAACTTTTGGAATGCTTCCAAAAAGGTAAGCATATGACGTGGAGAAAACCTACTTCCTTCCTAGTCCTTGGAGACATGATGCCCTTCATCGTAGCACTTCTAATGGTCAATGGTGGGTTGGCCTAGAGTGGAAAAATCCTATGAATAATGAAAACAAGGAACTGTTTTCCACAGTCATTAACTGAGCCGAGTAGGTGAGTGATTGAGTATCTCAACCAACCACTACTGTCATTAATAATACTTGCGAAATGGTCTGCAGCCGGTATGAAGTTTCAATCCGGGTAGGAAAATGATCGGAACGCGGCCAGTAAAAAAACTCGGTTGGTCATGGCTATGGATTTCAGTTGGTAGGAATGAGAAACCCATGTGGCCACAGTGGCCGTAAAAACAAAAAACGACCTATGCTACCAATGTCTATCGGCCACGTTATGAAACAGGAAAACCCCAAAAAGTAACTCAACGTGAAGATGAGACAAAGATGACGGTTAAAAGCTTACCTAGAGACGAGACAGTGGTGGAGTGAGGTGGATGCGGTGGTGGATGTGCTGAGTTGGAGCGAGCCGACGTGGTCTTCCCAATGGCATTTTTTGAACAACAAACTAATAATAGGATCAACGAAACCCCACCGCCCTTATATAAAATTAGACACGTGCGGCATTTAAACGGGTAGGTGGCGTTTTTAAAACAGGGTTTTAATGCTCGTACGGTGCAGTCTTTTCAAACCGACTTAGCATTTAAGCACGACCATCAGTTGCAGGGCGGACTCACAAATTTCATCCACAGTTGCGGCCATAACTTAGGAGTTCCTCCCGAAAGGCAGGAAACTTTATTTTGGAAAAGGGACAAAAAACAACACTTCGCAGTGGCGGAACAAGATGGCGAATCATTTCGGTGTTTCGGGAGCACTTTGTGAGTTCTTCCAAAACACACTCTCTCGAAAGCTTATCGCGACCGGCTTTGCCGAGTCGTCCCGAAGTTTTGGAAAGACTCAGAAAGTCCTTCCGTAATTTACAAAATAACTTTGTTCAATTTTTTTATTGACAACTTACTACGGAAACATTTGTCGAAAGCTTCCGCAATTTCGGGAGATAATCTCAAGTTCCTCCGCAGTTTCAGGAGAGAATCTCAAGCTCCTCCGCAGTTTTGGAAGAGAATTTTAAGTTCTTCCAAAAAAAACGCTAAGTGTTTTCATTGTTTCAGTGAGTAACTTTAAGTCTTTCCGCGGTGTCGGGAGAGAATCTTGAATTCTTCTGCAATTTCGAGAGAGAAATGTAAGTTTCTTTTGCAGTTTCGGGAGAGTTCACTGAGTTCTTCCCCAGTTTTGGGAGAGAATTGTAAGTTTCTTTTGCAGTTTCAGGAGAGCTCGCTGAGTTCTTCCCCAGTTTCGGGAGAGAATTGTAAATTCTTTCCGCAGTTTCGGGAGAGGATTTTAAGTTTCTTCCGCAGTTTCGAGAGAGAATTTTAAGTTTCTTCCGCAGTTTCAGGAGAGAATTGTGAGTTTTGACTTAGAAGAAAAACTTCAATTTTTAAAGAAGATTCCTCAGTTGAAACAAAAACTAAGTAAAAAGGAGAATTAACTTCTTTAGGCAGTCTTTCTAGTAAAATGCAAAGGAGGGGCCCCAATATGTACAAAATTTGGGGGGGATGTTGCTGCAACAACAATTGGCGAGTCGCTGGCGAACATAGATCTCTGAAAAAATCCCTCTCGTTGATCCGAAACCTTCTTAAAAGATATCCATCTTATATGCAATATTCAGCTGAGCACTTGAATCTCAGCGAAGGAAGAAGTCATTTTATCTGCTGGCCATTGGGGAAAAGGGAGCTTTGATAGAGACATCTTTAAAACTTTCAAAGGGCCAACATATGGGGTTCATTTTAGAAGATTCATCTTTCAGATGGCTACTGCTATCGGACTCCATAGGATTTGCAACACCTTCTCATGGACATTATTGCTCTTGTTCCTCATTCCCATGCCGCTTGCATCCTTTTGGATGTTTATACTTTTGACAGCTTTGCTGTTTGAGCCTTCCAGAAATATTTTCTTTAGATATGATCTTTGATTTTGGCTCCTTAATCCATAATGTCCTTTTGTGTGAGTGAGAGATTTTATTGATTTGATCAAGCCTCACGGACGGAGAGGAGGCTAATTTGAGCTGAGTCTTTTGGACAGCCTTCTTGACTTACACACTTTGCTTTTGTCTCAGCCATGCTTCAACTGAGGTGAGAATCTCTGGAAAACAGACCCTTGATTATAAGCCATTTTGGCTGTTAAATTTGCAGTATGGAGTCATTTCAATACCCTATGCCCTTGGGATGTGCTACTCTCTGTGGGTCCAAATTCAATGACCTTCTTGAGATGCCTTTAAGTGTGAGAGTGGATGGAGCCCGAAGATAGTAATAAAGATAGTCATAGATCTCTGCTATTTAAATAGGATTAATGTGACTAACAGAATAGGCTTCCTTCCTTCTGAAGAATGTTCAGCCAAAGCACAATACATAGATAAACTTTCATTCGAGGGTAGTTTCGGCTTCATGAGTTGTGAGATTTCTTCGAGAGATCTATCTTGATGAGAAACCTGACCGCAGGAACTTTCAGAAAACAAACTTTGTATAGAAGATTCAAATGACGAGAAAAGAAACAATATAGCTGAAAACAATGAAAACAAAGGGCTAAAGCAACATAAAAGAAAAATCTATTTATGTACAGAAAGTCTTAGTGAGACTATGCAAAGTATTGTTTCAGGGCGAGGCCATTGAGAGGAAGGGTTACTTCTTCTCCCTTGAGGTCTGTCAACTTATAAGTGGATGGGCCGATCTTTGCCGAAATTTGGTAAGGGCCTATCCATAAATGTTGGAATTTCGTGTGCATCCCTTTGCCTTCATGATTATGATCCCATTTCAGGACTAAATCCCCAACTTCAAAACTTCTCTTACTGGACTTCCCCTTATCGAACCATCTCTTGAATATGTCTTGGTGCTGATGGAATCAGTCTTTAGCTTTCTGTCGGGCTTCTTCAAGTTGAAGCAGGGTATTGATCCTGGATTGTAATACTTGGCTACTAGACCCTCGAGAGGCTTGGGACAACTGTAAGGATGGAAGCAAGATGTTGGGGGGAAGGATGGCTTCCTTGCCATAGACAAGAGTGAAAGGCAAAACCCCTAATGCGTTCTTTGGAGTCACCCTATCTACCCATAAGGCATTTGGGAGAGCTATATGCCAACTTCGCTGATTTTCTATCACAGTCTTCTTGAGAATTCGAATGAGGTTTTTGTTGGAAGATTCAGCTAATCCGTTTCCTTGAGGGTAATAATTGGCTGAATAATGCAGTTTAATCCCCCATTCATAAACAAATTCATTTATCTTAAAAGACGAAAAATAGGGAGCATTATCAAAAACAAGGGAAATTGGAACCCCAAACCTGGTTATGATGTTTTCCTTCAATAAACTGATGACCGTATCTTCATTGATCTTGCGCAACAGGATAGCCTCCGTCCATCTAGTGAAGTAGTCGGTAGCCGTCAGGATGTATCGATGTTGCAAAGAAGAATTTGGATTTATCTCTCCAATAACATCTATACCCCACTGTTCAAAAGGTTCAGAGATAATAACCGGCTGCAAGGGTCCTGTTGCCTTAGGTAATTTCCCGGCATTTCTTTGGCATATATCACAGTTCCGTGCATACGTATATGGCATCTTGGAACAGAGTGGGCCAATAATATCCAACTCTAAGTATCTTATGAGTTGTTGTCTCCCCTGAATAATGTCCATCAGCGGGGCCATCGTGTAATTCTTTAACAACTTTACTTGCATCTTCCTTTTCTAGACATCTAAGAAAAATTCCATCATAATTCTTTTTGAAAAGTATCCCATCAAATTTGATAAGCTGTTGATTTCAAACGGAGTGCCCTTCCTTGCTTAGAGTTCCAGTGCTCAGGTAGGTATCCTTGCTGCAAATAATGCACCAGATCCCTATACCATGACTGAGGAGTTGTGAAGATAGGACATACTTCAACTGAGTTTAGCTCAGCTTCATTCTTCCAATGTTGCTCTTCACCAGTCAAATTTCCTATAAGCAATTTGCACCGGCCTTGTCCTTTGATGATAGTGGCCGGTTTGAATTCTAAATCGTATTCTTGAAGAGCTGTGACCTAGTTTCCCCTCCTTTCTCCTAGTTCCTTTTGAATGAAGAGGGATCTAACAGCTGGGTGGAGAGCTATAACTTTAGTTCTGTTCTTAAGAATATATGGTCTGGACTATTTGACTGCTTTGAAGATAGCATATGCATGCTTGTCAACCATGGGATAGTTTAGCTCAGCCCCTTACAGACCAGTGCTCATAAACGAGATTGGGTATTCGTCCCCCAGCTCCACCTTTTGCGTAAGTACAGTCGCGAGGGAGTCATCCGAAGCAAAGGTATACAGGATAAAATCCTTATCAAAATATGGGCTTCTTAAGGAAGGAGCTTTAGCTATGGATACCTTAATGTCTCTAAATGCATCTTTTTCTAAATTTGTCCACTTGAACTGTATGCTTTGTTTAACCATTTGTTGTAAAGGTTTAACAATTTGTGCGAAATCTGGAACAAATCTTCGGACGAAATTGATAGTGCCCATAAAGGACTGCATAGATTTTTTGTTATGAGGCATTGGAATTCTATTGATAGCTTGTACTCTTTCCTGATCTATTGACACTCCTCTTTTGGAAATGATATGGCCCAAAAGTTTACCTTCGGGAACAACGAACACACTCTTCTTGGGATTCAATGAAATACTGTATTTCTGACAACGATCAAAAATATGCTTCAAATGGACAACATGATCTTCCCTTTTCTTTGAAAAAACTGTCACATCATCTAGATAGACAACAACACACTGCCCACCCAATCCTCGGAAGGCGATATCCATTGCTCGCTGGAATGTAGCTCCTGTGTTTATCAGGCCAAATGGCATCCTTCTATATGCGAAAGTTCCCCACTTAGTGCGGAAAGTAGTCTTAAGACGATCTTCTTCAGCTACTAATACTTTATTGTAGCCAGAGAAACCATCGAGAAGAGAAAATAGCTCAGATCCCAACACCATTTGAAGAATCTGTTCCCTTGAAGGGACGGGATAGTTGTCTTTATCTGAAGCTCTATTTAAATTTATGAAGTCCACACATAGTCTTATCTCTCCTGACTTCTTTCTTACAGGAACTAAGTTAGCAACCAGCTCAGAATGCCGGACCTTAAACATTATTTTAGCATCCAGGAGTTTCTTCAATTCCTTTTGAATCAGAGGTTCCAAAGTAGGATGCATCCTTCTTAATTGCTACTGAAAAGGCTTGACACCCGCTTTCATTGGTATAACATGCTGAATAATGCGGATGCCATATGTTTTTAGATCCTCATAGGTCCATGCAAAAACATCCTTATATTGTCTAAATAGTTTGATGAACCTATCTCTTTCTCCTAGTGAACAACATTTGCCAAGGTTGACAAATTTTGGTTCAGCCTCGGTACCTAAATTAACTAACTCATGTTGCATTGATGAACTGTTAGTTTTGGTATTCGCTGGCCTTTTGAACTTACTTTGAAGATCAAACAACATTTTGAGTGACCTTACCCCTTTGGGGATGAAATTTCCTTTACTTGCATCCTTCTTTAGCAAATCAGAATCGTGTTCTTCTTCATCTATCACAGCTCCTTGGAAAATGTCTTCGTTCGTTAGAAAACTGATAATCTATTCGTCATCATCGAAAACCCTGAAGTTTGTGACATTGTCAAGGATGGAGGGCCTGAAAATTAATTCAATTGAGCATTTGTTATTAGATGGCACCAATCTAGAAGTGGATGTTGCTAACAAATCAGCTACAGAATTTTGCAATCTAGGAATAGACTTTATATTGAAAGCATCAAAATGCATAATTAAATCCCATACCTTAGCCTGATAACCCTTCAAATGAGGTGAGAGACAGTGAATGGTATCTCTTACCTGTCTCACAACTATTTCTGAGTCACCAAAAACCTTCAGGTATTTAACATTTAAATTGATGGCCTTCTTTAATCCATGTACCAAAGCTTCATATTTCGCAGTGTTGTTAGTACATTCAAATTCTAACCTACAGGACAAAAAATACTTATTTCTTTCTGGGTCCATCAGAACACAACCGGCTTCGGATCCTTCCAGATTTTTAGAACCATCAAAGTATAATGTCCAAAACAGATTTTTTGATTCAACTAAGTTAGTATCTCTATGGTCTAAGTCAGTGACTAAACTAACTATATTACAGTCAACATCATCAGTCCGAGAAAAATGAAGGAGATCGGACTATTCATCTGATTCATGACTGATAGTTTCAGACTGATAATTACCCAGATCAATTTCTAAGAAATAATTCCCCAGAACCGAGGATGAGAAGGTTACAGCCTCATTCTTTCCCTCTAGTTGAGTTACATTTTGTTTCATGTGCGGTTCTCTCAGGACTTTGATCTGATTCTGTCTATTTTGATAAGGCAACCACATATGAGATCAATCAGTTGCAAAGTAACCATTCAGCTTTGTGGACCAGTCCCTACTTAAGATCAAACCATAGGCCTCAGGAATATCAACTACCATTATGTCAATAAACTAACAGACTCTAGAGTCGGCTGATAATCTAATGAGGACATCTTTCATTTTCCCAATAACTTTGACAACAGTTCTATCTAACTAAATAATTTGGGCCAGAGATGGAATAGGTTGCCCGTTAATTTTTTTACAAATTGACAGTGGCATGACATTTGAAGATGCTCCAGAATATACCAGACAATTGTGAACATTATGATTGAAAATTTCAAAGGTCAACAGGAATGGCAACTTCTGGGATTTAGATTTCCCGTTGATACTAGCCTCATTAATTTTGGGCTCTTCTTGAGTATCTGTTAACGGAGTGCTGGGATGGGATTGCAGAGCATGCAGCAGCTTATCTTGTTGCTGAGGCAAATTGCACATATCAAATATTGATACATTTGCTTTGACTTTCTTTATATCCTCAATAATGTCATATCCTATATCAGATTCGTTCCCAATTCGGGCCGGATAGTCTGTTTTATTCATTGTGACCTTTGGTTGTTGAACTATGGTGTTAATGTTTGGCTGTTTAGCCGCTGTTTGGTTAGCTTTAGGTTGCGGTGGAATGATTGCTATATGTCTTCTAGGTAGTTCTTTTGAAACATTAGGCTTGGGAGGAGTCGAGTTTGGCACAGGATCCGTAATAGGACTTTTACTGCGAGTATTAATGTTCACAGCAGAGAGAGAGCTTTCTATGGGATCTTCTTCTACTAATTCAGTTAAAGGAACCCAATCCCATAGCACCATAGTGGTGTCCGGAGGTGGTTCTTCTAATTCAGGGCTCAATTCCTCTAGAGGATTGTCTTGATCTGGAATCTGTGAATCCAGCATTTGGTTCATGACTAAACTCATAGAGTTAATCCATTGTGGGTAGCTCTTTTCCGAATGCAGTTCTTGATGAAAGGTGCAGAAGTTTTCCATCCCTATTTCATTGAGGTTTAAAACAGGGGAAGTATTCATGGGTGGATGAGGTTGATCGCTGTCTTCCCTCTTCTTGTAAAATGGCTTGAAAGGTTTCCTAGATGTACTAGTAGCTTTATCTTTCTCAAGATCTACAATTTTATTGGACAACTTCTGCATCATCTTAACTACATTCTCCATGTCTGTTGATGATTCTTCTTTACCTCTGGTGAGCATCAAATTTTTTTTACTGACTGCTACTTTTGTTTCTGCATCTAAGGCATGTTTAGCAATGATATCCGCTTCTTCTTCCACCTTTCTAGCTTCTTCGAAATTCTCTATCAGGGTGGTTTTCTTAGATCTTTTAACAAACATTGCTATGGGTCCTTCAAGAGCTGTTGTATAATATTCAACCAGAGATTCCTCTGTTGGTTTATTTGCTTCACTGAAATTATTTAAGAGTGTTGTGAACCTTTGGTTGAAGTCTTGAACCTTTTCTTTCTTTTCCATTCTCATGGACAATAATTCTTTCATAAGCGTAGCTACAGTTTTTTGGTTTCCATATTTCTTTAAGAAACATTTTTCAAATTCATCCTAGCTTGAGATCGAGCTAGGTTGTAAGCTAAAATACTAGGACGGTACTTTTGGCTCAAATGTGTATGGAAACAACCTACAGACTACATCTTCATGTTGCACATTTAAAAGATTTAGAGCTAAATAAAAACTCTTGAGATGATCCTCGGCGGAAATGGATTTCCTTGGGTCGAATTTAGGCAAGACTTTCTCTGGATTTTTTGGAAGATTATGGAATGGCCCAGCTAGATTCAATGCCTCCCTTGCTCTCCAAGCAGGTACGGCCATGTCTCTATGTGGAGAATCAGGTGGAGAATTGTATGGTGAATTCAATGGAGTGTTCTTTGGAGTAATAAGTTCTCCAAGACTTTCTTGATCTGAAATTTTTTTTGGGTTTTCAAGATCGACCTTGTTCAGGGGTTCTGCAATTTCTTCCAAGGTTAAATTCACAAGCTCTTCAAAATTTTGCACAAGAATCGAATCAAGGGTGTACTGTCGTTCTTTTCTAGGAGAACTTTTCCTAGGGAGGAAATTTATTGTGTTTAAACCACCTAGCTGTCTAACATAAGATCGTGTATGTCTCTTTAAATCTTCTATTTCTGCAAAAGGCACAGCATACAATACTTCTTGAGGTTCAGAATCAGAGACGAGGTTTTCTTGGTTTGCTACTTCAAGATTTGGGATGCCTAAAATTCCTATGTTAAGCGGGTTTTCAGTAACATTTTTGATAGTGGGATATTTTCCTTTATCAGCCATGCACTTTCAGGCCCTCCTTCTAATGCCAAAAACTGTTGATGCCCCGAAGATCGCAGCATCAAGCAGAAAGGGATTCTCTCCGGTAGACTATTCCAATTAGATTGTCCATCGTTTGGTATGGGGAATCCATCCGGTTAGCGGTTCCGGCAACCGTTAGGTTTGGAGATTTGCTTCAATTACACCGATTATGGCCTGATCCACCGTTCTTTTTTATTTTATGGTTTAAAATGATATGCAAGTGGTTAAGCTAACTTAATCTAAATGCAGAACTCGAAACAAATCTGTATTTAAAACCGAAATAAACCTAAACTATCCCTGTAAGTAGCAAAATTATAAGTATGAGTAATGTGCTGGAAAAAGTATCTAAAGATCAACAGACAGCCATTAAATCATAAAGATATATCTACAGCAAGAAGGAAAAAGATATTAGAAGATAGCTTCCAATTCACATATAATGCATTCCATTACTCATGTAGGAAAAAAAATCATTTGCACAAGAAACAGTAAGATCATTCAATACAGAGAAATAATTCAAGACAGCAAAGAAAGATCTCACTGTAGAATATGAAAGTCACAAGAATAATCCAGCATGCATCCAACATCCATTTCCATGCAAAAGACGTCCTCTCCAGGCTCTTATTAGGCAAATTTCATTTTCTTGAAGCAAGTGCAAGATAGCTCATACAAGTTAAGAAAATTCATTTCCCTGCCAAAAGTCCCTTACACTATTCCCTAAGCTTCTATTTATATCTTTACAAAATGCCTTTCAGGCTACCACCTAGCTCTTTACACATGCCCTCTACAGACT
Source organism: Larix kaempferi (assembly GCA_027924585.1). NCBI lineage: Eukaryota > Viridiplantae > Streptophyta > Pinopsida > Pinales > Pinaceae > Larix > Larix kaempferi. The sequence goes on from BSBM01000893.1 coordinate 403,014, forward strand.
TTTCCTCTTAATAAACAAATCATGGCCCTTTTCTTAAAACATAAAATTTCTCAAAATAGAAAAGGACAGTTGTCTAGTGATTCTATGCTTTAAACATAGGGAGACCAAATGAAAAAAAATAGGGACAACACCTTAGGATCAGCGTGTTCACTCTTGGGAAGGCGCTCCTGCTGGGAGAGAGGTGCTTGGACTGGCTACTGCTGCTGCTACTGCTTTCTTTTCCTCCTCTGCTATGTAACTGAACCAGATACCAGTGTCTCTGATAACCACATTTGCTGGGGAAGAGAGCAAGATCTTCTGGGAAGTCACATGTTTACCAAGTTTTGCTTCAACACCATGAATTTCTGTAACTGCTGCTTGGTGGATTTCTTTAAGCAAATGATTGTATATTGATGACAGTCCAATATAGTGTTGGATATCATCAGTGGCTAGGACATCAATCTTCTTTACATATTCTATTTGAATGCCTAGCTCTTCCTTCAAGTCTGATAAACGTTGCTCTCTGCTTGGAAACTCATCGAGAGACTGAGGAAAACTCATCTTGCACTTATCATATACTTCATGGATCTTTTGACACAGGCTGTTACTTTTATCCATTATTCCCTGGATCTTAGCCATTAGCTTAAGGCCACAGTTCCTACATAATTTCATAAGGGCTACATCTTCTTTAAAATCATCTATCGACTTGAATGGGAGATGCTTGGGGAAATCAACCTTCCCTTCTCTCCATTCCATCTGGCTTAGGATGTTTGCTTTAACCCGAGTATATTTGCCCTTAAGCCTATTGGCCTCTGCATTGACTTCTTTTAATCTAACCATCATGGCTTTGAGCCTGCACACTTCCTCAGTAATCAGATCCTATGTGGCGTTCATTTGTCTCCGAATGTCACAGGACGACTCATGAAAAGGAGACATATCTATTGCTCTTCTTTCTTCCTACTCTAATTGATCAACCATTGCTTACTTATCTACTTGCAGATGAGAAACTCTAGCTTCAGAATTGTTCTTTTCTGCTTCTAGAACCATCATCTGGATTGCCAGGTGCTCTTTTTCTTCTTCTAAATGGCGATACTTATTTGACAATTCCTTGTGATCAACAAACAGGCGACTATATTTATTCACTACAAGATCCCTGCAAGCTTGCTCATTAGCCACAGTATGTTGCAACATGCGAGCTCTCCTCTTTGTTGACTCAAATTCTCTAACCATATCGACCACATTGTCCTTTGTTTCTTTTGCTGCTGACACAGCGGCGAATGCCATGGATATGGGAGCCTTATTTGTATTTTGCATCACCGTGGTCTCCCACCGGGTAACAATATCTTCTTGGAAGAGTCTCTTTATCCTCTCTTCCGATTTCAAGATTACCACCTTCCTCTTCTTATTATACACAAATTCATCCCATCGGGACACAGTATGATCTTCTGATGGGGTGTAAGGGATGATTGGGAGGTCTATTACATGTACTTATATCTCTATGGGTGGGGTCTATACTACTTGAGATGTGTTTGTTTCCACATTTTGGGTGTCGGAGACACCTGCTTGAGATATGTTTGTTTCCACATTTTGAGTGCCGGAGCCACCTGCCTGGGCATCTTCATTGGTCTTAAGTTATTCCTCCGCCTTTTGTTCCTCTTCAGTATTACGTCTTCTTTCTTCTTCTTCAGCTTGCTGCTGATTTTCACTTTCCTCCCTCTGATCTCTATCTTCTGCGTCCTTCTGCAACCTTGCTTCTTCAGCTTCTTTATGCAACCTTGCATCTTCTGCTTCCCTCTGCAACCTTACTTCTTCTGCTTCTTGTTGCAGTCTTGCTTCCTCAGCTTCCCTCTGCAACCTTGCTTCCTCTTTCAATCTTTGTTCTTCACGGGCTAGAGCCTCAGCTGCTTCTCTCTCTTTCTGCAAACTGGATTTTCGGGCTGAGGCAGAGCTAGAGCTTGCTCCACTGCCTTAACAACAAATCTGCAACTCAGTCATGTTGCTGATGCCCCTAAACACTTCTTCCTCTGCATCATAGTAATGAGCATAAACTTCCTTGCAATGTTTGGCAACCTTGCTCCACCTATCATTTCTATGGAAGATCATTTCATCGAAGTGGAAAGCTTTCAGCACTTGAACGTATTCCTCAGTTGTTGCAACCCCTGAGAATTTGTAGGCTCCTATGCAGAAGGGCAAAGGAGGGAAAGAAGCCTTATGTTTCTTGTTAAGCACCCCTCCTATTCCATCAAGGAAAATTTTCCTGACTCCTTCCTTGAGGACTACATAATCAGTAGCGTATGTTGGAAAAATGTATGGCGCTTTGGTACCTCCAAACATCCTTATGTAGGTGACCTGCTCTGAGAAATAAAAATCGCCATAGTTTTCCAGGACCTCCATGGCATTTTCTGATAGACAACTGGGCTCTTCCTTGAACATCTGCTCATATAGAGGCATGATGAACTCTTCGTAGATGAGCTTATAGTTTGCTCTGTAATTTTGAGCCCACATTATTTTATAAGCAGTGTAGACCGGGGTATTGGCTTTATCCCATGTACAACCTAGCCTGGGGAAAGAGAGCTTGGCCAAGATGCAATCAATGAGATAGGAAGACATGTAAAATTTTGACTTTTTTAAGGCCAGACCTTCTCTTGCAGCGGCCACTGTGGATGCCAAACTGTCCGAAAGGATAGTAGCCCAATCAAACACAGTTCCTTTGAATGCTATGAAGTGGATGATGGGGGCCCACTGTATCCTATATACAGTTCCATCGGGCATGCCGAAAATTCTGCATAATGTCAGGGCGATTAACCTAAAAGGAGGTCTTAGGCTCTGAACATCATATTCATCATTATCTCTCTTCCTCAGGTGTTTTCCTGTGACCAATAATTTTTTGGTCATCTCAGTATTATTCATATTACCCAACCATTGATCACTTAGAGCTTTTTGGGGACGTGAGAATTTATAGGCTGCTACAATATATGCTGGATGGAATGAAGCGAAAGGCTCTCCCTTGCTGTCATGCAACACTCTTGTCTCTAGGTTGGCATGTTCTAGTATCCACCCGATCACTTCAGAGCATGGGAACAATTCAGGGTGGGTAGAAGCCCTAGCTATGCCGGAAGTTTTGATGTTGAGGTAGATTTGTTCTTCTTCCAATAATACATCTGGGATATCCTGGTCCCTGATCATCCGGTAAACATCTCCCCAACAGACCTCGGGAGGAACGCCAGTGGTACACTTAGTGTCTTGGAAAATAGTTTCAGTCCTTAGTTGCACTGGCTCTGGTTCTATCACTTTAGTTTTGTTTCTACCACCTTTTGGCATCATGGCTTATCCCTGCTAGCTACCAAATGTGAATCATTATAAAAATTTGCAACATGTTATGAGAGTGTAACATAGAGAGGACAATTTTAACATGCTAATGAGAAATAGAGACAAATTATAAAGCTGCATGCTGGGGAAGCAAAATAGATCATTTCAGAAAATGAAATATGGTTCTCAGACTTGATTATTCTAGGGAGACAATGCCTAGTCAGGAACTTTTGGAATGCTTCCGAAAAGGTAAGCATATGACGTGGAGAAAACCTACTTCCTTCCTAGTCCTTGTAGATAGGATGCCCTTCATCGTAGCACTTCTAATGGTCAATGGTGGGATGGCCTGGAGTGGAAAAATCCTATGAATAATGAAAACAAGTAACTATTTTCCATAGTCATTAACTGAGCCGAGTAGGTGATTGATTGAGTATCTCAACCAACCACTACTGTCATTAATAATACTTGCGAAATGGTCTGCAGCCGGTATGAAGTTTGAATTTGGGTAGGAAAACGATCCGAACACGACCAGTAAAAAAACTCGGTTGGTCATGGCTACGGCTTTTAGTTGGTAGGTGTGAGGCACCTGCAACAATTAATTAACAAGAATACGCGAAATAGCAGAAATGATAGAACTCAGAATCACTTTTGTATTGATCACAGGCCACTTCAAGGGGGCAACCTCCTTTGAGCAAGCTCAATACAATAACTTCACGGTGCCTTCATAGGTCTCAACACACACTTATATACTAATTCTAGGTGCCAATACTATGGGTCGAAACCATGGGCTGTTACAAACTATGGATCAACAATACTACGGGCGACTTACAAAGCATATGCGCCAACAACAATAACACAAACTATTGATCAACAAATACTACGGGACGACTTACAAAGCATATGCATCCAACAACAACATTCTAACAAAGTAAAGATATGGGTTCCTAACATCCCCTCCCCCTTAAAAAAAAGCTTTGTCCTCAAAGCTTTAGATGTGGAAATTATTGTTGAATCTGAAGGAGTGGTTCCCATGTAGCATCCTCTGGTTGCATGCCGTGCCACTGAATTAAGACCTCTGTGATAGAGCGAGAGCGAAGCTGACGTGTGCGCCGATTGAGGATGGCCTCTGGCTCCAAAAGGATGGATCCTTCATTATCCATTTCGGGTAAAATCGTTTTGCCGCTGATGTTGGTGCCAAGAACTTTCTTCAAACAAGAGACATGAAAGACTGGATGAATGCGGGAAGAAGGAGGAAGTTCCAATTTATAAGCAACGGACCCAATCTTCTGAAGAATCCGATATGGCCCATAGAACTTTGGAGCAAGCTTACGACGCCCTTTGAGTTTCAAGGAGGATTTTTTGTACGGCTGGAGACGAAGAAAAACCATATCGCCGACTTGAAAAGTGTGCTCTGAACGATGCTGATCCGCTTATTGCTTCATGCGATTTCTTGCCATGTGAAGATTGTCCCGCAAAATGCGAAGAATCTGATCGCGGTTGCGAAGGACCGTGTCAACTTCCTGAACTGGTGAACTGGTGGGGGTGTATGGAAGAAGAGCTGGAGGTGCTTGACCATAGACTGCTTCATATGGGGTCATTTTAGAGGCAGTGTGGTAAGAGGTATTGTACCACCATTCAGCAAGAGGGAGCCACTTTGCCCACTGATGTTGTTGTTCTGAGGTGAAGCAACGAAGATAAGTTTCCAAGCATTTATTGACAATTTCAGTCTGACCATCTGTTTGTGGGTGATACCCTGAACTCATCTTCAGTTTGGTGCCAGTGTGGCGAAATAGTTCTGTCCAAAAATGACTGGTGAAAGTCGCATCACGATCCGAGACAATGGAAGAAGGGATGCCATGAAGACGAAAGATCTGGTCCATAAAAATTTGAGCAACTGAGGAGGCTGTATAGGGATGACTGAGAGCACAAAAATGACTATATTTGGAGAGGCGATCAACCACAACGAGAATCACTGTCTTCCCGCCATATTTAGGGAGCCCTTCAATGAAATCCATAGAAATATCTGTCCAAATCCGTGTAGGTATGGGCAAGGGTTCAAGCAATCTTGGAACGAGTGTTGTTTCACCCTTATTGCGCTGGCAAGTATCACATTCGGCCACCATCTATTGAATTGTCCTTTTCATGCCCTGCCAAAAGAAGTTACGCCGTGCTCGTTCATATGTTTTGAGGAACCCAGAGTGCCCGACCGATGGAGAAGCATGGAGTTCATAGAAGACAACCTGTTGAAGATCTGTGCTCTGGGGAAGCACCAGACGACCCTTGTATCATAGAGAAGCACCATCCCAAGAGTAATGTGGTACAGTAGAAGGGTTGTTGGTCAAGCGTTGGATGATCTGAGATAAGGAAGAGTCATTGAGATAACCCTGTTGAACAGATTGCAACCAATTTGGAACAGGCATAGAAATAGCTGAAAGAGAACCTTGGGCACCAAATGTGCGAGAAAGAGCATCTGCCACAATATTGTCTTTACCCTTCTTGTAAGTGATCTCATAGTCATAACCCATGAGTTTGCTAACCCATTTCTGTTGTGCCGGGGAGGAGACACGCTGGTCCAAGAAATATTTCAGACTCTGGTGATCAGTCTTGATGCAGAAATGATTCCCTAATAGGTATGGACGCCACTTCTGTATTGCATGCAAAATAGCCATCATTTCCTTCTCATAGGTAGAGGCAGCTAAATTCTTACCTGAAAGGGCTTTGCTGGTGAACGAAATGGGGTGTTCATCTTGAAGGAGAACAGCACCAAGTCCATTGCCGCAAGCATCACTCTCAATAGTGAAGGGCTTGGAAAAATCAGGCATAGCTAGCACAGGTGTAGCACACATAGCTTGTTTTAGTTTGTCAAATGCACACTCAGCAGCAGGTGTCCATGTAAAAGCATCCTTTTTCAATAGAGCATTTAATGGAGCTGCAATCTTCCCATAATCCTTGACAAACTTGCGGTAGTAGCCAGTCAACCCCAAAAAACCATGAAGGCTCTTGAGTGTCTGAGGACGTGGCCAATTGTTCATGGCGTCGATTTTGGCAGGATCCACGCGAACCCCTTGTGCTGAGATAATGTGCTCGAGAAACTCAACTTCCTTTTGTCCAAAAACACATTTAGACTGCTTGGCATGGAGATGATGGTCAGAGAAAAGTTGCATGACAAGATCCAGATGCTGGAGATGTTCATCCCATGTTTTACTATAGATGAGGATATCATCAAAGAATACCAGAATGAATTTCCGCAAGTAGGGTCGAAATATTTTATTCATTAAGGCCTGGAATGTGGAAGGAGCATTAGTGAGGCCAAAGGGCATGACCAAAAACTCATAATGGCCATCATGTGTGCGGAAAGCTGTTTTAGGAATATCATCCTCATGAACCCGAATTTGATGATACCCAGAACGAAGATCCAACTTGGAGAAAAAGTGAGCCCCATGAAGCTCATCAAGAAGTTCATCAACAACAGGAATTGGAAACTTATCCTTGATGGTGAGGTGATTAAGTGCTTGGAAGTCAATGCAGAGGCGCCATGACCCATCTTTTTTGCGGACGAGAATAACTGGAGAAGAAAAGGAACTAGTGCTTGGGCGAATAATACCTTGCTTCAATAAGTCCCGAACGAGCATTTCAATCTCCGTTTTTTGGTGGAATGGGTAGCGATAGGGCCTGATGTTGGGAGGAGCACTGCCAGGAAGGAGCTGAATACGATGGTCTTCTGGCCTGGAAGGTGGTAATCCCACTGGTTCAGCAAAGACACCTGTATATCGATCCAGAATTTGTTGTAGATCCAAAGGAGTAGTGGAGACCGCTGATGGTTGCATCTGGATGGAATGGATCTAAGCGGTGACACCATGTGAATTCTTCTTGAGGAGTTTTTCCATGCGATGTGAACTGATGATGCTGAGAGAACCTGGTTGTAATCCTGTCAATGTGTGTTTGTGTCCATTGAGGGAAAACTGCATCCAAAGTTCGGCAAAATACCATAAGATAGGGCCGAGTGTGCGTAGCCATTGAGCGCCCAAAACCACATCACATCCGCCTAAGGGCAAGGCAAACATGTCAGAGCGCAAGGTATAATATCCCATAGAGATACGCACATTTAGACACTTCCCTTTGCAAGGTAAGGTACCCCCATTGGCAACCATGACTTCAAAGTTGGAGCAAGGATGGATAAAACAATCAGCTTGTTTGGCGATCCGAGGGTCAATGAAATTATGAGTGCTACCAGAATCAATGAGGATTGTAAGAGGAAGCTTCTTGAAGTAACCCCTGACCCGCATTGTTTGGGGGGTGGTGATTCCAGCTAAAGCATGGAGAGATATCTATGGCTGGTCATCTTGAGATGGAGGGTCAATAGGCGGTTCCTGAATGTCGACCGGAGCATCCAGTGTTTCTGGATCTTCGTCACCCATTTCAGAGGCAGGCGGAGACTCCACATCCAGGAGATAGAGCTTTTGCTGAACACATCTATGTCCCCGAGTGAATTTCTCATCACAATTATAGCAAAGACCCTTTTCTCTGCGTGCTTGCATCTCTGTTTCAGACAAACGCTTGATAGGAGTCGGTCGAGGAGCCTGCGGTATAGGTGGTCGCTGAGACCCCATATTTCGGAAGGGAACAAAAGTGGGCTTGGAGCGTTGTTGGGCTGCAATCTTGTCTTCTGCCAATTTAACCAACCCGAGTGCTTCCATCATTGTGTTGGGACAGAACATTTTGACCTCAGAGCGGATGGCATCCTTTAGACCACTGATAAAACAACTCCGGTAAAATTCATCAGACAATCCTTCGGTGTGGTTGGCTAGATTCTCAAATTCGGTTTGATACTCTCTCACAGTGCCAGTTTGGCGAAGTTTAGTGAGGGCTCCTGTGAAGTCATCAAAAGCACTAGGACCAAATCGTTGCAAAAGGAGCTAGCAAAAGTCTGGCCAGTTGGGCTCTGGATGAGCCTTGATGTACCAATGGTACCATTGAAGAGCTTCCTATTCCAAATGAAAGGATGCCAACGGAACTTTGTTGACATCAAAAGTATTATGCAGACTGAAATACTGTTCTGCACGATAGATCCATCCAGTTGGATCGGTACCATTGCAGGGAGGAAAATCAAGCTTCGGACCACGGAAATTGCTGGAAGAAGAGAATCCATTGTCTACTGAAGACTCGAACTGTCGTTTGTTGTTCATAGCTGAATGTTCAAGATGGAGACCAAGAAATTTTTCATCCAGATCCTGGAGTTTGGCTTGGATGGCTGCAAGGGCTTCCTCCATGGTTTTTGCTCCTGCACGGGTGACAACCATAACCAAGGATTTTTTTTATTTTTTTTTTGACTGGGTAGGAAAACAAAAACAGGAACTACTTCAGTAAAGGAAAATTTGGATTTGGGAAAAAATCAGAAGGGTAGTTGGGGTTTGACTCGTTTTTTGGACACTGTTGGATAGACAGGGAAGCAAAAATGAGGATTTCAGCAGCGGGGTGAAAGGATGGGAAAATTTGGCAGAGGGGAACAAAGAAGCAGAATTCAGAAAGGAACTCTGTGGTAAAAATTGAAGGTGATTGGGTGAAATCTGAGGAAGTTATGGCAAACCCTAAAAATAGACAAATGTGGGATTTCGGGCTGTAGGAAAGGGAATTGAGGATAGGGTCCTCAGGGATGAAATATGCAGAATGGAATGACAGGGGTTCCCTGAAATTTTCAAGGAAAACAGAGTTAAAACAAGGGAGATATGGAGAAAAAACTGATTTTTTTTTTTTTTTTTTTTTTTTTTTACACAGAATGGAGCAGCTACGGCTCTGCTTGCAGAATGGGATCTCCGGTTCGAAGGATTCTGGAACAACGTCGAACGGCTGGAACTGGAACGGCTTGCAAAATGGATCGGAAACGGCGCAGCAGTGATCGACAATAGTTCAGCTGAAGGTAGATATGGACCCCAGGTATGTGCGGCTTCCTAACAGTTCAGGGTTTTCACTCGGCCACCAATGCTGTCTGACGGCTTGCGTATTGGGGCAGTACCCCTCACTCCACGGCTCAGGTAAAATTGATAATTACTTTGCCACAAACGACAGCTCTTGGTTTACCTCACGGGTGGGAACTAGTCAATCAGGTAGGGGTCGTTGCCCTTTTCGTCGGCAGGTCCTCTCAATGGGCCAGCTACTTCGGGGTTCCTGTGGTACTCCTCACAATGAGTTTTAGGGCTTATGCCCAAGTACTTCCCACAGTTAAGCGGATAGGGATTATTCCCAAATCTGAACCTGCAACAGATGCGAAAAAAAATTTGGCAGAAATTTCACCCAGCGAGCCCAAGAAAGTGCTATGATACCAGATGTGAGGCACCTGCAACAATTAATTAACAAGAATACGCGAAATAGCAGAAATGATAGAACTCAGAATCACTTTTGTATTGATCACAGGCCACTTCGAGGGGGCAACCTCCTTTGAGCAAGCTCAATACAATAACTTCACGGTGCCTTCATAGGTCTCAACACACACTTATATACTAATTCTAGGCGCCAATACTATGGGTCGAAACCATGGGCCATTACAAACTATGGATCAACAATACTACGGGCAACTTACAAAGCATATGCGCTAACAACAATAACACAAACTATTGATCAACAAATACTACGGGACGACTTACAAAGCATATGCATCCAACAACAACATTCTAACAAAGTAAAGATATGGGTTCCTAATAGTAGGAATGAGAAACCTATGGGGCCATGGCGGCCATAAAAACAAAAAACGACCTATGCTACCAATGTCTATCGGCCACATTATGAAACGGAAAACCCCCAAAAAGTAACTCAACATGAAGATGAGACAAAGATGACGGTTAAAATCTTACCTGGAGATGAGACAGTGGTGGAGTGAGGTGGACGTGGTGGTGGATGTGCTGAGCTGGAGCGAGCCGACGCGATCTTCCCAATGGAATTTTCTTAACAACAAACTAATAATAGGATCAACGAAACCCCACCGCCCTTATATAAAGTTAGACACGTGCAGCATTTAAATGGGTAGGTGGCGTTTTTAAAATGGGGTTTTAATGCTCGTACGGTGCGGTATTTTCAAGCTGACTTGGCATTTAAGCACAACCATCAGTTGCGGGGCGGACTCACAAATTTCGTCCGCAGTTGCGGCCAGAACTCAGGAGTTGCTCCCGAAAGGCGGGAAACTTTATTTCGGAAAAGGGACAAAAAACAACACTTTGCAGTGGCGGAAGAAGATGGCGAATCCTTTCAACATTTTAGTAGCACTTTGTGAGTTCTTTCGAAATACACTCTCTCGGAAGCTTATCGCGGCCGGCTTTGCCGAGTCGTCCTGAAGTTTCGGAAAGACTCAGAAAGTCCTTCCGCAATTTACGAAATAACTTTGTTCAAATTTTTTATTGACAACTTACTACGGCAACATTTGTCGAAAGCTTCTGCAATTTTGGGAGATAATCTCAAGTTCCTCCACAGTTTCAGGAGAGAATCTCAAGTTCCTCCGCAATTTTGGAAGAGAATTTTAAGTTCTTCCAAAAAAAACGTTAAGTGTTTTCGCTGTTTCAGTGAGTAACTTTAAGTCTTTCCACGGTGTCGGGAGAGAATCTTGAATTCTTCTGCAATTTCAAGAGAGAAATGTAAGTTTCTTCCGCAGTTTCATGAGAGTTTGCTGAGTTCTTCCCCAGTTTCGGGAGAGAATTGTAAGTTTCTTCCACAGTTTCGGGAGAGCTCGTTGAGTTCTTCCCCAGTTTCGGGAGAAAATTGTAAATTCCTTCCGCAGTTTTGGGAGAGGATTTTAAGTTTCTTCCGCAATTTCGGTAGAGAATTTTAAGTTTCTTCCATAGTTTCGGGAGAGAATCGTGAGTTTTGACTTAGAGGAAAAATTTCAATTTTTAAAGCAGATACCTCAGTTGAAACAAAAACTAAGTAAAAAGGAGAATTAACTTCTTTTGGCAATCTTTCTAGTAAAATGCAAAGGAGAGGCCCCAATATGTACAAAATTTGGGGGGGATGTTGCTGCAACAACAAGGCTCTTCCTAGGAAGGATGGATATGTCAAGTGCATAAAGATATGTGGACCCCACTGGTTGGGGCTAAAATTTAAGTTTCCTCTCATATGGATGTCAACGAGGAAATATAGAGTAAATTATACATTGACCAAGACAGAGGAGAAACGATGTTGGGAATAGTGGATCGCATGTAATGGATTTTTGGACTCGGGTGAGAGACCTGAGCTTTCTTTCAATTTCACTAATCTACACAGACAAAGCTTAGAATCAGATTCGGACTAGTTGGCTGTATTGCATGAGGACATGCAAATGGATAGCTGGGGGGGGATGTTGGGTCCCAAAATAGCCCGTTTTTGCATATACTTATCAACACCTTTTTCCCTATTTTGCCTCACTTTTCCATAACCCAAGCAAGTATCTTCCTAAGTCAAGCATGGATCTCAACATGTATAATCTATTATTGCTTTACCTTATTAATGCCTAATATTGTTTATGGTTATGAACTTTATCTTTTGATTTGTGCTAACATGTATTGATTTGATAAAGATAGTTCAAAGCCTTGAAATACCACAGGTGTGGCAACTCTCTAAACCTATGGAGGAAAGGAATATGTGGTGCCAGTTGTCCCTTCTTGAATTCGGTCCCATATATCGTTATGACAGCTTGAGCATCCTTCCACAAGGCCAGCTACGACTAGGTCACGATAAAATTCCCAAGCATCTTCTCTTCCAAATCAGTTGGAATCTATTCAGTCTGTTAACAGCATGGAGTAACAGCGTAGGCTTGAACACAACAACTTCATTCAATTTCATTCATGGCTGTAACTATTTCTGTTTCAATTCAACAGCCTAAAGATTGTAGATCTTCATGGCTTCCTGACATTTGTGGGACAAAATTATGTCATCTATGTATAAATGTAAGAAGGCATTCTGAGCCTAGGGGTTGGTTAATTGGAATTTGATTGTAAGAGTTGTAACAGAGTACTGTAACTGTGGTTCTATCATTTTAATACAAGGAGCAAAATTCTTGATATTCTTGTGTCTTAATTTGTGTTAGTTTCACGGCATCTCTGTTAGAATGTCAGGGCCCGCCTTCTTGTTGAAATATTGTAACTTCTTAGAATATTCTATTTGTACTTTATTAGTATTCATTAGAATATGTTTTATTCCTCTATTGGGATGTTATTTATAGGGTTATTAGACTCTCCTAAAGAGGTCGGCCCTGAGTTAAGTTATATAGGGTTATTAGACTCTCCTAGGAGAAGTCGGCCTAGTTAGGGTTAAAAGTCAAGTGAAGTAAAGTATAAATAGAGGATGTGTGTTCCTCATTTGAACACACACTCACTCACTTGTGAAATCGGATAGGAGAGAGAGAGAGATCTGCGAAGGAGGAGAAGGAGCTCTTGTTTGGGGATTTCATCTTTGTATTTGTTGATCATCTATATTGAGGAAGTTTTGCTGGGTTTTCTACCCCATGAGGGTTTCCCAAGATAAATTTGTGTCTATCTTGTGATTGTGTTTCTTTCAGTGATCCTTATTATGCTCTTGTTGTGAATTTTATGCTAAACTTAACATGGTATCATAGCTAGCCTGAATAGGACATCTTTCACAAGGTGAAAATCTCTCTCTTCTTCCTCCAATGAGAAATTAGGGTTTCTGTAAAAGTTGGAATTTTTGGAATCTGATTGCATGGCTAGATGCTCCTCCTCAAAAGAGAAATTTTGAGCCCTAGATCGAAGTTTTTGAGTGGGTAGAACCCCAAGATAAGGCAAATCCTAGTTTGGCTCCTGGACAAGAAGAACCATAAAAAACTGCAAACCAGTGAACCAGTAAACCAGAAAAGCTGTGAACCAGAAAAGCTGCAAGCCAGTGATCCAGTGATCCAGAAAAGCTCTGAACCAGTAAACTAGTGAACCAGAAAACCTGTTGCAGATCCAAAATTCGTTGGTCAAGTTTGAAGGGTGAAAAGTTGAAGTTTTCAGTAACCAAGTACACCAGTCAACTCAATCCAGTCAAGCACATCTCCTGGTAAGGTCTGTTTTGCATTTTGAGAATCTTGAATTTTTGGTGACCTCCTAGATAAGATGGCCCCAAGCACTAAGCTTGAGGATAAGATAGAGGGCATAGAGAATTTTTGGGCATGGAAATATAGGATTGGCATCATTCTTGAAGAGAATGACCTTTCTCAATACATCAAAGATGAAGTTGTAGAAACTACGGAAGATGAAGCTAAAGAGAAGTACAAGAAGGACATGATTAGGGAAAAGAGAATCATTGTTGATTCTATCAAAGACCACTTGATGCCTCAAGTGTCATCAAAGAAGAACCCAAAATAAATGTATGATTCCCTATCCAGAATGTATGAAGGGAGGAACATCAACAGGAAGATGAATCTGAGAGCTCAATTGAAGCGCACCAAGATGAGTCAAGGAGAATCCATTCAAGATTACTTCACAAGGGTCTCCCAATTCAAGGAACAACTAGAATCCATTGGAGACTCCCTTGATGAAGATGAACTAGTCATGACTACTCTCAATGGTATCACTAGACCTTGGGATTCATTCGTCCAGACCATGTGTGCCAGAAAGGAAAGCATGAAGTTTGATATTGTATGGGAGGATTGAATTCAAGAAGAGGCTAGAGTAGCCAATAGAGAAGCCTTACTCAAAGAAGATAATAAATAATTAGCCACCCATACCAAGAGAAGAAGAAGTCAATCCAACTTCAAGAAGGAAATCCACAAGGAGTCTCAACCTCCACAAAGGTTTCAAAAGAAAAGAAGAACCAATCCAGAAACAAATCACTCTTCATTCCAATGTTTCAATTGTCACAAAATAGGACACATTGTTAGAAATTGTCCTTCAAATAAAAAGAAGGGTTTCCACCACAGAAGACATCAAGTACATCTAGCAAAATATGATAGTGAAGAAGAAGAGGAGGAAAGACCTCAAAGAAAAAGAGCTAAGGTAGAAGAAGAAGATGCAGAAGAATATGTTCTATTCTCTGCACTCTCTAGGTCCATAACATCTGGAGAAGATACATGGCTTATTGATGGTGGTGCTTCCAAGCACATGACGGGACAAAAGAAAACTTTGTCAAGACTTGAAGAAAGAACCTCTCCACAAAAGGTATCATTAGGAGATGATTACCAATGTCCCATCAAAGGAATTGGTGAAGCAAGCTACAAGCTTGATTCTGGAACCCCCATGAAGATGAAGGAAGTTTTATATGTACCAGGATTGAAGAAGAACTTACGTTCTATCTCAGCATTAGATAAGAAAGGTTATAGGGTTGCATTCATAGATGGACAAGTACTCATGTGGTCCAAAGGAAAATCAATTGAGAATGCAGTTGTCATTGGTGAAGAAGAAGGAGTGCTATATAAACTCAAGGGACATTTAGAAGCAACCCTTGTTCTTGAAGCCACTAGCCCAAGTGAGCTATTTCATAGAAGGCTTGCTCATATCAACTACAAAGCACTACCCTATGTGAGAAAAGTAGTAACAAGACTATTAGATTTAAAGATTGATCATGAAGGCACTTGCAAAGAATGTGCAAAAGGGAAGAATATCAAGAATCCATTTCCAAAGAGTGAAACAAAGACTAAAAGTACTTTGGAATTGATCCATTCAGATGTATGTGGTCCAATGCCCTCCACATATTTGAGTGGCTATGAATATTACCTCACATTTATTGATGACTATTCAAGAAAGACTTGGATATATTTCCTGAAAGGAAAATATGAAGTATTTGGAAAATTCAAGGAATTCAAAGCCTTGATAGAAAATCATTCAGAAAAGATAATCAAGACACTAAGGACAGATAATGGTGGATAATATACTTCAAAGGACTTTGAAGTATTCTGTAAAGAATTTGGGATCGAGAGGGAACTAACCACTCCCTACAATCCTCAACAAAATGGTGTTGCAGAAAGAAAGAATAGAACCATAATGGAAGCAGTAAAGACAATGATACATGATCAAGATCTTTCCATACATCTGTGGGCTGAAGCAGCAAGGACAACAGTCTATGTCCAAAACAGATTGTCTCATAATGCCCTTGGATTCAAAACTCTAGAAGAAGTGTTCACGGGGAAGAAGCCTGAGGTAAGCCACCTCAAGATATTTTGGTGCCCCGTATATGTACACATACCAAAAGAGAAGAGAACTAAGCTGGACCCTTACGGAAATAAGGGAATATTTGTTGGGTATTGTGAAGCATCCAAGGCATTTAGAATATACATCCTAGGATTCCATCACATGGAAATGAGTAGAGATGTAACCTTTGATAAAGAAGCTACTCTCAAAAGATCCAGAAAGTGCCAGTATGAAGAAGTGTATGAAGAAGATATACCTCCTAGAAATATAGAAGTTGTTTCCTTCCCTGAAGAGGAAACACCAGAATACCATGATATGCCAGAAACTCAAGAACCCCCACCTATGAACATATCACGAAAAAGAAAGCCGGCATGGGCAAGAGAAATTATACAAGAAGCAGAAATATATGGAGCTCCAGAAGGTTCCACAATAGTAGGCAAGAAACCAAAGCCACTTTCCAGCTATGTGGATTTGATGTGTGATCTTGTAGATCAAGAATCTACCAGTTATGAAGAAGCAGTTCATAAGAAAGAATGGGTAGAAGCAATGATGGAGGAGTACCAATCAATAATGAAGATTGATGTTTGGGATGTAGTTCCCAAACCAAAAGACAAGAGTGTGGTATCCTCCAAATGGATATACAAGATAAAGCATGCTGCGGATGGTAGCATTGAAAATTATAAGGCAAGGTTTGTGGCCAGAGGATTATCTCAGAAAGAGGGAATTGACTATGAAGAAACACTTGCACCAGTTGCAAGGTACACTTACATTAGAACCATCATGGCACTTGCATCCATGATGAAGTGGAGCTTACACCATATGTATGTGAAGACAACGTTCCTGAATGGTGTAATTGAGGAAGAAGTGTACATAGAACAACCACAAGGATTTGAAGTTGAAGATAGAAGAACTCGCATATGCAAGTTGAAGAAAGTTCTGTACGGGTTGAAACAAGCTCCTAGAGCTTGGTATGGGAGAATTGATAGCTTCTTGACAAGCTTGGGCTTTACCAAAAGTAAAGCTAACCCTAACCTTTACCTTAAGGTTATGAATGATGAACCTGTCATACTATTACTGTATGTGGATGATCTATTTCTGATAGGAAATGAGAAACAGATCATGGAAAGCAAGAAGAAGCTAGCTGCAGAATTTGAGATGAAAGATCTAGGATTGATGCATTACTTCCTAGGTTTGGAAGTATGGCAAGGCCCAGAAGGAATCTTTCTCAAACAGGGAAAGTATGTTGTGGAAATATTGAAAAGATTTGATATGTTGGAATGTAAATCCATGGCCACTCCCATGGATACCAACTTGAATCTGTTAGTTGATGAATCGTCAGAATTAGTGGATATAACTCAGTACAGACGGATTATTGGGTCACTTATGTATCTGATGAATACCAGGCCAGATATATGCTTTGCTATGAACACCCTGAGTCAATATTTATTTGAGACTAGACGTGTTCACCTAATAGTTGCAAAGCATGTGATGAGGTACCTAAAAGGTACGATAGACTTTGGTCTATATTATCTTGGAGATCATGACTTCAGACTGTATGGTTATACAGATGCAGATTGGGATGGAAGTGTCTTAGACAAAAAGAGCACATCGGGTGGATGTTATTGTCTTGGATCTGCTATGATCTCATGGTTTAGTAGGAAGTAGTCTAGTGTGGCTCTCAGCACAGCTGAAGTGGAATATATAGCAACTTGCTTTTCTAGTTGTGAAGCCATATGGATTCGGAAGCTGTTATCATGACTATTTGACTTAGAAATGGACTCCTTTGTGATCTTGTGTGACAACCAGAGTTGTATCAAGATGATGGAGAATCCAGTGTTCCATGATAATTCAAAACACATAGAAATCCGATATTTCTATATACGGGTAATGGTGCAGAAAGGAGCTATAAAGCTCGAGTATGTGAGCACTGATGAGCAAGTTGCTGATGTATTGACCAAACCTTTATCTCGAGTAAAATTTGAGTATTTCTGAGACAAGCTTGGTGTAGTTCAAAAGGACCCTCCTCGAAAGGGGGAGTGATATGGTCGATGATAAGGATACTTGTATTGATGATGAGGATACTTGTATCGATGATGAGGATGCTTGTACCGACGATGAGGTCGATGATGAGGATGCATATACCGATGATGAGGTCAATGATGAGGATACCTGTACTGACGATGAGGTCGATGATGAGGATACCTATATCGCCGATGAGGTCGATGAGTAGTCCTTATACTTGGTCTAAGTTGACAAGTGGATTGCATCATCCCTGGACTTTAGTCCTAAATGGATCCGAAGACCTGTGTCTTCAAGAAGTGGTCCTTAGACTTTGTCTAAGTGGATGAGTGGAGTGCATCATCCCTAGAATTTAGTCCTAAATGGATCCAGAGACCCGTGTCTTCGAGAAGTGGTCCTTAGACATTGTCTAAGTGGATGAGTGTATTGCATCATCCCTAGACTTTAGTCCTAAATGGATCCGAAGACCTGTGTCTTTGAGAAGTGGTCCTTAGACTTTGTCTAAGTGGACAAGTGGATTGGATCATCCCTGGACTTTAGTCCTAAAATGGATTTGGAGACCCGTGTCTTCGAGAAGTGGTCCTTAGACTTTTTCTAAGTGGACAAGTGGATTGCATCATACTTGGACTTTAGTCCTAAATGGATCCGGATACCTGCGTCTTCGAGAAGTGGTCCTTAGACTTTGTCTAAGTTGACGAGTGGATTGCATCATCCCTAGACATGGTATGGTGTCTTAAAATGATAGGGATTGATCATCCCACAAGTGGATCAGGATTGTATCATCCTTGGACTTATGTCCTAAAGTGAGAGGAATTGATCATCCCATAATTGGATCATGTGTGTTGTAGATTATGATGCTGTTGATCGAGAGATCTAGATGATGATGCTATTGATCGAGAGATCCAAATGATGTTGTTGATCGGGAGATCCAGATGATGATGTTGTTGATCGAGAGATCCAGATGATGTTATTGATCGGGAGATCTAGATGATGATGTTGTTGATCAAGAGATCCAGATGATGCTGTTGATTGAGAGATCTAGATGATGATGTTATTGATCGAGAGATCCAGATGATGTTGTTGATCAGGAGATCCAGATGATGATGTTGTTGATTGAGAGATCCATATGATGTTGTTGATCGGGAGATCCAAGTGATGATGTTGTTGATTGAGAGATCCAAATGATGCTATTAATCGGGAGATCCAGATGATGATGATGTTGATCGAGAGATCGAGATGATGCTATTGATCGGGAGATCCAGATGATGATGTTGTTGATCGAGATATCTAGATGATGTTGTTGATCGGGAGATCCAGATGATGATGTTGTTGATCGAGAGATCCAGATGATGTTGTTGATCAAGAGATCTAGATGATGTTGTTGCTGTAGCTAATCGAGTGCTGCAGAAGATGAAGACTCAATACTAAAGATGTTGATGTTTCAGTATTGAAGATGTTCCAGTAGTTGTTAGAGTTACTGATGATGATTGAAGAAAACTTCCAATGATTTATAGATGTATCACTATGATGTTGTTGATGACTCCTTTCTCCTGCAAATGTTGTTAGAATATCCTTCTCGTTAAGGGGGAGTGTTGAAATATTGTAACTTCTAAGAATATTATATTTGTACTTTATTATTATTCATCCGGAGATGTTTTATTCCTCCTTCGGGATGTTATTTATAGGGTTATTAGACTCTCCTAGAGAGGTCGTCCCTGAGTTAAGTTATATAGGGTTATTAGACTCTCCTAGGAGAAGTCGACCCAATTAGGGTTAAAATTCATGTAAAGTAAAGTATAAATAGAGGAGGTGTGTTCCTCATTTGGACACACACTCACTCACTTGTGAACTTGCATATGAGAGAGAGAGATATGTGAAGGAGGAGAAGGAGCTCTTGTTTGGGGATTTCATCTTTGTATTTGTTGATCATCTATATTGAGGAAGTTTTGTTGGGTTATCTACCCCATGAGGGTTTCCCAGGATAAATCTGTGTCTATCTTGTGATTGTGTTTCTTTCAGTGATCCTTATTATGCTCTCGTTGTGAATTTTATGCTAAACTTAACACTTCTCACATAGATCGCCGAGTTAGGTAGATGCTTTAGTTTTGTTTCTATTATTTTGGTGTGGAATTATAGTAGGCATATTTATATTGAGTTGCAATAGTAGTTGTTAATGACTGCATTTTCCTTTGGCGTGCTGCGACAGTGTGGTGTGGCAGTAGACTATGTAGAATAGTTTTCCTTTTGATGCAAGTGTGTTAGTTCACTGTTACAGTAAAGCTCGACTCTGATTTATTTCTGTCATTTATCTTTCTTAGAATTCACCAATTTAGTCGAATTATGGTTCAAGCTTAGTTATGGTTCATTACTGTTATTTATCTTTCTCAGGATTTATTGGATTAGACAGGTTATGGTTTAAGTTATCTGTAGTATGATATTTTTAGGATTTAACTTCTTGCTAAAGTAAGTGTAGTTTATTTATTCTTAGATCAGTAACTGCTGGATTGATGTTGTAGGAAAGTAGAAGTCCTTTGAATTACTTAGATGGATAATTTAGATTAGATTTAGCAATGAGTTGAGTCTGAATGAGCAGTTAGGTAGGATAGTTAATCTTCATTTCATTCAATCATCTACTTGAGTGTTTATGCATAGATTTTGCTAATTTCCTTTGAAATAACAAGACCTACCTGGGTTGATAATTTATATTGAGCATTCTATCTATTAATTAGAATTTATTAGCATATAGGGTGACCATCATATAATTACGTGAAATGTGCCCCACCTCATTACAATTGGAACATCATGGTGGAGGAAAATTTGCATCATTCCTTAGTGCTTGATTATCCTGATTTTGGTTCTTTTTTTAATTATGACCTCGATTGTTTCCTCCCATTGAATTCACAACAAATATATTCTTCTCAAGTCTCTCAAGGAGCATAGGTAATGCATGGTAATAATATGGATAGTGATTATTTATCCTTCAAAAGTTACAATGTATTATTGCCATAGTGTTGTAATACTTCTGCAACGATGGGAAAATCGGGGTCATGTCTTGGATTCCTACATATCTCATAGAGTAAAATATCAACTTTTCTCATGATACTACCCATAAATATATTATTCACTACTGCAACATATATCTTGGTCATGGGACAATCATTTTACATGTATCCTTTTATCTTACTCAACAGTCACCATACTACCTTTCATGTGCTCGACTTAGCCTTTCCCAACTTCTTAATTTGCTTCAATAGAGTAGTAAACTAGTACTTGAACTATGCTAACATTAGAGACAAACCTAAGACTGAGGCTTTCATCAATCCAATTGCATAGTGAATTATAATCCTTCATGTTGCATTACTATCCATTGTTGTCGTAATGGCATGCAAAAATGAGATAACAACCTGCCAATAAACTAGCCTTTATGTTGCACTTCTGAATATTGTAGCTTAATTGATTCATCAAATCTCAAAGCCACTTATGATACTCCCAAATGGTCTTACCCAACTTTTGCTCAATTTCATTTAATTCTACAACACCTTATGATTTTGGTGCTTTCTGGGTGGAAATATTAGATGAATTGGCTTGTAGGGCCCATTTTAGGGGCATGTCTTACTTTGTAGATTTGGGGTTTTGAACCTTCCAAGGAATTTTTAGGGCTTAAACGATGTTTTGGGGAGTCAAAATTTTGCAAGTGTAGCTCCCAACCCATTAATGTTATTCTACACTATGAGGGATTTCCAACAACACAATAATCACCTCAAACAGAGTTCATATGAAGAAGTTATGCCTCCCACAAGATGACTTATCTTGTTGACCACCATGGTATCGAATGGATTCCACATTATATATCATTACCCACACATGTGGATCTAGTCATGTGTGGAATTTCAAGAACATTCCAGAGGATCCAAAACTATAACCCTAATTGGGATTTGAGGCATGCAAAAACCCTAAAACTAACCCTAGACAATCATCAGGCTATGTTAACTACTGGGACTTTAGGAGGAGAAGGTGTTCCATTCTGGTGGTATTATTGTATTGTTTCATAGCTAAGAAAGAGCCAGGGAGTGGATGCTAGAGCATAACAAGGGAAGTAGGAGATCCTTTAGTAGCCATATCAATTATTTTTTTATAGATAACTCCATAGAGAGCACCACTTTCTTTGTATTTGCATTACATATTGGAGAAGAAAAGAGAAAGGCATAGCCCTCACTTATGGTTGGTTTCTTCTCCATACTGGGTCTTCTCAGGGTATTTCTTGTGTTATTTGTGTGTGGATGTGATATTTTTTCTAACTATTTTCCTTTCAGTTTTAGTTTATTTTACATTATGTGGAATTAAGCTAACAAAATGAACAAAGTTGTAAGATCCATTGTGACAAACTGTTCCAATGGAATATACATTGAAGTTTACAAATCATATTGGTATTAGAGAAATTTTCTTTGTTGTTTTATGGGAAATTGCAGGATCTAGTGGCATAATAAAGAAGAATTCTTCAAACCCTATCCATGGAAGATGAGTTTGGTGAAGAATTGATAGGTGAATATGAAGAGTGACTTACAAATTTGGAAATACAAGTCGATATCTCTCATAATATGTCAATCCTCATGGCATATTTGAAGTGAAAGTTTGGAACTTTCAGTGATTTTGGAGGCTAACTCAAAGGTCAGACCAAAGATGAAATTGAGAGATAAAGGAAACCTGCAAAAGGAGCTGAGGAAATAGCTCGAAAAATAGCCACCAAGTTCCACTGCCATTACCCCTTCCCAACCATTATTGAAGATGCAAGTGAAAGTGGATATCAAGCCCTACCAAGGTGAGATCGATGATATGAAGTTTAATCATTGAATGTAGCAATTAGAGGTCTATTTTATTATCCACAACATAGATTAGGAGTGGAATATTTCATTTTCTCAACTAAGAGGGCCATGCATTAACCTGGTGAGAAAGCTACAAAAAGGCACTTAGGCTGGAGGGAAATCCATTAGTAACTAAGTGGGAGGATTTCAAAGTCCTCATTAATTCCCAATTATACCCTATTAGGAATATAGAGGACCAATGGATCTATTGGCGTTACTTTAGGAAAAGGATGTTGATTTATATGTAACTTCGGAATGTATTTCATCTATGTATTTTATTGTACTCCTATAGAGATGTATTATTCCTCTATACGGAAGTGTCGTCATTTGTATTGACAAGTGTCACAAGTTTCGTAACTTGCCGATGGGTTATTAGACCACCATGTGTGGGGTCGACCTTGATTAAGTTAACCTGGGGTTATTAGGATGAGTTAGACAAGTCGGCCCCGTAGGTTTATTAGGCTGCTCAGAACAAGTATAAATAGAGAGCAGGATTTCTCTATTTGATCACTTCATTACTCACTCATCCATCACTCGAAAAGTGGCGCACATGTGAGGAGGAGGATCAGCTGCTAGGAGGAGACTATCTCTGTGTACTTGGGTTGTACTTTGGTTGTATCATTGCTCTATCTATCTTTGAGGAAGTTGTGGGGTTTTTCACCTTAGGGTTTTCCCCACGGAAACTCTATGTGTCTATTGTCTCTTATGTTTGCATCTTGTGATTATTGATATTCTTGCTATGATTGATATGCATTTATATACTGTACATGTTATTCTCTCAGTAAAGATCCTAGAGTATATTGAATTAATGCTAAAAAATTAACATGGTATCAGAGCTAACCTGAGAAGAAGACACTATGCAGTTGCGGAAGCTAGGGCTTCTTGTTTTTGGGCTTCTCTCCACAGATTTTGGAAAATCAATATGATAGATTGACTCTCCTCAGCAAGGTGAATATTTCTGTCCAATTAGAATTCAGTTCTGAGCACTTTTAGTTTTGGCCCTAAACAATATGGTTTCCACAAAAATAGGAAATTCTGAAATCTGAAGACATAGCTGGAAGCTCCTCGGAAAAATCAAAGTTAGAGCTTTGGATCGATATTTTTGGCTGGGTAAATCTCCGAAAAACTCAAACCCTAATTCAGGGTCCTCCTAGTGAACCCAGGAAGACTAAAAGGCATTTCTAAAGGGTGAAACTTTGCATATCTCAAATTCTGAATACACCAGGATGATTAGCTCATCAAGGCACATCTTTCTATCTTTTCAGAAAGTTGAAATTCACATTTTGAATTTTTAGGGTTTCTCTAACAAACCCTAATCCGAGACCAGATCTAGTTTTCAGCAAATCAAGTGGTAAGACCTAAATCTTTTCTATTTCCATTTGAAGTACTCTTTAAGATGTCTCACCACACTAATCTTGAGGATAAGCTTGAAGGGGCTGATAGCTTCCGAGCATGGAAGAATAGGATTGGGTTAATCCTAGAAGAAAATGAATTGGATACTTACATAAGGGAAGAGGTCCCTGTCCCAGAGAGAGAAGAGGCTAAATCCCTCCACAAGAAGAACTTGGTCAAGGCAAAGAGAATCATTGCTGATTCTATTAAGGACCATCTCATCCCCCATGTGTCATCTCTGAAGACACCCAAAGAGATGTTTGATTCCCTATCCAAGCTATTTGAAGGGAAGAACATAAATCGAAAGATGACTCTGCGGAACCAACTGAAAGAGGTAAAGCTTCAGAATGGAGAATCCATTCAATATTATTTTTCTAGGGTCTCTCAGATCAAGGAACAACTAGAAGCAGTGGATGAAATGGTGGAGAATGGTGATGTTGTCATGACCACTCTGAATGGCCTACCCGGGTCATGGGATTCCTTTATCCAAGGAATCTGTGCAAGAAAGAAGTTGGTATCCTTCAGTAGACTGCGGGAAAAATGCTCACAAGAAGAAGCAAGGCTTGTGGCAAGAGAAGAAAAGATGGGGAATGAAGATCAAGCTCTCACAGCTCACAACAAGGGAAGCAAGTTTAAGAGGGAGAAATCACATAACAAGAAACATTCTCACCCTCATCACAAGAAGAAAGATCTATCTCATGTTTGATGTTACGAATGTAATGAAATGGGACACTTTGCTTCAAATTGTCCCAAGAAGAAGAAAGACAACAACTTCAACAAGAAGAAGAAGAAGAACAAAAGAAGATATCATGCTCGTGCTGCTGAGGATGATGAACCTCCCAGGAAGAAAGCTAGAACAGAAAGTGATGATGATGACTCATCAAGCGAAGAAGAGTATGTTCTAATCTTTGCTCTCACAAGTACTATTTCTCATGGTTGTAATGATTGGTTAATTGAAAGTGGGGCTTCTAAACACGTGACTGGGTTTAAAGAATCTTTTGTAAATCTGTCTGAACATGAATCACCCCATAAAGTGAAACTTGGGGATGATTATCAATACCCTATCAAAGGAAGTGGGGAAGCCTCCTACAACCTAGACTTTGGGAAGTCTTTGAAGATGAAAGATGTGTTATTTGTACCTGGGCTCAAGAAGAACCTACTCTCCATCTCTGCATTGGATGCAAAAGGCATGAGGGTTGCATTTGTAGATGGCCAAGTCCTAATGTGGCCAAAGGGTAAAACTATTGATGATGCAGTGGTGATTGGAGAGAAAGAGGGGGGATTGTACAAATTGAACATGCCATGGTACATGAATCCATGGAGCCAAATGAACTTTGGCATCGAAGGCTTGCACGTGTGCATTACAGAGCACTACCAATTGCAAGCAAATCTGTAGAAGGTCTTCCTGAAATCAAGACCAAGCATGAAGGCGTTTGCAAAGGCGTTTGCAAAAGGAAAGAACATAAAGAAGGCATTTCCAAGTAGTGAAAGCAAATCAAAAGAAATCTTGGAAATTATCCACTCCGATGTATGTGGTCCGATGTCATCCAGTTCTCTAAGTGGGTATGTTTACTATGTCTCTTTCATTGATGACTTCTCCAGGAAGACTTGGGTTTATTTCTTGAAGAACAAAGATGAAGTGTTTGGAAAGTTCAAGGAATTCAAAGCCTTGATGGAAAATAAAACTGATAAGAAAATAAAGACATCCAGATCAGACAATGGCAGAGAATTCACTTCAGGTGACTTCAAGAAGCTATGCAGTGATTCAGGGATTAAGAGGGAGTTGACTACTCCCTACAATCCACAATAGAATGGAGTTGCAGAAAGGAATAATAGAATAATCATGGAAGCAGCACGAGCAATGCTACATGACCAGGATCTTCCTATGCATCTATGGGTAGAAGCAGCTAGGACAACTGTATATGTGCAGAACAGAACACCTCACAAGATATTGGACAACAAGACACCAGAAGAGGTCTCCTCTGGTAAGAAGCTTAAAGTCAGCCATCTCAGAATATCTGGTTGTCTAATATATACACATGTTCCAAAGAAAAAGAGGACAAAGCTAGATCCTTCAGGAAAGAAGGGTATCTTTTTGGGGTACAGTGAAAGCTCGAACGCTTACATAATATACTTTCCAAGGTTCAAGAATATTGATGTCAGTAGTGATGTAACATTTGATGAAAACAGAGCATTCATCAAGTCAAGGAAGACACCTGTTGAAGATCATGAAGAACCAAAGGAAACCAAATTTCAAGACACTACCATGACTGAAGCAATTCCAGATGCTGATCATGAAATTGAAGATCCGCAAGAACCTGTAGATCCACCTCATGAGAAGGACTCTCACAAGAGGAAAGATGCATGGGATAGAGAGCTCATTCAAGATGCAGAAAGATATGGAATTCCAGAAGAAGAACACAGAGCAAAGAAGAGAACTAGATCACATACCATCTATGTTGCTTTACTCTATGATATCATGAACAAAGAACCTTCCAATTATGAAGAAGCAGCGGAAAAGAAAGAATGGAAGGATGCCATGGTCGAGGAATACCAATCAATAATGAAGAATGATGTTTGGGATTTTGTCCCAAGACCTGAAGGGAAGTCTATTGTGACTTCCAAATGTATCTACAAGATCAAGCATGCTGCAGATGGCAGCATAGAGAAATATAAAGCAAGATTTGTAGCTCGTGGCTTCTCCCAAAAAGAAGGGATTGACTATGAAGAAACCTTTTCTCCTATAGCCAGATACACTTCCATCAGATCAGTACTTGCTCTGCCTGCAGTGATGAAATGGAAGATACACCAAATGGATGTCAAGACAGCTTTCATGAATGGTGTAGTCGAAGAGGAAGTGTATGTGGAGCAGCCACTTGGTTTTGAGACACATGACAAGGAGTCATACGTGTGTAGATTGAAGAAAGCCTTGTATGGCTTGAAGCAAGCTCCTGGGACTTGGTATGGTAGGATGGATGGCTTTCTATCCAGTTTAGGCTTTACCAAGAGTAAAGCAGATTCCAACCTTTACTACAAGGTTGAGGAAGGAAATCCAGTGATATTACTTCTGTATGTGGATGACCTATTTATTAGAGGAGAAGATAGTTTGATTGCGGATACCAAGAGGAAGCTTGTTGCCAAGTTCGAGATGAAGGACTTGGGGATGATGCACTATTTTCTAGGCATGGAGGTGTGGCAGAGTGCAGATGGGATCTTCCTTGGACAAGGGAAGTATGCAGTAGAGATCCTGAGGAGGTTTGGGATGATGGACTACAAGGCCATGTCCACACCTATGGCATTGAAATTGAAGCTTCGGTGTGATGCTTCATCTGATCCAGTTGATGTCACAATGTATCGTCAGATGATTGGATCCTTGATGTACTTGACGAACACGAGACCAGATATTTGCTTTGTCGTGAACACATTGATCCAGTTCCTGACGGATCCCAGAGGTGTTCACTTGGTTGCTGTAAAGCATATTCTAAGGTACCTGAAGGGTACTGTTGACTATGGGCTCAAGTATGATGCGAATCAAAAGTTTAACCTGTACGGTTATGTTGATTCAGATTGGGCAGGCAGTGTTGTAGATAGGAAGAGCACATTTGGGTGTTGCTTCAGTATGGGATCAGGTGTGATCTCTTGGTTTAGCAGGAAGCAATCCTGTGTAGCACTGAGTACAGCCGAAGCAGAGTATGTTGCAGCATGTTTGGCTAGTTGTGACGCAGTATGGCTCCGGAAGCTACTATTTGAGTTATTTGATCTCCCGTTGGAGGCTACTGGTATCTTCTGTGAAAACTAGAGTTGTGTGAAGCTGTTTGAGAACCTGGTGTTCCACAATAGGTCAAAGCACATCGAGATCAAATATCACTATATTAGGGATATGGTGTAGAGAGGAGCAGTGAAGCTCCCGTATGTTGCGATGGATGAGCAGGTTGCAGATGTACTGACGAAACCACTAGCCAGAGTGAAGTTCGAGCACTTCAGAGAGAGGCTTGGTGTTCTTCAGATCGATGACACTTTGAGGAAGAAGTGATGGACACATCTGCTGGAGCCATTCCAAGCATGATGAGCGGAGGATCCTTCCCATGGCTATGGATGTAAGCGCTGGATGATGAGCATCAGGATGATGCTCTAGTTACTGCTCTATATATGCATCAGTTGGATGCTTTGATCAGTGTGATCATGTATTTGTATATGCATCATGTTGGATGCTTTGATCAGTGTGATCATGTATTTGTATATGCATCAGTTGGATGCTTTGATTAGTGTGATCATGTATTTGTATATGCATCATGTTGGATGCTTGATATGATCAGTTGGATCATGTATATGTATATGCATCATGTTGGATGCTTGTTATGATCAGTTGGATCATGGATTTGTATATGTATCAGGTGGGTACTTGTATGATCAGGAAGATCATGTATTTGTATATGTATCAGGAGGATGCATTGTATGATCAGGTAGATCATGTACTTATGTATGTATCAGGAGGATGCATTGTATGATCAGGTAGATCATGTACTTATGTATGTATCAAGTGGATGCATTGTATGATCAGGTAGATCATGTACTTATGTATGTATCAAGTGGATGCATTATGTATATCAGATGGATGCATTTGTATGATAAGGTAGATCATGTATGATGATATGTATCAGGTAGATACTTTGTATGCATCAGATGGATATACTCTTTGATCAGGATGATCATAGATGACGAGCTTCAGGATGTTTCCCCAGATGATACACATCAGGTTGATGCTAAGATGATGATCAGGTTGATCATGTGATGATGTACATCAGGATGATGTGTGGTGAGTATCGATTTGATACTCTGTGGCCGTGAACAGGTTGTGCAGGTAGCATAGAAAAGGTCCTTTAAAATCCAGATAGGTAGAGTGGTGTGCTCGTAACATCCTAGGATGCTTTGGCGAGATCCAGACAGGTAGAGCGGTGTGCTCGTAACATCCTGGGATGCTCTGAGTAGGTTTTGCTATAATTTCGCATAGAAAATATCCTTTAAAATCCGGACAGGTAGAGCGATGTGCTCGTAACATCCTGGGATGCTCTATCAAGATACAGACAGGTAGAGCATTGTGCTCGTAACATCCTGGGATGCTTTGAGTAGGATTTGTGAAAGTTCACATAGAAAAGATCCTTTAAAATCCGGACAGGTAGAGCAATGTGCTTGTAACAGCCTGGGATGCTCTATCAAGATCCAGACAAGTAGAGCGATTTGCTCGTAACATCCTGGGATGATCTGAGTAGGCTTTGTGAAGGTCAACATGTAAGAGATCCTAGGAGATCTGATAGGTTGAGCAGTGTTCTTGTAATCAGTCCTGGGATGCTCTTTCGAGGTTTTGTTGAGGCACGTAATCAGTCCTGAGTATTCCACTGTATGGCCAGTGATGATGAAGACCTACAGGTGGTGGGCCTACATCCAGTATGGAAAAGGAATGGCTTTGTAGAACTTCCTATGACGAGTAGATTCAGAGATTGTTTGAGATAGCAGCAGCAATGATGATGATGATGATTTGAGGACGATGATTCGCTAATGATGATCTAGAGAAGAAGACTTGTGTTAGCAGATCTGTGTCGAGAAATACCTTCCTAGTTAAGAGGGAGTGTTGATGTATATGTAAATTCGGAATGTATTTCATCTATGTATTTTATTGTGCTCCTCTAGATATGTATTATTCCTCTATACGGAAGTGTCATCATTTGTATTGACAAGTGTCGCAACTGTCATAACTTGCCGATGGGTTATTAGACCACCATGTGTGGGGTCGGCCCTGATTAAGTTAACCTGGGGTTAATAGGCTAAGTTAGACAAGTTGGCCCCATAGGTTTATTAGGCTTCTCAGAACAATTATAAATAGAGAGCAGGATTTCTCTATTTGATCACTTCATTACTCACTCATCCATCACTTAGAAAGTGGCACATATGTGAGGAGGAGGATCAGCTGCTAGGAGGAGACTATCTCTGTGTACTTGGGTTGTACTATGGTTGTATCATTGCTTTATCTATCTCTAAGGAAGTTGTGGGGTTTTTCACCTTAGGGTTTTGCCCACGGAAACTCTGTGTGTCTATTGTCTCTTATGTTTGCATCTTGTGATGATTGATATGCTTTCTATGATTGATATGCATTGATATACTGTACATGTTATTCTCTCAATAAAGATCTTAGAGTATATTGAATTAATGCTAAAAAAATAACAAAGGAAAGGGTAGAGTGGTCAAGAGAACACCACCGGATAAAGGAAGATGTATATTATATTGGGTATCTCACCCATGAATCTAGTTGTACTCCTCAAGTATATGGTGGGTCTACATAGTCATTTACAAAAGCAAGTTCCGAAGACAATTGATGAGGCTTGTGTGAAAGCACAGCACCTGGAGAATATAGGCCACAAAAAAGGATAGTCAAGGGGTTCCAAAAAGAAAGAGATCCAAGAAAATTCCAAGGAGGGGAAGAAGAAGTGGAAAGGAAAAAATAAGAAGACTACAACCATAGCAACTCAGTACAAGGATCCAAAAAACCATCTTAAACATTGCAACATTGATGGTCACACTGAAGACAAGTGTTGGAAGCTACATCCAAAGTTGAACCCGAAGAATCATAGGAAGGACACCAAGAAGAATAACATGATAGCCATGGATTCAGGCAACCAGGTGGAGAGAAACTTAGATGTATATGATAATATTGTATGTACTACATTGTAGAAGGAGGTGAATCTCAGTAGCCTCCATCCCAAGGAAGAGAAGGAGATAACACAAATCTTCCATATCAATACCCAAATAAAGAATGAAAAGGTAAACACTCTATTCAATTCCAGTTCACAGGACAATCTCATAGTTGTTGATCTAGTCATCAAGATTGGGTTGGAGGTTCATGATCATCCTAGCCCTTATCCATTTGGATGGGTAAATAAGGTCATATTTTGCATATTTTCCTTCAAGACTTCACACTCTTTCATGTTTTCCACTCTCTCTCTCTCTCCCCCCCCCCCCCATTTCCACCTCTAAACTCTAAACTTTCTCTCTCCCACTATCCCCCCTATCCAACTCTACCCCTCTCCCTCTCTGACTATCTCTACCATTTCTACTCTCTCCATATCACTCTCCACCTCTCTCTCTCCTCATTTCTTCCCCTCCCTCTCTATGTTGGAATATTCTCACCATCATTATTGTATTTGCATGCATTGCACGCATTCTACATGCATGCATGCATCCAGTCATTAGTATGGTAGTCTCCCAGCACCTAGTCCTTATTTTTGGCCCCCTGGAGCTTGTATATAGACATAAATAGCCCTCCTACCTACCTAGTGCACATTGTTCTCATCATTTGTATACTAATGCACCCTACTACACACTTCTAGGACTTCATCAGTCAGTTCATGCATTGATCGGTCATTTCATGCATTGATTGCTCAATTAACTTATTGTAGTTCCCAGTTGACTGTATCGGAGTGCCACTTGACTACTAGCATTCTGTCATGCGCCTTTTGGAGTCTCCTCCCCTATATTAGTGCTCACATGCATGAGTTAGACTCAGTTACACTCATTTTGACTGATCTTTGACTATCGGTGGCCACTACCACTGATTGGGTGATGGTTCCAATGCAGTCCAAGCCATGCCTTGAGGAGAATTTGAATCACCTTCACTGATATCGAATTCATTCTATTATACTCTCATATGTTTCCAGCTGATGAATGTAATTACAACAGTTTTCCACATTCTTTGAGTTTCATGTGTGAATTTTGATCTTATTCTATCTCTTCTTCTCTGCAATTCTTTGAGTGAAATTGTGAGGTTTGTTCAAGCTAAAGTGATCTCCACCTGTGAAATTTCACATGGTATCAGATCTTGTTACAACTATTAAAATTGCAGCAGTTTATTGAACAACTATTTTTAAGTAGAGCACCAGAAGCCTTTGGATTTCCGTAGCAAATCCTGGTGCTATTCCCTTGAATTCACTGGAGCAATCCAGTGAGGTCTATCCAGGTGTGAAGGATCCGGTCAAAAGTGCTCACTGTACTAAAGCAGTGTTCTCTATATTCTGCAACAAATATACAGCCAAATTTCATTTGTTTTGCAGGTTTATTCCATCATTCAGAAGCGCATTCAGTAGCTATTGTTGAGAGGGCCATTTAGTCGTCGTTTTTCATAATCTGTATAATTAACTAATGAGTGGTTGGAGCAGGTGTAACCGCTCCAACCTCTCCACTTATTGTATAAATACTACCACAATGAATGAACAAGACAATTGAACGTTCTATCCATATCATGATCTTATTTATGGCTTATGCGTGTGTATTATTATGCTGTGCTTGAATATGTAGTGAATCCGAGCATTCAACAGTAGCGTCGTTGCCATTCTCTTTTGGATGGGTGATAGCAGCAGCAAAAGGGAAGCGTTCTGAACCTGCATAGGATCCGTGAGGCCAAGAAACCTACAAGAAATATTGAAGTATGCTTATACGCCCTGGTAAAGACAACAAGATGATCAGAAGAACCCGCAAGAATGCATGCTTGTGCGTGGATAAAGACAAGTTCTATACAAAAAACAATAGGCGACCATCTCGGGTGGTGTCATTAGTCTGTGTGCCAAAGCTTCTTGTGGAATGGTAGATACCTACACACCTTTAAAATGAAGAAATGCTAAGATATGCGTGCATCAGAAATAAGTCCATTGGTATCTGCACACTGCCGAGCTGAATAAATGAACGATACAGTCTTCCCGTGATGAAATGGATGCTAGTATGTCAACTTTAATAAAGAGAAGAAACATTGGAAAAACAAATGTCGACGAGCATAATATGCTTATCCTTCCATCTACGTTCCTGTTGTGTTGTGCTTGAGAGTCGACCTGATGTACTCGATGAGTTGATATCGCATGCATAAAAGTTCGTCAACTTCTCCACCGACCATAAATGTATCGATCCAAAGACTAATTTAACATAATTCAACCAATAGCCGCAAGCAATTAGAGAAAGGTATCGTTGTTGCTATTATATGCGTACAAGTATATCATTAAAAGCATGAAGAACTTTCGGTCGATCTTTTTCAAGAATCTCAATGATTTTCATATGGATATGATTGACTTTATGTAATCGGTGCGTCATCATCGACAGATATTCAGCCGACCAACTTGAAGCCTATCGACCTCAACAAGGAAGAAGTTGGTATATGACATCGCTGAGAAAGCCAAGGGTCTTTAGTAAGGATTAAAAATGGAGGACTATGCCAAAGAAATCTAAGTCAAGTAGCCGACCACTTCAGTCAATTAGCAGTTAGCGGCTGACCACTTCAGTCGATTAGCAGTCAACGGCCGACCAATCCAATTCCAGTGGTCCAGGTAAAGTATCGACCAATTCATTCAACTTGTTATAAGTTAGTTTATAAATCTTAATATGGGCCTATATGCTCACTGACATATCCTAGAAAATGTTTCCATGGTCGATGACATGTTGGTCGATATCATCTTGAAGAAGTAGTGTAGGTGGATATCATCTTGAAGAAGTAGTGTAGGTGGATATCATCTTGGTCGATGTCATCTTGGTTGATATCAACCACTGCTCTGCAAAATTTGTTGATTGCCAATGGCTCATTTCTTATCAACCACGTGTTCTCATCCATCACAATATCAATCGACCTCATCTATTTTGACTTGGAATAGTCAACTATTTGTTATATATATGATTATGTTGATAACATAATCCAGTGGCATTAATATATGATCAAAGTATGCAGGAAGCCTATTGATAGTCGACTAGTTGGCCACTCACTTTGGTAAATTCTTCATTCATAATTTTGTTTGAGGTTACTTGGTCGGGGATGATGTTACTTTTGGATTGTAATAATAATCATTTTAAAATGTGGCCAACGAAAAAATGAGTCGATAACTACAAAATGGTCGGTGAATAGTCAATACTCCAACGGTCGATATTGTCATTTGTAAAATGTGGTTGGGTTGTTGTAAAAAAAATAATAGTAATAATAATAAAATAATGGTCGATCTAAAAAGATGGTTGGTCCTGTATTTTATGCTTGACATTAAGTTTGAGTCAATACCTAGTGTGTTCAGTATTAAGATATGGTTGAGGTGGATGAAAATTGTAAGGGGTAGTCAAAATATCAATATGCTAAGAGGGTGATATCTCATTTTGGTCAATATTGTCGATGTTAAATATGGTCAAGAGTTGGTCGATGTAAATATGGTTGACCTTTTTGTATTATATCTTTGTAATTTAGTCGATCTCTAGTCAACTAAAGCATCGCATCGAGTCAGGTCGAGTTGAGTCAAGTCAAGTTAGTCGGTCGCGATCAATATCAGTCGGTATGGACCACAAGAAGCAAAACATTTACAAACTTACAGGAAGCCTCACGACAGATGAAGTCAACGAAGACCATATTCAAGCAGCAGCCATCTTACATCACACATAAGAAAGAGCTTAATGATCACATGATGATGCCACAAAGAACATCTGAACTGATTGAGCCCCTCAGTGCTGAAATACAGAAACATTTCTTCAAT
The DNA here is from genome assembly GCA_027924585.1 of Larix kaempferi. Lineage (NCBI taxonomy): Eukaryota > Viridiplantae > Streptophyta > Pinopsida > Pinales > Pinaceae > Larix > Larix kaempferi. Next base: position 437,205 of record BSBM01000893.1, read on the forward strand.
GCAATTTCAGAAGTTTGAAGGCAGTTAGTGAGATGGTAGAGCATGGAAGCCCTCATAGTTCCTAGAACGATGGAGATGAATGCCAGCAGGAAGGTGAAACGATGAGGCTCAATTGACCACTACTAGACTATTGATGAAGGATAAAGAAATCACGACTCATGGTTGTTTTTGCATGTGTTATTCGGGACGAAGAAGTGTTTTGTCGATGGGGGAGATGTTGAGAGGGCCATTTAGTCGTTGTTTTTCATCATCTGTATAATTAACTAATGAGCGATTGGAGTAGGTGTATCCGCTCCAACCTCTCCACTTATTGTATAAATACTACCACAATAAATGAACTGTTAATTTTTCGATAATTTCATTCCATTATCATTCAGGATCATACTAAGAGAATAGCATGTACAACATATCAATCATAAACACAATAACAAGCACACAAGAGACACAAAGTTTCCTCGGGGAAAACCAAGAAGGTGAAAACCCCGCAACTTCCTCAGATATAGAATAAGTCACAATACAAGATCACAATGATCAAACCCAAAGAGATGTCTCTAGCAGATACTCCTCCTCCTCCACTTGTGCGCCACTTTCTCTCTTAGCTATGCGAGCTTGAGAAGTGAGTGAATGAATAGAATGAGAGAGGCACACCCTTTATTTATACATTGACTTGACCTGCCAATAAACTAATAGGGCCGACTTGCTAATGAAGTCTAATAACCCAACCACATGACCTAACTAGGGTTGACCCCACACTAGTGGTTTAATAACCCATCAATAAAAATGATGACACTTACAATGTAACTTGCGAGACTTGCAGATACAAATGACGACACTTCCAATCAGAGGAATAATACATCTTTGTTGGATATACAATAAAGTACAAATGTAATACAAAAGTGAATATCTTTCAAAGTTACAAATACATCAACACTCCCTCTTAACTAGGAAGGTATTCTCTAGACACAGATCATCAATACATATTGGCGCAAGTCTTCAATTCTGGAGCTAGATCATCATCACTACTACTACACTCAACTTCTCGATCACTGGGATATCTCTGAATTATTATCGTCATAGGAACTTCTACAGAGCCAACCCTTTTTCATGATGGATGTAGGCCTAGCCTCTTGTTGGTCTTCATCATCTCTGTCCATACTATGGATCTTAGGACTAATTACGTGCTTCACAAAACCTCGAAAGAGTATCCTAGGATCCTTTATGTGCCTATGCATGACCTGCAAGATCTTCCAAGGATCTATTACATGTGACCCCACCACAAAACCTTAAAAGAGTGTCCCAGGAACATTTATGTGCATAGCATGATCGGCAAGAACTCTAAAGAGAATCCCAGAAATTTTACGTGCCTAGCACAACCTATTGGATCTCCAGGACTGATTACATGTGGTATGGAAAAACCTAGAAAGAGCATCCCAGGACTGATTACAAGCATATTGCTCAACCTATCAGATCTCCCAGGGCGCTATTACATGCCATGGACAAAACGTCGAAAGAGCATTTGTAAGATATCCCAGGGCGCTATTATATTCCATAGGCAAAACCTCGAAAGAGTATATGCAAACCTCCCAGGGCACTATTATATGTCCTCCCAAGCAAAACCTCGAAAGAGCATTTTCTAGATATTCCAGGGCGTTATTATATGCCATAGGAAAAACCTCGAAAGAGTATCTGCAAACCTCCCAGGGCGCTATTATATGCTTATTGCACAACCTGTTCACGGCCATGGAGTATCTGTTAGAAAAACAGGATTGCAGAGCAATAACAATAAACAGAAATGCAAATAAAATCACACATACACATTACAAGAGAGACACAGATATATCATGGTTCACCCAACTTGGGCTACGTCCACACTGAATTTGCCAGTCCTTATTATTATTACTGTCCAGCAAGGTGAAGGGATACAACCTGCAACACAACCGCTGCACTTCCTCTTCTCTGTTTCACAATCTCTCTCCTGATCTCAGAGATATTTACAATGCATAAAACATAATACATCATCATCCCTAGCCGTATTACAATGTCTTTATTTTATAAGGGAAATACAATGGGAAAATACCACGGGATACCCAAAACCATGGGCCCGCAAAATAGCTGGCGAAAACAGCCCCAAAAATTTTCTTCAGGGGCGTTGCCCCCGAACCCCCACCGGGGGACCACTAGCCCCTGGACCCCCAAGCCAGGGGGGATGGTCCCCGCTGGGGTGAGTGTACAGTCCACCTACATATCATATAAAACTGGGTTACAAACACGACTGATACAATATCATCTATGAGACTAGAAGATCTGGCTCCACATCCTGATACTCATGATCATACTGGTCATCATCATACTGTACATCGTCCTGATGCACATCATCATCGCATCATCCTAATGCATATTGCATGATCATACTGATCATCGTCATAGCATCGTCCTGATGCATATCATCTGAAGAATCGTCCTGATACTCATCATCACCGTATAATCAACCTGATCATACAAAGCATCCACCTGATGCATATCATCACACATGATCATCCTGATCATCATACATAGCAGTAACTGGAGCATCGTCCTGATGCTCATCATACAATGCTTACATCCACAGCCATGGGAAGGATCCTCCTATCACCATGCTTGGAATGGCTCCTGCAAATGTGTCCCATCACTTCTTCCTCGAAGTATCTTTAATCTAAAGAACACCAAGACTCTCTCTAAAGTACTCAAACTTCACTCTGGCTAGTGGTTTCGTCAACACATCTACAACCAACCTGCTCATCTGTCACAACATACAGGAGCTTTACTGCTCCTCTCTGCACCATATCCCTGATATAGTGATTGCACCAAGTGAAACGAGGTGCTCTACAGCCCAGTATGGGGGAGATCCTATAAAATTTGTCCATGTTTGTCCTTATAGTCGGCCATAATAAATAAAGTTTGTCTTTAACATAATAATAAAAAAATTAATATTATGTCAGCGATTAATAAAAGGACGTGTATTTTCATTTGAATTAAATCCTAGGCTATATAATACATGGACGTGTATTTTCCTTTGAATTAAATCCTAAGCTATAAACGTTTGTCTTTATTATTGTCGGCCATTAATTAAAATGTGGAAAAAAAAATGTAATGGAAAGTATTTAATGAAAAGTAAAAAAGTAAAATGTATTGTTGACCATTAATTAAAATGTAAAAAAAAGTAAAATTATGGAAAGTATTTAAAAAAATCCATGTCGGCTAATAAAATAAAATATTATGAAAAGTAATTAAAAAATAGATGTTCATTTATAAAATAAAAAATTAAAACCTAAACCCGGATCTATCAATCAAGAGAGAATAAATTTCTTGAGTTTAAATTTAAAAAAAGAAATACACCTCAATAAATTGGATCCCTCTCGGTGCTTAATAGATACGGATTTAAGATGGATCTATGTTGGTATTTGATCTCAATGTGCTTCAACCTGTCATGGAACACGGGGTTCTCAGACAACTTCACACAACTCTGGTTGTCACAGAATATATAGGTAGCATCCAACGGGAGATCAAATAACTCAAACAGTAGCTTCCTCAGCCATACTGCCTCACAACTAGCTGAACAAGCTGCAACATACTATGCTTCGGCTGTACTCAATGCTACGCAGGACTGATTCCTGCTAAACCAAGAGATCACACCTGATCCCATACTGAAGCAACACCCCGAAGTGCTCTTCCTATCTGCAGCACTTCCTGCCCAATCTGAATCAACATAACCCTCCAGGTTAAATTTTTTATTTGCATCATACTTGAGCCCATAATCAATCATACCCTCCAAGTACCTCAGAATATGCTTTATAGCAACCAGGTGAACACCTCTTGGATCCGTCAAGAACTGGCTCAATGTGTTCACCTCAAAGCAAATATCTGGTCTCGTGTTCGTCAGGTATATCAAGGACCCAATCATATGACGATACACCGTGAAATCAAATGGTTCAAATGAAGCATCACATAGAAGCTTCGGGTTCGATGCCATTGATGTGGTGATGGCCTTGCAGTCCATCATCCCAAACCACTTCAGTATCTCTACCGCATACTTCCCTTGTCCAAGGAAGATTCCATCTACACTCTGCCACACCTCCATGCCTAGAAAGTAGTGCATCATCCTTAAGTCCTTCATCTCGAACTCGGCAGCAAGCTTCCTCTTCATATTGGAAATCAACCTATCCTCACCTCTAACAAACAGGTCATCCACATACAATAGTAGTATCACTGGATTACCTTCCTCAACCTTGTAGTAAAGGTTGGAATCCGCTTTACTCTTGGTAAATCCCAAACTAGATAGAAAGCTGTCTATCCTACCATACCAAGTCCTAGGAGCTTGCTTCAAGCCATACAAGGATTTCTTCAACTTTCACACATATGACTCCATGTCATGTGTCTCAAAACCAAGTGGCTGCTCCACATACACTTCCTCTACGACTACACCATTCAAGAAAGTTGTCTTGACATCCATCTGGTGTGTCTTCCACTTCATCACTACAGCCAGAGCAAGTACTGTCCTGATGGAAGTGTATCTGGCTATAGGAGAAAAAGTCTCTTCATAATCTATTCCCTCTTTCTGGGAGAAGCCACGAGCTACAAACCTCGCCTTGTATTTCTCTATGCTACCATCCGCAGCATGCTTGATCTTATAGATCCACTTGGAAGTCACAACAGACTTCCCTTTTGGTCTTGGGACCACATCCCAAACATCATTCTTCATGATCCATTGGTACTCCTCGACCATGGCATCCTTCCATTCTTTCTTTTCTACAGCTTCTTCATAACTGGAAGGTTCTTTGTTCATAATGTCACAGAGTAAGGCAACATAACTAGTATGTGACCTTGTCCTTTTCCTTTCTCTGTGTTCATCTTCTGAATACCATACCTTTCTACATCTTGGATTAGCTCTCTATCCCATGCAGGTTTCCTCTTGTGATAGTTCTTCTCACGGGGTGAATCTACAGGTTCTTGTGGATCTTCAAGTTCATGATCTTCTCCTAGAATTGCTTCATTCATAGTGGTGTCTTGAAATCTAGTTACCTGTGGTTCTTCATTGTCTTCAACAGGTGTCTTCCTCGATTTTATGTATGCTGAGTCTTCATCAAATGTTACATCCCTGCTGATGTCAATATTCTTAAACCCTGGAAAGTAGATTTTGTATGCCTTCGAGCTTTGACCGTAACCCACAAAGATTCCCTCCTTTCCTGACGGATCTAGCTTTGTCCTCTGTTCTGTATGTATACAGATGTCCTAGCTGCTTCTGCCCATAGATGCATAGGCAGATCCTGGTCATGAAGCATTTCCCGTGTTGCTTCCATGATAGTTCTATTCTTCCTTTCTGCAACCCCATTCTGTTGTATATTGTAAGGAGTGGTCGACTCCCTCTTAATCCGTAAGTCACTGCATAACTTCTTGAAATCTCCTGAAGTAAATTCTCCGCCATTGTCGGATCTGAAGGTCTTGATCTTTTTATCAGTTTGATTTTCTATCAAGGATTTGAATTCCTTGAACTTATCAAATACTTCATCTTTATTCTTCAAGAAGTAAACCCAAGTCTTCCTATAGAAATCATCAATGAAGGAAATATAATATACATGCCCACTCAGAGAACTGGATGACATTGGTCCGCATACATTGGAGTGGATAATCTCCAAGATTCCTTTTGCTTTGCTTTCACTGCTTGGAAATGCTTTCTTGGTGTTCTTTCCTTTTGCACATCCTTTGCAAATGCCTTCATGCTTTGACTGGATTTAAGGAAGACCTTCTACAGCTTTGCTTGCAATTGGTAGTGCTCTATAGTGCATGTGTGCAATCCTTCTATGCCAAAGTTCATTTGGATCCATGGATTCATGTACCATGGCATGTTCAGGTTGTCCCTTAAATTTGTACAATCCTCCCTCTTTCTCTCCAATTACTACTGCATCATCTATGGTCTTACCCCTTGGCCACATGAGTACTTGGCCATCCACAAATGAAACTCTCATTCCTTTTGCATCCAAAGATGATATGGAGAGAAGATTCTTCTTGAGTCCAGGTACATATAGAACATCTTTCATCTTCAAAGACTTCCCAGAGTCTAGTTTGTAGGAGGCTTCACCACTTCCTTTTATAGGCTATTGATAGTCATCCCCAAGTTTCACCTTATGAAGTGACTCATGTTCAGATAGATCTATAAAGGATTCATTAAACCCAAACATGTATTTGGAGGCCCCACTATTAATAAGCCAATCATCACATCCATGAGAGATAGTACCTGTGAGAGCAGATATTAGAACATATTCCTCATCACTTGATGAATCTTCACTTTCTACCCTAGTCTTCTTCTTGGGAGGTTCATCATCCTCAGCAGCATGAGCATGATATCTCTTCTTGTTGCTCTTCCTCTTCTTGTTGAAGTTGTTGTTGTTGTTCTTTTTGTTCTTGGGACAATCTGATGAAAAGTGCCCCTTCTCATTACAAGTAAAGCACCTCAAATCTTTCTTATCTCTTTGATGGTGGTGTGGAGCTCTCTTGTGATAAGATTTCTCCCTCTTGGACTTACCTTTCTTGGTGTGTGCTGTGAGAGCTTGATCTTCATTTCCCATCTTTTCTTCTCGGGCCACAATACTAGCTTCTTCTTGTGAACATTCCTCCCATAGTCTACTGAAAGAGATCAATTTCTTTCTTGCACAGATTCCTTGGATGAAGGAGTCCCATGACCTAAGTAGGCCATTCAAAGTGGTCATGACAATTTCTCCATTCTCCACTATGTCATCCACAGCTTCAAGTTGTTCCTTGATTGGAGAGACCTTAGAAAAGTAGGATTGGATGGTCTCTCCATTCTGGATATTTACCCCTTTCAATTGGTTCCGCAGAGTCATCTTTCGATTTATGTTCTTTCCTTCAAACAACTTAGTCAAAGAGTCAAACATCTCCTTAGGTGTCTTTAGGGAAGACACATGGGGTATGAGATGGTCCTTAATAGAATCAGCAATGATTCTCTTGGCTTTGACCAAGTTCTTCTTGTGTAAGGCCTTAGCCTCTTCTCCCTTTGGAACTGGATCCTCTTCACTTATGTAAGTGTCCAACTCATTCTCTTTTAGGATTAACCCAATCCTATACTTCCAGGATTGGAAATTATCAACCCTTTCAAGCTTATCCTTAAGCTTGGTGTGGTGAGACATCTTAAATAGTACTTCAAATGGAAATAGAAAATTTATTAGGTCTTACCACTTGATTTGTTGAAAACTGGATCTGGAGCTGGATTAGGTTTTGTCAGAGAAACCCTAAAAATTCAAAATTTGAATTTCAAACTTCTGAAAGGATAGAAAGATGCACCTTGCTGAGCTAGTCAAGCTGGTATACTCCAAATTTGAAAACTGCAAAATTTGACCCTCAAAATTGCCTTTGAAACTTTTGGATTCACTAGACAGGACCCTGAACTACGGTTTGATTTTCCCAGAGCTTCACCCAACCAAACAGTTCTATCTTGGTCTCTAAACTTTGATTTTTCAGAGGAGCTTCCAACCGTGGTTTCAGATTTCAAAAATTCCAACTTTCTATGAAACCCTAATTTCCCGTAGCAAAGATAGGTCAAAAACTGAAAGTGCTCAGAATTGAATTCTGTCTCGACAGAAAGATGCGCCCTTGCTAGGAGAGTCGATCTATCCTCCTTCCTTTGATGATATGTGGAGAGAAACCAAAAAATTAAGAAGCACTAGCTTCCGCAGCTGCATAGTTCCTTCTTCTTAGGTCAACTCTGATACCATGTTAATTTTCTGATAATTTCATTCCATTATCATTCAGGTTCATACTAAGAGAATAACATGTACAACATATCAATCATAAACACAATAACAAGTGCACAAGAGACACAGAGTTTCCTCGAGGAAAACCAAGAAGGTGAAAAACCCCGCAACTTCCTCAGAGATAGAATAAGCCACAATACAAGATCACAATGATCAAACCCAAAGAGATGTCTCTAGCAGATACTCCTCCTCCTCCACTTGTGCACCACTTTCTCTCTTAGCTATGCGAGCTTGAGAAGTGAGTGAATGAATAGAATGAGAGAGGCACACCCTCTATTTATACATTGACTTGACCTGCCAATAAACTAACATGGCCAACTTGCTAATGAAGTCTAATAACCCAACCATATGACCTAACTAGGGCCAACCCCACACTGGTGGTCTAATAACCCATCAATACAAATGACAACACTTACAATGTAACTTGCGACATTTGCAAATACAAATGACGACACTTCCAATCAGAGGAATATTACATCTCTGTTGGATATACAATAAAGTACAAATGTAATATACAAGTGAATATCTTCTAAAGTTACAAATACATCAACATGAACAAGACGATTGAACGTTCTGTCCATACCGTGATCTTCTTGATGGTTTATACGTGTGTATTCTTATGATGTGCTTGAATATGTAGTGAATCCGAGCATTCAACAACTACTATGGATCTAAAACTCACCTCCTTCAACTATTTCCAATGGAAATCCAAAATGGAGATCTTCATGCTCTCCAAAAGTCTCTCCAGAGTGTTGAATGGGACAGCAGTCGAACCCACTGGTGCTACTGAGAAATCAAAGTATCTTGATAGACTTGATGAAGCAATTGGATTGCTACTCCTCAGTATTTCCGATGATCTACACTTTCATGTCATTGGTCTCAAAACTCCCAAGGAGGTATGGACCAATCTCAAAACTCTGTTTGGGCAGAAAGATGATTTGAAGGGTCACCAATTGTAAAATGATCTTATCTCTTTGATCCCCAAAAGTTTCGACTCAGTCAATGGTTCTTTACCAAGTTCAAAATTTTGGTTTCACAGCTAAAGTCATATGGAATAGAGAAAGAAGAGAAGCAACTTATCCTTTCCATTATGTGAAAACTAGGTCCTGATTACTCATTTTTTGTCTCCACCTTCCAATCATTGAAGCTATCCATTCCAAATTGCAAAATGCCCACTCTTTAAGCATTCATCTAGTCTCTCACACAAGAGCAGGATAAACTAGTGCAAATGGGAGTGATCAAACCAAGGATGGATTCAACTCTTGCAGTTGCATAAGGGAAGAATGAAAATGGAAAAGGGAAGAAAAAAGGAAAAGAAAGAAAGTCGAATGAGCAGAATCCAAGAGAGGCTCCCTATCAGTCAGAAGGGGCTTCGAATTCTAAGAGAGGCAAGCAAAATCAAAAGGAGAAATCCAAATGTCCTTACTATAACAGAGGATTCCATCCTAAGAGTGCCTGCATGAAGAAGACAATAGATCTTATGGCCCAACTACTTGAGAAGAACAACCTCCCAGTACCTGAATGTGTTAGAAGGAAGGAAGCTGACCCCGGATCTGAGGATAAGGAGAGGTGCCATGCACTCATGGCTGGTGCTTCAAAATATTCCTCCTTCATCATTGATTCTAGAGCATCAAGACACATGTTTGCTTCCAAGAATCTCTTCTTTGGTTTCGAATCCACAGTTGGCCCTTCAATCTTGTTGGGGAATGATTCTAAGGTCTCCTCTGAGGGGATTGGAAGGATCAATATTGAGCATGGGTACTTCAGTGATGTACTTTATGTCCCTACTCTTACTTCCAATCTTCTTTCAGTCTACCATATTACCCATACAGGAGTACCCAAGAAGGTCATATTCACTCCTAATGAGTTCGAAGTACAATATATGTCAACTGGAAACATCATTGCAAAAGGTGTTGTGGATTACAATTCGAAACTCTATGAGTTTTCTCACTTCCTACCTTACTCCAAACAGAGTTCTCTACACACACATGCAAATGAAGAGAGCAGACTCCAGCATGAAATATTTGGGCACCTCAACTACAAGTACTTGTAAGACATGCACAATCAAAAAATGGTTGAAGGACTACCCAATATCAAATTTTCTACAGGCACCTGTAAAGGTTGCTTGATTGGAAACCAAAGCATAAGGTTGAGAAAGGGAAGGCTCACAGTAAAGAGTGAATGCTAGATCCAGATCCACAAGAACCTGAATATATAGCACCTAAAGATCCAATTCCTCTTGCTAGATGGGCTACCACCACTGCTATATCCACCGATGATCTTGTTGGAGATCCACTATCTTCAAGAAAAACTAGATATGAACTCCAAGATATAAGGATTGTACTCTCTCACACAGATCCATTTCTTACTGAGAGATACTTTCTTATGATTGGGTCAGATCCAAAAACCTTCTTTGAGGCCTCCCAAGATCCGAGATGGATAGCAGCTGTGGATGAAGAGTACCAATCTCTTCAAAGAAATGAAACTTGGGAGCTTTTTTCTCTTCCTCCTGGGAGGAAGCTTGTTCAATGCAAGTGGGTATACAGAACAAAGATGGACTCAGATGGGGTCAAAAGCAAATACAAGGCTCATTTGGTTGCAAAGGGTTTCTCCCAAGTTCATGGGATTGACTATTCTGAGACATTCACTCATGTTGCTAAGATGGATTCCATCTATCTTGTTCTTACTCTTATTGCATCCAAGCACTGGGAAGTGCATCACATGGATGTCAAGAGTGCATTTCTTCATGGATATCTAGAGGAGGAGATCTACATGAAGCAACCTGAAGGGTATATTGATGATCCTTCACTAGTGTGCAGATTGAGGAAGTCCTTGTATGGGCTCAAGAAAGATACCTGAGCTTGGTATTCAAAGATGGAATCCTTCTTATTGTCACAAGATTTTCAGAGGTGCAAATCTGATTCAAATGTCTGTATGAGACATTATGGTAACTCCCTACTCATTATTGTTCTTTATGTTGATGATTTGTTGATTACATGGAGCAACTCTTCATGCATAAGATCTATCAAAACAGCTTTGCACAACTCCTTCTCTATGTCATATCTAGGACTGCTAAAGCAGTTTCTTGGTCTTGAAGTCACTCAAAGTGATTTAGGAATCAAGGTTGCACAATCCAAATATGCATCAGATCTACTTGACAGGTTTCATATGAGCGAATGCAAACCAGCAGCATTTCCTTTTCTTTCAGGGATCAGCCTTAGCATGGTTCTTCCACACCTCTGGTGGATAGTACTTTGTATCAGCAGTTGATTGGGAGTCTATTGTTTCTTACACACACTCGCCCTAATCTATCCTATGCATTCAGTGCTGTCTCCAAATACATGCAGGAGCCTCATGAGCTTCACTGGAAGGCAACAAAGAAGATCTTGAATTATGTGCAAGGGACGAAGACCTATGGTCTTCACCATGTAGTTTGGTCTCCCTTGAACCTAGTTGCGTATATAGACTCAGATTGGGCTGGAGACAACTCAAATCGGAAGTCTACATCCGGTTTTGTTTTCATGATTGGATATGGACCTATCTGTTGGTCGAGCAAAAATTAGACTGCTTTAGCTCTTTCTTCTATTGAGGCCGAGTACATAGGTGCAGTGAATGCAGCTACACAATGCATTTGGTTGCGGGGCATATTGTCAGAGTTTGGGATTCGCTTCAGTACTCCACCAATCATCTATTGTGACAATCAGAGTGCTATCAAGATTTCTACAGATCTAGTTCTAAGACAGAGAGCCAAAAATATTGAGATACACATGCATTACATCTGAGGATTGGTACATGATCATACCATCAGACTACTCTATTGTCCTACGGAAGAGCAGATTGTAGATATCTTCACTAAGTCCTTCTCGGTGAAGAATTTCACTTACCTCCAATCCCTTCTTGGGGTGAGTGATGCATATGCTTGATTATCTTTTTACAGTCTATCTTGAGGGGGGGGGGTTGTTCCCATTAGGTTTTCCCTCTTTCCTCACTTTTTTAGATTATTGTGCGGGGTGACCTTTAGTCTCAGTTACCAGGGCCCTACTATTTTGTTTACTTGTTTCCTCATATTCCAACTTGCAGGGGGGTTTTGGAATGTTCTCACCATCATTACTGTATTTTGGAATGTTCTCACCATCATTACTGTATGGTAGTCGCCCAGCACCTAGTCCTTATTTTTGGCCCCCCTAGAGCTTGTCTCTAGCCATCAATATCCCTCCTACCTATATAGTGTGCATTGTTTTCATCATCTAGATACTAATGCGCCCTACTACACACTTCTAGGACCTCATCAGTCAGTTCATGCTTTGATTGCTCAGTTAACTAACTATAGCTCCCAGTTGACTGTATCAGAGTGCCACTTGAATACTCATAGTCTGTCATGCGCCCTTTGGAGTCTCCTTCCCTAGATTAGTGTTCACATGCATCAGTTAGACTCAATTAGACTCATTTTGACTGATCTTTGACTATCGGTGGCCATTACTGGTGATTGGGTGATGGTTCCAATGCATTCCAAGCCATGCCTTGAGGATAATTTGAATCACCTTCACTGATATAGAATTCATTCTATTCTACTCTCATATTTTTTCCAGCTGACAGTTGATGAATGCAATTACAACAGTTTGGCACATTCTTTGAGTTTCATGTGTGAATTTTGATCATATTCTATCTCTTCTTCTTTGCAATTCTTTGAGTGAAATTGTGAGTTTTGTTCAGGCTATAGTGATCTCCACCTGCATAATTTCACACTCTACCATTCCCTTTCTCCATCTATCTCATTCTCCATATTCCCCTATCGCCTTCCCCTATCTCTCTTTCTATCCCCCCTCTCTCTCTTTCTACCCCCCTCTCTCTCTAAGCATTTTATCTCTTCCACTCTCCACCTCTCTCTAAGCCTTCTATCTCTCCCTTTACCTCTACCCCCCCCCACCTCTCTCTCTTTCTATCTATATCCCCCTTCATCTCTTCCATTATCTCTCCCACCATGTTTCTTCTCTCTACCTCCCTCTCTCTCTCTCTCTCTCTCTCTCTCACACACACACACACCTCTTCCACAATATCACTCACCCTCACTCTCTCCCTCTCACTATCTCCCTCTCACTCTCTCCCTCTCACTCTCCACCTCTCTCTCCTCCTCCTCTCTCTCTCTTTCTTCCTATCTTTGGGGCATCCAAAATTTTATAGTTATTGGCCAGCTTCTGCATCTTTTCCTCAAGAATTCACTCTTTCACATCTGAGATACTATATATCTCTCTCTCTCTCATCATTTGTCTTTCTCCCCTTCCACTAACCACCTCCCCATCCCTCTCTCTATCCCTGTATCCCTCTTCCACCCCCTCATTCTCCCTCTCATAGTATCTAAACCCCTAACTTCCAATCTCCCTCACTCTCTAAACCCCTAAACCCTCTCTCTCTCTCTCTCTCTCTCTCTCTCTCTCTCTATCTATCTCTCTATCTATCTATCTATTTATATATATCCCTCTTCCAATCCCTCATTCACCCTCTCCTGGTCTCTAAACCCCTAAACCCTCAATATATTTCTCTCTCTCTCTCCCATACTCCCCTTATCCATAACCCCCCACCACTAACCATCAAAACTCCCCCAATGATCTCTCGCTATCTCTCTCTAAACCCATATCTCCCAATATCTCTCTTTCTCTATCAACCGCCAATCTCTCTCTCCCTAAACCCCCACTCTCTCTCTCTCTCTCTAAACCACTAACCCACAATCTTTATCTCCCTCTCTCTCTCCCCATTCACCTCTTCCACTATCTCACCCACACTCTTTGATTATCCCTACCTCCATCAATCTCCCCCTATCAGTCTCCACCTCTTAGTCTCTAAACCTTATATGTCCCACTTTCCCCCTCTTTAACTCTACCCCACTCTCTCTCACCCTCTCTCTCTTACTCCATATGTTCCATTATCTCTCCCACATGATTTGCTTCTCTCTACCTCCATCACTCTCTCCCTCTCATGAGACACATCTCTCTCCAGATCTCCCTCTTCTTTATCCATATCTCTCTCTCTTTCTCCCTCTCTAAATCTCTCTACAACCATGACTATATCTCTTTAACTCTCCCTAGCTCCCTCTCTCTCTCTCTCTCTCCCTTCGTCTTCCCCCATTTCCACCTCTAAACTCTAAACCATCTCTCTCCCATTATCCCCCCTCTCCAACTCTACCCATCTCCCTCTCTAACTATCTCTACCACTTCCACTCTCTCCTACTCTGTTCATATCACTTTCCACCTCTCTCTCTCCTCCTCTCTTCCCCTCCCTCTCTATTGCACCCTAGGTCCCTCTATCTCATTCACCATATTCCCATGTCACCTTACCCATATCTCTCTTTCTGCCTTCTCATTATCTCTCCCTCTCGCTCTTCGCCTCTCTCTCTCTCTAAGCCTTCTATCTCCCAATATCCCCCCTCTCTCTCGCTCCCTCTTTGACTCTCTCTCTACTTCCATCACTAGAACTCTCTCTCTCTCTCTCTCTCTCTCTCTCTCTCTCTCCCCTTTCATCCCTCTCTCTCTCTCTCTCTCTCCATCTTCCACCATTTCCACCTCTAAACTCTGAACCTTCTCTCTCCAACTGTCCCCCCTCTCTAACTCTACGTCTCTCCATCTATGTCTCTCTCTACCACCACCACTCTCTCAGACTCTCTCCTTCTTAGTCTCCACCTCTCTCTCTCATCCTCTCTTCCCCTCCCTCTCTCTCACACCCTTGATCCCTCTATGTATTCCTCCATCTTCCCCTATAGTAATCACCTTCTCTCTCTCTATCTACCCTGTCATCCTCTCTCCATCTTTCTCTTCACCTCTCTCTCACATGATCACTATCTACTCACTGCATCTCATCCATTATCTCTCCCACCCTCTTTACTTCTCTATACCTCGACATCACTCTCGCTATCCCATTATCCACCTCTCTCTCTCTCTTTAAGCCTTCTATATCCAATCCTATTTGCTTCTCTATACCTCCATCACTCTATCCCTCCCAATCTCCACCTCTTTCTCTAAGCCTTCTATCTCCCACTATCCCTGCTCCTTACCTCTACCCCCCCCCCCCCTCCGCCTCTTTATCTCACTCTCTCTCTCCCCCTTCTTCTCTTCCACTATCTCTCCCACCTTGTTTGATTCTCTCTACCTCCACTGTTCTTTCCTTTCCACTCTCCACCCCTCTCTCTAAACCTTCTATCTCCCACTATCCCCCCTCTTTACTTCTATCCTCCCCCTCTCTCTCTTGATCCCTCTCTCCCTCTTCATCTCTTCCACAATCTCTCCCACCCTCTTCATTTCTCTCTACCTCCATCACTCTCTACCTATCACGAGACAAATGTTTCTCTAAATCTCCCTCTTCTTTCTCCCTACCTCTCTCTCTCCACCCCTCTCTAACTCTCTCTACCACCATCACTAGATCTCATTATCTCTACCTTGCTATGTCTCTCTCTCCCTCCATCTTCCCCCATTTCCACCTCTAAACTCTACACCTTTTCTCTTTGACTACTCCCCCCTCTATACCTCTACCCTTATCCCTCCTTGACTCCCTCTACCACCTCTACTCTCTCACCCTCTCGCTCTCCTCCTATCTTCCTCACCTTCTCCATGTCTCTCTCTCTTTATATCCCCTCATTCTCTCTCCCTCTCACTCTTCGCCTCTCTCTCTCTCCATATACCTTTATCTCCTTACCCTCTCTCCTCCCCCTCCTCTTCCTCTCTCTATCTCTCTCTCCCCCCCTCTCTCTCTCTTCCAAGGTCTATTTCCCCCTCCTCTATCACTCCCCCCCCCCCCCCCGCTCTCTCTCTCTCTCTCTCTCTCTCCCCCCCTCTATTTATCTATCTCTAACTTTATCACTCTTTCCTTCTCACTCTTCACCTCTCTCTCTAAATGTTCCATCTCACACTATCTCCCTCTTTACCTCTACCTCTCCCTCTCTCCCCTCTCTCTCCCTCATCTTTCTCCCTACCTCACTATCTCGTTCCCTCTCAGACTCTCGCTACCACCATCACTCTCTCATTCTCTCTCTTATCTCACTCTTTGATTAAAAAAACAATTTAAATCTTTCACAATAACTCTATTTCTCCAATAGTCTCTCCCCTCCCTCTCTCTCTCTCTCTCTCTCTCTCTCTCTCTCTCTCTCTCTCTCTCTCTCTCTCTCTCTCTTCCCTCGATATTCCCCTATCTCCTTCCCCATTTATCTCTACACCCCCATTCTCTCTCTCTCTCTACATTTGTCTCCTTCTTACCCTCTCTCCTACGGACTTCTCTCTCTCCCTCTCTCTTTATATCTTCCCCTTTCTATTCCCTTTCCTCTATCAACCTCACGCTAAAACTTCCCCTCCCTCATTGTTTCTCTCCCACCCACCCCCGCTCTCTCTTTCTCTCCCCCTTCCTCTCTTCCTCTATATATCTATCACCCTCTTTGTTCCTATCTACCTCTCATTCTCTCCCTCCCACTCTCCACCTCTCTCTCTAAACCTTCACACTCCCTATCTTTACCTCTACCCCCCCTCTCTCTCTCCCTCTCTCCTCCCCTCTCCTATTAATTTTCCCTACATCTCTCTCCCTCATTGACTCTTTGTATGACCATCACTATCTCATGCTCTCTCTACCTCTTACTCTCCACCTCTATCTCCTACTGTATCCCACATACCTCCACACCTCTCTTCCCCTCCCTCTATACCACTCGATATTCTCCATCTCCTTCCCCCCTCTATTCCCCTCTCTCATCACACTTCCCCATCCCCTAATTTGATTATCTTCCCCCATCTACAAATATTTCATAGCATCAAGAGTGCACACATGTTCAAGTGCAAGTGCATTCCACAAGGGCGCACATGCTCCTATGCGCGCATGCTTTTTTCAAATTTGAACAGGGGCGGGAAATTGTGTGCTTTCTGACTAGGTAGGCTTGGATTTAGGTTTGGGTTTCCAAACCAGTTGCTTCGATCTACAAATTGATGAAATCTTCTCATTTTCAGGATATCACTCTATATCTTCGTTTTTTACATTATTTTTTGATACGCTACAAATATATGTTGTCAATGAAATTACAAACCCACCTAGAGTCGACTATGTAGATTATAGATATATATAAAAAATTAAAGTAATATTTTTTACTATTTTTAATATATTTTTCACCTGACATTACCGGAATCCTAAAAAAACATGCCTCCTTTGTTTCTGCTATAATTGTGTTTCTCCTTATGCATTTTTTACCAAAATTATACTGTGCACTAGAACACAAAAATACCTACTATCTAAAAATAAATAAAATTATTTGATAGTGTTAAGACCCCTTTAGGCTACACTAACAAAAGTCCTTCTCATTTCAATGATAAACTGAATTTGGTAATTAAAATAAATAAATTTTGAAAAAAGATCCATGCACTAGATCTATGTGTTCTCTACATCTCTACAAATTTTTGTAGCGAAATTCCATCATTTAGGTACTGCAAGGCTGCACTAACAAAGACATATACACTAAATTTTACATGAAACATAACATACCAATGTTGGGAAAACACAAATTTCACCTAGTTATGCACAATTTCAAAAAATAAAAATTATATATTTGGAAAGCTAATTCATTTTCCTACATTTCAAGTCTTTTTACACCATATTCAACTTCATTATGGAAGTATCGTGAATCATCCCTCCAAGTTAACAGATTGTTGTTTTTTTAGGTTTGCATTGCCACTAATGTGTCATGAGAGACCAACATTAGCTTGCACCAGCCCTTAACTTTAGAATAATATAAAATGTTTAAAAATGAAATATATTGACCATGACTTATCATCAATTTTTCGACACACGAGCACAAGTATTCCCACTAAGACACATTTATTTCAATTTCTAATGTTCCTACGAAGCTATTTGGGCATACATTTGAGTGTTAGAACCTTATATTCTATAGAACATGGTGGTAAATGTTCCCACAAAGATAAGGAACTCTTGCCTCCACCTTCCGTGGCATTTTCCCATGCTTCCTAGCCTACAAAGAATCCATATTTCTAATATCCCAGGGTCGCCCATGACATCCATTCAATCATAAGCTTGTTTAGGTATTATCTTCTTCTTTCTTAGAGGATATTTCAAATGGAGATATGATTGTTATTATCTAAAACATTGTCTACAACTGATGCAGATATAGGTAGTCTCATTATCTACATAAATGACACCGAGGAACACTTTCATCTTGATAGGAATCAGGAAGAAATTTACCAATTTTAGATTTACGTGATTAGTCCATGTGGCACTTCAAGTACTCCTAGGACATTGGGGAGAATACTCCTGAACAAACAACCTCTGTAAAAGTAACATTGTACAAATTTATAAGACCAACACCTAATGATATATCTGTCCTTAGGACGCATTAAGATTAAAAAAAAAAAAATGTAGTTGTTTTGGTGATTATACTTAATGGGATTTTATCTTTTTGAACATCTCATGGTGATGATTTTCTTGGTGAATGAGTTAGTTTTGGTAGAAATCGTTTATATCACAATTATTAAGTTGAATGTATTTGTTCTATATTCAAAAAAGTTTAGATGCAATAAACATTAATAATTAATTTAAATTCAACTTATTGAAATAAACATAACTATTAGAGATGTAGTAAATTCAAAGGATTTCCTTTTTTTAAGGCTATTCTTGATAACCACCAATTTAATCAACAAATCATAAGTCTAGCAAGTTGAAACTATTCAAAGAGAAAGGGAAGTCATCCCACCTTGAGTAAGCCACTAAGGAAACTTCGTTCTAAGGTTAAAATGAGAAATTTGGAGGGTTATTTGACAACAACTTTTGTGTGTTAGTCTAGACATAAATATCCTAGAGTAGAGTTGTTAGCTTAGCCCAACAACAACTAACTATTAGGGATATGGAAGGCTAATCTTGAATTCAAAAGCAATTGATGGAGAAAGGAAGAAAGTCTTGGGCCATTTGCCCTCTGATATTTCTCATTTTGCTTAAAGAAAGCATCCAAGTAGTAGTCAAGTAGTAGTCACTCTTTATCTGACTATCTACGTTCTTCTTGAAATTTTATAATAAATAGCATATTGATTCTTTGTTGTATTTATTACATTCCCAACACATAAGAAATATCTACCTCTCTCTCTTAATATTCTTTGTGTTTTGATCTTAATATTTTTGCTCTTTGATTATGCATACATAGACCAACTCATTGCTTACATACATGGCACAATCATTCTCTCTCGTGTCCAAGCCAATACTCTCTCATTAATCTAGATCCTTCAAAACCTAATTATAATTAATATTTTTGGTTGTCCCCAACATATAACATGGTGAGACCAAGCTTAAATGTATAAGCACTTAATTTGAGTATTTCGAAGAGGAATTTAGAATGAAAATAAATTTAAATATTATCTTCCCTTTTATCATAAATTCAACCCATCAAAGAATAACATTATTAATTAACCCTCTAAATCACAAACTTAAATTACCAATCATACATGACATGATCAATAATTAAACCAATTACAATGATCTTAAACACCTCAATTTTAATTTATTAACATTTCAAATAACCCGTGTATAAACGTAGTCTGGGAGATCAACATTATAATGAGAGTATATCATCATCAATAAATAAATAAGACGATACTTATTCTTTACAAGTCAACATATCCAATGAGAGGTGTACTAGAAACTGTTTATTTCCCTCTAGTTGGAGTGCTTGAGTTGAGTTAAATTGACCTCGTATCCATTTAGCACTAGATATATATTGATCTATATCAAATTAGATGATATGTGAAAGAAAACCTTCAATATACACCAATGATTATTTAAATGGTTGGTGATATATGCTCATGTTCTTAATGCCCCTGTCATTCATGAGAATAATGAATGAAGTTATAAGATTGTATTTTTGACACATTTATGTTTATGTATTTGGTAAGTTTTTGTGTTCAACAAGACTTAGAAGGATCACATGTTCTATTTGGATTGAGTATTCATAGCATCGTGCATACAAAAGATATTAATCAAGATGAAGTAATCCTAATTAATTAATAGATACTAATCAACATGAAGTAATTGTGCAAGCTCTAGAAATCTTAGTCTAGGGGATCCCGCTTGAGTTGGAGAAGATCTAACCTAAAGAGTAGAAAGGGTTTGGCGTGGTAATATTGACATCCCTCTTAGTTCAATCAAAACTGTACCTTAAGCTTTAGGATTTTATCTCTAAGGGTGTGAGTTTGGGTGATAACATTTTGGTGTCATTGCTGGGAATAAAGTCCATTTCCTATCATTTGTATATTATCTACACATGATCCTTATGAGTGTGGGTTTTTAAAGACTTCATGCTTATGTGGCAACTCCATTGAAGGAAAAAATCCATAGTCTTTGCAAATTTTCAAGACAATGTTGTGTGTTTGGGTGAGCACACTCAACAATAGTGAAGGAAATCAAAGGCTTACCTTGACAACTCCATTAGCTTAAGAATCAAGTATATTTCATATTGGTAAAGTAAAGAGAAAACGGTTCCATGGGATCTTAGTGTAGTGTATGCTCCTTTAAATTAAATTTTTTTAAAATTCATGGATATCCAAATCGTACTCCTAAACATTGGGGTAGACCCATTCCGGAATTTCATGGGGATCCTTATGATAGTCACCTAGCAACACAACATGCTTCATTAATTGGATATTTTATTTCATATTTGAATGTTGAACATGATAATGTTGGGATGAAGACCTTTAGATGGAAAGGCTATGGATTCGTTTCAATATTTGGACAAAGAAAAGGTTCCATCATATGCAATTTTTACTCAAGAATTTATAAGCATTGGGACCCTTCTTATGAAGAAGGTCAAGAGGATGAAATCATTGAAGACCATTTTTTAAAGATCGGGGCATCCTGGGACATGGAGTTTTGAACACTACTTTTCATATTTTGGATCATCGTAGGATATGATTTGTTGAAAATTTTGTAAAGACACTATCTATGGTACTTGTATTGATGTGTCTAGTAAATATATTGTATATTTCCAGTCTTTGGGACAGCCTATCATTGAGGAGGTAAATACATAAAATTTGCATGATATTTTACATAAATATGCTCTTATTAATAACGCAATTTTTGGGCATCATCTGGGGCATATTTATGCATATTTGTTTCATCCATCCAAGAAAAATTTATTGTAGCCTTCTAAGGGGAATTTATAGCCATGTTCTGTTGGGGATAATACATATATTTTCCAACATTTGGAGTAGTAGTTGCAAGGTTGTTTCCAACTAGGTTCTTCACTCTATGATGCATATTTTTCTGATGATTTAAGCTTTTTTTGTAATGATATCTATGCAAAAACATTCCATCCATAGAACCCCTTATTTTTTGATATATTCATGAGTAAAAATATTTGCAAAGAAGCATATTTTTGTGGTTGGAAATGATGTATTACAACATGGTTTTTATTATAGAATTTTTCAGGCATCTTTTCCTTCAAAATTTTGGGAATTTGCATGTGAATTTTCAATTAGAAAATATGTTCTAGGAGATGAAAATTGTATGGTACAACAAGGTTGTAACTGTAGAAATTTCCAGTGACCTTCTTCTTCAGGTTTTTCTCATATTTTTCATGTAGTTTTAGTTGGAACTTGTAATTTTGATGCTAAAAATTGTATGGGGAAACATACATTTCAAGTTGACCTTTATTGTAGTGATTTCTAGCCATCAAAAAGAGGATTTCAAACTCTAAATTTGGGGATGATTTTTTTTCCTTTCTAAAGATGGAATGTTATGTCATATATCATGTGCATCTTATTTGGAGGATAACCTTGAAGAATTTTGCAAATTTGTAGAGCCTCCTAATCCATTATTGCTTGAGGGGAGTGATGATGATGACAAGGGATTGATTTATGATGTTTCCAGCCATGATCATGTTTATACTAGTACTATCCAAGCTTGGATAAAGGAGTATTGTGTTGCTGCATTCCCTTCTTGTCATGATTATGGTGTTTTGAACCATCTTCATGAGTTCCATTCATATTTCAAGTCTGATATCATGGAAATTACAACATTGTTCCATTTTATTTTTTATGAAGCCTTGTTTTGGATGATGACCAAACACAAGGGAAGAATTCATGGTATTGATGATATGCTAAGATGGTTACATTGGACTTCTGATTTTACCTAACATGCTCACAGTACCACAAAATGGATAATTAGTGACTAAAACAACGACTAAAATTTGGATATAAACGAATATTTTTTAGGAAGCGACTATTGGTAACAAATTAGCAGTCCCTTTTCACCCGACTGAATTATTTGTTTATCACTTAGTCATTAGATGCTTGAATTACTTCAACATTTGGTAATATATTTACTTGTTTATTTGGTCATTAATTGTTGTTATTTGATAGTACATTTAGTCGTTTATTTTGTCCTTAGTTGCCACCATTTTAGTAGTACATTTACTAGTTTAATTAGTCATTAATTGTTGTCATTTTGTAGTACATTTAGTCATTTATTTGGTCATTGATTGCCATCATTTTTAGTAGTATATTTACTAGTTTATTTAGTCCTTAATTGTTGTCATCTTGTAACTTATTTATTAGTTTATTTAGTCATTTTTTTTTACCATTTTACTCGTATATTTAGTCATGTTATAAATAACCATGCAAGTAGTATAATCTTAATCTCTGGTTTAGTAGTTTCATATTCGTTATATTTATTACTAATTTAGTAGTTTTATATTCATTTTATTTATTTCATCATCATTATTATTTAATATAAACTAATATGATGTGAATAATTTAAAATTATTCACATCTTACAATATTGTTGATGATCTATTAATATCAATGAAACAAATTAAAAATTCATGGCATTTTATAAACAAATGCATAGCATTTAAATAAATAAAGATACATAGCATTTGAACAAATATTAGTGTACAATTTTAAGTTAGAACATTATAAAATCTCCAATATTCTAGAGTACAACTATTTCAAAATTTCAATGTTCTTCCACAGAGTTAGAAAACACTTAAACAAAAAAGTGGCTAGATAACTAGTCATTCAAACAAACAACTTACATTTGACAAAACACAATATAAAGAAGGATGGCTTTATTACCATTATAACATTTTATTACATTCTTTTCCTTTAGTCAACAAAACAATTCAGTTGAAAAGAATGATGTGCATCTTTTTGCATCCCAATGTTTTGAAGCCAACAAGCATATGCAAGCTACTGATACAAGCTTGGATAATAAAAATGGCCATTAAAATACATCAATCTCTGTCTTCCATGCTAGAACATTGGGATTGTTCTCCCAGTCTATATAACCAAAGTAGTAGATGGGAAGTTATTGATAGAGTCACAACCAAGAATGCCTTTATACTCTCTTGCAATCCAGAAAGAGAAAAACAATATTTTCCTTTGCCCTGGTTTCAAATAATCAACCATGGATTGAATGGATCTTTGCAAATATGCCATGGAAAATAGGATCAAATCCTTGTTTACAAAGTACTTGTACTTGATAAGCTTCCGAGTCTAGTCCAAAAATGTTCCCAATTGTCATTACGTTCATAAATGTTAGCTTATGAACAAATTAGCAGTCTTCCGTTCAATAATATTTTACTTGTTGCACAATGATTTCATTACCTCAAAATGTCTTAGCCAGTTCTTTATGGCCTCTATTTTCTTCTTGCTGAAGGCCAACTCATTTGCATCTCCATCTTCCTCATTAACACACATGATAGTATTTTTTATCCTTGTCTAAATTTTTAAAATATTATTTCCCCCCTTTAGAAGTACTTGTATTGAAACTCTGCAGAACTCCAGGAATGAATGGAAAAATAAAAAATAGCCGATCCTAATAAAAATTAGAGCTATAATTACAAAATATTCAAAGAGAAAATGATCTATCGTTACTTTATAGTACTTTAGGATCCAACCTGATGCTAGCCCACCCAGATATTCTCTCCATGATTCATACTCAGGCATGGTATAAAAGACAATACACTTCCATCCTTATGGGTTGCTTCCATAAAAAAACCAATAGTATAGACATCGATTTATACTTAATAGGAAATAAGAACATATGCAGCATAATGTTAAGGAGATATACACTTAATGAGAACACTTACCTTGACAATAGGAGTAATGAATTCAACAAGAAATGAATGAATCTTGACTAGAGATGGCCAAAAAGGGTGTATGAAGCTGATCATCAATCCTTTAATGGTGAACCATCATGATACTAAAACAAACAAAGGATAAACCAATTTTCAATCAATGCATCCTTCAAACTTACATAAATAATAGAGTTGTCAACATGCAACATGTACCTGACTTGTCATAATCATCATATGGCCATTTATCATAAATTAGACACTATCATATTCCTTTCCTTGTTGCATACCAATGATTTGTTCGGTATGTTGAATCTCAACATTTTCCACATAATAATAGGCAACTTGGAACTTCATTGTCTACATTATATTCTTATCCTTCATTGTCTGCACTATTTTCTTGTACACCCCTTTCATCCACATAATAATAGGCAACTTGGTTATTGACGATTGAAGTCAGTGAAGGCATGTTAAGGCTTTCTTCATTGGTGTTAGTGACAATATGTACGTCCATCTTCATCATCGATTCCATTAACCACTCAGGCTATGATACTTGGGTTGACATTGTTGGTTGCTCATTGTTGCTTCCTGGTGTTATGCCACCATTAACTGCATTCATATTGGTAGTGCCAGTATGATTTTTCTCTATAGAATTTGCAGGTGTTTCATATGATCCGACAACTTCATAGTTCTTTGTAGCTGGTTCATGAACATGCTCTGCAAAACTTGTCTATGTTTCATTTGATACAACAAGATCATCGTTATCAACAACTAGTTCATGGTCATATTGAGTAGCACTCACATGTTCATCATTGTCAGTGCCACCCAATGGCTGGCAATGTTTGTGAGAGATGGATAAAATGTTGTATGTAGCATTTGCATCTTCATTGTCATGTACATCAAAGGCTTGGATACATATATCCATTCATGGACAAGAGCATTAGGATTAAGTGTTGAACTTTGGTGGTCAATGATGTCAACTAATGTCAAAGAGGATATCAATTGATTCAGTTTGAATCATTTATGTCAATTGATGTCAAAGTGGATACAACATTCCCATGCCATCTTAAAGAAATATATGGAAGCAACTTTGAAGAAGTATATGTGCAATATGGTGAAGGATATGGATGTCAGTCTGAAGAAGTATATCTACAAGTTTCATCAAGTCTGAAGATGTGTGTCCAAGGATACATCATGCATGTCCAATATGAAGAAGTACATAAGTAAGGATACATCATACATGACCAGTATGAAGAAGTACATAAGGAAGAAACATCATGTAGATCCAGTTCAAAGAAGTACATAACTAATGTATCCTACTACATGTGGTACCTGTGTAGAAATAAATTCCACCCAGTCATACTCGCTCAAGGTAGCAGCCAAAGGATTGGTTAGACAAAGGTACATGTGCACAAGAATCCAATGAGTTGTTTAAGCAAAGGTACAAGTGTGAAAGCATGTCAAGAAAGGATTCTGGAATTAGAAAGCAAGACTAAACACTGTATGGTCAAAGGTCGGGAGTGCACAAACAATATGAAAAGGCTTATGGTTGAACAGTCCTGAAAGCACGCAAGTCTTACTAATCAAAAGATGCTTTCAGTTATTGAAGCACGCACAAGTTCCAAGAAGGGTGCAGCGGTTGAAGTTTTTATATGCGCAAATTCCATATCCGATGACACAACAAGTGCACAAGACCCACAAGTGATGGTACCGCAAGGGTCAAAGTCCCACCAAGTCGAAGATCAAGTGTGCACAGGATCCGCAAAGCATTAATACATAAAGTGTGCAAGACCCACAAGTGATGGTACAGCAAGGGTGAAAGTCTCACCAAATCGAGGACCATGTTTACGCACATACCACATAGCATTAATAGTACATCAATAGTGAAAGAATACACTGCTGAGGTGTAAGTTCCACCATGTCGTGTACCATGGATGCACAAGACTCACAAAGGATGACACATTAGTAGTGCAGAAGATGAGATGTGGAAAAAGCACAATCCGTGAAACAAGGAAGAAGGGATGCCACAACCAATTTGTGGACATACAATCCATTCAGAACATGTATAAATAGAGATGCAAGTTGGAGATTTGAAGTAAGCTTGATGGAAAGGCTATAGTGCTTCAAGTGGAATATACAGATTTATATTCGGGGCATCAAGGGCTCGAGAACAGAACAACATGATCTAGCGAGGAGCCGAGTGCGCACATGCAGCAGATGAAGAACTTATGGTGTGCAGAATGATGTTGTAGATCTATGAAGGTTGCGCAAATATTGAAAGGAAGAATCACAGAAGAATGCGCAAGTGCGTGAGGACTGATTGATAGTATCGTAGATAGTCACATATATTGTAAGGAAGAAGCGCAAAGACAAAACCAAAGTATATCAGAAGATGAGAAAAAGTTTAGCTAATGCACGAAGGTTGAAGTGAAGTATGCGAAGTAAAGAAGTCCATCAGATGCACGAAGACAGAACAACAACATAATTCATTAAGCGCATCATGATGAGGATGATCTGAGACAAGTGCGTTAAACCGAAAGGATGAATCATTTGATGCACAACATGTTGCAGATTTTCTAAAGACTGTAGCACTTAAACAGAATGGACACATCTCATTAAGTGTGCAGTTCCATATAATACTCATACATATTCTCATAAAAAGAAGCTATCAATTGAAATCATAGTATTAGTTGATGAGTGCAGCACAGTAGCATAAAGACAGAGTGAACCCTGGCATAGTCTCTAGAATTAGTAGCACACAGTACATGAAGTAAGTCATCAGCAGAAGGGAAGAATTTAGTGGAATGAGAAGTCAAGTGATGTATGCAGCACAGTAACAGTGAATCATATGCATACGAAGGTAGCACACATCAAAACTAATATCAAAAGATTATAAGTGTGCGTGTGTTCGAAGTTTAGAGAGACATCATCTTATTTGTTCATCTAGGCAGCAGGAAGGGGCAAGGAGCAGGAGGTTGTAGCCTCCTTCTAGTTGGTGCTGGAGAACACAGGGAGTTGATGCTTCCTTCAGGTCGGTTCATGTAAAACCAGGGAGTCGGTGCCTCCTTCCAGTTGGTGTTGGTAAACACAGTAAGTAGGTGCTTCCTTGAATGTATTATTTTCATTACAAAAGAGAATTCTGTGGTTTTCTCTTGTTCGAGTTTCCACGTTAAAATCTTGTGTGTTTTGTGTTTATTGTCTTGGTGCATATTTGGATGAATGATTTTATTTATATTGGATGCATAAATAGAGATCAATATTAAGTTAAGGATAATCTATTAAAGAAGGTAAAAACTATTGATAACTACACTAATACTAATTCACCCCCCCCCTCTCAGTATTAAATCGATTCCAACAATTGGTATCAGAGAGGGTGTCTTCAGTAACAGATTAACATCTGGAAGATAGATCCTTGCGCAGATATGGAAAATCAGGAATGTCTTTCTACTAACAGAGCACCAAGGTTTGATGGCACCAATTATACCTTTTGGAAGGTTAGGATCTAAGTATATATGCAATCATTGGGAGCTGATGTATGGCAGTCCATATTTGTTGATGGTTACAATGTCCCAACAACCATACCATCTAATCCAACACAAAGGAGAATATATGAATGCAATGCAAGAGCTAGAAACACTCTGCTATGTGTCTTGACTAATAATGAATTCATCAATTTTATGCATTGTGCCTCAGCCAAGGAGGTTTGGGACAAACTCAAAGGTGTCTATGAAGGCGACGAAAAGGTAATGAAAGAAAAGTTGTAGAAATACTATGGGTTATTTGGATCTTTGAGAATTAAATATGAAGAGAACATTACCTCTTACTTCTTAAGAGTTGATGAGATATTTAATTCTATCAAAATTCTTAGGGTCACATTGGAAGAAGAATATGTGGTACAAAATATATTCAGAACCTTGTCCTCAAGGTTTGATGCAAAGGTGTATGTATTGGAAGACAGAGCTAATCATGAAGATCTTACAAAGGATGAGCTTCAAGGGATTTTGAATGCATATGATATGAGAACTGAGAAAGAGATTCCCATCAGAAAGGAAGCCATCACGATAAGGACTGTTGCAATGACTCAGATGAAGAGGAATCAAACTTTGTTAGAAAGATGAAAAGAGGTCGAGGTAAGTATAAGAACAAGATTCCCTTCAAATGTTTCAAATGTGGAGGAGTAGGTCATTATGCCTCTAAGTGTCCTTATAGATAAAATGAAGACAATGACAACGAGGAAGAATCTAGTTCTCATGAACGTAGAAATGCACGCACTCAGCACAAACCTGAAAATAAAAGGATAATTCCAAAGAAGAAGAAAATTATGTACACTGAAGAAGATGGAAATGTATCTGATGGAATCAACTGCAACGAAGAACCAAAAGAAGTACTTTTCATGGCCTTTGTGGAATAATAAAGCAAAGATGAAAAGAAGAAGAGTGGTTCGAACAATACTCCAGTTGCACAAAGCAAACCAGGGTCACTAGACAAATACTTCTTCAGTGGATCATTAAAAACGCCTCCAAATCCAACTACACCTCCAAAGCTTGTTGCAGAGGTCAAGACTGATAATCAATCTGAAGAAGAATAAAATGCTAAAGATATTGATTGGGAAGGAGAATTGATCAATGTCCGGTATGAATTAAAGAATTCAAGAAAGGAGAATAAATTCTTGCAGGAACAATTGTCGAAGTATGAAGAACATGTTACGCCATTTCAAGAGTCTCTTGACACAGAAGTTCGTGAAAATGTGACCAACTATGAGATACAATTGATTTTCGCACAAGACAAGGTCAAAGTGCTTGAAGAAGAGAAATATGCATTGAAAGCTTCTCTGGAAGAATTGGCGCAAAACATCAGGATGCTGACAAGACAACTTGAGGAAAAGGACAAAGAAATATCTTGTCTAGAAGACAAATTGATTGAGATGAAGGGAAAGAAACAAGTCCAAGATCCCATAATAAATTGTGCACATCAAGAAAGCAACAAGTCTAGTGTTGAAGATGAAATAAAGAACAATTTAAAAGACCACACATCAATTCCGAACAATATCCTGAAAGATCAGAGATCACCTGAATACAGAACAAGTCTTGGTTATGAAAATGCATCAAAGAAGGTCTGCAATAGAGAACAATTCCCAAGTGATGTTAAGTTATTTAGGTATGATGATTCCTTCAACAACTACAACTTTTTTCAGTATACTAATCAAAGAAGGGTCAATATGATGAAGTGCGCAAGATGTAATTGCTTTGGTCATGTTGTTAAATATTGTCAAACTGTGAGATGCTGTGCATGTTATGGTTTTAGATATAAGGTTGTGTATTTTCGAAGGATAGTCAACTATCCATATGAAGACTTATTTCACAAAGGAAATCACATTGTGAGGAATTATAGAGAAAAATATCAAGTGCAGAATCAAGTTAGTAGTGCGCACAAGAAAACGTGGGTAAGGAAATCTCCTCAGAAATGCACAGAAGAAGCAGACAATCCAGGTACATCCAAAGCAACAAGTAATTGTTGCCCCTCCTGCTGATCTTGAAAACAGCAGGTGAAGACCCTTGAATTCAAAACGATGCATCCTAGAATTCAAGGAGTAAGTTAAGTGAAGGTTATGTTTTGAAGGTGTCTGTCGTAGTAATCATCATAGTTACACAAGGTTATGTGTTAAGTTGGAAATGTCGCAAAAAAGAAAGTCAGGATACATACATGCATTAAGTTGTTGTTGAATTATCTTGCATGTGATACAGTAAAGAACAAAGCAATTGTATGAATTAAGTATTGCAGACACAAAAGGAAAACTCTTGGATAAAGAAATGGTATAAACATTGTGAAAGATAGACATGAGTCTACGTAAAATGAATTCGTTTTCATTATATTCAAAATCAGTATGTTTACAAAATTGCATGAGTTAGGACTCCATGCCGAGGCCAAAAGGTGTATACAAACAAGAACCAACAAAATTGAAATGTTGAAGTAATCTACAACCACAGTTCGAGGTCAATGTTTGTGTCTGATTGGTTTGCAAGACGAAGCTACAAGTCTACTGGAACCAAAGAAGGACACATAGAATGATGGTGGTTCAGTATGTTGAGGTCGAAGTAAGCAAAATTAATCCAAAATCTGTTGTTCTTGGCACTCCATATTGTCGACCTGATGGCTCAAGTGGGTCAGTTGTTCGGAATTCCTAAGATACACCTGTGACTGAGCATATTGGTGTTGGAAATCCACTTCCTCCCTCTGGCATTTCCATGCTCCCATATCAACCCTCAGGAGTGTGAATTCAAACTGTTGAGTCTGAACTACAAGTCGCACATTCTCAAGGGAGGTATTCATTCTTTGGTAGAAGGAGGCCATTGGAAGAAAGAAGAAGAACCAGATGACAATGCGACATGGAAATGTAGAAGTGCTAATGGTGATGAACCGGGAATAAAATTGAATAGAAGTTGTTCATGCACATGAAATTAATTTGATGAGATATGCATTCAATATTGCGCTAGACAAAGAAGGTGGAGAAATCGCCAAAATTGAATGCCGGATTTAATAAGTTTGGAAAGGTGTACGAAAAGAGGAAATCTAATACATTGCTTTGTGGGACTAAATGATGTTGCCCCAAAAGCCCAAGTACGATGATGACACATAATTGTTCCCACACGGACTGAGTATCATGTCTACTTTAATGTTGAATTGGTGGATAAATGTGCCAAATCTTTTGTTTTCATGGAAAGGGATGCGAAAATAATAAATGCGACAAGGCAAGGTGACAGTGCAGTGAATGCGACATATAGAGCAGTCAAGCGCTACAACAAAGCAAATGAAAAGACAATGCAAAACCAGGAAAGGATTGGCATTGCGTGGTTGGCACAAAAGGATGTTTGCATTATTCAATGCACAAAGAAATGATGAAGTGTTGTGACAGGAACAAGAGATCAAGATATAGAAAGAAAATTGTACGTAATCAAGAAAAGCAATCAAAGATAATTATGAAGGAAATATGCAGAAATGTAGACTATCAGCAAAAGAACAGTCGAAGTATGGAGACATGGGGAGTCCTCCCTATAAAACAACTAAGGTAAAGGCTGACGCAAAACAAAATAGAATCTACATTGCGCAAGTAATGGCACCTCTTTACCATTGATGTCAAAGGGGGAGAAAATCATGAAGCTTATTGGACATTGATTGTACAAATGATATGAAGTTGAATGCGGTTCAGAAGAACCAGCTTGAAGAAAATCATGAAGATGCAGCAGACGTGAAAGAGCGTGAAGCACACTATTGAAGAGATGGCATGAAGATGTAGTAGACGTGAAAGAGCGTGAAGCATATTATTGAAGAGATAGCATGAAGATGCAGCAGACGTGAAAGAGCATAAAGTAGATCAACGGTCTTCGCAGAAGTAACAGAAAGCAGAAGAAGTATTAATAGCAGAATACACATAAGTCAAAGGCTCAAAGAACTCAGGGGAATCATATACATAGGGGGAGAAATGCGACAAAGTACAGATGAAGCATACAGTTAAAGAAGATCATACACAGCTTCATAAGGTGTCACAGATGAAGCATACAGTTAAAGAAGATCAGGCATAGCTTCATAAGGTGTTGACATCAATGCCAAATGGGGAGATTGTTGAGCTTTGGTTTTCATTGATGTCGAATAATGTCAAAGAGGATGCCAATTGATTCAGTTTGAGTCATTGATGTCAAAGTGGATACAACATTCCCATGCCATCTTAAAGAAGTATATGGAAGTCACTTTGAAGAAGTGTATGCGCAAGATGGTCAATGATATGGATTCCAGTCTGAAGAAGTATATCTACAAGTTGCATTTAGTCTGAAGATGTGTGTCCAAGGATACATCATGCATGTCCAGTATGAATAAGTACATAAGCAAGGATACATCATGCATGACCATTATGAAGAAGTACATAAGGAAGAAACATCATGCAGATCCAATTCAAAGAAGTACATAAGTAGTGTATCATACTACATGCGGTACCTATGCATAAATCATGTCTACCAAGTTATACTCTCTCAAGGTAGCAGCCAAAGGATTGGTTGGACAAAGGTACATGTGCACAAGAAACAAGGGAGTTGGTTAAGCAAAGGTACAAGTGTGCAAGCATGTCAAGAAAGGATTATGGAATGAGGAAGCAAGCCTGAACATTGTATGGTCAAAGATCGGGAGTGCACAAGCAATACGAAAAGGCTTATGGTTGAACATTCTTAAAAGCGCGCAAGTCTTACCAATCAAAAGATGCTTTCAGTTATTGAAGTGTGCACAAGTTCCAAGAAGGGTGCAGCGGTTGAAGTTTGTATATGCACAAATTCCACAATCGATGACATAACAAGTGATAAAGACCCACAAGTGATGGTACCGAAAGGGTCAAAGTCCCACCAAGTTGAAGATCAAGTGTGCGAAGGATCCACAAAGCATTAATGCATCAAGTGCGCAAGACCCACAAGTGATGGTACAGAAAGGGTGAAAGTCTCACCAAGTTGAGGACCATGTTTGTGACCATAACACAAAGCATTAGTACATTGAGAGTGCAAAACTACACTGCTGAGGTGTAATTTCCACCATGTCATGGACCATGGATGCGAAAGACTCACAAAGGATGACACATCAGTCGTGCAGAAGATGACATGTGATAAAAGAAAAATCCATGAAGCAAGGAAGAAGGGATACCGCAACCAACTTGTGGACATACAATCCATGTAGGACATGTATAAATAGAGATGCAAGTTGGAGATTTGAATTAAGCTTGATGGAAATGATATAGAGCTTCAAGTGGAAGATACAGATTTATATTTGAAGCATCAAGGGCGCGAGGACAGAACAACATGATCCAGCGAGGAGCCAAGTGTGCATATGCAATAGAATGAAATAATGATGGTGCGCAGAATGATGTTGTAGATTTGTGACAGTTGCGCAAATACTGAAAGGCAGAATCACAAAAGAATGTGCAAGTGTGTGATGACTGATTGACACTATCGCATATAGTCATAGATATTGTAAGGAAGAAGCGCAGAGATAGAACCGAAGTATATCAGAATATGCACAGAATTTTAACTGATGCACGAAGGTTGAAGTGAAGTGTGCGAAGTAAATAATTCCATTAGATGCGCGACGATGGAACAACATCAGTATCCAGTAAGCGCATCATGATGAGCATGATATGAGACATGTGCATTAAACCAAAAGGAAAAATAATTTGATGCAAAACATGTCGCAGATTGTCTAAAGATTGTGGCACTTAAACATAACGAACACATCTCAGTAAGTGTGCAATTCCATCTGATACCGATGCATATTCTCAGAACAGCAAGCTATCAATTGAAATCAAAGTATTAGTTGATGAGTGTAGTTGCACAGTAGCAGAAAGACAGAGTGAACCCTAGTGCAGTCTGCAGAATCAGTAGCACATAGTACGTGAAGTAAGTCATCAGTAGAAGTGAAGAATTGAGTGGAATGAGAAGTCAAGTGATGTATGGATCACAATGACATTGAATCGTTCTCATATGAAGGTAGCGCACAATGAAACTGATATCAAAAGGTTAGAAGTGTGCACATGTTCGAAGTTCAGAGATACATCATCTTATTTGTCCATCTGGGCGGCAAGACAAGGCAAGGAGGAGGAGGTTGTAGCCTCCTTCCAGTTGGTTCTGGAGAACATAGGGAGTAGGTGTTTCCTTTAGGTTGGTTCCTGTAAAACTAGGGGGTCGGTGCCTCCTTCAAGTTGGTGTTGGTAAACACAGGAAGTTGTTGCTTCCTTGAATGTATTCTTTTCATTACAAAAGAGCATTTTGTGGTTTTCTCCCGCTTAGGTTTCCACATTAAAATCATGTGTGTTATGTGTTCTTTGTCTTGGTGCATATATGGATGAATGATATTATTTATATTGGATGCATAACTAAAGATCAAGATTAAGTTAAGGCTAATCTGTTAAAGAAGGTAAAAAATGTTGATAATTGTGCTAATACTGATTCACCCCCCTCTCAGTATTAAATCAATTCCAACATTAAGTGGCCATATTCATGTCCTCCTAAATTTGGCCTTGATATTTGAGGGTGTGAGACCATTTATTCAACTTTGTATGAGTGAGAATATTTATCCAATAATGCACTGATGTGGGTGCAATCCCATTTTTTTTGTAGTTGCTTTGATAGAATATCCATTGAATTCTACATCATTAATTGCAGCCATCATATCCTCTTCAGTCCATCCTCTTATGGCACTGATCTTCTTGGTTTCACTTGCACCTTGCACCGAGGTTGGTTGTGGAACAACACCATCAGCCACTGTCTTGTTATGCTCGTCAGCATCCCCAACATGATTGTTGCTAGCAACAGCTTGGGGTAGGTCTTCATATGAGGAAATGCATTGTATTTGTGCACCCCTGGTAACTCGCCTCCTTGACCTTCTTGTACGAGCAATGTAATTAACTCTTGGCATGACTACAACAACCTGCAAAGTATTGGCACAATCATGTACACATGCATTATCTATTTCAATGTCACTGCAACAATCATGTATACATGCATGATCTATTTCAATGTCTTGTGTACTTGTTATCTGCATGAAGCTAATGCAATTTGTTTCTGTTTGTGCACAAAGTAAATTCTGTAACCCTAGTTGCATGTTCAATGTTTTATGGTATCATTATTTGCATGAAGCTACTACAATCTAAGTTTCCATTTGTGCATAAGAAAATCATGTAACCCTATTTGTATGATGGGAATTGAGCTTTGCAAGTGATATGAACTTACAATCAAAATCGGTACTTTGGATTTTATATGGTTATATATTTGTGAATGATGTGTTCGGGCCAACTTGAATGATGGGAGTTGAGATTTGCAACTTGTATGAACTAACAAGTTTTATGATCTTATAGTTAAAATCATAAATAAGCATTTTCTATGGTTATATATGTGAATGATGTGTTTACTTGTAGTTTGCTTATCATTCCATAATCAAAAGAATGAATTTGTTAATGTAGGGTGCATGAGATTGCATATTTCATATATACTTTAACAAGAATTTAGCAGAAAATACTCTTAACATCAATTGAGAGGAATGTAGATTATATAGACTATTAATACCTGATCTGAAAACTCTCTGATGGATTGCTTGTTGATAGTGATTACAATCAGTTTGACAAGTTGTTCTCTGTTGACAGTGCTGCTAGTGAGTTTGAAATTATGGAATGCAAATATGGTAGACTGTGGGATTTTTGTTGCATTTTATAGATTTATGTTGTTGGATTTGATTGGAGACTGGCATTGGCATGGATCATAATCTTGAATTTGTGAATGGGTGTGTACGATTGATTTCAGTCTAATCCAACATTTAATAAACAATCTTAGATGATCCCTACGTTTCTAATCAATCTAATGCTTGATTTAGTTAAGTTAATGGGTTGGGTGTCATTTATTGCATAGGGTGGGTTGAGTAATTGAAGCTTCATGTGAGAGAACATGACATCCACAACACTATAATTTGTGCAGGTGGGGATGTATGTTGTGCAGGTGTGAATGTGTGCTAGGATGAGTTGGGTTGCTAGTTGTTTATGTCTTCTCCATACATGATTCGCTGGGTCTGGAGTTATTGAGGATATGTCCTTTTAGATTTGATTATGTAGGTTGTTGTAATGTTTGATAAGATCTCCATATCATAACATAATTCGCTGGAGCAGGGACAAGATGATTTGATAAGTGGTTTTGTTAGTTATCTATAGTTGTATTTAAAAATACTTTTTATAAACAGCTATAAACCCACTCAACAAATTAACATTTTTTGTTTATATGTTATTATATTAAATGGTTCATTGAACGAGTTCTATGACCACTTTTGTACTATATTCGTCCCTCCCTAATTCCAAGTAAGAATAAATAAAGCTTCAAAGTCCATTGCAATAATGGTCCTTCATGGGACAGTTGCATTTTTTATTGATGAATGTCGTGGGAAGGACCTTGATGGTTGTCTTTCTTTTTGTTTAAAATTAAGATAAAATATTAATTTTGCAATTGTGAAATCTATCTTTATATCTCTTTTCTATAAAGTGGCCACTATTTCTACACGTAGTCGTATCATCTCCCACAACCATAACATAATCATTGATAGCTTGAGAGAGATATATTTGTTTTTACTTTATATATTATAAAAATAATTATAATATCTCATCATATTTTATAATATAATTTTGATTAACACATGTATTCATTTATTTGTTTACATTTGAAAAACATTTATTAATAATTTAATGAATCAATATTTATTTGAAACACATGAAAAGGTTTAAGGTTGGTATATGCATATTAGGTATTCCCGAGATGGAAAGGAAAAATCAGCATGGCTATGATTATTGAAGAAAAAATAATAAACTCAATAGTTAAATACTTAATTAATTAAGTGATAGCATTCCATTCTATATGAGAAGCTTTATATATTCAATGATTAAGACACCATGAGTTATATTATTATAATTATATATTTAATGAATAAGACAGCATAAGTTGGTTATTTTATTATTATTATTATTATTTTGAGTATGTTGTTCTTTAATATAAAGAGTGATTGGGATATTTTTTTATTATTTATTTTAAAAGTGTATGTAGTGTGAAAATTATTTTGAATTGTTTTTATTTCATTATTTTTTATATAAAAATTATTACTTAATATTAATTTTAAAAAAGTGATCTAAAACAATATGTAAGTTTAATATATCATGATTTGTATGTCTTTATGTTAATGGGTGTAATTACTAAGAAGTGATGTCTTCCAATACATAATGGTTGATTAGTTGCATTGTGAATATGCTTATTGCTTAGTCTTCCCCTTTTCCTTTGTGCCAAAAAAACTAAATTTCTCATTAATAATTTCCACAATACCCCTTTCACATACCTTATTAAAAATGTCCATTATAAGTCAAATGCACTTAACATTTACTCATCTTGGAATTGTTTCTATGATATAAATAACCTCTCTATACAAAAATAAGTGATTTGCAACAACATATAAGTTCCAATATGCCATGATCATTATGCCAATGGGGGCAACCATTACAAAGTCAAGTACACCCAACATCTGCACATCTTGAATTTGTTTCTATGACATAAATACCCCTCTATACAAAAAAAATGGTCCACAACAATCTACTAACATAGTGGTTGAAATGTTTCATTGGCAATGCTCCACATTAGCTTGTCACATGCCTTCCTAAAAATACCCATATTAAATTAGAAATGTCTAACATTTTTGGATCTTGGAATTTTGAAGGCTTTACCACTAAAGAAATGTTCAAAAATGTTTTTTGTGATAACCAATTAAAATTGTCTTTTTGTGCCCATTGGTTGCTTTTAGAGATGTTTATGCATAATTAACAACAACCACGGGCATGTTTATATAACATCCAAAGGAAAGATTTTGCATTGAAATTAATGTCATTTTTAATGTTGACATTAGCATGACTATAACATGAAACCATTCCACATCACTTGTAACCCACATTCATTTATACATTGATATGAATATTTTAATGTATATATCAATTTCAATGAGTCTCATTCCCTAACCTCAGTCTTGCTAACCCAAAATGAGTAGTAGGTTAAACTTGTACCAAATTGACCTTCTTACAAGCCACAAATTTGATAAGAATTTGATAGTGATTCTAGGGATGAGAAGAGTTCTAGCATGATCTAGTATCCATGCATGGTAGAACAATGCCCATAGGATTTTTTCCCAATTCTAAATTAACCTAGCTTGTCAAAAATTTAATTAGTATTTCAAATCAATGAGAACTCTGACTTGCAATATTGTCAAATTCATGCAACTAGATGCAAGTTTGCTACAACATTAAACAATTCTCGCAAAATGACCCTTGACCTACTAAAATTTGGTGACCTCCATCTCATTAACCTTTAACCCATTGAACGACTAATCCACTAACTTAGTGACCCTTAACCCACTAACTATTATGGTTGACTATATATGTCCATGGTTTATTTTAGTTGACTATGGTTGACGACAGTTGTCCATGGTAGATATTTCTAAAGCACTAACCCGCTAACCAATAGCCCACTAATCCACTAACCCCCGACTACTAATCCTTAACCCTCTAACCCCTAACCCTCAAACTATTAACAACTAATCCACTAACAACTATGGCTGACTATAGATGACCATGATTGAATATATTTGTTCATGGTTAATGTTGTGAACCCACCAACCAAATAACCCACTAACCTAATAACTCCTTAACTACTAACCCTTAACATGTTAACCACTGCTCATGATTCTTAACATATTAACTACTAACCCAATAACAACCATGATTGATTATGGTTAATGATTATTAACTAAGGTTGTTCATGGTTTGTTTTGTTAACCATAAATGATTATTATTGAATACAATTATCAACAATGAATTTTGTCAAGTAGGTTTAGCTCAAGTGGTTGTGAGATAGGAATATTGTTGACTCCACCTAGATTCTATTCTCGTAAGTAATATGTTGAAATTATAATAAGTATATTATTATAATAGCTTCAAGCTTTATTATAAACTTTTTTTTCTTCTTTTTTCAACAATAATATTACTAACTCACTAATCCTTAACTTACTACCCACCTAATCACTCATTCTAACACATTCTAACACATTCTTAATTCTTAATGTACCAATCCCTAACCCTTATTCCAATAATTTATTAACCCATATACCGTTATCCATTATGATTAACTGTATTGATCTATCTTAATCTTATTTTTCACATTCTCCCCCAAAAAGAATAGTTTAATAACGAATGTATAGAGCATAATTTATCAAACATTTAATAGGTTGTGATGCTCTACGCATACATTAGATCAAATAGTTTAGTATGATCATGGCATTATTAGAATTTCATCTTTATGCTCTCTATTAATCTTTGAGTTCTCATGCAACGCATAAAGTCATTATTAATATTTCACTTATTATGCAACGCATAAAGTTTATAATATATATATTAATTATAAAAACAAAAATAAAAATATGGCATTCAGGTCCACATTCATTAAAAAAAACATCCTTTATCATTTACCAAAGTAGCACTGACTTAGAATACTCATCCACTTCATCACATCCTCTGGTTAAACTTCTAAGATTAAAGCCTGGCTCCTTATCATTCACTAAGGTAGCCACTAGCACATACTACTCATCCACTTCATTAGACACTCCTTGCACTCCACTCTCTCTTGGACTTAATAAATTTAAACGTTAGAAGTAAGGTAGGGCCACTTGGCAAAGTGGGCAATGCTCATCTCCTTTTAATCAAAACACCCCACACACTCTACTCTTTTTAATCAAACACCCCATACACTCCACTCTCTTTTCACCTTAAAAAATATTGTTTTTTTAAAGTAAGATTGTGTTGGTCCCTTACATTTGGGGCAATACTCATCACACTACTAAAACATCATGATTAATCATGGGTCAAAATTTGTATCACATGTTATTTTTTTGGAGCATCTTGAATACTAAGGTTAGGGTTTCATCACTTAGGGACACTAAAGCTAGGGTTTTGTCATTAAACTCTATGTTGTACTTGATGAAGTGGAGGAGAAGAAGAGATGTATTTCCTAGGGGACTTGTTGGTGTGATACTTGCTTGTTAGAGCTCTTTGGTGTTGACTAGTGTTTTTCTTTGCTTTTCCTAGCTATGATTTTGGAGAACTAGAAGATTGTCCTAGCTCCGGGTTATACAATATTTGTCTTATTGCATATTTGATTTTCAACTATCTACTTCTTCATGGTTTGGTAATTTCTAGCACTAATATGTCTTACTAATTTGTCTTAAATCAAGTATGGAATTAGTAAGTGATTTAACATTAATACTAAAGAATATAAGCCAAATTTAATGTTGTAATCATAGATTTCATAAAGTGAATTTTAGATCTAGTTTATGCATGATAAGATTTTTCTAGGGGGGTTGAAACTTGTTGGCAAACATTTGGTATTTTCTCTTGGATTTCGTTGTTGATTGGACATGTTAAGAGGTCAAATATTGTCCATTGTTGTTGTTGTTATTGTTTTGTCATATTTCATAACAACTCTAAGGTTGAAAATTCATAGGGTTAAGATTTGGGAAACTTCTAGGAAAGAGGTGAAATTTTTCAAGTTGCATTATTGCCCCAGTTCAAAATATTTCCACACGGTATTAAAGTTTTAGTGACTGAGATCACTCTAGGTGTAAGAGGGAGCTTCTATTTAGTTGTGTTTTACGTCGAAGAGGTGCTTGACTTTGTTAAGGTTGTTTGGTTTGAAACCCTAGGTTGCTTGAGAGAATCACTTGGAGTCTTAGAAGGGGTGTTTCTTCTTCTTACTACATATATTTCAGTATGGATATGGCTATGGTCTCTTAGTTGTCCAGTATAAAATTGTGTCTACTGTCGGATGGTGTGTGGATAGTGGGGTTTTGAGACATATGACATGTGATAGGTCATTATTCAACGAATTTCAAGAGCAAGAGGGAGCCATGAGTGTGAAATTTCCTAATGATGCTTAGGAGGAGTGTGATTTCCTTCCAAATTCCTTCAAGAATGTTCTTCAGTTAAGTGATGTTTTGTTTGTTCTTGGTTTGAAGAAGAACATCCTTTTAGTTTCATGTATGACATACATATAGTGGAGAGTTTCATTTGATGGACAACATTACACCATCAATTATTGTAGTCTAGCTAGTATGGTGACCTTGGTTAAAGAGGTGAGAGAGAGTGCCATTTATGGGTGGTGTGTTAATCTTGTGGCACTTATACATTCCAATGAGAGGTTGGACGGGCCTTCTAGTTTTAAGGAGGATTGAGAGCATGCAGGAGCACCCTATTCTTGAGTAAATGTGAGTATTCCTCCTAAGAGATATGATAGTTATATTGCATTGGTTTCTTTCATTCATGAGTCTTCGAGTCGTCTTAAGGAGCTGAGGTGTGATACCTTCATGGAGGATGATGTGGGGTTGATTCCATGTTTGCAACCGATGGGGGTATTGTAGAGTACAAGGATAGGATTGTTGGATTCTCTTGAACATAGAACGTTGACTGTAATGTTACTCTTGCTTCAAGATTATGTTAGAAAGAGGGAGTTGACCTAGTTCAAGATGTTTTAGTTGTAGGAGGTTTTGAGGTGAATAAGAGAGATTTTGATGTTCACAAGTTGCTAATAGCCCTAGATGGGTTGTTACCAATACCATGAACTTGGTATTTCAAGATGGATATATCTTATGCTTATTTCCATCTTTTATTTTATTTTGATAGATATGATACACTTGTCTTGATCTAGTATGAAGATGTGATTACCTTATAGAAAATATTGAACAACTCATGATGTGGTGTTTAGAGATTTTAACTTATGATAAAAAATAATACTCATTATAAATAACTAATTGAAATAATGAATATTGCCTTATTCAAACAACACTTATAGTCAACCATGTCTTGAGCTAAATAAATTTAAACTGCAAAAGTTCATTATATCATAATTGTGCTGTAAGTCGTTTTCCCAAGTGAGGTTGACTCTCCAAATTTGACAATATAGATATTACCAGCCATCCGATTGGTTTACTAATGATTCAGAGCAATTGATTCGTTGATGCTTGGCACCACCGTCCACATGTTGCCCTACCTCACCTTCCTGTGTTGAAGCTTTCCCCAGCGTTATACACTACTATGGGATTAACGAAGAACGAGGTTAGAACCCTTCTACTAAGGAAGCAACTAATGGTCGAGTGAGTTATGGATGAGTGACCCGCCTATAACTGTGCCCTTTACGTGATCAATTTCACCTTTAAAAGATTGAGCTTGAGGACTATGCAATGTGGCGAGGTCCATTCCTGAGATCCAAGAGCGAGGCAATATGCTCAAAAGATAGACAAAATTAAAAATAAAAACTACTTAAATCGATTTCTAACACCAATAACAGATACATATGGTTATATTATGCTATATCTCTTTGCAATTATAAATCTCTCTACTGTGCTACAACGTTCTTTTATTGCACCCGAGATGCAATTGATAGTTTATATGAACGTGTAAAATCTTTTAGTCCACTATAAAGTATTAATAAAGGCAAAGCATGCCAATAATTTATCATTGGCCCCAACCCCCCAAAAAAAACCTCGCTAAATTGGGCACGTAACCTTTTCATATCAAACACATGCATATCTCGTGTTGTGCCATGGTCGACAAAGATTGCTTTTGTTGAAGCCAAACTTATCATCATCATATTGCTTTTTTTTTTCTTTGTCATAAGCTACCTCATCTCTCGTTAAGTGGGATTGCTTTTAAAAGGCAAGTTTTATATTAAAAAAAAGTGACTTAAATAATATATTTAATAAAGTGACTTGAAGAAAAAATATGAAATGTACTTGGGTTTGAGAGATTCTCGTCTCATAGATTCAATCCTTTACAACTGCTTACAAATAACTTTACTTTATTATATATCCTAAACCCAACGTGCAACATAATAGCATAGCCCTTCAATGGCCCACTCTATAAGCAAATCCTTTTGAAATTTGACAATTTTAATGATTTTTCTTATGGATTTCAATTACCAACTCTAACTCAATCATGACATTGGCCCACTATGTAGAGCAAATCATGTTGAATTTTAACCATTTTAATGATTTATCTATTTACCAACAAAGCAATAGATTTAGATAGAATATCAAATCTCTTTTGTTCAACAACATGAATAATCATAAATGAAGTGAAGTCCATCATTAGTTTTCATTTCTCTCTCATGTTTGCAAGGATTTTATATTAGTTAGGTTTTTACCTTTGATAAAGTCAAAATTATCTATCTTTAGATCATGAATTTCATTCAACAAAAATGACGACATTTAATGAATATTAGGATTATACTTTTTTCTCTTATTAAACATCTAAAATATAATAAGCAAACAAATAATTCATAAGCATTCATTAACAAATACATATATGTTTTAAGGAAAAACCCCATGGGAAATAAACTTAATTTATTATCAATCTTAGAGGATTCCAATCTATGAATAGTTACAATTACAAATTACATAACCTCTTGGATTCCACATTCGTATAGTTGTGTTTCATAATGCCCGATACTCTTGGTAGTAGAGTTAGGACCTATCCTTTCTCCTAAGAAACCTCCTCATGCTCTAGAAATAAAACAATTCTCTAAGTCAACTATGATCCCTCAATCAACTTCCAAGATCAAATCGTCCAATTTCCAACCTCCTCATCCAACTCTTCAACCTCCTCTAATATGCCTTCTTACGGGCCATCTCCAAGAGTTGACTAGATCAGTTTGGTTACTCTTGTGTCCCTTCATTTATCCAAATGGTTCAACTCCCCCTTAGTAACCAATCCCAACTATCTAGTTGAATCATATTGGTCCTCAAATGCCACATAGACATCCCTCCTTGTTGGAATCTATCTAATTGACATAATATTGTTAACAAGGCTCCCATCAATCCTTAAATCCATGCCTCTCATTGAATCTAGGTGGTTTCTCGTTCTAGTTTTCCACATATGTGCACTAGTTGACTTAGTCCAGTCAATATGATAGCTGACTTTGTCATCAATCTTCTTTTATCCGGTCCTTATTTATTAGTTATCGACTTGGTTCAATAAAATTTCTTAGTCAATCCTACTTCTAGTCTCTAGTCTTCTTCTAGTCAATCCAATTTTGGATGAAACCTCCCCTTTTTGGGATTTTTTTCTTAGTAACCGAAAAATGATCAGCTTTGAAGAAGATGAGGAATTATGTTCTTCACCTTCTTTAATAAATACCATTTTGATTTTGTAGGGGCTTGGCCCTTCAAACCAATTCTCAACAACTCATTTTTACCCCTACAAGTTTCATGAAGCCTTCTTTGCAACATGATGTCCTATTCCAACTTATTATGCACATATAGCACTAATTCTTAAACTTTCAACAACACTGCAATACTTTTTCTCCCCCATCAAGCATGGATTGAGGTTCAATTGAAACTTCAAAATCTACAATGACTACAAAATATATGTTCCTATTTAGTAGCAACTCCAGTAAAAAAGTAGTTTCTCCCACTCATTGACAATGTCAAAGGGACCATACCTAATGGGTTTTAGCTTATTTCTCGTAACGTGTATCTATTGCTTGTTGAGAGTTAACCACACCATATCTCCAATGGATGAGAAACTTGATGTTAATCAAGCAACCCCTTAAACTTTATTGTGTTCTGTACAACTTATCTTCCACTTGCATGTATTTGTTGAATTATTTCAATAAAACTCATATTTTTGTCTTGATCATCATTTTGTTCCATTGAATTCTCTTTGCTAGTTTAATCAAATCCCAAACACATATCAAATGGTGAATAACTGCTAGAATTGTGAACTACCCAATTATAACATTGTTTAATATGGGGTAGGATTGCATCCCAAGTCTTGGGTTGTCTTGTCTTAAAACCCCTCCACACATGAACCATAGTCGTGTTTACCACAATCATTTGTTCATATGTATACAAATTAAATGCTCTACTTATATAACCTTAGTATGCATCATACCCGATGA
Source organism: Larix kaempferi (assembly GCA_027924585.1). Taxonomy (NCBI): domain Eukaryota; kingdom Viridiplantae; phylum Streptophyta; class Pinopsida; order Pinales; family Pinaceae; genus Larix; species Larix kaempferi. Next base: position 481,649 of record BSBM01000893.1, read on the forward strand.
TTCTCTCCAAAATTGACAATCTTTATTGAAAATAATGGATCCATGCAATCTAAAATGCACCCATATCTTTTGGAAGAAAAAACTTAGTTGCTTCTTCTCTAGTTACAATTTTCTTACAAGGAATCAATCATGTGATCTTCTTGAGTCAACTATTACAAATATGTAATATTTCCCATGTATGGACTTTGATAATCCTCGAAGGAAATGCATCAAATTTCTCTCTCATGGTCAAACTAGTAATAGGAAAAGGAGTATTGACATGTTTGGCCAATACACATATCTTTGTATGTTTAACAAAGTCTTTCCAATGTCAAAATGTCCAACAACCCTAGAATTATGGGCTTCTCTTAACAACATGGTTCTACATTCTCTAATCAATATACATAACTTAGAATCCTTATAAAACAAGCCACCTTTCAAACAACAACCAACCTTAATCACTCCCTAATTGAATGAAATCCTCCATCCTCTTCATACAAAATCTATATATTTTCAAATGGAAAATGTCGTAGTTTCATAATTGTTGTGAAAACTATTTTTAGCATCGGTTATCTAGATAAGAAATTAACAATATTAATTATAACTCCCTTATTGTAGTTGATGACAAGATTAATTATTACACATAAGACATATAGTTCATACTTTCTACAACTTTCTTTGCATTTGTGAAAATTGCAAATGCTTATGGTCAATTTGGATCATTGTCTCCTTCCCTAGAAATTAATCTCTCCAATGCTTCACTACTTCATGAGAGGCTAGTAGCTATTTGTTATAGGTAGGATATCCTAAAACTTCTATATTGAAGGTTTATGATTTATAAGCGATTTGTCTTCCCTATTAGATGAGGAATTCCCCATAGCATAAGTAGACGCGTTAAGCTTAATCTCAAAATCCTTATGTAGATTTGGAAGCCATAACATAGGTGCTTCACAAATCTTATTCTTTAAGATGTAGGAGAGTTTCTCTTATTCTCTTGTTGAAAGAAATTGATTCTCTCCTCTTGTCAAGGAATTTAAAGATGCAACAATTTTTAAGGTATGTGAAAAAAACTTTTGCAAATATTACAGTCACTGAAGTAACTTCTTACCTCTATGAGATTCACAAGGTTGGGCTATTTCTAAATAGTATACACTTTGGATAGGTTGATTCTCGATTGATCTCCACCAATCTTGAAAATTAGATAAAGAAGTACTCATTTGAAAAAATTACACTTCTTCATATTCAACTACAACTTCTTCTCCTTTAGAGTTTCTAGCACATAACTCAAATGTCTCAAGTGTTCCTCGCAAGTATTGTTGTAGATTAAGATGTCATCCAAATATGCAAATAGAAATGGTCCATTCAAGGATTTAAGAACTTCATTCATCAACCCCATAACTATGGTTTGTGAATTAGTAAGACCTAATTGTATTACCATCCATTCAAATAGCCCTTTCTTGCTTTTAAAAGAAGTGTTTCAAGTTTCATCTTCCTTAATTATTACATGATGGTATCCCAACTTAAGTACCAACTTGGAAAAATACTTTTCTCCTTGCAATTGGTCTACCAAGTTGTCAATTCTAGGAATTGGTCAATGATTCTTGATGGTCATGTTTTTGGGTGCCCTAAAATCAACACACATCCACTAGTTCCCATATTTATTTGTAACAAATACAATTATGAGAAATTCACAAGGACATACACTTGGCTTGATAACCCTTAGAACCAACAATTCTTATATCTTTCTCTTTATCAACTCATGAGTCTTCATACGAAGTTCAATACAAACCAAGGTTTGGTAATGGTCACTCTATTAGTAGTTGAATCTCATGATAAATTGACCTTGTATGTGGAAATCCCTTTGGTTCTGCAAAAACAACCTCATATTTATATGGTAGTTGACTCAAGTGTTCCTTCTGGTCAGTTGTGATATCAACTCCTCAATTCAAGTTTGCCTTTGTAATATTTACCTCCTTGGGTATTACAATCAATGTTACAATTTTTACTACTATTAATCAACCTCTTATTTTGATTAGTAAAAATTAAGGGTATTTCCTTCTTAACCTTACAACTATTGATAAGGTTTAGATGTTTGTGTTCAATGGCGGTGGAAGAAATTTTGGAAATACAATTGTCCCTTAAAGTATTGTATCTTCATGTGGTTGGAATTAAACAACAAAGTCCTTACATGCCCGACAATCTCCAAAAAATGGAATAAGGATGGCCCAAGCAAACGCTTCCTATGTAAGGACAACAAAGAAACTATTGACATTTGATGTGCTCATGTCCTTATATAGTGAAATTTTGGAAGGAACTGTCAAATTTAGCATGTCTAAATATGGAGTGTAATTGTATGTCTATAGAATAAAGCCTCAAAATTTGGTATGGGAATGGATCAATGGTGAATTTTAAGGCATTACTAGTGATTGCGGCATGGGGAAAGAAAAAAGCACACTTTCCTTACAATGTGCAATGCAAAGTATGAGTATCCTCAAGAGCTTTCTTCAACAACAAATAGAAAAGTCTCCAAGGAAGATTGTGGAAAATTAGATAGATAAATCAAGATATTGAGTATATTTTGATGGAGTTATTCAAGGGGAGCCTTAGGTCTATGGTGCAAGGGGTATATTTCATCTATTAGATACCCATTCGATCAAATTCAAGGTTGTCTTAGGAATAGGTACAACAACTATGCATAACTTACTACCCAAAAATTGTCTCTTAGACTAGCAACATAAAAAGGGATTAGAATATATAGGTATTTGGGAATTCTCAACTTGTAATTAATTGGATGAATTACTCAAATCAATATGAAAATGTTCTCTTAAGGCCAATTCTCAATGAGATCCTTACTAATCAATCTATTTTTTCTAGTATTTATTATCAGTGCATCTACATGGAAAGGAACTCTGAGGCAATTTAATATTTGCATGAATGGTACATTAACATTGGAAGGAATGATATCCTGATTCTCTCTTGGCATATTTTCCTGACCATATAGGAACTCCATGGCCCTTTTATTAGGAAATTGTGACTCCCATCATGCCTTGCAACCTTCAATAATTGGTTGCATTTCCCTATCTCAATGGATTAAGGACTTGTATCCTTATTTTATACACAAGGATATCATCCTATATAGGTTGATATGTCGCATACATCAACTAGCCATTCTCTTATTATACTTGGTGACAACCATAATATCCAAGAGAATCACAACTCTTCTCTACAACTTAAATTGCATTCAATATTTGTAGTTAATTCCTTGTGTGCATCATTTCTAAGAACCTTATTTTGATGGCATTATACTCAATGCCAAGAGAATTCATAGATCTCTTTCCTTTCAAAGCATAATTGCACTTTGTTATTGGTGATCAAATGATCAAATGAGTGAGATGCAAATCTAGATTGCATATACTGATATTTGATTAATGCATTATATACAATATTTCTAAGGCACTAGAACCCTTATCCTTTATCTTGACTCCTTGGCCTTGATCTTCAAGTCATTCTTCCAAGTCATCCTTTTCAGCGATGACAACTAACTTCCTCATGGAAAAGCATAGCTATGAGATTCTCAATAGAGTATCATTGCCTATTAAATAAGCTATCTTCCTTTCATCAAGGTTTCATTACGCAGGATATGTATACTCCTTAGGATTATTTATGCATGTTTCATACTCTTGGTTGTTTCACATAAATCCTACTCCAATTTCAAACATTGATGTTCATGTACATAGACAATTCCCTTGTCATATGAATCCCGAAGACTTTGCTTTGCAACTACCTCAAAATCAGCTATAAGAACATATGAAAACATTAACCTTTTGTTCTATAATCAAATCCAAATATCCATAGAGACATTAGGAAATATATATCCCATATCCTATTCTCATCTAGAACAACTTTTCAATAATAGTGTTTTTTTCAACTTTGAGTTTGGAACTAGGAGTCATAGTTCCCAAAAGTTCATGTACTTTACCTTTGCATTTGAGAGTACAAATATTTATATTAGTTTTCTTTCCACCCACTTCTAGAGTAGAAACATGATACTCACAAGCTCATTTTACCATAACTTCACTCTTTCCCATGCAAATTTAGAACATTGGTCTAGTTAAAAAGAACAACATTTGAATGTCCTTGATAGGCCATTAGGCCAATTTTAACCTTTACGTCTCCTTTATAGGAAATTAGGTTAATTCAAAAGAGAAACATTTGAATGCCCCAGATAGGTGATTGGGCCTCTTTCAAACATGCCATTTCAAAAGACAAATACAAGGCCATCAAACCTCTTCTTAAGAAGATATAAATTAAACCACTTTAAAAATAACATCTTGAAGTAAACAAAAGAGCACCCAACCGAAGAAATACTTCAAACTACATAGAGATCAATTGGTCTAATTTGAAGGAAACCTTCAAAGTAAAAAAGTAATGGACCATACAAGCTGCCACTGGAACTCAATAATTCAAACGCACAAAAGTACCTAGACTCAACGCTAGTCCCACATGTCAAACACCATTGTACTCAACCCATTTGAATTGAATTTGTCCCATGCCATCCATCTTGAAAGCATTATAGAACGACAAATGAATAACACGATTTTGAACACAAATACACTCAAGTAGCTCAAATTCATATAGCATATTAATGCAACCATCATGCATACATAAAACTCAAAGCAAAAGGGAATTTAAGCCAAATAAACTTGAAGGCATTTTTTATTTCACCAAGAAAATGGTTAAGGCATGCAACAATTATGCATGCCAACATCATATATACCAGTCATGAATTCCATAATAATTCATTCATACGTAGAATACAACATAACAACATAATTGTAAACATGAATTCAAACACAAAGATGGAAAATTTACGAGTCTTATGAACAAGTGGGTCTAAGAAAACTAGCTACTCACAATCAATTTTCCACCCAACCATAAGAAACCCTCTATGGATGCCACCCCTAAGCTAGACTATGATTCCACCAATTTGAAGGAAACTAGTCCAAGACACTCAGGACACTCACTAAACACAATTTATCTTAGTATTAGAAAAATTATCTACACTAGAACCTCTAGGAAACACCCCAACCAACCTAGCCTTGGCACTCCCCTCACTTCCCCATACAAAACAAGGAAGATATTTCGATGATCTACTCAATTCCCTTAGGAATAGTATTCCCTTCAGTACTCTTCAATATGGTAAGAAGGAGTCCAACCTATGGTCTTCCTTCGATATCAAATTAGTAGAGTCATATCTTCCTATATATCTTATTAGAGTCAACTTAGTGAGAGTAATCTATAGGGGAAATAGCATGGCTTCCTATCAAACCCAACCTCTATACTCCACTGCAATCTTCCACCTCTCATCTCAAGTTCACAACCTTATCTTCCTTAGTTTACTCTTCACAATCTCACTTATAAGTTATCATTATAGTATTTATCATAGCATGGGAACACTATGAGTGAATGGATGAAGAGAAGAACTGAATTAAATATCATAACATCAATTGAAATAGTCCAATAGGAATGGTTAATTCTAAATGTCAATAGAGTGCATAGGAAAAGAGAAGGTTCACATATCCATGTAGATTGAATCCCTATGAAGATGGAATATCTTACACTCCATATGACTTATATTCAACCCCCATACCTTCATATATATTGAAGTTGGGATTCCCCACCAACCATCATTTGCATTCAGTGATTGTATGGTTGGAATTTTAATAAGTCACATGAGGGAAAGATGAAGGTTAGGAAAATTAGGCAACTTAGTATTATTTATCAACCCATTGAACCCTCTTTTATATTTTCCTATAATGGATGCATATCCCCTCCCATGCTTTTCTGCGGTAAGGCTTATGCAATTTAGATTAAATTTTCAAATAATATTTACATCTCTTGAGAATACCTTGGAAAGTCTACCTCATGGTATATTGAAATCATATTTATAAAAAATACAGGCCTAGGCATTCATTGATTGGACCTTGGCCTTGAGTTTTACACTAGGAATCATATTAACATATTTACATAATTTACACACAATATCATTTATATAACTTGACTATTGTCATTATATCCACTTATTTACAATTAGGTCCAATCCAAAGGTTCAATGCTGTGATACTACATGGATTCTTTTATTTTGAATTTAAATTCAAACTTTGCACCAATCAATCTCCATCCAATATTTCCATTGATAGATTATATAGACTTCACTCTATGTATTTATTGCATGTGAAATATGAATAGTACAACAATGTTCCAATTGGTCATTCTTCTCACCTATAAAGTATTTTTAGTGTCCCCTAAACAAAATAATATTGAATATTGAATTTTTTATATAAATATATTGTTGTTGTAGCTAGACTATAGTTATAGTCATTTTTGAAACTAAACTCATTTTAAAGTTTGAAAAGATAATAATATAATATAATATTTTTATTTATATAACATCCTATTTTGTTCTTCTTTTCATCTAATTGAGTATTTATGTCTCACTTATTTATGTATAGGACATCATAAGATCACGTGTATCTCATCCTTAATTTTGTTTGAACAAGTGTGTCATATACCTTGCAGTTTTGTAGCATAGCAATTATCTCAATGAATGCTAAGCATCTGAAGGGAATAAATGTTCAACAATATCAAACAATAAATGTTGAGCAGTAGAAGGGAATGGATGCTGAGCAATACAAGTTGACCAATTAATTTGTATTGGTTCAACATGTAGAATTGGAAAACCATAAATAGTTTATGGTTTTGTTATGCATGTTTATTGAATGCTTGGGTTGGAGGTAGGGTGAGAGTTTTTAACTTACTGTTATGCTACTAAAATTTCTAAAGAACTTTATGTCATAGAATACTCCTATTGAGAGTATTAAGACTCTATAATGTATTGTAACCATTTGTTAATTGTGAATATACATTGAATGTGACTCCCTGGTGTGGGGTTTTTCTCCCATAAGGGTTTTTCCCATGAAATCATGTTGTTTAGTGGTTGTATTTTTTGTGTTATTTATTGCTACAACTATGTTTATTTATTTTCTACACATTATTTCCCAATTGATCAATGCAAGAATCATATTCTACACCTTTGCTTCCTCTCATTTGATATGAAATCTTGATCAACTCAGATCCAAGGTGTTACGGAAATGGTATTTTTATCTAATCTCAGTTTGAGTGGCTTGCATAGAATGAAATATTGTTGGGGTAAAATTGCGAGCACGTCTAGATTAGAAATGGAGAAATTTATTGGCACTAAATTTGAGTTGTGGAAGCTCCAGATGGAGGATTTTCCCATAGATCAACATCTATGGGTTGCAGTATCTAGAATCAAACCCACTAATATGAAAGATAAAGAGTGGTAAGTGTTGGAGAGAAATGTGTGAAGCCTTATCAATGTATGCTTATTTGATTTGGTGTTATTGAAAATTTCTAAAGAAAAAACACAACAATTCTTTGGAGAAGTTGGGAGATTTATATCAGGTTAAATCCCTAGTTAATAAGAAAAATTATTGAAAACTTTGTTCCCCTTGAGAATGAGTGATGGTGATTATGTAGTGAAGCATCTAAATGCATTCGATACTATTGTGACACAATTGATATTGGTTGGAGTTAAGATGGTTAAGGAGGATCATTGTATGACATTTTTGCATTCTTTTCCAAATTCATAGGACAACATGGTAATGGCCATTGGAATAATTGTAAATACATTGGTTCTTGATGAGGTTTTGGTTTCTTTATTCTCAGATGAAGTGAGATGCAAAGCTTATGAATCCACCAATGAGGCCTTGGTTTTTCATGGAAAAACAAAAGAGAAATACAAGAAAAGGGAAAAGGGTAGATCCAAATACAGTGGGAGACTTAAGTCTCCTCAAAATATTAAGGGAAATTGTTTTAATTGTAGCAAGATTATGCATGAGTCAGAAGATGTTGCAACAAAGAGAAAAATAATAATAAGAAAAAAATGATGCTAATGATGAATCTACAAAATCTTCTTAGGAGGATCAAGGAGATAGATTTGTTGTAACTTTGGAAACCCATGTAGGCCAAAGTGTGTGGTTGATTGACTTTGAAGCTTCCCTCCATATTACTTCCCATAGTGGGGACTAGTTTTTAGTGTATGAAAAATATGGTGGTGGGATGGTATACCTCAGTGAAGACTGTCCTCTCAACATAGTTGGATGTGGTATGGTCTTGATCAGACTTCCTAATGGAAAAGTGAAGGGGACCAATGGAGTCTTGCACATTTTGGGTTTGGAACAAAACTTAGTATCGGTAAGAATACTTAATGATTCAGTTGTGTAGGTAATTTTCTTTGACAAAGGGTGTAGGATGATCTGAGGATATATGGTACTCACTAAGGGTGTTCTTGTGGGAACTCTATTCCAGCTTGATGTGTGCACCATTTAGTGCAACAGTCCTTCAATTTATGCATCCAAGAGATGTGTAAAATCTACACCTTCACAATCAAAACCTAGATTTATTTCTGATGCCATGTTTTCTAGGTACCTAAACAAGATCTTGATTCAAAAATCAAGTTACCTATAGGGAATACAATGATATGTAATAAAAGATATTCCCTACATATTACTTCACATGGGGTACCCTTGCTTATGGGTACCTTTGTTTTCTCTGAAAAAGGGTGTAAGATGATTTGAGGAGATATGGTGCTCACTAAGGGTGTTCATGTGGGAACTCTATTCCAGCTTAATGTGTGCACCATTTAGTGCAACAATCCTTCAATTTATGCATCCAAGAGATTTGTAGAATCTACACCTTCACAATCAAGACCTAGATTTACTTCTGATTCCATGATTTCTGGGTACCTAAACAATCTATTGGTTCAAAAATCAAGTTACCTACAAGGAAGACAATGATATGGAACAAAATATTGAGCCATAGAAGGGCCTACATGCCTTGAAAAATAAAATTTATGTTGATGGATTCAATGATTGTGCTCTTGAATTTTTTTTGCGAGCATTGTATGTGTGGAAAAAAAAACCGTGTTCAAATTTATTCTAGTTCTCACAAATATTCAAGTTTATTAAGCCTAATTCATTCTAATATATTTGGTTCTATTAAAGTTCCTTTGATTTCAAAGGATTTGTATTATGTATCATTCATTGATGATTATTCTAGAATAACATGGGTATATTTTCTCATAAAAATTAGAGGTCTTTAGTTGGTTTACAATGTTTAAATCTCCTTGTAAAATCAAATTGGTTAGAAGTTTAGGTGTTAAAGAATAATAATGATAATGATTTTTGTTCTATATAATTTGATATGTTTTGAAAGGATAATTCCACTGAAAGACATAAGACAACTTCATATACCCCTCAACACAATGGAGTTGTAGAATGGATGAACATGACGTTGATGGAGAGAGCTGGGAATGTGCTGAGTGAAGTCATCGTAGAGAAGAAATTTTGGGCATGAGTGATTTTTATTTCATGTTTCCTGTTTAATAGGTCTCCCACATCATATCTTGTGATGGAGGTCTAGATGGGAAAGAATCCATCACTTCAACATCTTCATTTTTTTGTTGTGAGTTATTTGCTTATGTTCTTAACAAGAAGAGGTTGAAGTTAGATAACAAGGTAGTGGAAAGTATGTTCATGACTTAATGCATTGGAGTGAAAGGGTACAAGCTTTGGCATCTTGTGGCATGGAAATTTTTCTATAACATAAAGTCAGTTTTCAAGAAGTTAAGTCTTCTCCCCTAGTAGTGTAGCTAGAAAAGGATGAGAAGAAGTCAGTTGTTAAACTACACCCACAATTAAGAATTTGAACTAGAAATTGAACAAGAAGTTCATGATGGACCTGGTGAGTATGAGGGATCAGAGAGTTCAAAAGAGAAGGAATAAAATGTATCTCAAACTTTAAGGAGTCCCACTCAAAAAAAGGAAACCATACATGTATAATTATAGTTTGTTTGACTTCACATGTATATTTTCTTTATCTTATAACATTTATGAGCCTAGAACAGTGAAAGAGGAAATGGAGATGGAAGATAAGGAGTCTTGGAGAATGGCCATGGATGAGGAGATGGTTATACTTAGAAACAATGATACATGGGACTTAGTATTATTACATAATGGAAACAAACCCATTGGATGTAAATGGGTGTTCAAAAAGAAGATCAGTTTAGATGATAGCGTGGAAAAGTACAAGGAAAGGTTGGTTGCGAATGTGAAATTTATTTCACACCAAGATCTGATCAATAAATTACACACTCTCACAAAATATCTCACACAACTAGTCAAGAACATAGAAAATTACTCACAATAGATACAAACTGTATTGCTCTCATGAATACTAATACATTAGCCAACCTTGGGAAAGTAATAGGCTATCCATATATAAAATTACAATAGATATTCGAATGTATAAAGATTCCATTTGTATCATCATAAAATCAGAATTACTAAAACTATGCAAATCCACCCTATGTGGCAAGTGTGTTCTCCAAGTCACACCAAAGGCTCACGAATTTCTGATTTAGTGATCAGATAATGATGTGTGATGGAAAAAAATGATAAATACCAAAAATGGAAGGAAGAAACATCATAGAGGATGTGTGGTCCCAAAATCTAGTTTCCCTAGTCAACTAGCTTTTCCCCTTAGGCAAAAAGCAGTAAAAATCAGTGGAGCACATTTTTCACCAGAATCTTATCCAGAAACTTTAGAAATGTGCCCAAGTGGCTTAGGAAACTTGTGGTCCACACCAGGAAGTCTTGTGGTCCCCCCAAAGATGCCTTATGGTCCACACAATGGCTCAAATGGCAATTATATAGTCTAATACATAGGAATTAATCATAAAATGATTAATTAATTCTACTAATGTATTAAATGACATAGATAGGAGGATTTAAATAATCCAAAACCCCCCCTAATTCTGACTTTATGTCCTAAATATTAGAAAATAAAAATATTAAGGTCCCAGTAACAAGACTTGGTCACCCTGTACAATAATGCCTAGTCCACAAAACAAGGAAAGAAGGAAAACGTGATGGGAAAAATCTTCCCTAAAAAATGGACATCATCAAAATTGAAAGATTGATGATCAATCCTTTACTCCACCACATGTTCAACCATCCCAAGCAGTGATATCAGATAGTTGAAAGTCTTCTCAGTAAAACCTTTGGTGAAGATGTCTGTAGTTTGCTCACCTGTTGGGAAATACTGCAAATCAATCATCTGGTCATTCACTAAACCTATGATGTAGTGCATATGAATCTCAATATGCTTGGTCCTCTGTCTTTGTACTGTATCACTTGATACCCTTATAACACTTTGATTGTCACAAAATATGACAGTAGGAGTACTAAAGGCAATCTCAAACTCTGAAAGAATACCCTGCAACCACACACACTGAGTAGCAGCATTCATTTCTCCTCTGTACTCGGCCTCTACTGAAGATAGTGCAATTGCACTTTGTTTCTTGCTTTACCAGAAAACAAGACCACCTCCAAGTATGAATACAAATCCATATGTGGATTTTCTGTCAAGGCTATCACCAGCTCAATCTGAATCAGTGAAGTCAAGAAGATCTGGGCTAGAATTTGCAACATAGTTGATCCCATCGGTCTTGGTGCCTTGCACATAATGCAAGATCCTCTTTGCAGCCCTCCAATGGATCTCATGTGGCTGATCCATGTATCTTGATGCCACTCTCATAACATATGCAAGATCAAGTTGAGTGTGAGTCAAGTATAGCAAGCTTCCAACAAGCTGCCTATACAAGGTGTTGTCAACCAAAGGTGTAGATTCAGCTTCCTCCATTCTAAATCCTAAAAGGAAAGGAGTCTTTGAAGGCTTTCAATCAGCCATCTTGAACTTCTTTAGTAGCTCAGATTCATATTTGTACCAAGATACCTTAGTCCCATTCTCTGTTTGTGAAATCTCAAACCCCAAAAACTGCTTAAGAATTCCCAAATCACTCATGGAAAATGCTTGATGCAAAGCAGTCTTTAATGATGCTATTTGATCAGTAGAGATAACTATGATTAGAAAATCATCAACATACAACACTATAATAATTATTTAACCATCAATCAACTTCATGTAAACATTAGGATCAGATTTTCATCTAACATAAGATTATGACAAGAGAAGGTTGTCCATTTTGGCATACCAAGCCCCAGGGGCTTGCTTAAGCCCATATAAGGAATTCCTTAACCTACACACATATTTAGGATCAGATGTATAATCTTCTGGATTCTGCATATAAATATCCTCCTCAATATCCCCATGGAGGAATGCACTCTTCACATACATGTGGTGCACTTCCCAATGCTTGGATGCAAAAATTGCTAGAACTAGTATTATCGAATCCTTCTGTGCAATTGGTGAAAAAGTCTAATTGTAATCAAGGCCTTGGACTTGGGAGAAGCCCTTTTCCACAAACCTAGACTTATATTTCACTTTTGTACCATCAGTTGCACACTTTGTTTTGTAGATCCACTTACACCGTACCAATTTTTTGCCCGGGGGGAGCTTGACTAGCTCCCATGTTCATTCTTCTGTAATGACTGAAACTCCTCATCCATTGCAGCCTTCCATCTTGGGTCATGTGAGTCTTCATCATATGTTTGAGGATCAGAATCCACCATCATATAACATCTATCAGATAAGTAAGGATCATTCACATTGAGAGCAGACTCAAATTGTGATCTAGTCCTCCTAGCGTCCTGAGGATTTCCCACTAGTTCACGAGCTGCTTGCAAAGTATTAGCATCCCATTTAGGCCTTGTTGGTGAATTAGGTTCTGAAATAAAATGGTCCTCATCATCAGAAATATCATAATCAAAAAATTCAAGAGTAGCATCACTTACTTCTTCAGGTGGTGGTGAAGATGGTTCTCTAATTTCAACATTTTGAGAGGGATCTTCCTCGAATTGAACACTTCTTTCAATGAATTCTGTTTGAGTGGCCATGTTCAACAACTTGTTGCCTTTTGAGTCCTCTAAATATCTAACAAAAGGCATGGTTGGCTTTGGGGATGCATAGACCTCCTCTTCTCCAATGGAATTTTGGCCCAAGCCTTGGAGCCAAAAATCCTGAAATGAGAAATATCAGGTTTGTGCCCAGTCCAAGCCTCAAAAGGAGTGATTCCTTTGAGATATTTATGTGGCACTCTGTTCTGAATATATGTGGCACAATTTATTGCCTCAGTCCACAGTCTTGGAGATAAATACTTTTCCTCAAGCATACATGTGGCCATCTCCTTAAGAGACCTGTTTTTCCTCTCAGCAACCCCATTCTGCTGAGGTGTATAAGGAACTATGTGTTGCATCTGAATGCCAAGAGGCACAAAATTGCTAAAAATATGATTTGATGTACTCCCCACCATTATCAGATCTGATAATATTGATATGTCTATGAGACTGATTCTCAATTGAGGCCTTGTAAAGGTTGAACAGACCAAAAACTTCAGACTTTAACTTGATGAAATAGATCCAACAATACCTAGAAAAGTCGTATATGAAGGTGAGGATGTATTTAGCATGGTTCAAGGAATCATGGGGGAATGGACCTGATATATCATTGTGAATAAGCTCCAGGGGTGAAAAGGTTCTCTCAGTTTTGGATCTCCCATACTTATGCTCGGGGTGTTTTCCTAGGATGCAAGATTAACAGACACCTTTGGAAAATCTAATATTGGGCAGCCCTATGACCATTTATTTCTCATGAAGTTGGGAAAGGTATTCATAGTTCAGATGGCCAAATATTTCATTCCATAATTTACTTGACTCATTGGCATGGGTTAAAAGAGAAGAAGGTGATGGGAATGGAACAAAATGAGAAAACTTATAGATTCTAGAACTATGGTCAACAATGCCTAATGCAACAATTTGGCATGTTGACATTTCACATATCTCAACTTCATTTGGGGTAAAGGTTACCTTCTTAGGTGTACCTGTGTGGGTCATCTGATAGACTGAAAATAGGTTTGCAGCAAGTCCAGGAACATACAGGACATTATTGAATGAACCAAATTCGAGATCTATGCTACCTTTGCCTTTGCTAGAAGTTTCGGAATTATCACCCAATACAATATTAGGACCATATGAAGAATCAAGTGAAGTAAAATACTCACTTGTAGACACCATGTGTCTTGAAGCTCCGGAATCAATAATGAGTGAGGTAGGATTGGATGTGCTTTCCATCAATGCATGTACTCTCTCCTTATCATCAGAATTTTGTCCTCCGTCCTTCCTCCTTGCACTCTCAGGAAGAGGGATATTGGATTTCTCCAGGAGTAGATCCATTTGATCAATGGTTTTCTTCATGCAGGAGCTTTCAGGATGAAATCCTTAAGTCCCCTACTGCAATAATTAAATTTTTCCTTCTCATTCTTCTTATTTGGATTCTTCTTTGAGTGGTAGGAGTCTTCAGGAACTTTCTGCTTGTCTTTCTTCTCACCGGTGGGCTTCTTGAAATTTCTCTTCTTCTTCCCTTTTGAATTATTTGAATCTCCAACATTCAGATAGTGGTATTTTGATGGATTTTTAATGGCTCCCATCAATACCAGCTTGTTTTGTTCTCGTGTTAATGATTCCATGAATTTTGAGAGAGTAGGACTCTTCCAGTTTCGAACTGCTTTCCTTGTGGCATGGAAGGTCGAAACAAACACTGAGTAATCTGGGCCAAGCTTGGAGAGAATGGCCAAGATTAGTTTCTCATCCTTTTTATCAATTCCACATTACTTAAATTGTAGAACACATGACGTGAATTTAGAGAATATATTCTATAGGTTATCAAAATTATGTGGACTCGATGAAACTAGTTCATTATCTAGCTGGTGGCCTCTTAATTCATCTATCTAGCCAAACAATTCTTGAAGTTTCATCCAAAATTCATTGGGAGAGGTAAGACCATCAAGATGGAATAAAAGATCCCTGTATGTAGTGAGACACAACATCCCATAAGCTTCATCTCTTCGATTATGCCACTTTCTCAATTGTTGAAGTTAGCTCAGTTTTTGTTGACATAGTCACCCTGTAAAGGCCTTTGGTCCTCAACATGATCTCCATTTGCGCCTTCCAGTCAAAATAATTGAATGGAGTGAGGATTATCTGATGTGACTGATCCATGGAAGTTCTGAAATAAATTCAATACTTATTTGGGTGCGTTTTTGGATGATAGAATGCGCCCTGTGGATGGTAGAATGTGCCATGTGGATGAATTACTGCGCCCTCCTTGAGACTAGTTGGATCCTGCAAGACAATAGAAGGAGAAAGGAATAGCTTTACAGCTCTGATACCATGTGAAATTTATTTCACACCAAGATATGATCAAGAAATTACACACTCTCACAAAATATCTCACACAACTAGTCAAGAACACAGAAAATTACTCACAATAGATACAAATTGTATTGCTCTCATGAATAATAATACATCAGCCAAACTTGGGAAAGTAATAGGCTGTCAATACATAACATTAAAACAGATATTTGAATGGCTAAAGATTCCATTTGGATCATCATAAAATCAGACTTACTAAAACTATGCAAATCCCCCCTAGGTGGCAAGTGTGTTCTCCAAGTCACACCAAAGGCTCACGAATTTCTGATTTAGTGATCAGATAGTGATGTGTGATGAAAAAAAATGCTAAATCCAAAAAATGGAAGGAAGAAACATCATAAAGCATGTGTGGTCCCAAAATCCAGTTTCCCTAGTCAACCAGCTTTTCCCCTTGGGCAAAAAGCAGTAAAAAGAAGTGGAGCGCATTTTTCACTAGAATCTTATCCAGAATATTTAGAAATGTGCCCAAGTGGCTTAGGAAACTTGTGGTCAATACTAGGAAGTCTTGTGCCCCCCCCAAAGATGCCTTGTGGTCCACACAATGGCTCAAATGGCAATTATCTATTCTAATACATAGGAATTAATCATAAAATGATTAATTAATGCTACTAATGTGTTAAATGACATAGATAGGAGGATTTAAATATTCCAATAGAGAAAGGGTATTTTCAAGTTGAGGGGATAGACTTTGGTGAGATTTTTCCCTAGTTTCTAAGTTAACATCTATCGGGTTTTTGTGGTTTGTAGTAGAAGTCTTTGATTTAGAACTAGAATAAATGGACGTGAAAACAACATTCCTACATGGTGACTTGAAGGAGGAGATCTATATGACACAACCATATTTTTACATTGAAAGAGGTAAAGAGTCATTGGATTGCAAATATAAAAAGTATTTATATGGTCTCAAACAATCTCCCAGAATGTGGTACCAAAAGTTTGATTCTTTTGTGTTGGGATTGGGGTTTTTGAGATCCAAATGAAATCACTATGTGTATTACAAACATGATGGTGATCATTTCTTTGTTATCATTGTGTATGTAGATGGTATGTTATTTTTTGTAACAATAATGATGTGATTCATGATTGAAGTCTCATGTTTCAACACAATTTGACATGAAGGACTTCGGGGATGGAATATATCTAAGGAATTGGGATTAGGAGAGATAGAGAAAACATAAATATTTGGTTGATCCAAAGAAAGTATGTCAAATCTGTGTTGCTACATTTTTGCATGGCAAATTATAGAACATTGAGTGTTCAGATTTTTGTTGAAACTAAGCTTTCAATTTAGCAGATTCCTAAAACACCCACAAAGATGGAGGATATGACTTCTATTTCTCATGCTAGTGGAGTTGGTAGTTTTATGTCTGCTATGGTATGTGCTAGACCAAACATTGTCCAAGCAATGGGAATATTGAGTTGCTTCATGGCTAATCATGGATGTGCACATTGGGCTATAGTGGAGAGGGTATTTATGTATTTGAGAGGTACTAATGAATATTCAATTTGTAATAATAATTATTTTTTAGTGTTGACCAACAACCAATGGATATATGGGGTTATATGGATTTTGATTGGGTAGGGGATGTGGATAGAAGAATGACTACCGACTGATATTTGTTTGGACTATTTGGTGGAGTAGTACATTGGATGAGAAAGAAAAAAGTTGTGGTTTCTTTATCCACTATAGAGGTAGAGTATAAGGCATCTAATCATGCTTGTAAGAATTCCATTTAGCTTATGAAACCGTGTTCAGATGTAGGGATAATTCAAAGAGCTAGCATAGTTCATTGTGATAGTAACAATGTCATTTGTTTAGACATGAACCTGACCTTTCATGCAAATATAGAGCATATTGATACCTAGTACCATTTCGTTCAGGACATGGTATAATATGGAAAGGCGATGCTAGAGAAAGTTGACACTTTGCAAAATGTTGCAGGTGCATCGATGAAACTAGTGAGGACAAGTAAATTCAATTGGTATTGTGAGTCTATGGGAATTATGGACCATAATAGTTAGCTCATAGTTTGATGCATTATTCCTTATAATATTGCAAGGTATATGACAAGTGGGATATTGTTGGGGGATGCATGTCATACATCTTGCAATTTTATAGTAGAGTAGTTATCTCATTGAATGTTGAGTAGTAGCAGGGAATAAATGATGAAGAATAGTAGGCAATAAATGTTCAAAAGTAGCATGCAATTAATACTGATCACAATAGCTGACCAATTATTTGTTGAATATTTCTATCTTGTAGAATTGGAAATCCATAAATGGTTTATGGTTTTGTTATGCATATTTATTGAATTTTTGGGTTGGAGGTAGGGTGAGAGTTTTTAACTTACTGTTATGTTGTTGAAACTTCTCCAAGACCTTTATATTGTTGAATACTCCATTTTAGAACACAAAGACTTTGTAATATATTATAACCATTTTTTAGTTGTTGAATATACATTGAGCATGCTTTAGAGTGTGTGTTTTTTTCTCCTAGAAGGGTAATTTCCCCAAGAAATCATGTTGTTTAATGGTTGTATGTTTATGTGTTGTTTATTACTTAAAATGTGTTTATTTAGTTTTCTAGACATTCCTCCCTCATTAATTAGTGTAGGAAGCATATTCTACACCTCTACTTAATCCTTCATATTTTCCATATTTTCAATATAAGCATAAACATTCTTATTGGTTTATACTTTTCCATCTCCATTTTTCAACTTCCAAGTGATGAAAACGTAATATGAATTAAAAAATTATATGTGTTTTTATGCAGATATTTTCTTTTAGAGACACTATTATTTTGTGTAAATAATCATTAGGTAGATCTAACATTGATGTAAATCCATTTGTCACCAAGATATCTCCATGAATTTTTTGTTAATTTATTTTACAAAATGCGTAAATGCCTAATGGGTCATTGCTCAAATCTTATTTCTCTTGATCTTGTATTTTAACTCCTAGTTCCTCTAATAAGATCTATTTATGAACTTGCTCAAATTTCTTCCATGACTCTTTGAAGAGGTTTGGCCCCCAAACTATATGACCATACTTATCTCCATTGAAAATTCAAGCATATCCACGTGTGTAGAGAAAACTGTGTGCCTCACTCATTATGGCCTAACACTCAATCAAGTTAAGTTTGGGGAAACTTGACAACCAAACAAAACTATTGTTTGTAACAATGTTTTAAGATCATATTCCTCAGTTTCCAACTCCATAACTACATTTATTTTGCATATAAAAGAAGGCCTCCATGCCTCCTATTACAAGTTTCTCCACACAAGAGTTCCAATTATAATTAAAATCAAATTGTAAGACTTACACAAAATGCGTTACATTGGTCCAACATAAACATATGAAATCATAAAATACATCAATATCATCTTCCTTTTATATTGTCATATAACTCCAAGACCTTATGTGCGTAGAACTACACACACTTTGTACACAATGCAAATTTTAAAGAGCCACTATAAATCTCTAGCCTTGAAATACTTCAGACATGTCACACGATCACCTTGGTGGTTGTTGGTCGACACATATAGACATGAAATAAGGTTCATGGATAGATGAGTTATATTTGGGGTGCCTTGGCCTACTAGCAAGACACACCAGAGATGTGTTGGGAACCCTTGCACAAAGGCAAGGTGCATCAAAGACATTGGTAGCTCGTATCAGTTGAACAAACCAAGAGAAGCTTTGCGCGAACTTGGTGAGGTAGAGAAGGTTGTCCTCGACAACCTCATTCATAGGCATGCGGAATATATGATAGAAAAAGTGGAAAAAAGAACTAATTGGCTTACATATTACTTGGGAATACTTGATTGGGTGCACATTAGTTGAGTGGAGTAAATGAGTGCACTTGGTTGGATGTATGTTGGAAGGACGGATGTTGGCTTCATGCACTTTTTGGGTGCACCTTCTTGGGTAGACTTGGGCACAAGAAAATTGGGCACTTGGAGATACCTTGCTGGAAGCACTTCTTCGGTGCACTTGGGCACAACTGTAATGTCTCCATTTTGACCCTTATAATATTTTGGGCTATAATGTAAATATTGTATGCATATTATGTATGATTCCTAGCGTGGAGCTCAAGGCTAAGGCCCCACTAGTGAATGCTAGACCTTGAAGAGGAAAGTATTGGATATTATGCTACCCATGTGCTAGTGAACCATGGGGATTGCAAATATGCATTTTAATATAAATTCCCACAACTAGCTATGCAATGCAACAAGAGATGGGGGCATGATGTTTACAAGGAATTGGGAGGGAAACATTCAAACCCTTGAGCCAATCAAGTCAAGCCAAGTGTCAATGAGAGAACCATGAACCCTCAACTACCCATGTTGAATTTTGTACCCAATCATTCATTTCTCCCAAGAGTTGGTTGAGGTAGTTAATGCCTTGGGGAATAGAGAGGTATGGTTGTCCAAATTCAAGTATGGGCAAGCCACCCTTCCTAGAAATTCGTGTTTGGGATTCTTGGGCAAGAGAAGAGACATGGAATTTCTCCCCAAGCCATTATTCACCCATCAATTTTTCTCTCTCACGAGTTTGGAGATACCTGGGCATTTTCCTCCATGGATTTCCTGTGTTTTCCTTCATTTTCCTAGATGGGAAGGGCGTTTTTATGTTGTATAACAGTGGGGAAGAAGGGGAAACGATTTGGAGTTTTATAGAGGTCGTTTTGGCCCACTGAATGCTCATACGTCTATGGGAGAAATAGGGTTTCTTCCCCGGGGTTGATTTCCTCTTCCCACAATCCGTGTTGGGTGTGCAATGATTTTGGGGAAAACCCATAGACCCTATTCTGTGAATCCCATTGTTGAAATGTGTATCCATGCCAATTTTTTGAGTTGTTGTGTGTAAAAGAATGTTGGGGTTGAGATGAGTATCCATTGCCTTGGGCTATGCTGAGCTTGAGAGTTCCCTTTTTCTTGTAGATATCATGCCTAACTCGGGGGTAGTCTCTGAGTGTTGAAAGAATACAGGCTGTGCAGAGACCTATGGTTGGGTGGAACGTTGCAGTGACATATCTAGTTCCTTGGGACAACATTACAGTGAGATAAGTATATTCTCCTAGTATGTGTATTTACTTCTGCACTGTTTTAATTAATGGATGGTTTCTCTAGACATGGTGGATGCATGTGAAAAAGGTGTGTGGATGATGTCTTATTCTGTTGTGCATGTTTGCTTGATTTGCATCTACACACATATGCATTTTATTTGTAATGCCATTGTTTATAATTATATGAATCATGAATATTGAAATGGGTTAAGTTTTTTTATAAAATCTCTAGAAGTGCAGTCATGATCCCTTCCTCACATTGGATCGACGGAAGGGACGTTACAACAACTTATCAAAAGAAATTCTTGGGAAAATCTTACCATATGCACTTTGGGAACACTTGCGACATGTGTCCCTACCTAGAAAACTTGTGACTGATGCAAATGTGATGGGTGAACTTGCCAAGAACACTTGCGACAAACACATATATAATAGGTGCACCTTCCCAACATTGTGATGGACACATATGTAATGGGCACACTTGTGGGAAATTGGAAGCTGGAGATAATTGTGATCGTCTGGTATAGTGAGCATGACACCATGGAAGATGATTTCAACTGAAAAGTCATGAGGGTGAAATTGAGTTGGATGTGGACACTTGGGTCCACTTGGAATTGGAGGGGCTTGTTAGAGTTTGGCAAGACTCGTATACATAGTGGACACCTCAAAGTGACTAATAAATTCAAGAAGAATCATCTTGGAAAGTGATCGAGACACAATTTCAAAGTGAGCTATGAGATTGTGCTAAGATGTGATTTTTCACAATAGGGAGAATTTGAACTGACTAGGAAAAAAATGAAGAGGTGAATAGGACCCACAGGAGGCAGGCTTGCGGCAGATTCAGGAGTTGGTTTGTATATGATTGTTGGGAATTGGTAGAAGGATAATTTTTCGTTAGATTCATTGTACTTTCTATAAAAGAGGTGTAGATAGGTGGTCACCCTCTCTTGTTGTACAATGTGAACAATATTCTCATAAATAAAATCTAAGGCATCCACCTTGGGTGTTTCCTATGTATTGTGTATTGAGGCTTGTTTATTGGGATGAACATTGTTATATTTCCTACGATGTTTTATGTTGGTTATTTGTTGACATTGGCTAAGTGTTTAATATTGTTAAGTATTGCTCAAATGTTTTAAAGGTTGTGGTTGGATGCATACTGAACTATTGAACGAACTTGGTTGAGTAGTACTTAGTTGCATTTGATGGTTTGTAATATAAGGTGAAGTTATGGGAATACCTTAGGTGAAGACGTGTAGTATGGCTGTAGTAGGGGTAGGATAGCCAAGACCATGCAATTGAGGCAAGGAAGTGCTACATGACCTTAGGTGTCAAAACAAAGTTGGGAAAACCCCAAGTTAGAATAAAATAAGTTGGGAAGACTATAGGTCCTTAGCAGTTGGTATTAGAGAAGTTTTTGGCAATTTTCATCATTTCCACTTCTATGGAAGTTGGTACGGAGAAAATTTTTGTTTTGCAAATATCTTTGGGTACTCTTTTTCATATCAGGTAAACTTAGAAGCGGGGTGCTAACTTTGAGGAAATTTGGCAAGCAGTTTCAAAGGGAAACCCAAAATTTGTGATCACGAACTTATGCCTAATCACAACAAGCACTTAGGGTAGTTCATCTAGACAAAAATTGGGTAGTTGAGCACTCTTCACTGTGAATTGGAAGGAAGTAGAAGTCTTCATTGATAGGTTATGTAGGTGGACAAGAGTAGGCTTGAAGTAGCAAGTGAATCATGTCTTTAGGCTTCGGAAAAAATTTCAAAGGTGATGAGGAGGGTCGAACCATTTATAGGTTGTGACATGGATGGAACAAAGGAAGAGTCTTGGAAGATTAAGAGAAAAGTTTTGTCCATGGAATGGAAACATTGGGATCAATAGATCCGTGAGATGTACCAGGAACATGTGACAAAGATAGAGTAGACTAGTGCACATGTTAAATCTTGGGCTCAAAAGTTACAGGTTTTGACACACCAAGTACAAAATTGGGCTTAGAGGTTAGACTCATTTGGAAGGAAGGAATCCAACTTCGCAACATGGATGAATATATAATTTCCTAAGTCCAAAGGTAAGGATGTTTCTTGTTTTCTTTATCATTTTTCCATAGTTTTTCCTTTAAAGGAAGAGTTGGGAGGCTTGGAAGAAATCCAAGTGCAACAAACATTGGTTGTAAACCCAGAAGTCTTGGGAGTAATCCAAGATATCAAAGGAAATATTTGAGGTTCTAGTTTTCTTGACAGTAAATATAAGCAAGTTCATTGAAATAGGTCAAGAACAACAATTTGTGATGGTGAATATCGTGGTGTATTTTGGGTAGAATATTGTTGTATTTGATGGAGGTGGACTTAGCAACCAATTTCCATCCTCCATTCATTGTTAAAATCTATAGATGGATCGCTACCTAGGAGTATACAATGGAGCCTAGGGAATTGAGAGAGGTGCTCAATTTGAAGGTTTGGACATGAAGGATGCATTTCATCAGAAGAATAAAATGTGTGATGAGAGGAGGCCATTCTCTTCTCCACATTGATGCTGGTTTAGTTATTTTGTTGTCCAAGGAGAAGGGTAGTGGGAAAAGGAGGCACTAGTGCATGAGTTCCTTGAAGAATTTTTTGAATTGGATTTTGTTGAGTTGCAATAGGTGACTTGATAGACTTGAGGAAGAGGTGAAGGCATTTCCTTGGGAAACATTAATGACAACACCAAAGCAATGGATTCTTGCTTGGAGAATCATGAAAGTTTAGTTCTAAGTGAATTGATAAAGGAAACAAATAAGTTGACCAAGAAAAAGTATGCATTATACCTAGATGAATCATATTGGAACACAAAACTAGCTGACTTGGAAGCCCATCTTTATGTATGGGAAATTAGGATGTGGTAGAACATGTTGACTTGGAATATGTTTACTTGCCTTTGTGTTTGGGAACTTAGGATGTGGTAGAATAGGTTGACTTGGAATATGTTTACCTGCCTTTTTGTTTGGGAACTTAGGATGTGGAAAATCCTTCCTTGGGGATGATTATTAGGATGACCTAGTAGACTGAAGGTGATTGAAGTACTAGAAAAAACATGCCTTCCTTAGCAAAATGTATGGAATTCTTTGATTGGCTTGTTGAAGTTGGTAGAATTTGGACATGTGGTTGGAGCATTTGTGGGCAATGGATATGATGGCCATCCGCCACCTTATTCTCATTGACAGTTTCCTTGGGGTTGTTTATTTCCTAGGAAGAATGGAAAATGGATCCTGAGTGTACTAGAAGAAGCATAAAGATCAATAAGGGAGTTGGAATTATTGGATTGAGAGGGTGGCTTAACAATTGAGGAAGAGTTGAAGAATTTTGTATTGTTGAGCATGTTGTGCACTTTGATAAATTAGAAGTAAGGAATTGGGCATAAGGTGGACTTGCACCGGTAGTAGTTGTTAACATTGACAACAAAGGCAAACACTAGGATGTGATCCATCACAAACATAAGCATGCAAAAAAGGAGGTAGTTCAGATGGATGTCTCATTCTTGAAGAATAGTAGTTGAAGTGTTGTGTCTAAGTAGTGAATGAAGGAACTCACCCAACAATAATCTTAGTTCTAGTACAATGGCATGGTTGAAGAACATGTTCATGGATCCTTGCATGAGTTAAGTGCTCTTCTACTTCATGAATATTTCCAAGTTGAGGGTGACACATTTGTTGGTTCATAAGGATTGTAGATCCTAGAAGATTCTATTGAGACTCATCCACTAGACAAGGGGTTGATTAAATCAACATATAATAAATTTAAGAAGAGCAAAAAGTGACAAAGGTAACTGATGTACCTTTGTGATAGTTTTGAGGCAAATATGGTGACCTTGCCTTAGTCTAGAAAAGTTGTGCAAAGAAGACTAAATTGTGAAAGAAAGTGTCTATTATGAGCATGAGGATATGCATTCTCATGAGATGGGAACAATGGTTGGATTAGATACCAAACTAGTCCATGAATGGGAGGCATGTAATGTACCAATGCATGGAAGAATTGACTAAGTACATAAGCAGTAGTAAGTTAGAAGTGTGCAGTGCTTGGATGATTCTATAAAATTCTTTGTGAAGGTTAGGTTTCCGCAATAGCAAAATAAAATTGTAGCAATATTAGGTTGTGATTAAAGCATAAGGAAATAATTGTGACCATGACATCCATGAGATACTGTGGAAAGAGTTGAGCAAAATTTCTTTGTGCAAAGGAAGCATTAAACACTGAGAAATTGCATAAGTATTATGGAAAAGATAATGTGGAGTGATTGGAGAGGCCAACTGTAGATGGGTGCATGAGTCTAGGTATAAGAATTAGAGGAAAAATAGGTTCTTGATGATGTTAATGAGGGTGACAATGAATTTTAGTGGGGGAGGATGTAAGGCCCTATGCTTGAGAGGCTTTGGGAACTTGTGCAACACAATCACCTTGGTGGTCATTCGACAACATGGACATACATGAAATAAGGTTGATGGATAAATGAGTTGGTTTTAGGGTGCCTTAGCCCATCGCAAGGCACACAATGGACATGTAAGATTCCCTTGCATGAATTCAAGGTGAACCGTGAAGATTGACAACTAGCATTAGTTGAATAAACCAAGAAAATCCTGGAGGGAACTTGGAAGGGTAGAGAATTTTGTTGTAGACGACGTCATCCATAGGCATGTGTGAAGCATGATAGAAAAAGTGGCAAGAATAATTGACTGACTTGCATGTGACTTGGGAATAATTGATTAGGTGCACACTTCCCGGGAAGACTATGCGGCCGCACTTGGTTGGATGCACTTTGGATAGGAGCACTTGGATGCACGTTAGAAGCATGGATGTGGGCTTTGTGTACTTGTTGGGTGCACTTGGGCATAATGATGATGGTTTCATTTGGAGGAACCTTTCCAAAAGAACTTCCTAGGCATTCTTAGGCACAACTTGTTGGATGCATTTCAGGCACACTTGCGACAGGGGTACTTTCCAGTCATACTTGTGATGGGCACTCTTATCGAGAAAACTTGTGATGGATGAAGGTGCTATGGGTGCAATTTTTGAACACACTTGCAACATACATAGATGTGATGTGGGCACTTAGGTTCTAGACGCAATTGCAATCATGTGGCACAATAAGTACACCACCATTGGAGATGGATGTTAGCTGAAAAATCATGTGGGCACAATTGAGTTGGATGCAAACACTTGGGTCCGCTTAAAATTATAGGGGCTTGCAAGAATTTGGAAAGACTCATATATATAATAGATGCCTCAAAATGACTAAGGCATTCAAAGAGATTTGAGATTGTTCTAAGTTATGGGTTTTTCATAGTAGGGAAATTTTTAACTAGCTAGGTGGAAAATGAAGAGGTGAAGATGACCTACATGAGGTGGGCCTATGGTATCTTTAGGGGTTGGTTTCTATAGGACTATTGGGCATTGGAAAGAGGGTTAGGAAGGTGGTCATAATCCCTTGTTGTACATTGTACAAAACATTATTCCATAAATAAATTTATCTTACTTTGGTGCCACCTGTACATGTGCATATGTATTGTGGCTTGTTTATTTGGATGAATGTTGTTATATTTTTTGCGATGATTTATGTTGGTTAACTGATGACATTGGCTAAGTGTTGAATAATGTTAAGTATTGTTGGCATGTTTTAAAGGATGCGGTTAGACCCATGAGGGAATTTTGAATGTACTTGGTTGAGTAGGACTTAGTTTCATTTGATTGTTTGTAGTCTAAGGCAAAGTTATAGGCATACCTTAGGTGAAGAGGAATAGTCTAGTTGTAGTAGGTGTAAGTTGTCTGATCCCCTGTGATTGAGGCAAGGTAGTGGTGCATGAACTTAGGTGCTGAAACAAAGTTGGGAAACCCCCAAGTTTGAAGAAAAAAATCTAGACAAATTGTAGGTCCATGACAACCACTTTTTCCAATGACTAGGAATGCCTAGTAAGATGTGCACTTGAAACAAAATGTATAATATTTTCCCTTTCATTTACAATACTTCATTTGAATCTTTGGATGGAAAAAATAACCAAATATGAAGAAATATGGAATCTCCCACATGGTTGAATATTTGGATGGAAAAAAAAACAAATTAGAAACATGGTTGTGTGTTATCACAAGCATATACAATTCGTATTTGTTACTAAAACCTGAACATGTCTCTCTTTTATATGAGGTGGTAGAAAATCCTTTAAACATGGAACATAGGAAGGAATTAATCCTATGTAAAAGGTTAAAACTTTCATGCCTACTAAAAATTTCAATATTGGATGGTATCCAAGTTGTTTAACTTGATCATCTATGTGAACTCAAGGAATGAAAATAAGAAATGGTCAAGTTTGGTTCCTTGATAATTAGGGCTATATCATATTCATGACCTTTTTGGGACATAAATTTGAATTTTATATGATGGGCACTGGTTTGAAGTTTATCGTTAATGAAATGTGTTTTCACTTATTGGTGACGTTGATGAATAATTAAATCATTTATCAAATTATATTAAAATAATTTATTTTAATGATTATGTTAAGAAATAATGAAATTATGACTAGTCTTGATTCCATCATTGAAATCAAGATCACCCAAGGTTGAACTAGTGTCTTCAAAGTCAATTTCCATCACGGTCTTAGCATTTTTTTTCCCCGAAAATAGATCACAGTTCATTGTCATGGCACATTTCATATTCTCAGTCGATTACTATCGTGGGAGGTTTTCCATATTAAAATGAATGCTAATTATACCTCATTTCCAGGATACCGAGAGTTGTTTCAGATGAACATTACCCTCCATCCCCACCTACTTTTAATGGTTGTTCTAACACAATGGGTATATTTTATGGTGGTCGAAACATTAAAATAAAAGAGGACATTGAAGTAGGTGGTGGTGGGGGTATAGGATCAACAGTTCAACCAATCCTTGATGCAGGGACTGTAACACCCCATTTTTTACCCCAAGATGTAAATATGATGGTAAAGGATAGAAGTTGGTTATCAATGGTACAAGATGACCAACTATATTGTTGTAACGTCCTCCTCACCCAATCCAACCATCGGGAGGGGACGCTGGCCAAATATGGGCTCTCAAATTTCACCCCAAAACCATAATACGATTTTCAACAAACAAAATGTGTGCATAAATGCAAATAAAAATGCACAACGAAATTAAAATCTATCCACACACATCTAGCATGCAAATACACAAGCATAAACATTACAGGCATGAAATAAAAACATTTTAGATTCAAATGCATGAGAATAATTATCTTTATCCAATGCAGATCCAAGAAAATGGTTGTGTAAGAGCGATTTTCAACCCAACCATAGGCACTCCGTCCAGCATATACTCTTTCTGCTGGGAGGCCACCCCCAAGTTAGGCTATGAGACCACCAAGGTGAAGGAAACACCTACAGGCTTCTCTCTCTCATCCCACAACCCATTCTTCTCTCTATGCTTAGCCAAATTCTCATACATATCTCTACAGAGGTCTCACTCAACCCTCATAGCCTTGGATTCCACAATACCTGCCCCACACAACACCCTTCTAGCTCAGGCATCCCCTTCACCGATCCACGGTTCTCTTGGGCAATCCATCTTGCTGGGTGCTTCTAGTTTGTGCATAGAATAAGTCCAACTTGATATTGGTTGCTATAGAACCACATGCAACCTCAATTTGTGGCTTCTCAAGAACCTAAGAGCAACAAAACTCAAGGGTAAGAGTTCCTAGCTTTCCCAACCTCCCTGCTCACCTACAACCAAAAATATTCACTTCTGAATCTGCAGCATGGTCTCCAAATTCGAATTTTTGGGTTCAAAGTAGCATGGTAAGTTCATGGACAGCAAGGGAGATCTCTGGATCTTCTAAATCTATAAGTAAGAATGAGAGAATGAGGGTTGACTCCAAGGGATATGAGAAAATGGTGAAAAGACAGTTGACATAACTTCTACCAGCAGAATAAAGGACTCCTGGAAACTACAGACTGAATTCTGTCATGACAGAACTATCACAAAAGTGCAGTCAATCCCATGCTTCAATAACTACATGAGGTGACTTTTCCCACCAACCACACATATGCATTAATGATTGGAAAATGGTAAAAAAAGGATATAATTGGCTTATTCAAGGCACATGACATAATTTTAGGTGTGATTTCCAAGGTTGACACTTGACAACAAGGATTTAGTCACCCATGGTGTTACAGAGAAAAAATTCCTATGGATTGGGGCAGACCACAACAGACAGATGACTACCAGAAATCAAATCAATTCCCAATGCAATGCTATTATAAATGTAAATGCTAAGATGTGGAGTAAACAACCAACCTTCAACCGGATATTCGAAGTAGATCCCCGTTGAGCTTTCAATCTCTACACTTGAACCTGCAGCTTAGCCTCAACAACAAATACAAGCAAGTGCATATAATATATGATAGATATTAGCATAAACAATAGCATGGTCCATGATATAATAAGAAAATGTAACCCAATGTAATTAAACAAACATTTACAAGATCAATTGGACGAGAAAATGTGTATTTCTATTATTGAAAACAAGAAGTACATGATACAACTTCTTGTCAACAACTCATCTGAAGAAAGAACTAGGTCCCTCCACTTGTGCCTCCACCACTTCAATCCCCCATGCAATGGCAAACTCAAACTATGAAGGAGTTTGGTAGGTGAACATAAAAGGTTCACAACAACAAGGATTAATGGATGTAGACTCAAGTCGCGGCAAAAATCCAATAGAGTTTCTATGCTCTCTCTTTCCTCCTCCTTCCATGCACCATAAGAGCTCAATATATAACCCTCCAAAGGTAGGTGAAAGGTCGAATCGAGTTGTTTCGTGGGTACATGGAGGGCCAAAGGTCACCCTAAGACCACTTTTTGGAGTGAAAAGTGAATTTCTATTGTTTTTTACCATTTAACTCGGTGTACACAGGCTATATTGGTACAACCTGCGTATATGCTAGGTACAATGGAACAGCTAGCGTACAAGAACAAAAATAGGGAACAATTTGTTCCTAGAGGATAAAATGTGGATCTGAGTCAATAAAATGAATACTGAAGGTCAATGAGTGTTGATGCTCATAAGGTGGAAAAATACACTGTAACACATGACCCCTAACGTGTGAGGTTAGAGAAGGTACTACGATGACCGAAATACATTATAAATCTCAGAAGTGGAGTGATGGAAACACAAATGGAAGGAGTAACCCACTCGTCGTAATACAATGATATCTATGAATACATGTCGGTACAATACAACAATATGATATAATGGCCATGAATAGGCATTATATAGTGAATACATGTCATAGGCGATCATAGCCATGACCCATATACAGTAAGATACAGTCTCCTACTGAACAGGAAACCACTAGTGCAAACTGAAGGTACAAACTGCTGATGTATGAGAACGACATCTCATAAGTACAATCATGATCATGAGTAGCATACCGAATTCCACTAAAATATGGGGTCTTCTACACAAATCACCAACAGTGCATGCTCTATCAAGCGAATAAAGGCGTTGATGTCAAACCTGATGTGGCATTGTCTGATTACCAGTCATTGATTGATACCGTTAACAGACGTGAGATAACCCCCCTATAATGAAAATGGCCATCAAGGCACAGAGTACATTCATCAAAGTGTGAATAAAGGTGTTGAGGTCAAACATTCAGACCAATCCATCGATTAGGAGGCATTGATGAATCCCCAACTGTAGATGGAAAGAGAACCTACCACTAATGATTGCAAGCGTAAAGGTACTCAACCGACTCTAAGTCTCGATTCTGGAATAAACGGGTTGAAGTCAATGGAATGAAACTCGTTGGAAGGAGGGAATTAATGCATCCCCCATCAACCAACACGAGGTAAAAGCTACATTGAAAGATTTGGAAGAACTCGGATGAACAGATCGGACTGACTCAAAAGGGATGATCGACATGTAATACTCAAGAGATATGAAGAGTGACCGACTCTAGTTTCAAAAATTCCTTTGAACAAGAACATGAGCAGATGGATAGACTCAGGCAGCATAGACTCAAGTACTATATGATAATAATACTTTGCGATGCAGGAGGCATCAACAAAGGCTCCATAATGACTGGAAGCTTAACCATTCAGTGGAGTAAGATCTGAGAAATGAGTACAACTCCTAAGGTCCTACTATAGTCCCGACTCATAATGAATGGAGTGGACTGAATGCTCTGTTCAAAGGCGACACGATAGTTTCCAATAAGAGGTGGTAAATATTTTCCCGTTCGGATTTTTGAAATATTTGATTTTTTTGGTCTTTTTCATATTAGGAAAGCTTGAAAAAGAATAAGATTGCTTATAGTACAAAAAGTGAGGGAACGAGTTTTAAGTGCAACCAAACTAGTTCCAAGCAGTGGAACATACCTATGATCAATGCAAGGAAGCATGTGCAAGATATGGACACTCGGGGGGGTGTTCCCTCAAGGTATGGGGTCGATCAAGTTGCGAAAGATAAATGGAGGCTCTGCTTGGCTCGGAAGGGAAAGTGCATAGGCCCATGGCTAATCACTAAGAAAGCAGGAGTTGGCACAAATCTCAAGTGGAAAGCAGGATGATGCAATGCAATCACAACTCGACATAAATGGGGGAGTCCTCAATGGGAGGTGGCCAGAATAAAATGAAGTAGAGTATAAATATTTATCGCAAATTCATGGTGTGACTACAAAGGACTCCTAATCCTAAGGAGAAACATTGGCATGGGTGCCAAAAGACATAAAAGGATCTAACTAGGGCACCCATGGTCAGACAAGCTCTACCGCTAAATAATGACACTTCTATAACAATGTGAATGTTCTATGTCGGTTAAAAACCAGGGTCGCACCTAGGGTTAATGATCATGGTCATAAGTTCAAATGCAAAATGCAGGCGAAAATGACATCTAACCTGTTATCTCTTTAGGAAACTCTTCTAGGTTGCAACTCGGAGATTCCTAGTAAATTAATTTATTCTCTCAATGGTGGATAATATTGGATTAAAATGAACATCTAACTCACTGAATTATCTACTCAAGACAGTCTTGAATATACTCAAACAATGCAAGGCCTTCAAGGACTATTATCAGATAGGTAAAAGGATAAAGGAACTAATCAATTAACTAGAACATATATAAAGCAATTACATATGATGGGCTAATTAACTGACAATGAGTGCTAATGATCCTAGTTTGATAATCAATAGTAATATGACAGTTACTCAGATTATAAACATAGACAAAGAATACCATTCAATTCAATAGCATATCATAGAAAATAAGAAGACAAGGTCTGACAATAATGAATGAAAGAAGCTTGCAGGCTGATCATATTAAAGAAAGAGGTCTCTTTACATAAACAGTCAAGTAGAATACCCAAAATCAAACCTGGTGTTCATCAAATGTTCTTGGCTATATAGCCTTTACAAAAAGTTTCCAGATCCTGGAAAACTGGATCAAATTTACTCAAAATAGAAAGTCAAATCAGTTTCATAAAAATAGGGAGAGATCCTATTTGATAGGTCAACATGTAATCTCAATGATTTTCATATCCTCATTATCTTTGATAGCTGCAGCAGGCCTTCAAAGGCTGGTTGATAAGGTCGAAAATGCCACCTTGGCAAAATAGGTCATTCTTTTACCACAAAAATTGGGCCAAATTGCTGAAAACTGGGGCTCAGAGATGGATTAAATTATCCCAATATATGACACCTGTGTATAAAACAAAAGAGGTTTTTGTGTATTGGTTTGTTTTGAGAAAAAACCTCTCTCAGTTCTTTGAAATTTGTTTTCATTTTCCCGATATCTGTATTTCAAAAACATGTGTCAAACAAGGAAATTTTGAAATCCAAAAATTAGGGTTCAGAGATGGAATTGATTCTCCCAATATACAACACCTGTAGGAAAACTGAGAGAGGTTTTTGTTCTCTGACATGTTAGGAAGAAACACCTCCTCTCGTTTTGAAAAATGATTATCCATTCGCTCAGAATCATCATTTGAAAATGATGACTCAAAATAGTAAAAACACCACATTTCTTTATCTTCTTGCCTCAACATCTGTCTGCAAAAATGGAATAGAACACTAAAACAGATCCCTTTAATTATATTCTTGACTTAGAAACCATCCTCATGCTCTTTGGATCAGAAAAAATGAGATCTGTGCAAAAAGAGTGTCATTCTTCCCTTCTCTACACTTTTGGTGGCTAGGGAAGCCAAAATATGAGCCTGTAAGCTACCAAAAGCTTTGCTTTTGATGGCTAAAAATAACTGTGAAATCTCGCCTAAGCCACCGAAATATCATTTAGCTCCTTCCTAAGCGCAGCTCCTCCCTTCTTCATTCTGGACCTGATATTCTCTACCTGCAATGGACAATTCGAGCTAGGGGATATAGGAAAAGCGTAGAATTAGGAAAGTTTAGGCTCAACAAAGGCAGAGGCGAGAGATGAGGGATGCGCTGATTTTGAGGGAGAAGGACCGACAGTTTGGGATTTGAAATTAAGCGACTTGGTAAATTCACGAAATGGAGGAAAAACACATGGGACTTTTGAAACTGAGGTTCAAATGATTACCATAGATGCGCAGGATTATATTTCAACTTGATAGGATAGGTGTAGACGTTAGTGGATCAAGGATTAGCTTTAAATCAAATTGTAATTACACCAAACGTTTAATCATCAGATCGCACCCTGCTGATCCTTGTTCTTTTTGGGGGCTAAGGAATAATGAATAACCTTTAAACTTCACGGCTGAGCCCTTGATTTGACATCTTAACCGTTTGAAACTTCTTCTTATTTGGTAGCTTGGAGAATCCTGAATTTGCGCTGTAAGCTGCCGAAAGTGGAGCTTTCAGTGGTTTAAAAACCCATTTTTATATAGTGCTAAGTTACCGAAACCTGTCTTTTGAGTTTTTTGAAATGAAAACCCAATCTAAAGCTTTTCAAACTTTACTACATGCATAAAGCTCTCAACAATGAGCCTTAAAAGATTTAGAAATGAATTTTTAAATGACATCCTATCATCTAAAATTGATCAACTCGACAAATTTATTTGGGGAGATAATATAACCTATATGATGGGTGTAAAGTATACATGCCGAAGGCGCAAAACAGTAAAAAAATACACTCTCATCGGAAAAATTTGTTCAAAATAATACTCCAAGACAACATATTAGTCCAAAAATAGCTCAAAACGGCAAAAACTATAGGAAAGTGGATTTAAAAAATTCTAAATAGTAAGAAGAAATCACTATTACCATTCCATTTTCACTTTTAACCCAAAATAGTGTTTTTGGGTTACTTTTTACCTCGATCTTAAGTTGTTGATTCTGGGAGCTATGGGCGTCGGATCCACGATCCGTATGGAACAGGTTAGTAGTTTCATCCTCCTCTTCCTTTCCATGGATTTTATTTCATTTTTTAATGGTTAAATTTTTATCTTTGCGAAGATCTATACCTACTCGGCACTGTACGTGATCTATAGCTTCACGGGTCGCATGTAGGGAATCCTGGATGCGGTCAACACAAGTGTTG
This sequence comes from Larix kaempferi, assembly GCA_027924585.1. Classification (NCBI taxonomy): domain Eukaryota; kingdom Viridiplantae; phylum Streptophyta; class Pinopsida; order Pinales; family Pinaceae; genus Larix; species Larix kaempferi. Next base: position 515,549 of record BSBM01000893.1, read on the forward strand.
ACTGCGTACGGACAAGACTATATACAAAATTGACCACGTACAGCGCCGTGAGGGTGGTTTTTAACACATGTATACTAAAAAATGGCCTTGTTTTTCCTCCAGGATGGTCCTAGAGTGGAGAGAAAGGGAGCATGACACTGTTGATGAGCATGTATGCCAAGATTTACCCGCCCAACAAGCGTTAGAAGCATGCGGTCTATATAAGTTTTGGAGCATTGGGGGTTTAAGGGCCCAAAACCAATTGCTCCGCAAGTTGGTCGATTACTAGGATGCAGATGCACAAAAAATCAATTTGGATGGTCAACCACTTCCGTTGGAGGTGGAGGATATCTATTTCATCACAGTTTTGTCTCGCCGAGGGGGGTGTGGAAAGCCTCAGGTCCCGCAATGTAGGAGGTGGAATCACGATCAATGATTACATAGATAGGTACTGCCTTCCTGACACCTAGAAGGTGGGCAGTCAAATTCCTATTGATTCTATTGCGAGCCTGAGTATGAATATTATAGTTCTTACACTTGGGAGGATATCAGGTTTAGCTTCTCTACATCAGGCTTCGAGGCTGATGATATTCTATGCGGCAGAATGTATCAAACCGACTGTGTACGACTGGTGCACAACGTTGTTGGTTACTATGAAGAGCCAGCTAACAGAGTGCAAGCTTGGGAGGGAAAAGAAATTTGGTTTTGGCAGCATACTCTGCAGTTTCTTCTTTGAGAGAGTACCAGGCTTGAGTTCGAGGGTTGAAGTCCCTTCGCACGATCTCCGAGATCCTACCCAGACCTGGTGGGCATAGGTGCTAATGCGACAGGGTGGTCTCCGACAGGCATCACCATATTCCGAGGAGTTCTTTCACTAGTGGGCACGTCAGGTCATCACCATCGATGACTATCCATACGAGGGTATAGACTTCAATGGAGATAGAGACATGCTGCTCCCACAAGGGGCCACGTTTGGAGACATAGGTATGACTACTCTTTTCAAGTTTTGTGTATTTTGATTTTTTGGGATTTTTTATTATAAGTGAAATGCAAAAATCGTTTTGGTGTGGTATCATATTAATGGGTGACTGTTTTCTCGCAGGTCAGGGTCCGCGAAGACCTCAGGGATTCCCATGGCACCACCGCAGAGGAAGGGGAGGCGAGATCGTAGGTGCGGTGACAGAGCGCACACTGGAGACGGTACTAGTTAACCTCTCTCATATGACTGCTCGAGTACCACTGATAGAGGTAGAGCATCTCCCGAAGGAGATGCAGTGACATGTGGTCGGGGTACTAGGTGTATGGGTGCAGCTGTTGCAGCGTATAGCCAATGCCGTACACTATTATGCTCAAAATCATCTCGTCGAGGCGGCGAGACCTCCCCGCAGGGCTTAGATGCCATAGGGTCTCACTATTTTTGTATCGGTTATGTATATTTTTGAGAGCTATGGGCTCCAGTTTTGTACTTATGATACCACATTTTGGACATATTATTAATGAAAAACAATGATTATTCGGTTCTACTATTGTGTATTTACAAATGTATGAATGAATGTTTTTGTATGCTTCTTTTATTAATGTGACAAATGCCAATCTAGGACATAATTAGCATATGCATCAGGTACATGATTAAAACATCTTGAAACATGAATGTATGTAATATAAACAAATTGATGCCCCAAGAGTCTTACCCTTAAGAACCTCCGTAGTAACATAGGATCCCTCACATGGTATTGACCATTCAATTGAGACACAACCATTTGCAAATACAGGCGGACTTCTAAATACTGGATACCATGCAAAATGGCATCACAAATTAGCTCAATGACGACATTGTACTCAGCCACATTGTTGGATGTAGGACCGAGACAAGCACCTCCTAAAGACACAATCTGATGGTCGGGCGAGTAAATAACCCACGCCGCAGAAGCTAGTCACTGAGTATGATGGCTAGCACCATCCGCGAATCATAAGAACACTAGAGATTCCGCTGACATCTGTCAACCAAATGAAAGTGAATCAGCAGACCCGAACAATCAAAATAAATCTAAACTATGTACAGAAACAACTATTTAATAGTTTACAAAAGTATCAGCTCGAGCTAGAAGCTCAAGCATAATACCGCTTGAGTTAGAGCCCATTTCTAGGCTCCTTCAAGGCATTACCATCGTAGTCTTCCAACTCATAGGCTCCTTTCTCAAGGACATGCCTCGCAATGTAAGGACCATGCCACATGGGGTTAAACTTGCCTACCCCCAAGGGTTCCTTAGCCTGGTCATAAAGGAGGACCAAGTCACCTTCATCATACTACTGGGGATGGACAAACCTATCATACTTAACCTTCACACATCGTTTGTTGGAATCTATAGCCACAGCGGCATCTCGATGCTGCTCTTCAAGCTGCTCAAGGTGGATCAAACGTTGCTCAACATCTGAGGTGCCAGGAAGGATCTCTATATCTAGTTTCAATGAAAGGATATCGCATTCAATTGAAAAGATAGACTCCACACCATGTACTAACTGAAATGGTGAGAACCCGATAGAAGTCTTGACTGCGGTTCGATACACCCACAAAGCAGGATATAACATAATGTGCCTTTGCTCTTGCTTTGTCAGATGTTTTGTTGGAGAATGGTCTTTAAGGACATATTTACTTCCTCGACTTGACCATTTGCTTGTGAGTAGTAAGAATATGGGTGCTCTTGCTTAAACCCAAGCTTGAGTAACAAATCCACCATCATATGGTTTTGGAAGTGACTGCCATGGTTAGTGATAATCTCTTTCGGGATACCGAATCGAGTTATAATCTGATATGGTAATGCCCCCCAGCCGAGGCTGGGTTGCAATTCATGAAATCTACCCCCCACTTGGTGAAGGGACCGATGGTGACGACCGGATGTAAAGGAGCATGGTGTGAGTGCATGTTCCAAGTAAACACCTGGCAAGGGTGACATCTCTTCACACCATTTACACAATCTTTGAAAATCATAGGCCAAAATAACCCGCTCGCAAGATATGTTGGGTTGTTGCAAGCCCAAATAAGTGACGGCTACACGCTCTGCTATGGAAATCATTAAGTACTAGCTCCGCTTCTTCATGAGTTAAGCAACGATGGAGAATAGAGTCTTTTCCTTGGCGATACAAAGTTTCACTGACGATGATATAATCTTTAGCTTGATGTCTCACATGCCGTCACTCATCTCGCGAATAGTGCGAAGGGAACTTCAGATTTTGGAGATATATAATGATATCCCCATACCAAGGGTCTGTTGACGAAATAAGGAACAAATGTTCATCCACAAAAGAGTCTTCATGGACTACTTCCTCATCAATTCTTGGGAAATACGACATCAATTCCGTGAAAACCAAGGATTTCACCAACTTTGTTGAAGCAAAATCGAGATCAAACTCCTGAAGGATGACAATCCATTTATTATACTTCCCCCCAATTATGCATTGTGAGAGCACAAATTGGAATGGATTGACATGCGCTATAATGGTGGTCTTCTTGAGAAAAATATAATGTCGAATTCATTGGACTACATGAACAGTTGCAAGGGCCAATTTCTCCACGTGAGAGTATCTCAGTTTAGTATCAATGAGATTTCTACTCAGATAATAGATAACATGCTCCTGAAGCACATCATCCGTTTGAACTAATACCATACCAATCATCTCTTGAGATGCGACCACATAAAGAAAAAAATCTCTAGCAAAATCAGGTGGACTAAGAAGAGGGGACGATACCAAAGCTTTCTTCAAAGTGTTGAAAGACTGTTGGGCTCGCTCATCCCAGATAAATGGAGTGTCCTTCTTCAAAAGTCACGTGAAACCTTTGGTAAGATTGGCATAATTCACGATAAAGCATCGTAAGAAAGTGGCTCTCCCTTGGAGGCTCTAAAGCTAAATCAAGTTACGTGAGGGAGTCAATCGAAGTATTGCCTCAACCTTTAGAGGATCGACTCTAATAACCTTTTTGGAAACTACAAACCCTAAAAGGCAACCCATTTTCACAACATAGATGCACTTGTAGGGGTTCAAACAAATCTTATAATACCAACATCTTTCGAAAATGAGGCGGAGGTGCTTGGGGTGGTCCACCCTCTTATGAGAATGGCCAGCAAGATCATCCAAGTAAGCCTCCACTATGCGCTTGAGGTCATTAAAAGCATAGGTCATGGCACATTGAAAGTAGCTCCAGCGTTTTTAAGGCCGAAGTGCATCTTTCGGTATGCAAAGGTACCCCAAGGACATATAAATGCGGTTTTGTGCTGATCCTCGGGTTTAATATGGATCTTATTGTAACCTGAAAAACCGTCCATGAAAGAAAATACTTCGCTTCCCGCACAAGCATCCAATATCTAATCTATGCATGGAGTGGGAAAGTTATCCTTAGGACATTCTCGGTTCATATCTCTGAAATCAGTACATACACAGATGGTTCTGTGCTTCTTATCCATAGGAACGGGATTGGACAACCATTCAGTAAGGGGAACCGGGTAGATGAAACCAGCTTTGAGTAGTTTCTCCACCTCTTCCTTGATCGCAGCTTCCTTCGTAGGATTCATAGCATGAAGATGTTCCCGAACAGGCTTAACATTTGGATAAGTATTAATTTCATGTTCGACAATACTAGGGTCTATTCATGGCATCTCTTCATAAGAACAGGCGAAAACATCCCAAAATTCTTTGAAAAGCTCGATGTAAATGCGGATTTCCTCAAGGGAACAATTGGCACCGATGTAAACATTCTCAATCTTTCTAGGAGTGCAAGAGATGTTGATCGGAATGGTTGGGGAAATGTTAGCCATATTCCTCTCCCTGTAAATCCTATGCAAATCCAAAGGAGCCACAGGGTGACTAACCTTCTCTACTAGATTTGATCAAAACTCTTCCTATTCAATAAGGTCAAGATCAGGAAGAAAATATGATCAATGATGTAGATCTTCCCAAGGCTTATCATTACCATACATGGCCTCAATGATGGCTTCATCCGAAGGAAAAGTACCATCAAGGAAATCATGCGAGCAAGAGGAGCCAATTTCCCATGCGGGAAACATAACGAGATCTTCCTCTCATGTCCATGAAGAAGAGAGATCTGGTTCTGTAGTGGCTTGTTGAATCTCATGGTAAGCAAGCTCAGCTGCAGACAAGGGCATGGCCATTCCAATGTGCACAATGTTTCCAGACTAAGAACTCGTGGAAGGTAAATTCCATGAATCATTAAAATATGACGTCCATAATGGTACACTCTATAATGAGGATGGGGCACTATCGGAAATGGTTCCGATAAAGGATATTGGTGCAACAAAGTCGAAAAATCCCATCAAAGAGGAATACAATACTACACCAATATTCCTAGTTTCTGGATGAGAATTTTCGATCTAAGGAACTTCCATTCCTGGTGATGCAATGGTATTGGAACTTGTGAAATCGAGCTGATCAACCGTCATAATCTTGCCTTCATGTCGAAAGAAGATAGACCTAAACACAGAGGACACGATCGCTCGCATAACATAGATCCAATTCCTACCCATTAAAAGGTTGTAGTTGATGGGTTCATCAACCACCTCGACTTCAATTGGCATGGTCTTTCCACCCAAGTGGACCTCAAGGGAAGGGATGATACCATGCGGTCTGAATGGAGGACCATCAAATGCAGTCAACATGGTCATAGAATTCGACAAATGAGGGGAGCCTAGAGCCTTCCAATAAGCTAACGACATAACCGACGTAGAAGCACCTTCATCAACCATGGTATGTTTCATGATTTTCTGCAGGCACCTAACATGGACTTGAAAAGCCACGTGGTAGGGAAACCGAGGCTGGACATCAATAGTGTCGAACTTGATAATGTTTGGGATACACTGGTCCTAGACACCCAAAGCACATAAAAGGGTGGTCCTCTGAGAAGTACAAGCCTGGAGAACCTCGAGATTCAACATGGAACACATAGTCTGACCCAAATCTTCTACAAGGGAGTAGTTATGGGCGGCTCGAGCATTGGGATTGTGCATCGAGCGCTTAAGAACACCTTTCGGTATCTGTGGCATAGAGTTAGGCTTCTCGATATACAATGGAGTATCAAGAGGAGGGGGCTCATTCCCTGACGGAGGTTGTGGAGCTCCATAATTACGAGAGCGAGTAGCAACACTAACTTCTGCTTGAACCATATTAACGCATCTGTAACCGCCGACAGGGTTAGAGGACGTCGAAGTTTCATAAGTACAGCTACTGGTGATGGAAGCACCTGAAGACATATTTTGGTGGTGAGGAAGGGGATCCTTCAACACAATTGGGCCCTGTGCAATGTGCTTCACAGATTATTCAAGATGAGGACACAAATGTGTAAGGTGATCTTCCGTGCAAAGCTTGCAAAGGACTTTGACTTTATGCCTAGGTTTTCGGTCCCCACTAGCATTTTCGTCATCCCAAGGAGGGTTGGCATTTTATTTCTTCGCATTATTGTTCTTATTATTCCCACCCGATGATTATTCTTCCCTTGTTTCTTCCCACTAGGTTGCTGGTTACCTGATGAGTTCACCGATGGTAATTCACTCCCAATCCCGGACATGCCCATGCGGTGGAAACGGACGAGGCATGGGCATGTCCGGGGGTAGATTGGATAATCAAAAGATTGTACATCTGATTTGTGACCAAATCTATAGGATGAGTACTTTTGGATCCAACAATACCATCGGCATGTCGTCTAAGAACAGGCTTGGGCTCATGTCGTGACCGCGGTGCATTAGGTATGATATCGTATAAAATGCCAGACTAAGCGTAGACTAGGTCTAGCTGTTGGGATTTGAAAATAGCTTGTTCCTCAGTCATAATACCGGACAATGAAACATCTTTCAAAACGTAAGGAAGTAAAGACTTAAGGAACCACTCCAATATAACATCTGGAGGAAAGTTGGCTTTCACTAGCCTCTTCCGTCGACACCACTCCTTAATATGGTCAGAGATGTGCGTGGCCTTGTCCTGACGGAAGGTGGACAAAAGTTTGGTGCCAGTATCATAACGCACCGAAAACTGGAAGTGGTCTAGGAAAACCAAAGCTAAATCGTTGAAACCTCTGTATGTTCCCATAGGAAACTCAACATACCATTTCATAGTTTCCCTCGTGATGGTGCATTGAAATAGCGTCAAATGGATAGAGTCATGGTTTAAGGAATTTGAAGAGCACCATAAGTGAAAAGTAGTAACGTGATCACCTAGATCCTCACCCTTCTTCCACTCAAACTTTGGAATGTAAGAAGGGAGCTTGGTGGGGACTGGAGGCCATGTAGGATCGTGACACACCGGATCATTTGTGAGCTTCAAAAGATCTGGTAGATTCAATCTAGCAAGAAAAGGGAGCTAAGGTTGTGAAGCTTGATTATAAGCTCCTGAAAGAGACTGGTTCTACGAATCGTAAGGTGGGACTGTATACATAGAAGTGGACACCTATGGTGCCTACGAACTCTGGTAATAACCGTGACCATGACTATAAGGATAGTAACCTCCTCCAAACTGGCCTGCATTGGAATACACAGGCACATGCATAGCGGGGATTCCATGTGAAGGATTAGGATTGGGATAATAAGTAGGACCAACTGAAAAGCCATAAGAATGACCTCCATGAGAATGGGGTCCCATATACCCACTCGAGGAAGAATACTAGAAGAGTGAGGTCCATATGAAAATGATATGTGAGCACTCCACGGAACCGAAGAGCTAGCAATAGGAGGGTTTTGTGACATCACAAAAGAGTTCGAAGGTACATGCATAGAGGCATGCAGATTAAAGGACGGAATAAAATTCGTGGATCCAATGCCTACCATGAAACCTCCACTTGAAAATGGGTTCACACTAACACTAGGGGATGACGAAGGAGGTGGTCCTCCGCCAACAGTCAGATTAGATGGAGGGATGTGACTACTCCCAAACTGATAGGCGGTGAAAGCAGGCATAGTGCCCCCAACTCCAACACTAGAGCTAGCGTGACTACTAAACATGGTGGACGTAACAGTCGGCGTAAAGTCGAGCACACCATAAGTAAAAGGGCTTGAGGTCGAAGGGACAAATGAAGCACCATAACCTAGCATCCCATATTGAAAACTAGATGGCTATGTATCGTCGAATGGGTTCGTGCTCATGGGTGTGGACATCCCAAACCCATGGGGAATAGTGTGTGGAGAACCTAATCCCCATTCACCCCTAGGAGTGGCCGGAGGGGAGTTTCCCGATGTGCTAATGGATGGAGTCACTGGGATCCCAGACGTGCTAGGTGTAGAACTCATAATAGAAGCTCCTTGAAGCTCATGAGATGTGTGTATAGGACCAGCAGTAGTCCTTCGACGCTTCCCAACAAAAGGTTGTGAGGGATCTCTAGCCAGTAAACCATATAACCTACAAGATCAACGGAGAGGTGGATCTTGATCCACGATGAATCCAAAAATTCAACCAATAATCATCTCCTAAAGGCCTACTATATCGTCACAGAGCATACACCTAAAAGAAATCTATAGCCAATTGCACACAAACAGGACTGGCTCAAGGGACCTCTTGACACTACAGCCGGTATGTCTCTCTTAGGAGAGGCTTGAGACTCCCAAACTATAACTGGAGGTAATAGAATCAGTTATAATGGCCCCCAGACTTCACTGCGTGCACAGGGTCAAATCCCTATACATACAAAAACTGTGTTGTCCAACCCCTATCTGACTCAGGATACTCACAGTATAATCGCTGCAAGCACCCTATGTGATACCTAGGTAAAGTAACTAAGGCCACCACGTATAACCAATTCTCAGGAAGAAAGTCACAGGTGGGATCAATCATATGGGCAGGGTAACTAAGCCCGAAACTCGAGAGGGTCAAATCCCCCAAGAGTCCCCAAACATGAACAAATCTTGGAATTATATCCCACTTTCTGCTAGTATTGGAAGGCTATCTCCACAACCAACCTCCCGTGACCTCATGCTTAACTCTGGTTTGATTAAAGCTTCCTGAGAACACTGATGTATACCATGGGTTTCACCACTCCCAGGTCAGACACATAATGTTGGTTCAATAGTCTTGGATTGTTAACTCATAGTGATCTATTCCAAGACTCTAAACCTATACTAGTTGGTGCACCCTATAAAAGAGAAAATCATTTCTAATCAATTTTAGATTAAGCATTAATTTTAAATGGCTGTGATTACTCAAAGGATATGGTCGTGAAACTAATGATATGTAAAGACTCAATGATATGCACACCCGGAAAATACTAGACTCATCTATCCATAAAAAGGTATGCCACTATATGACAGTCAAATGAACGATTCAAAAAAGACAATGCAATCTCTTTATATTTTCATGCTCAAGCAAGTCCTAATGAAAGCACAAGCACTCTAAATGCAAAATGCAATAACAAAAAGAAAATATTTTTGTATTTTCAAGTATAAATGAAATGAAAATGCAAATATTTTTGTATTTTTTCAATATAGATGAATGAAAAAATGCAAGCAAAATCAAAACTCTTCAGAAAAATGCAGAGCAAGCAAACCAGCAAATCCCAAAAAGTAAGACTCAACCAAGCTAATGAGCTATAAAAATGAAAAATGGTTCAAAACAACAAATCTCAAAAACCAAATAAAGAGTAGTTTATGGTCAATAAAAGAGCATGGAACAGTCGGGAAACAAGCCTACTAAGACTCAGGAACACTCGGAATCAACCCAACAACAACCAAAGATAAAAAAAAATCAATCCCGGAGTTGTACACGACTGTTCATAGAACAATAGCGTCTGTACACTGCCTATTGTACTAACAGTAGCGGGTATATGTGGGCTAACCAAATCTGACCCGCGTACAAGGCAAGACAAGTGTAATGTCCCGATTCAAATAAATTCATAACAGGGAAATTCCATCAATCCTACTAGTTCCCTAGGTTGAATGGAGACATTGGGATTTGCAATAAGGGATCTATTAAATGATGTCTAGACATTAGAGTGGAATAAATATTTAATAAAGGAGCTAATTAAATAAATGCAAGAGAAAATCAAAGTGGAAATTGACCATGAAGACACATGGAGGTTGTGGGGCCCACACAAGCTAGAAATTATGTTCCAAATGGCATTCTCCTCTTGCAATTTCGAATCCATGGGAAGCCTAATGTTCTTGGGATGAGTTAAAAGTCTCATACACTTGGCCATATGCATCATAGGTCGAGTTTTTATGGAAGTGTAACTCCTAAGGAGAAGGAAGAGTCAAATGAGGAGTTATTGGACACTTGGACTAGATTCCCTAACTTATATGACAACAATGACGCTATGATACTTATGAAAAATTGCAGATCTTATTGCTAACATATGACTATTATGGCATGTCAGGTCTAAATATAGCATCCAAGAAGGCGCTCATGGAGTTGGGGAAGCTCAATGGGTCCCTATTCGAATTGGTGGAAGGTGGAAGGTTAGGAAAGGTAGGACACATGGAAAATCTTGATCCCTCACCCTAATTCGAATTGGCTTGCGTTTATGGATGGATTGGGAACCTTAGAAGGCTAAGTATGTTTATAAAATATAGGGATAAAACTAGAGAAGAGATTTTGATCATTTTGAGAATTTGCCATTGTGAAGAGAGAGAGCTAGTGGATGACTAGTTTCTTGCCTTAGCCAATTTCGAGGGTGAAAGATTCCCATCCAAGTTGGTGTGTGGAGCGGACATTTAGGTATTTCATAGAGCTTTAATGGAGTATTTATTTGCAGGTTTAAGCTATAGGGAAGCTTGTGGTTTCTTCTAGTGCAGCACACTCGCTCAACCATTTCCAATTTTCAATGCATATTCTTGCTCCTTGAGGGAGGGTGCTTTTGGTGAGCTATTGTACTCTTTGGGAGAGATTCTCATGCCCCATTTCTGTTTTAATAAGATTAATATAATATGTGATTCATCTTCATAAATGTCTCAGGTCGAAAATACAGTTGGAATGATGTAAATCTAATGTTTAATGAACAAACAATGCCATCTCCCCACTACCTTGTTGTGAACCAATGTAATGTTGATGGATTCAAATGAATAAGTAAAATACTGATGGATTATTGTTGTATAGACTTTTAATGATGTATTCTCATAGTTTCATATTCAGTATCTAATAATTTGAAGTCATTTGGTGAAGTTTCATTGCATTTGGGGAAATTTGATTCCATTTCCCCCAAGGTCGAACTAGTGATTTTTTATGCTATTTGGGGGAAGGTTAGAACAGTATTAGAAACTGATTAATGGTGCACATGATACCTTATTAATGTCCCTTAGACATCCCCTACCTCTTTTCTGAATTTCAAATGGTTTTGGAGGCATTTGGAGAGCCTTTTTCAGCACTTACCCTCGGGGGATTTGAACCTCAAATTGCTAGTTAAAGTCCATACTTTGTCCAGAATATTAAAGGGGTTTGAAGAAGTCTTTCGGTGGTCCTATATCATCCCTTAAAATCATATTCAAGTCCTAATATCATTCATATACCTTCTCAGAATATTTGGGAGCATTTGGACAAATTGGAGACCTAGACATCAAAACTAGTCAAAGGTCGAATTAGGGAAAAAAGTGAAAATTTTTGCAATTTTAATAAAACCCTTAAAAAGGGACATTACAAGTGGTATCAAAGCATGGTATTGGAACCTGATTGTATTAACAAGGAGTCAAATAAATAATCCACCACCCTTAGAAACTGAAGTTGAAGGTGTTTTTGTTGAAGAAGAAGAAGTAGAAGAAGAAGAGGTACATTCTGTTGAAACTATGACTAACAAGGGGAAGGGACTCCCTGATGATAAGGAGAAATATATTAAACTCATGAAACCTCTATTTTATGACTTAACCAAGAACATGACCCAACATCTTATGAAAGGATTCGAATTGATGGCTAGCCAATTTGGAAGCAAAGGGGTAATAGGAGGTAGCAGTAGTTCAGTACAATCAGAAGAAAAGAAGACAATGGGTGAGCAAATTTTTTTCACGCACAAGACCCCATAATAGACCTGATGAATTTCAAAGCACACCAAGGCCCACTGCACCAAATTTATTATACCCAAAGAAGAGCCTAACATTCAATTTGAACCTAAGACAATGGTGAAAGAATGGGAGAAAATGGATGAAGGTTGTAAGAAAAGTCTACCATTTGATCAGTACTTTAATGTTGCAAACAAACTCAAAAAGAAGGAAGATAATATGTCTCTATTCCAAAACAAAGAATTTAAATTGTGTTATTGGTAAAATGCCACTTCCTACTTTTGATGGTTCCTTTCAAAGTTCTGCCAACACTTGGGTGCAAAAACTAGATGTGTATTTTCAGTTGAATCCTATGGTGGAAGATGATGCATTAAAAATGGCCATTTTGCATTTAGAAGGAGATGCCAATGAATGGTGGTTCCATGGTTTGAAAAAATTGGGACATTATCAAGTTAAAACCTATGGAGAATTTGTTGACAGGGTATTGGAGAGATTTGAGGAAAAAGATCCAGAATTTCCTTTAAAGGAACTAGCCCAATTGAAGCAAGTTGGAACTCCTGCTGACTATATGATGGAATTTCAAAAATTATCAGTCAAGGTGGATGATATATCTATGGTAATATTAGTATTGTTGTTCACTGAAGGTTTGGATGAACCCTTAAAAGTTTTAGTTAAGGCCCACAAACCCAAATCATTAAGGGATGCTATGAGTTTGACAAGGGATTTACAAAATGTACTACCTAGGACAATGTTTCCTCCCAAGCCCAACTTACCTCCCCAATTCAGATCTGAAAAGAAGACATGGCAAGAATATGAATGTGGAAAGAATAAGAAAGAGGAACTAAGTAGGGAAGAGCTTAGAAGGAATATTGTGTTACTCATGCTTCCAACCATGGGCACCAGGACATAAATGTGCTAAGGGAAAGGCCCAATTCATTGAAGTATTTTATGATGATGGGTATGAAGGGGTCATGGAGGAAGAAGGACCTACTTCAGCCCAAGAAGAGGGATATACTACAGCAGAAGAAGGGAAACAAGAGGTAAATCATCCCTCACCCACCAAAGTAAGAATGGAAGTACTTTCAACAATGCCTTGTTATCACAATATTCGATGCAAGGGTGTGGTACTAGGACAAAGAGCTTCAGTTTTGGTAGATGGAGGAGCCACACATAAATTTATTGATGCATACATGGTGGAGATAAGGAAGATACCTATTGAACCATTCGATGGCTTCACAGTTGTCATTCCCAGTCACAACACAATGGAGTGAAAAACATGGGTTCCACTGCTGCAATTCACCATAGGTAACTATACTTTTGTTGATAGTTTTTATGTGGTTGATGTTGCTGATACTAATGTGGTTTTGGGAGTGCAATGGTTGTACTCTATAGGGGAGCATACAATAAATTATCAAATTCCTGAGATGAAATTTCAAAATTCGAAATGAATACTAAGGATTGTGAGAGGGAAACACACCTATCCGAATGAGGTAGTTTCCTCCCACAACATGAAACACAAGAACGGAAATATTTTGGGAGACATTACTCATGGAATGCCAATTGATAGCAGAGGAACAAGTTTGCAGCATAATAAATTGAGATTGCTTGAGGGAAAGCAATCTTGGGTGGTGAGGAATGTAATGTCCCCATTCAAATAAGTTCATAACAGGGAAATTCCATCAATCCTACTAGTTCCCTAGGTTGGATGGAGACATTGGGATTTGAAATAAGAGAGCTATTAAATGATGTCTAGACATTAGAGTGGAATAAATATTTAATAAAGGAGATAATTAAGTAAATGCAAGAGAAAATCAAAGTGGCAATTGACCATGAAGACACATGGAGGTTGTGGGGCCCACACAAGCTAGAAATTATGTGCCAAATGGCATTCTCCTCTTGCAATTTCGAATCCATGGGAAGCCTAATGTTCTTGGGATGAGTTAGAAGTCTCATACACTTGGCCATATGCAACATAGGTCGAATTTGTATGGAATTGTAACTCCTAAGGAGAAGGAAGAGTCAAATGAAGAGTTATTGGACACTTGGACTAGATTCCCTAACCTATATGACAACAATGATGAAGATGCTATGACACTTATGAAAAATTGCAGATCTGATTGCTGAAATCTGACTATTATGACATGTCAGGTCTAAATATAGTATCCAAGAAGGCCCTCATGGAGTTGGGGATGCTCAATGGGTCCCTATTCGAATTGGTGGAAGGTGGAAGGTTAGGAAAGGTAGGACACATGGAAAATCTTGAGCCCTCACTCTAATTCGAATTGGCTTGATTTTATGGATGGATTGGGAACCTTAGAAGGCTAAGGATGTTTCTAAAATATAGAGATAAACCAAGAGAATATATTTTGATCATTTTGATAATTTTCCTTTGTGAAGAGAGAGAGCTAGTGGATGACTAGTTTCTTGCCTTAGCCTATTTTGAGGGTGAAAGATTCCCATCCAAGTTGGTGTGTGGAGAGGCCATTTAGGTATTTCATGGATATTTAATGGAGTATTTATTTTCAGGTGTAATATATAGGGAAACTCGTGGTTTATTCTAGTTCAGCACACTCACGCAACCATTTCTAGTTTTCTATGCATATTCTTGCTCCTTGAGGGAGGGCGCTTTTGGTGAGCTATTGTACCCTTTGGTGGATCTTCTCATGCCCCATTTATGTTGTAATAAGATTCATATACTCTATTCTTCATATTCAGAAATGTATCAGGTATAAAATACAGTTGGAATGATGTAAATCTAATGTTTAATGAACAAACAGTGCCATTTCCCCACTACCTTGTTGTGAACCAATGTAATATTGATGGATTTGAATGAATAAGTAAAATACTGATGGTTTATTGATGTATGGACTGTTAATTATGTATTCTAAGAGTTTCATATTTAGTATCTAAGCATTTGAAGTCATTTGGTGAAGTTTCATTGCATTTGGGGAAAATTTGATGCCATTTCCCCCAAGGTCGAACTAGTTATTTTTGCTGATGTTTGGGGGAAGGTTAGAACAAACTTAGTAACTGATTAATGGTGCACATGAGACCTTATTAATTTAACTTATACATCCCATATATATTTTTTGAATTTTGAATGGGTTTGGAGGCATTTGGAGAGCCTTTTTCAGCACTTACCCTAGGGGGATTTGAACCTCAAATTGCTAGTTAACGTCCATATTTTGTCCAGAATCGTAAAGGGGCTTGCAGAAGTATTTTGGTGGTCCTATATCATCCCTTAAAATCATATTCAAGTCCTAATATCATTCATATACCTTCTCAGAATATTTAGGAGCATTTGGAGCAAATTGGAGACCTATACATCAAAACTAGTCAAAGGTCGAATTAGGAAAAAAAGTGAAAATTTTGCAATTTTAATAAAACCCTTAAAAAGGGACATTACAACAAGTGGACCAAAAATGAATCAAACAACCCAGAAAAAACAATTTTTCTAATGCAGATCCCAACGTCCAGTCAATGACACAGAAGCTCGATAAACAAAAACTCAAAATAAGGAAAAATGCGTAAAAATCCCCAAAATGGAGGTTCCTCCCCAATGGAGTTGCCAGTTTTGTTATGGAGAAAAACTTCCTATGGCTCGGGGTAGACCACAACAGATAGATGACTACCAGAAATCAATTCAATTCCAAATGCAATGCTATTATAAATGCAAATACTAAGATGTGGAGTAAATAACCAACCTTCAACCGGATGTTCGAAGTAGATCCTCGTTGAGCTTTCAATCTCTACACTTGAACCTGCAACTTAGACTTAACAACAAATACAAGCAAGTGCATATAATATATTAAATATATTATCATAAACAATAGCATGGGCCATGATATAATAAGCAAATGTAACCCAATGTAATTAAACAAACATTTACAAGATCAATTGGACGAGAAAATGAATATTTCTATTATTGAAAACAAGAAGTACATGATACAACCTTTTGTCGGTAACTCATCTGAACCAAGAACTAGGTCCCTCCACTTGTGCCTCCACCACTTCAATCCCCCATGCAATGGAAAACTCAAACTATGAAGGAGTTTGGTAGGTGAACATAAAAGGTTCACAACAACAAGGATTAATGAATGTAGACTCAAGTCGTGGCAAAAATCCAATAGAGTTTCTATGCTCTCTCTTTCCTCCTCCTTCCATGCACCATAAGAGATCAATATATAACCCTCCAAAGGTAGGTGAAAGGTCGAATCGAGTCGTTTTGGGGGTACATGGAGGGCCAAAGGTCACCCTAAGACCGCTTTTTGGATTGAAAAGTGAATTTCTATTGTTTTTTACCATTTAACTCGATGTACGCGGGCTATATTGGTACAGCCTGCATATACGCTATGTATAGTGGAACAGCTAGCATATAGGAACAAAAATAGGGAACAATGGGTTCCTGGAGGATAAAATGTGGATCTGAGTCAATAAAATGAATACTAAAGGTCAATGAGTGTTGATGCTCAGAAGGTGGAAAAATACGCTGTAACACATAGACCCCCTTTGCTCTTCCCCTCTGGTGGAATCATAGCCCCTTTGGTGCTCTTTACACAACCCATATTGGACCATTTTATTATTTATGCACATAATATTTACATATATTCTAAATCAACATAAAATCTAAACAAATAGTCCAAAAAAAATATAAACATCATACATGCCTAGACATTCACTAGTCGGGCCTTGGCCTTGAGCTCAGCACTAGGAATTCACACTAGCATATTTACATCATTTACATAATATTGGATAAATACATTCCAAGTCAAAACTAGGGGTATTACAATTGTACATATGTAATTTGATTTTTAATATAAAAATCCCTAATGGATGCAAGTGAAGAAGGACGAATAAGAGAATGGGGGCTATGAAACCACAAGTGGGGGAAGTGAGAGGGGATATGGGGCGATGACCCTAGTTATTGTCCCTAGTCTTCATTAACCATTTTACCCAAATTTCTTATCCATAGTTGTGTTCCACTTTAAATAATTATGGGATTAGCTATCATAAGTGAGATTAAAAAAGGAAAAGTGGTCACTTTTGGGGGAAGCCACTTGTTAAGCCATAGTCATCCATATATCTTATGAGAAAATCACTTAGTGAGGGATTCATTCATTCCATGATTACAAAGTTGAGATCACCCATGCTATGCTACCTATGGTTGGTAACCCAGAGGAAGATTGGTGTTTCATAATCTATCACTCGATCCCACCTTGATAAGAAAACAACCTAGCTACCTTGATAAACTGTTGTTAGATATTAGGGAACCTGGCTTGTAGTGTCACATCCTTGGATCCTTATCACAGATACTTCCTAGATGGCTTGTACTAAAGCGCTAAAAGGGGAAGATGATAAATTGATGGAATGCAATGCATAGAAGGGTGTACCTTCGCTAGAATTTTGTAGGCTAATGGGGAATTAGTGAGGGGTTAGTGTTAACTGTGGATGGATTTACCCACACCACTTGGGTAGAGGATAGGTGTCCTTGGGTGAGGACACTCTAGAATGAGTGTGGTTGTGAATTGAAAAGGAAGAGGTCGTAATTCACCCCTTGTGGACTGATAGCCCCAACTCAGGGGTGGCATTTGTCAAAGAAACAATTGGCTTGATAGAGTTCCTGCAGATGGGAGGAACTTCCTTTAGTTGCAGTTGGTTGGAGGACATTCAAAAGATAATTTTCAAATGTGTATGAATTCCATGGATTAAATTTATGTTATGTGTTTGCTTAATTCATTGTTATGGAAATGATATTGTGCATCGATTTACTGAGCTTGGTATGAATGCATTCATGGTAGAAATATTTGCATAATTAGAATGTGATTTTTTTGTTTAAAAGGTTGTTATTATACAAATTACTTCCACTATTAAAATTTGTATTATAGAAAGCCATTGGAAACCAAATTCGAATTTGGCATCAAGGATAGAATTGGTATGTGGGATTGAGTACCTTGTGGTCTCAACAGAGTAAAGATGCTACTAGGTACGTGATAAGGACAAATTTAGTTTGACCAAAATTCAATTGAGTAAATAAAATCTACGATTGTTGTCTCTGAGCTTTCATTAGTTCTCTTGAAAATTAAAACAAAAATTATAATTTTGGTTATATAATATTGAATCTATCTATTGTGTTTCTACGAAGTGCCCACTAATTCTTCACATATTCATATCATTCGTGTGCTACAATTGATGGATTACAAGCTTTTGTCAAACCATAGATAACATCATTATATTCCTTGCATTATTTGTGCATACCAAAATGAAAAGGAAAAATAAACATTGTTATGATAAAGCTAATAAAAGATAAAGCCTTGAGTCTTAGTTCAAGTGGTCATGAACTAGACACGAGATCTATCCCCCCAGGTTGGGGAGGTCTTGGGTTCAAATATCTTAATCTGCTTGATTAGGATCTGTAATCAGGGTCGAATATTTACCCTATTTATCATCCATGAATCATGTGGAAGTACTTAAAAGGTTTCCATTAAGTTATTCCTTGGAAAAAAAATAGTAATATATATAAATAGTTTTATTAATG
The DNA here is from genome assembly GCA_027924585.1 of Larix kaempferi. Taxonomy (NCBI): domain Eukaryota; kingdom Viridiplantae; phylum Streptophyta; class Pinopsida; order Pinales; family Pinaceae; genus Larix; species Larix kaempferi. The sequence continues at coordinate 534,035 of BSBM01000893.1, forward strand.
GTAACTTTATCAAGAACGATTTAATTAATAATTTGTTTATTCTGATCATACGCTTAAAATTGATCAAATATCGTTTAAATCTTTTATAAAATTTAAAGATTATTATTTTTAATAACATCATATTCTTATATTCAATTAAATCATCGTTATATTAACAGTAAATAAAAATAGTTTATAATTAATTAAATAATAAATAAAATTAATTAGATAAAAAATTAAAATATAATAAAATTAATCATTAATTAATAAATATAAAATAACATTTTTATGTGAAGAAGCTTTATACATTCCATAACTAAGACACCATGTTTCAAGTTCCCAAAATATGGGTTAACCATATGCCAATAAGATTTATTATCTAATATTTTTTCAATTATTGTTGCTTAAAGTTTTTTTTTTGTTTGCACGAATCTCCCTAACTTGCAGGAGTGACTTGTGGTCTAAGAAATCGTAACTTAGGGGCATATAAGCCATCAAAATCATTCGGGGATTGCACCTGGCCTGGGCCACACCAACCCTTAGAATGGTTGGATTTTTTTGGTGTCTCCTCCAACCACCACTGAGTTTCGAACCCTGGGCCATCTAACAAATGGAACCCCTTGAATACCAACTGCGCTAGCTGGACTTGAAAATGTTACTTAATGTTGGGAAAAAAAATTTATAATTTATTTTGAAAAAGGTATATAATATAGCAATTATGTTTTTCGAATTGATTATATGATATTAATTTTCTATATAAAATTATTTTTCAATTTCTATATTGGTTGAGAGAAGTGGTCCATGACAACATGTAAGCTACAATATACCATTCAAGTCTTATGCCAATTAAAGTGTAGCCAAAATGGAGTGATCCCTTCTATTAACATAATGGTTTGTTGGTTGCACTGTGAATAGGTTTATGTCTTGGCCTTCCCTCCTCCCTTTATGCAAAAAGAAAAGAAAAATAATTCTCTCACTAGCAGTACTCTATATTTCCCCTTTCACATGCTCTCCTAAATATGTCCATTACTAAGTATGGTACATCTAACATTGTGTGCCTTTGAATTATTTTTATGACATAAATACCTCCCTGTACAAGAAGAAATGGTTGACGACACTATACAAACTCCAATATTTCATGATCCTTATGCTAATGGGGGCATCCGTCACTAAATCAAATACACCTAAATTTTGTGCACATTGAAATTGTTTTTATGACATAAATACTTCTCTATACAAAAAGAAGTGGCCCACGACAACATATAAGCTCCAATATACCATGATCCTTATTCCAATAGGGACAACCACAAGGGAGTGGTGCCTCCTACTAACATAATTGTTGAAACCTCTCATTGACAGTCCTCCACAATACCCTTGTCACATGCCTTCCTAAAAATATCATTATTAAGTCAAATACACCTAACATTCGTGCATCTTTGAATTGTTTTTACAACATCTCTCTCTCTCTCTCTAATATATTTATAAGGTTTTACAACTACAAAAATGTTCAAAATATGTTTTTCTCTTATTGAAATTGATTTTTTATGTCCATTGGTGACTTTTAGAAATGCTTCTACATCATAGACTATAACCATAGAAATGTTTATAATGACGTACAAAATATAAATTTTTGAATTGAAAGCAATGCAACTTTTAATATTGACACTAGCATCATTATCAACATTGATAGACATATCCCAACAACATCGCTAGTAACCTACATTTGTTTATGCATTTATATGAACTTTTTTATGTATGTTTTTGGTCACAACAATGTCCACATGTATGCCCAAACAAGTTATGCAAGTTTAAACAGTCTTTGTTGAAGATGGGGAACAATATATTCCATTAAATTTCATTCCCTATTCTCAATCCCACTAACCCAAAATGAGAAGTAAGCTAATATCGTACCAAAACGACCCTCTTATTGGCCACATATCTTATAAGAATTCGACAATTATTTGAAGCATGAGAAGAGTTCTACTGTGATCTAATATTCATGCATGATGGAACAATGCCTTATGGGTTTTGCTAATTCTGAATTGACCCCTAGATTATCCAAAATTCAATCAATGAGAACTATGACTTTCAATATCGTTGGATTTTTACAACTAGAGGGAAGTTTGCTACAAGATTATACCTTTCTTGCAAAATGGCCCCTAACTTACTAAACCTTGATGAATGCAATCTCTTTAACCCTTAACCCACTGATCCACCAATTCAATGATCCCTAAACATTAACAATTATGATTGACTATAGTTTCCGATTTTTTACTGTAATTGACTATGCTCGAATTTAGTTTTCCATAATAGACATTGCTAAACCACTAACCCACTTGTCACTATACCTGAAGTTACTAACCAATAACTCACTTATCCCCTAAATCCCTTACTACTAATCCTTAACTCTCTAGCTCCCAACCCTTAAACTATTAATAACTAACCCTAACCAACTAAAACTAATAATTTTTTATAATTGACCATAGTTAAATATAAATTTATCCACGATTAATATTGTAATGGACCTTATATATATATGTGTGTGTGTGTGTGTGTAGCGGGAGATATCATATATATATAAGATTATAGTTGAGGTCATTATTAAATTATTATGACTAAAATGAGTGTGTTTTATAGCCTTAAGAAAGGCAAATAATAGTTATAATAACTATTAAATACATATTATATATATGTGTGTCTTGAACAAATACAGAGGCTGAAAGATGGTGCAAGATCATAATATATATATGGAAATAGATAATTTATCCATGAGAAAATTGTTGACTAGAATCATTAAATTATGAAATCCTATCTATGTCCTAGGTGCTATTAAACGCATAAAAGAAATGGAATTTTATATACTTAAATAAATAATATGTGTATACCTATTTTCACTAGGGTTATGTTTTTACATCCCACGTATCTGAATACATAAAATTGAGTAACGGCCACTCCGCCATTGCTATGATAGTGGAGAGTGTGTGCTCCTCATCGCATGAGATACCTCACGATGGGGAGACAATGGATATTTTAGTGGGAGCTGGTTTCTGGAGTGAAGTATCAAAAATCTCTTTTAACCGCCACTTGTTCCTCGGCTGCCACCACCTGTCGACTGGTTATATGGGCAATTTTTCTTTCTTATTGTGGAACCGAGCTATGGTGGAGGACACCCGGGGGGGGGGATGTTCTTCTTTTTAAATGTCTCAAGTTTGGGAATTACTGGCACGATGGTTGGGTGGAGGTTTCATTTTCTTCTTTGATTTATGCATTTGGGCATTCATGTGGAAAGTATGCGCAGAAGTGTGGAGGGATACGGATGAAGGAGGGACTGATCTTTGAGACAATGGGTTCTCCTTGTGAATTGGAAGGCCCACACCTATACAAGCAGTGAAGAAAGATGATATAGAATATTGTTAGGGTCGCAATGGACAGGATCTTTCCATCTGTTTGGTAAATGATATTGCACGAAGGCTTCTTATATCCTATGGGGGCGCCAACTATCTTGTCTCTATTAAGTTACTAATGGCACTTCATGGAGAAGATCAATGGTTACAGCTCTACGAGTACATTGACCTCTATGATTTGATTTCTACCTAAACTGTTGTTAACCAGAGAAGGTGAGGCTCTCCAGGGAAAGGTATGGCTTTGGTTTTGTTATAAAAGTAGGTTTTTCTATTATTATATAAGCATGAAGTTGGATGAGGCGATGTCTTTTGAGGAGTAAGTGCATAGTTTGATATTTATACTATAATATTGATCCTGATGCGTGAATATGAGAGGGATGGTCCATTCTAGGTTGAGTAATTTGGATGGGTACCTTTTTATTTACTGCCTCTCGATACTATCATGACTTCATCTCGGCTAGACGACCGTCTTCCTTCACTCAGTTAGTAGTCGCCTATACTTTAATACCACTTAGGGTTTTGCTTCTAGCCTAGACAAGGGCGACCTTTTTGGCGATACCTATATAATACAGTTACAGTGGTTAATAAATATAGTTAATGATAGAAATGGCAGAGCTCACTTCCAAAGCCACGAACCTGGAGAACATTTACCATTTATGTAGATTAGATGGAGGAGCCATGACTTCACATACCAATGTATCCTTTCATGTCTCTTTTGTCGGACGACCATGGCTTGGAATGCCGCTACTTGCTGTCAAGCACTCTAATTGCAGATAATTAAATATCAACACACAGAGCGTATGAAATTTATTGTCAACCCGAGAAAGTCTTTTTATTTCAAAGGACAAGTGCACAATATATGCTTAAACACAAACCATCAGAAGTGAATACTTTTATCTTCTATCATCTATGTTCATCCCAAGAATCTACGCAATCCCAATTGCCTTCTAACTGCTGTACTACAATCCTTTTCTATTATGCATCAAGCAAAACGAATATCAGATCTAATCAACGATTGCAGAAAGGAAAACTCAATTGCATTCTAAAGTAATCAACTGTCTAATGAGATCAGGCTGAGAATCATGAAGCATAACCTGAACATTACTCTAGAATTTAATAAAGGAGATTGATGCAACTGTTCTAAGATACTGAATTGCAAAATATAAATCAATCAACACATAACAGGAAAGCTAATTCCTAGGAGCTTCTGGGATTACGTTCAGCTGTAGGATGAGCACAACAGTGTGAACAGAAATTGAATTACATAAAACAAACCTGACTCAGCCGACTGTTATTGATACCATTCCCAATCTCACGATTAAATCAATTACTGAGAAATCCACACAATGAATATTGCTGCTGCGTACAAACGAAAGATCAAATCATCACACAACAGAAAGATGAAATCCTAAATTAACACAGCAATCTCTGTGGAAGACGGGCCCAGTCTTCACACAGAGACGCTGGTTGAACAACGCTCTCTTTAACTCAGAAACAACTCTTTATATTAACAGAAGGACGAGTACATAGTTTCAGCTTGACTGCTAATACAAGATGAATTAATTAATTGCTGTCCAACCCCTTGATCGAGGTAATACCACATATTTATACATAAAGTTGCAACATCTAAACCTATAATTGGGCGGCCATGAAGATCTATGATCTTCAGGCGCCCTAAATAATCTAGCTGTTACAATGCGTGGCAGAACTGAAATATCCAAATATACGAGGAGTTATCAACTGTCCCAAGAGTGGCGGTCCTTCCAGCTCACAGCTGGATTTGAGCAGCGACATACTTAAGATAGAACTTTATGTTACAGCTGTCCTGCCACGACTGTGCCTTGATTGACGAATTGAGCCCCAAGGAACCTTCCTTAAGCAATGGACGTCCCTTCCTCCGTGACTCGTTCAGCTCCGATCTTCCTGCAGTCCCTTTATCTTACTACCTTCATAATTTGCATCATGTTAGCACGAATTAAGAGATGCACAGCTTAAATCATCACAATCATAAGTATTAATACAATAAAACAATAATCGGCCATACCTTGGTAAATTGGGGGAATATATAAGGACAATAAATTGAATTGCCAAGGTAATTGGTGTGAGACAAGGTAAGGGACAGTGATAAATGATGGTCAAAAAGGGCCAATTCTGGGCTCAACATCTCCCCCCAACTATCCTGTTGCATGTCCTCATGCAACAACCTGCAGCTGAATATTCTACTGAACCTTGTCCAGGCAAGAGGAAAGAATGTAGATAAATCAGGCATCCCTTCTATCCCTTTGAAAAATTTCTGTGAGCAACCCAGCAGTTCCCAACTTTACTGTTCCCCTTCCCCCACTACTTGCTAATATCTGCAGTTCTCTTATGCTTTGCCTGGGGAAGTTGAAAAGACACACTCAATCTGAATCCAATTCAATAATACCTGTAGGAGGTGGAAGCACTGGTTCTTATGGGACAGTGTCTTCCAGCGCATCTAATCTTATCAAGGGAGTTGCTGGTTCTTGTGTAACAGCAACATCCCTTAAACCTTCTTCAGCAGCTGCCTTTATTGCTTTTGGAGACACTGGTTCTTGTGTAACAGTGTCTTCTTTGTCAATTGGCTGCTGGGATTGGATATCCTTTTCGATTTGCAGCTCCTCCTCCAAGATTTCAGTGTCACCTGAGCAGGGTGTCTGTACCTGTTCATCATCACTCCATTGTATATCAGGAATGATCTCTACTCCCGGGTTATCCTCCAACTGCAGTTCAGGGATTCTTGCTGCAGCATCCAAGGATGTTGGTTCTTGTGTGACAACATCCTGGCTTACATCTTCATCTTTATTTTGCTGCAGCTTCTCTTCCATGAGTTCTGTATCATGAGAGCTTTCTGGGGTCACCACCCAGAGTTCATCGTTGAATGCCAGAATATCCTCTGTCCCAGCTTTTTCTTCTATCTGCTCAGTCGGTTGGACGGTCAAGTTCAGGATTGCTGGTTCTTGTGTTGCAGCGTCCTGTTTCAACTTGTCACTGTCCTGCATTTCCATTTCCCCTTCTAAAATTATTGTGTCCTGGGAACGTTCTGGGGTTACAGCACAAAATTCTTCACTATCCTCCAGGGTATCCTTTGGCTCCATGATTTCTGTGTCATGAGAACACTCTGGGGTCTCGCCATACTCTTTTATAAGCTCCAGAGCATTCTTCATCTCCCGTTCTTCTCCCATTTGTTCTATGATTTCTATGTTGTGGGAGCATTTTGGAATTGCCATACATTCCTTATAAATTTCCAGGGCATCCTCCACTCCCTGTTCTTCTCCCATCCGTTCTATGACTTCTGCATCATGGGAAGTAGCAGCTGCAGCAAGGATGTTTAAAGGTGCTGGTTCTTGTGTTACAGCATCCTCTTTCTCCACTGCTTTCCCTTCTGTGGCTGCAGGCTGTTGTGCTGAATAGGTGCTAAGTAAAATTTTATGACCTGCTTCCTCAAAGATCTCCCCACAGGTGGGGCAGAGTATTCGCTCATCCTTTTCTCCAGCTTCAGCAGAAGCTGTTTCCTCCACTTGGTCTGCAGCCTCTATTAATGTATACATCTTTCTTCCACCCTGCTTTTGGCAGATTTCCTTCCATGTTTCCAGCTCCTTTCTAAGTGCTTGGAGGTCCTCTTTCAGCATTGCATTCTCATACAAGAGTCCCTCAACTCCCGGCTCTTCTTCTACTGGCCTTTGTGGAGCATCCCTCGGCTTTGGTGTAAGGATTGGGGGTTCAACCTGTGTCTCTAAGGTTGCCCATTTTGTTCTAGCTGCCTCTGCTGCTGTAATTGACCGAGTTCGCTTCCTTCTAATTGGTGCCACTAAATCAAACTCATTGGTGGTCCTCTTCCTTTTCTGCTGCGTTTTCTTTTGTGACTTCCCTTTCTGTAGTGTTTCTTCTCGTGGAGCTGGAACATAGGGAGGCAAAACTGAAGTCAAAGGAACATTTCCCTGCCCCCCATGCTGTTCTTCTTCAATCACAGCTGCTCCTCCTGCCCATTCCGGTGAAGACTCGATTGTGACCAGCTCAATGTCGTCCTCCATTGCTCTAGCTCCGTCATCTTCAGGTTCCATTGTCGCAGCTTTTGATGCTGCTCCAATTTCACCTTCTGCTGTCGGAGCTGCCCTGTTATCTAGGTTTTCCGCGAGGGTTTCATCTACATTGTCCCCTGGCAGCTCTGTTTGAGCTTCCCCTCGCTCTCCTTCAGATGCAGTGTCATCCCCCACTGGTTCTGCTTGTGCTGGGGATTCATATACTTCAAATGGCTCTACCTGTGCCTCGGGCTGTTCTTCCTCTGTGGTTTTGTCAACCCCTGATGTCCCTGCCTCTGCCCTCTGTTGCTCTTCTTCCGTTTCATCCCTTCCGGATGGTCCTGCCTGTGCCCTCTGTGGTTCTTCTTCCGTTTCATCCCTCCCCCCAACTTCACTGGAGGAACTCCGGTCCTCCTGTTGTGGCGGAACCGGTAATTGCTGTAATGGAATAACCCTCAAGGGAACAGGTTGCTGTGGCCGGGTGATGAATTGCTCCCATGTTATATTATGTTGGGCCAGGGTTCTCATAATAATTAACTTGATGAGGCCATGGTGTGTGAGGGAGGATAATGGGTGTTTTGCAGATTGAACGAATGTTGCCATATGGCGCAAATCATGCAATAGATAAAATGGAATATTTAACAAAATGCCATGACGGAGATGAGAAAGCAAAGGAAGTTCAGAGTTGTACACAGTTTGGTATCTGCCTTCGCAAGTTATGTATTTCTTGAGGAAGATAGCGACCTGGTCCCATGGCTGCGGCAGTGACTTCAATGCAATCCCTCTCCTGGATGCTTCAACTTGCTCCCCCGGAAGTAAAAATTGTTCCCGTGCAGCTGTTGCAGGAACTCGACGGTTAAACCAAGGTTTTCCCACCAATGGGATAGCTGTAACCTCGGATATAATGACCTCCGAAACATCTATACACAGCCCCCACACCGTGGAGTGTGTTTTAGTGAGATTCAATGCAAATTGCAGGGCTGCGTCCCGGTCGAATCCATCCAATCGTTCAAAGAACTCGACCCAGCCAGCGGCTTGAAAAATGGCCAGAACCTGCAAATTCCGTCTAAGTTCCCAGGTATTGAAAGGTTCATGGCGAACTGGAATGCCCATGGTCCTGGCTGCAAGATAGAAGTGCTGTTTCGACAGAGTACAGGATCCAGAATAGAAGTTGCAGCGCGGAGAATGCACGAATCGTTGAGCGGAGACGTTGAACAAATGAACTAATTCGGAAAGTTAAGCGCAGAGAGGAGTTTAAAATTTTCATGCCGAATTGGGGAAGGTGGCAGTTATTAGTATTACGTCGTACGAGGGAAAGGTTCAATCGGATATAAATGGTGGTACGAGTGAAGGTACGGCCAATCTCGTTTACATGATATCAATACTTAGTCACGTGATAAATGAAAGCCATACCTCATAAAACTGTGCGTCGGAAGGCTGCGGAAACTGGTGGAGCATGGAGTTGGTGACGTCGTGGAGCCGAACGCGTGCACAATCAGACGTGGAATCATGATGACTCGGATAAGGCACTGATTTCCTTCGCCGGTAAAACACAAGGCGTCGCATCCTCCGGGTTGAAATGATGAGTTCGCCGGCAGGACTGGGCTGAATCAGCGTCATAATTAGCAAGTTTAAACAATCCTTCTGTTAACACGGGAGTTACCACTGCAAATTGCCAAAGAAATGATCACACGGCCGATGAAAAAGCTTGTTGCAGCTGACAAGAAAGAAGTTACAGCCATCGGGAAAGAATTCGTGGCAGCCGGAAAAAGATTCACAATATCCGGGAAAAATTACGGCTGTCGGAAGAGACTTACGGCTGGCGGGAAAGATTTTTCGAATATGGGAAATATGTCGCAGCCGCTGGAAAGAAATGACAGCTGTGGTGTGGAAGTGACTTGGTTAATGAGGTGGCGGCCGGGAAGTGATGTGGCGACTGCGAGAAAAAGATGTTGCAGCCGCCGAAATTACAGCCGCCGGGATTGCAGCTGCCGGAGTTGCAGCTATCGGAAAAGATTTGACGGTGGACGGGAAAAATTTACGGCTACCGGGAAATGGAGAATACGGTTGTGGCTGGTAAATGGGATGGCAGCTACGGAAAATGAGATGGCAGCCGTGGAAGATAAGGTGGCCATAGCTGGTGAATGAAATGGCAGCTGCGAAAAAATGAGATGGCAGCCGTGGAAGATAAGGTGGCCATAGCTGGTGAATGAAATGGCAGCTGCGAAAAAATGAGATGGCAGCCGTGGAAGATGAGGTGGCAGCCGCGGAAACTGGAGTTGCAGCCGCCGATGTTGCAGCCGCCGATGTTGCAGCCGCTGATGTTGCAGCTGCCGATGTTGCAGCCGCTGATGTTGCAGCTGCCGATGTTGCAGCCGCTAAAGTTGCAGCTGTCGAAAAAGATTGACGGCTGCCGGAAAGGGCATTTACGGCTCCCGGGAAATGGAGAATACGGTCGCCGGAAAAAGCAGCTGCCGGAAAATATGTTGCAGCTGCCGGAAAATATGTTGCAGCTGCCGAAATTTTTTTTTTTTTTTTTTTTTTTTTTTTTTTTTAACACAAGGACGGCACAGAGAGATTTTCATTATGGGCCCCAAACTGATCATTCTCCTGGCACTCCCTGAAATTTTTTTCTTAAAAGACAACAGCAAGCAAAGAGATCAAATGCAGAAAGAAAGAAAACGAAAATTATACGCTACAGCAAGAAATTATTTATGTACAGCAAATATGATTTTCATTTTAAGATTTGGGAAAGGTAGAAAAATGTTCCTGCTCTGGTGCCAATTGGTAGTTTGGATCAGCAGCAATCTGTGAAATGAATGCATCTTTCGAAATGGGCTTCCGATACAGTCGCAGCCTGTGGCCATTAACAAGTAATGGCATACGGTTTTCATCAATGGTGATCAGGCGAACAGTGCCGTTGTCAAATACCCTGTCAACCAAATATGGACCCAGCCATCTTGTGCGTAATTTCCCCTTAAAATCTTTCTTGAATCTAGAGTCGTACAGTAGTGCCCAGTCTCCTTCATGGAAGATTTTCTTCTTGATGAATCGGTCATGCCAGTTAGATCTCTGTTGCTGAAGTAGCACAGTCTGGTCTACCGCAGCTAATCGTTTCTCATCCAGTTCATTCAACTGATTCAATCTTCTTTTCTGAGCTTCTGCTACATCCAGGTTCATTTCAATGGCTGTTTTCAGGGTCTTGATCTCAAATTCAATTGGAAAGATGGCACTCTTACCATACACCAGATCATAGGGAGAAAAGCCCGTGGTATTGCGCCAAGTTGTGCGATATGCCCACAGTGCTTCTGGAAGTCTGTCAGCCCAATCCCTTCGATGGCTTTTAACTGTTTTAGTAAGGATTGCTTCGATAACCTTATTAGTGCTTTCCACCTGACCATTGGCCTGGGGATGATAAGGTGAAGTTATCTTGTGCTGCACATGATACTTCCGGAGCAAGGATTCAAATTGATGTGAAATAAATTGTGGTCCGCCATCAGTAACTACTTCCTTTGGTACTCCAAATCGGGTAAAAACTTCACTGTATAGGAAATCAATCACCGCCTGGTCGTTTGCCTTAGCCAAAGCTACAGCTTCTACCCACTTAGTCATGTAGTCTGTACACACCAAGATGTAAACCTTCTGTTTGGAAGGAGGGTTGATAGGACCAACAAAGTCCAATGCCCATCTATCAAACGGTTCTAGTACCACTTGGGGCTGTAAAGGCATCTGGTCTGTCTTATTAGGTTGGCCCATCCTTTGGCAGCTGTCGCAGGACTGAACATATTTTTTAGCATCTCTGAACAGTGTCGGCCAATAATAGCCCATCCGCAACGCCTTATGTCCTGTTCTTTTATCTGCAAAGTGTCCTCCGCAAGGTTCATCGTGACAGGCCTTCAGTATATGAAAGATCTCATCTTCCCTTACACATCTTCTAATTTCAAGATCAGGTCCTGTGTAAAAGAGATGGCCTTTAAGCCAACAATACCTGGCACTTTGCTGAATAATTTTTCTTTTCTCTCGTTTAGACATATGTGGCGGAAGTTTCCCTGCAGCCAAATAATTAGCAACATCTGCATACCAGGGTGAATGAGCTGAGAGTGCGAATAAATGTTCATCCGGGAAAGCATCCTCAACAGGTGAACTGTCATCACTGTTAGTAAATCGTGATAAAAAATCAGCAACAACATTTTCTTTTCCAGGTTTATCTATAATAGTAATATCAAATTCTTGTAATAATAAAAGCCACCTGGTTACTCTGGCATTAGTGACAGGTTTATTCATTAAATACTTAATGGCAGAGTGATCAGTATGCACAAATGTAGGATACCCAGTAATGTAATGCCGAAACTTATTAATAGAATAAACAATAGCAAGAAATTCTTTTTCAGTAACAGTATAATTTAGTTCAGCAGGGGCTAAGTTTTTACTCACATAATAAATAGCATAAGGTACTTGACCATCCTGCTGTCCTAGTACTGCTCCAATGGCGGTATCAGAAGCATCTGAAGAAATGTGGAAAGGTATGGTCCAATTAGGTCCCCTTAAAATAGGGGCTGTGGACAGTTTCTCTTTAAGCTTATCAAATGCTGTCTGGCATGCTGTACTCCATGCAAACTGCACATCCTTCATTAACAATGAAAACAAAGGAGAAGCCAGTTTGGAGAAGTTTTCTATGAATCTCCTGTAATACCCAGCATGTCCCAGAAAACTTCGCACCTCTTTCTGAGTTGAAGGGGTTGGTATATTCTTTATCACCTTAATTTTTGAAGGATCCACTTGAATACCGTTAGTAGAGATGAAATGTCCTAATACCACCCCCTCACTCATCATGATGTGACATTTTTCAGTGCTCAGTGAGAGGCGAGCCTGTTCACAGCGAATTAAAACCTTCTTCAAATTTTTCAACGCTTCATCAAAATCCCTGCCATAAGGAGTGAAATCATCCATAAAAATTTCCATGCTATCATTTACCAATTCAGAAAATATGCCAATCACAGCTCTTTGGAACGTTGCAGGTGCATTGCACAACCCAAAGGGAAGCACCCTGTAAGCGAACGTTCCCCAAGGGCAGGTGAAGGTAGTCTTATCCTGATCCTCTGGAGCAATCTGGATTTGATTGTACCCACTGAATCCGTCCAGGAAGGAGAAGAACTTCTTCCCAGATAAGTTATCAAGTACCTGGTCAATAAAGGGCAGAGGAAAGTGATCCTTTTGTGTAGCCTTGTTCAGCTCCCTATAATCGACACAGACTCTCCATTTACCGTTTTTCTTGGGTACAATTACAAGTGGGGAAACCCACTCACTATCTGAAATAGGATAGATGAATCCTGCTTCCAAGAGTTTCTGGATTTCTTCCTTCACTATATCCCTCAGATTGGGGTTCATGCGTCGTTGGGGTTGACATACAGGCCGGGAGTCGTTTTTAATATAGATATGATGAGTGCACAGACTAGAAGGAATACCCTTCATGTCTGTATACTCCCAGGCGAATGCCCCCTTTCGTTCCTTCAAGAGATTGGTTAAGCGCTTTTGTTCTTCTGAGGAGAGAGCAGGATTGATGTTCAAAGTTCTTCCAGGCTCTACCTCAATAGAAATACTTCTCGAGCTTTTCAATACTGGGATTATATTTGCGTCATTGGCTAGTGCTTCCTCCGTAAGCTGTTCTTGTTCTTCTTTGCCGAGGGTACTGTTCAGAAGTTGATAAACTTCCTTGTCTACAGAAGCAGGTTCGCTAATGAAATTATTAATGGCATCGTCTTCTGTTTCGTTTTTGAAAGTTAGTGCCTTCCCTATTGTTAGTAATGGCTGAACATCTTCTTCTTCTTCTTGTTCTATCCAAAGGGAGGTTTCAGTTTCTAGACTCGGCCTTGCTGGAGGGTACAGGGTAAGATTTTTGGTTTCCATGCCATCAGATATAGTCATAGATCCTGATCGACAGCTGATGCAAGCATCAGCGGTAGCCAACCAAGGTCTCCCTAAAATCAATGGATGTCCCCCCAGCTGTGATTTTGGCTGTAATACCAGAAAATCGGCAGGGTATTCCCACGAGTCTACTGAAATAACAAGGTCGTCCAAAATCCCTTCAGGTCTGATAGTGGATCTGTCTGCCAGTTCTAAGATAGTAGGGGTCGGTCTAATATTGGTGAATCCGAGTTTTTTTACAGTCTCCATCGTTATAACATTGATCGCAGCTCCTAAATCCACTAGTACGTTGGGTATCTGCGTTTGTCCTATGTGTACAGTGACAGTAGGATTGCCGGGATCCTCATACTTAGTTACAGGGGTTTTTCCAGTCATTAAAGCGGATAAATTCCCTATAACATGAACAGTAGGAGGATCTCTGGGTTTCCTTCCCGGTCTTTTAGTGCACAGGTCTCGAACAGTTCTAGCGTAGATAGGTACATCTTGAAGAGCTTGTAAGAGGGGAATCTTAACATAAAGGTTCTTCAATTCTCCTAAGAGATTGAACTGAGGTTGCCCCCCCCTTTGTGGCAGCATCAATCTCTCAGGGTAAGGTGGTTGCCTTACCAACTGGGTGGGCTGCGTGTTATCCACTTCATCGTTCAATGTTTCAGCCCTCCCATCTGAGGGATGCTCAGCATCTTCAATGATAGGAACCGATTCAACAGGATGCTGGGAACTCTCTCCTTTGTCATACACGGTTGGTGGAATATTTTCTGAAGTTATACGCTCTACTACCTTCCCAGACCGTAAGCGAATGTCATTACAAGGTACAGGGGAGAGAGAGTAGGCTGGCATATTGAGAGTTTCCAGTTGCTGGACTGTTTTATTATTTGGGTTAGGGTTAGGTTGGGCAGGCAGCTGAGGCCGTATTGGTATGTTAGGCACAGGATTATTTTGCAGCTGCAGCTGCGACTGCTGAGGTAGGTATTGAGGATATTGCTGAAATTGAGGATATGGAAGATACGGTAACTGTTGAGGTGGAGGTGGTTGAGGAAACTGATTCCCAGGATGGAAGTTCCTCCATCCAGGAGACCATGAAGTAGGTTGATGAGGTGGCTGTGTCCAAGGACTCCATGAATTATAACCTTGCATCGTAGGTTGAGGAGAATTCCACTGAGCATAATTTGAAGGGAATTGTGTATTCACGTTTTGCATATTAGTATTCCAATTATTCAAATTATTCAAAAATGGAAATGAATCGGGAGACATACCTTGATTCCGGGGCTGCCAGGGTTTCTTCTGTGCAATAAAGTAGGCTGAATCCACCTCTGGAGTTGATGCCTGCAGAACAGCTTTCACTTGGGGCAGCGTGGGGCATTCTTTCATATCATGATTCAGCTCGCACAATTGACATACTTGAACTTTGTCAAGGGGGCATTCTTTCAGTGGATGAGTCTTTCTACATCGGGGACAAAATACCCCTAGTGTGAGATCCTCCACTGCCTGTCTTTGCTTGGCCTTCAAGACGTCAATCTCTGAAGAGATAGAGCTCATCATTTCTGTTTTAAAGTTTTCAAGAAGATTGCCTATCTCTGCACGTGTAGCTCCCCCATTGGATGACTTCTGAGTTCTGTCGAAGACATCACGTTCCAGGTTATTTCGTTTATTCTGCTTATTATGCCTAGAAGATCCCCTGGAATATCTCTTACATAATTCCACAATTGTCTCAAAAGATTCTTTAGAGATATCCCCTTTTCCTAATAAATTGAGCATGTCTAAACAATCGTCCCTGATTCCTCGAAGCAGGATTATCTTAAGCACATCTAGTCCCATGTTCGTCTGTCCAGCTCTCTGCACATTGTACAGCAACCTCTCTACAAAATCTTCCAAGCTTTCGTCCTCCTTCTGTACCATTTTGAATAACTCCTCCCTCTTGTCCCTGGTGTTGCAATATTCTTGATATTTTTCCAGGAACACTTGCTTCATCTTGTTCCAATTAGCAACAGTTCCTCCCCCAAGGCTCATGAACCAACGTAATGCATTGTCCTTCAGGGTGGCAGGAAAAAGCTTCAACTTTTGAGCATCTGTGACATAATCATAGCTGCGACAGAGGATATCGAATTCAAACAGGAATTCGTCTGGATCTTCTGCCGCCCTGCCATGGAAGCGGGGTAACACCGACGGTGAGATGTTTTTCATAGGAGCTGTCCCCTCGAGCTGCTGTATTGGGAATTGCAATGTAGCCATAGTTTCCGGCGGGGAATTATCTTCATGATGGTATTGTACCACTGCTTCTTCCTCTTCATTCTCATGTCTGTTATTCATCTTTTCTTCTGTATCTTCTCCTTCGTTTGTTCCTTTATCCCTTACCTCAGTTGTAACAGCTGCGTATTGTTCGGATGTAACAGCTGCGTATTCTTCGGTTGCAGCAGCTGCGTATTGTTCGGTTGTAGCGGCTGCGTATTCTTCGGTTGTAGCAGCTGCGTATTCTTCAGTTGTAACAACTGCGTATTCTTTAATTGCAACAGCCGAATCAGCTGTTCCTTCTTTAGCAGGAGTATATGCAGAAATCACCGCTGCTCCTGTATCTTCCACTGTAGATCCTGATGCTAACGCTCCAGGATCAGTAGGGCCTCTTTTGATAGGAGTCCCCTGTTGACGAGATCTAGCAGCTGAATCAGTTTTGTCAACAAGGTCGTCAATGAATGTTCTTCTGCCCAGCGGTGGACCTCGACCACGACCCGAACCACCTGTACTGTTAGTAATTTGTGGGGTTTTGGGGGTCGGGAGGTGATCGCGTTTTACCCCCCTCGTATTCATGCGAAGCAGATCATTTCAAAAACAACCAAAAGACTGACTGAAAGCAATTATCAGATACAACTAATGACTAGTGTTTAATTTTTATCCTTCCCCGGCAACGGCGCCAAAATGTCAAGCACTCTAATTGCAGATAATTAAATATCAACACACAGAGCGTATGAAATTTATTGTCAACCCGAGAAAGTCTTTTTATTTCAAAGGACAAGTGCACAATATATGCTTAAACACAAACCATCAGAAGTGAATACTTTTATCTTCTATCATCTATGTTCATCCCAAGAATCTACGCAATCCCAATTGCCTTCTAACTGCTGTACTACAATCCTTTTCTATTATGCATCAAGCAAAACGAATATCAGATCTAATCAACGATTGCAGAAAGGAAAACTCAATTGCATTCTAAAGTAATCAACTGTCTAATGAGATCAGGCTGAGAATCATGAAGCATAACCTGAACATTACTCTAGAATTTAATAAAGGAGATTGATGCAACTGTTCTAAGATACTGAATTGCAAAATATAAATCAATCAACACATAACAGGAAAGCTAATTCCTAGGAGCTTCTGGGATTACGTTCAGCTGTAGGATGAGCACAACAGTGTGAACAGAAATTGAATTACATAAAACAAACCTGACTCAGTCGACTGTTATTGATACCATTCCCAATCTCACGATTAAATCAATTACTGAGAAATCCACACAATGAATATTGCTGCTGCGTACAAACGAAAGATCAAATCATCACACAACAGAAAGATGAAATCCTAAATTAACACAGCAATCTCTGTGGAAGACGGGCCCAGTCTTCACACAGAGACGCTGGTTGAACAACGCTCTCTTTAACTCAGAAACAACTCTTTATATTAACAGAAGGACGAGTACATAGTTTCAGCTTGACTGCTAATACAAGATGAATTAATTAATTGCTGTCCAACCCCTTGATCGAGGTAATACCACATATTTATACATAAAGTTGCAACATCTAAACCTATAATTGGGCGGCCATGAAGATCTATGATCTTCAGGCGCCCTAAATAATCTAGCTGTTACAATGCGTGGCAGAACTGAAATATCCAAATATACGAGGAGTTATCAACTGTCCCAAGAGTGGCGGTCCTTCCAGCTCACAGCTGGATTTGAGCAGCGACATACTTAAGATAGAACTTTATGTTACAGCTGTCCTGCCACGACTGTGCCTTGATTGACGAATTGAGCCCCAAGGAACCTTCCTTAAGCAATGGACGTCCCTTCCTCCGTGACTCGTTCAGCTCCGATCTTCCTGCAGTCCCTTTATCTTACTACCTTCATAATTTGCATCATGTTAGCACGAATTAAGAGATGCACAGCTTAAATCATCACAATCATAAGTATTAATACAATAAAACAATAATCGGCCATACCTTGGTAAATTGGGGGAATATATAAGGACAATAAATTGAATTGCCAAGGTAATTGGTGTGAGACAAGGTAAGGGACAGTGATAAATGATGGTCAAAAAGGGCCAATTCTGGGCTCAACACTTGCATACTTTATATAATACAAGAGGTAACGGAGAAGATGGGTGACTCTTGGATGGCTATGTTGAGTTTGATCTCTTTCATTGCTGGGTGGAGGTTCAGCCCTTTCATTATTGCGTTTTCAGGATGAGAGTATATTATTTCTTGATGGATGTACAGTCTATGACCTTGCCTTGGCGTGAATGTTATTATTATATGAGTGGTTGATGCTGTGCTGATTTGGGAGGGTGCTCCCTACGCATTTGCGTTTCATTTATTTACTATGCTTCTTGTTGAAAACGATCCATGCAATTACTTCTAGATCCTCTCTGGCTCTGCTGCGCGGGAATTGGGAAACAAGATCCCCGGAACATCCTTCATTGCATAAATTACATACGTATGCCACTATTTGGATGATTGCGCCAATGCTTGGGAATTTTCTGATATCTAGTTTATGCTGGAGACTTTCTTTTTATTTTAGTTTCCGATTGCTTGTTGCGCTGGGTAGGAGAAATTGAACCCTGCATTCAAACCTTCATGTATTACATAGTTAAATGTCTTTGGATAATTGCGCAGAGAATGGGATCTCCGTCTTATGTTCCTTTCATTGTTATTTTGGTTCATCTTGCTGTTGTTCCTTTAACACATTATACATTAGATTGGCTTGATAAAACTACGTTGCACACCTCTACATGTTGGATGAATGCGTAGCCACGAGAAATTGATCTCTACAGATTTCCATTCTATAATATATAAATGAGGGTTTATATGCAGACTTCTAAGTTTTATATATTATACTGTTTTAATGTTGTTTGTTGTGCATACATCCATCTGATAGCCTAGCCAGTTAGTGTTGTATGCGAAGAGGCTGAAGGAGTTGGATCCCGGTTAATTATTTATGCATTTTTCATTGTGGAAGCTCCGTGTATATATATATGCATAAATATATATTATTTAATATGTTTGTTTGGCCGCATGTTAGTGGAGGTATGCGTAGAGTTGGGTCTTGTACTCACTCTTTTAATAGTTTGTAATTAATTGTGTTACCTACGTGATGCCTGGGAGGCTTATTTCCCATGAGTGGGAATGGATCTTCGAGTGCAATTCATTATTGGTAAGTGTTAAATATTAAATATGTTTGCATGCTTCCAGCAAGTGGATTGGTCACTGCGCAGAGGCATGGGTATTAGGAAGGACCCCTACTTATATTATGCATTCTCTTCTATATTTGTTGCCGATAGATACATATGTATATTTACGGTGTACTAAGCTCAATATCAATCCTAGCCGGATCATTATCTCAAACATTCTATGGTTCTTAATTTAACAGCTGCAATCTACTATTTGTTGCCCTGCTTATAAGATTTTAGGCATATATAAATATATGAGCGTGCTGGAGTTGCATTTCAACCCTTCTTGATAAGATTTCGTTGGCGACCATTAAATACTTAGGTAGCTATCTATTCGATTACTATATTACTTCAAGATAGAAAAGTTTACATAAATTCGTGTAATAACTATCTCTGTGCTGGTAGATAGACATGACAGTATATATGTGTTTTTTTGAGATGATTAACTAATTTCCTGAGTAACTCCTCTCTATGAAGAATATTGAATCATCATTAACACTTTACATATGAAACGGTTAATAATGTGTTTCAAGAGCTAGTTAATTATCATCTAGTTTTGCGGGAGAACTCCAAATCATTGAGTTGCACTTCATAAATGTCTCTGAGTAAAGAGTTTGATTAAAAGATATCGTTCGTATAAGAGTAAGGAATGCATAAGGATGCTTCCCTAGCTGATACACTACACTTGTGTACACATTGAAGAGGAAGGGTATAGCCCTTAGACTATGAGAATGAAGAGTCCAATACTTGTACTAAGGTTAATAAAAGTTGACTTGTTATATGTACGTTATATTATGAGATAGAACTCTAGGATGTCTTGAAGATACTCTCAGTGAGAGAGGTTAATGCAACTTTCTTGTTGCTGCTTGTAAACCATGAGTCTTGTTGTAGCAATTAAGTTGCTATTGTAATCTTACCACTTCTTCTCTAATAATAAAAGATGCACACACTTTTGTGGACTAGCCCATGTATGGATAAACCACGTTACTCTTGGTCTCCTTATGTTCTTATGGTGTTCCTCATTGTGTCTATGCGTATCAGTACTAAAATTCTTCTTAAATATTTATGATAATGCCAATATGTTCACTTTATGATTATGTAAATGGTGTTATCACTTATGATGTTCTCCTGGTTCGATTAACTGATAAAATATGTACATGTGCATTTCATCTATTCTGTCTATATTGACTTTCCTTATGCAAGCGAATGTTTCAGCAATTGACAACTCCTATTGTACCTTTATTTTGCGTCATTTGCTTTATGAGATAGATAATGACAGCTAAGTATGGAAAACGGTTCAGTGAAAGTATAATTATAGTCATGCTATCCAACTAAAATGTCGCATGATGTCAAGGAATTGTTTGGTTATGTAGACATACGTTGTCAAGAGAATAATTAAATTCTAAGATGTTGCTCTATTATTTTGTAATGTTTAAAAGTTGAAAAGGGGTTACATCATTACACGTCATTACGACATGTATGGATCGATGACCACAAATCCAAGCACTACTATATTTTTTTTCTGTGTTGTAATTATCTAGACAATTAAATAACTACGAGATGTTTAAATGCCGTTTTTATTTTTAAATAGTAATTTAAAAATGCCAAAAATTTATGCTTCCGCATAGTAGTTATGAGTAAATAGACTTTTTGAAAGGATTTTAATTTTTTATGAAAATCGAGTATGTGACACCAACCCTTAACCCATTGACCATAGATTCTTAACTCTTAAGAGCATTGGAATTTCATGTCATGGTCTCTATATCCATCTGGAATTGCTTTTAAAAGGCAAGTCAAAAGATACTTAATAAAGAAAGTGACTTAAAGAAAAAATCTGAAATGCAGTTGGCATTGTGATATAAATCATGATCTTCTCGTGCCATTACATACAAACAACTTTACTTTACTTTACAAATGAATCACACATATTCGTTGTTGCAAGTAGAGGACATGTACGTGCAACATAATAACATTGCCATTCGTTGGCCCACTTTGTAAAGCAAATCATTTTGATTTTTGCCATTTTAATGATTTATCCTTGCACATTTCAATACCTCACTCTATTTCAATCATGTCATTGACCCAATGTGTAAAGCAAATCATTTTGAAGTTTGAAGTTTTTAATAATTTAGTTATGGATATTTCAATTACTCACTCTAACACAATCATTGATTTTGGAGTTTTTAATAATTTAGTTATGGACATTTCAATTACTCACTCTAACACAATCATGCCTTGGCATATTTAAGGAGAAAAAGGACATTGCCATCTCATTCACACAAAAAGGAAGAGAAGATAATTAAAATAATTTGTACAAAAGAGCTAAAGTCAATCACATATATAAGTAGTCGTTCCAAAATTCAGTAAGTGTTATAGTTCATCACTTGCTTTTCCATGTTAAAAGACAATTAGTACTTCATGTATGTGAGGTGTGCTTTTTGTATATATACTATAGTGACAAATATTGATAATGGTTATATGGTGTCTAGTTTTTAGTCTATGTGGTATTACATAATTTTATTGACTTTTAATTGTTTTAAAAGGTGTAAAGACACGTCATAAAAAGAGTTATTTTTGGCAATTTTGGTAAGATGTTGACATTAACTATATGGAAAGTGACACAAAACACTTTGCTTGTTCTAATGTTTTGTGAGTTCTCAAGGAGGTAAACATCTAATCTTTCTCCATCAAGCATTTGAAAAAGATTGTTGATATACCAACTTAATCTTATGCCATTGCAGATTTTATCTAATTAGGCTTATAGGCCTAATTCCTTTTGGTTATGAATATTCCTTCAATGAAGTAATATGACATTTTGTGTAAACTTCTATATAAAAAATCTTTACATGATTCTCATCTATGTTTTTTGTAATGCTACCGATCCAAACAAAAAATATTATGTAAGGCGTTTTATAGAAACAGAACAATATGGTTTAAAGTTTGAAATACAAATTTGAACTGTGATATTTTTCCCAGAAAAAAAGAAGAAGAAAGAAAGATACAAATAAAAAAAGAAGATAAAAAAAACTTAATCTTATGCCAAATATGCCCAAACATGAACTCACCATACAAGCAAAAGTATTATACGCTTATTTGTTAATAAGCATCATGAAGAATGGAGACAACATTAAGGGAGGGAATATATCTATATGGTATTAGTACCTTTCTTTTCAACTCTACATGATTACATGATTAGATACATAGGCGGTCTCTTCGTACTGTGCAAATTTTTGCTCATCCTTTCTATTTAAGCTCTAATTTTTTTTTTCTAATCTCTTTGCTTGGCTAGATTTCTTATTTGGTGTTTATTATGCGAGGAATTCAAGTTGGAGTTTGATTTAGAAATCTTGAGGGAATAGTTGCTTGCTCATATGGATGTCTGCATGCTCAACTTCAAAGGTTATAAAATGATTATGATTTACACAAACCTTCCATATTAGGGCCTTCTTGAAAGTGCTAATATCCCCTACCATCTCAGGTTGATTAATTATGGAGAACCAATATCGGATTCTTGAGTAAAATAAGTAAACTATCCTACCAAATTGTTTTATATATAACAAAGGAATATTGTTCGTGCAAAGATGGAGGCCATCATTAAGTGGTCAACTCTTGCTAACATTAGGAGCTTTGACGAGGTAGCAAAGCACCTTCATAAGTTTACAACATAATTTTCAGATGTGTTTGCACCACTCCATGTCATAACAACTTTTGGCAAAAGTTTAAAGTGAGGAAAGAACCAATAGAAATCGTATGCATAGCTAAGATGAAATATTAGTAAAGTAACAATTCTAATGTTGCCTAATTGCACCGAGAGTAGCAAGGTGCTATACAACCCTATGTGGGAGATGTTGTCACGTAACGTAACATAACGTTATGTAATGCTACCAAATATAAAAAGTAATTAAAAAAAATCTAGGTGGACTAATAAAAGAAAAAATATAAAACCAGCATAGATCCATCTTAAACCCAAATCTATCAAAAACCAACTTGAGTGATAAAATTTCTTAAGGTGTCCATATGTTTGAATATGTACAAAATTTAATATAAACAAAAAATTACACTTCAAAAAATTGGACCCCTCTTAGTGCTTAATAGATCGAGTTTGAGATGGATCTATACTAATTTATAAAAACCCTATAAAAACTAAAACAAATAAAATAAACATATAACTTTTCAAAGCAAAATTGAAATAAATCCCTAACCAAAATATATATAATTTTTAAAAACAAAATTGCTAAATCAAAAACTAAAATATTTTATTACTAATTAAAAAAAATCTTAATAATAAGAATTATAAAGATAGTATAAACTAAACAAATACAAATGAAATGTTTCTATAACCATGCAAATAGTATTCATGCGATAGTTTAATAAACAGTTCTTAAATACATGAAGGATGGACACGCATTTATGGTCAAACGTAGAGTTCGAATGTCTTGTTTTCAAAACCGAGATGGATTTATTATTACAAAAACTTTGAGGATTCGCTTAAAAACATAGTCATAGTCCATACTTAGTTTTTATTTGGGTTCTCACGATTTTCATATTGTTAATTTCAAAGAAACAAAGGGTATCTTTCATATTTTATATTGTTAATCTCGGATAAATAAAGGGTATTTTTCATATTATTTTTATATTAATTTAGATAACTATGCAAAAAAAAGTCCATTACCTGTTAGGCCCTTGGATCTACTGAATATTGTTTAGGGAACAATGAGATTGTTGAATTAGGGCCATATACTGGTGATGATTCCTCTTTATTAGATGAGGCGGGTTATAGAACCTCGGATAAGACTGATATCCTCACTCCCCTTCCTATCTTCTCAAAGAACCCTTCATCTAACCCTAGGGTTCTGTCTTGTAATAGTGCTCATTTTCAAAATGCCCCTCTTCGAAGGCCCAAGCAGAAAGGTAAGAAGGATTTGGGGGGTGATGTCGAATCTGTTCTTGAGTCTACTGCTATTTCTGAGCGTTTAAAGTCGGGTGCTGGGAATTCAGATTTACATACTTTCCCTGTGGTGAGGGGGGACATGTCTGGTAACATTTCTGATGCTGTTGTAGAGTGTTTGGGAGATTCTTTAAATGGGGGCCTTGGAGCAAATTCCCCCTGTGATTTGGTTTCCTAATGTCTATTTGCACTCTTAATATTCGTGGGTTGGGGTCAGCTGTGCGAGCTAGGGTCCTCTCCAATCTCATTGCTACTACTCGCCCGAACATCTAACTGCTACAGGAAACTATGTGTGGTGACAGTTTTGCTATTTCGAAAGTTACTAGTATTATTCCTGGGTGGGAAGTCACTGCTATTAGCTCGGATGGTTTATCTGGTGGTTTATTGGCTGCATGGGACCCTAGATTTTTTTCGTTTCTTGTCTACCGGACAAAGTGGGGTTTATTGTTGGAAGGTTTTTGTAAAATGAATGATTTACATCTTAATATATTAAATTGTTATGCTCCTTATAAAGATTGAGAAGGTTTCTGGACTGGTTTACAATCATCTGAAATATTGAGGCTGGAGAATATAATTGTGGTCGGTGATCTTAACTTTACCAGATTAGCTCAGGATATCTGGGGGGTTAAAGCTAAGTTGGACAGCTTATCTGACTTCTTCAATGAGTTTCTTCTCAATAATGACTTAATTGATGTTGTCACAGGGGTTAATACTCCTACCTGGACTAACGACAGAAGTGGGCAGGAGGGTATCCATAAGAGGTTGGATAAGTTTCTAGTTCATGCATCCCTATTACAAACATGTGGTAGATACAGAACGTGGGTTGGCAAGAATAAAATCTCTGATCATTGGCCTGTGTTCTTTCATTTTGAAGACTGTGTGTTTCTACAAAACTATCCATTCAAATTTGATTGTTCTTGGTTAAGTCAAGATGACTTTGTTCAGTTTGCAAAGGCATAATGGTTGAAACTTAGTAACATATCAGAGCATAATCCTGTGGATAATTTTTGCCACAAATTACAAAAGTTTAAGCAAAAAGTAACTTGCTGGATTCATGAGAGGAAGAAGTTTGACAGACAGGAACTTTTGTTGGTGGAGGATAAGCTACAAGATCTCTATAAAATTCAAATGGATAAGCCTCTAGATAGTAAGGCTTTTGATACTTTGAAAAAATTGGAGGAGGAGAAAACTGAGATTTATATCAGGGAGGAAAACGAATGGTGACTAAAGAGCAGAGCTCTTTGGGTAAATTATGGGGATAGTAATACGAGGTTTTTTCACACCTTTGCTTCTACTAGAAGGAATAATAATACTATCTAGAAGTTATCTGGCGAGGAAGGGAATGGAGTCTCGGGTCAGCAGGAACTATAGGGTTTGGCATTGAAACATTTCAGGAAAATATATTCAGTGGATCTAGCTTGTGATCTTGATTCCCAACTACAGGTGATTAAACATTATCCCAGCTTCTTTGACACTGAGGAAGTAGATGACTTATGTCAAGAAGTTACCCTGGAGGAGGTGGAGAGGACACTTAAACTTTTTGCCAAGGAAAAAAGTCCAAGGCCTGATGGCTGGACTGTGGAACTTTTTCTGCATTTTTTTGATATAATGGGTAATGATATTGTCAAAATGGTGGAGCTTACTAGGTTGGAGGGCTACTTGTCTGGAGCATTAAACTCTACATTCATAACATTGATTCCTAAAGTGAATGATCCGAAGAATTTTGGTGATTTCAGGCCTATAGCTTTGTGTAATTTGGCTTATAAGATTGTCTCGAAGATCATTGCTGGCAGACTTAAACCGGTCCATTCCAAACATATTTCTAAGGAACAGTTCGGATTCTTACAGGATAGACAAATTCATGATGTTGTGGGGATTACTCAGGAATTATTACATTCCGTCAAATGCCGAAAAAGGAAAGCCATACTTCTTAAGATGGATCTTGAGAAGGCATATGATAGAGTTAATTGGGATTTCCTCCAGTTGGTTTTGATCCAAATTGGTGCTCCTACATCCTTTTTTAGCTGCTCTAGAGGTATCAAGCAGGGATGTTCATTGTCTCCATTATTGTTTCTCTTGGTGATTGAGGGCCTTAGCAGATTGATCATTTAGGCTAAATTGGATGGGAATATTAATGGTATCAAAATCACTAAGGACTTGTACATCACACATATCCTGTTTGTGGATGATGTTTTATTAGCAGACCTGGATACTTTGTCCGAATGGAGAAACTATCGGGATATTATTTCACTATTCTGTAAAGCATCTGGTATGTGTGTAAGCCTGAAGAAATCTTGCTTTTATGGGAATCTTATTGATGATGTTCATATTTTGGGGCTTCACTCATTGTTGCCATATATGTTCAAGAAAGTTGCTGATGGATTTACCTATCTTGGGTTTCATATTAAACCTAATGGTTACTTGATTAAAGACTGGGAGTGGTTGCTCAAAAATTTTGAAAATAGGATTTCTAATTGGACTTACTAGTTGCTATCAATTGGAGGTAAGCTTACCTTGGTGAAGTCTGTATTGATGGGTACTCCGGTGTATTGGTTTTCTTTATTACCTATCCCATGTTCTGTGATTAACTCTCTAAGAAAACTTATGTTCAATTTCTTGTGGACTGGTGGCCTACATAAATCAAGTCTTGTGATGATTGGGTGGGAGAAGATTTCTCTTCCTTTTGAGGTAGGTGGATAGGGCATTAAGGATCTGTCAGTATTTAGTGAAGTATTAAGGTTGAAGAGCTTCTGGCGTGCTATTTATGGAAATACTCTTTGGTCGAGGATTATCCACCAGAAATATATTAAGATTGAGATATCACATTGGTTGAGGAATCTAGTCAATAAATTCAGGGGTGTGTCTCCGATATGGAATGGCTTTATGAAAGTATACAAATGGTTGGCATATAAATTATGTTGGAAAGTTAGTTCTGGAGCTGAAGTGGCTATTGGTGTTGATCCCATTTTGGGGTTGAATGACTCCTACAAACTATCACCTAACTTGCTAATAAAGCTCAAATCTGCAGGACATTATACTCTGGATTCTATTGGTAAGCATTAGAGGAATGGCTACTAGGGCACGAACATTGATCTTCAATTGTCTCCTTTTCTTGCGATGGAATGGCAGGGTTATTTGGAGGGCCTTTATGTTGCTGGTATTCGCCTGAAGTTTGAAGCTGATAAGGTAGTTTGGGGTAGAAATGAATCTAATGGGGTGGTGACTGCTAGCACTGCTTATAGTTGCATGAGTAAAAGGAGATGTATCTTCCCAAGACATTGGTGGTATGACAAATTATGGCATTGACATCTTCCTCTTAAACTAAAATGCTTCTTTTGGTTTGTATTACAGGATAGATTAAAGACATGGGAAAATATTTCATATATGGGCTGGATAGGCTCCAGTCAGTGCAGTCTCTGTCGAAGGAATACTGAAACATCTGTACATTTATTTATGGATTGTCCTTTTACTGTGGAAATGTGGGAGAAAATATATCAGAGCTTTAATATTACTATAAAGTGGGGAGGACAGAATATTGCTACATCTTTGCATCTCTGGTTAATGCATTGTAATGATCATAAGATGATGCCTATTTTCATATGCTGGGCAGTTTAGGGGATGATGAATAAGGTGATATTTGAGGATTGTAGACCATATCTGGAAAAAACTTATAATAGTGTCATTAGTCATTATTTGAACTTTCAACAGGATGTGAAACCCCGGGCCCATCGAGACATTGGAAAATTTGAACTTGAAGTTTCTAA
Source organism: Larix kaempferi (assembly GCA_027924585.1). Lineage (NCBI taxonomy): Eukaryota > Viridiplantae > Streptophyta > Pinopsida > Pinales > Pinaceae > Larix > Larix kaempferi. The sequence goes on from BSBM01000893.1 coordinate 561,524, forward strand.
TCCAGTTTTATTTTTTGATGGTGATGCTAATATGGGTATCTGTGGTGTTGGTGGTGTTATATTTCTTAATCATGAGCACTACTACACTTTGTATATGAATTGTGGCAGAGGCACGAATATGAAGGCAAAACTTGTTGCCTTATGGTGTGTTACTAGGGTGGCTAACATATTTGGTTTGGATAATGTCAAGATTTTTGGCGATTCTCGAGTGACCATCAAGTGGGCTAGGGGGGAATTTGATTTGAAGGTTTTAAATTTGATTGGCTGGTGTGATAGAACTATGGATGAGATTCATAAGCTGGGGGTAGTCACCTTGGAACATATTTTTCGTGAACATAACTCACAGGAAGATCTTCTTTCAAAATTGGATTTGGAAGGTGTTGATGGTCTTTTATTTTGGGAGGAATTTTGTGAGCAACAACTGATTGATTCTGGTTCTTGTTATTTTATAACTTGATCTTGCTAAGTTATGCCAAGGACATCCATATGTCTATTTTTTGGCTTATGATGTATTATTTTTTGAATACTCTGATATACTCTCTGTTTGAGAGGTGGAAGGATGAACAATTTTTATACTGATATCATGTACTATTTGATTCAAAAGTGAATATCAATAGTATGCTTTTTTTCGCGGGAAAAAAAAATCTTTAAAGTTTGTGAAAATAAATATTAATTTGTTTTTATTTATATTATATATTTACATATGTGCTAAATTATGATTAATCTTATCATTGATCAAATTAAAAAAAAAAGAAAAAAGTTACATACATTATGAAAACTTACAAAGTTCATAAAATATTTATGTGAATGTTGTAGTGTTGTCACTTCATAGTGTTGTATGATGTCTCTTTATAGTGTTGTCACTTCATAGTGTTGTATGATGTCGCTTTATAGATATATATATATATATATATTTCCTACCTATTCCAAAAACTTATACAACTTAAATCCATATGTTTACATTGAAATAATACCATTAACATTCTTAATCTTTTTCTTTTTTTTGTAATAGCTGCAAATTATATTAGTTTAATAGAAGTACAAAATAGATTCCAGTCCATGATGGTCTTGCACAGAGGTGCCATCCATGTCTATCAAGAGAGTTGATGAAAATCAAAATATTACAGTACAAAAAACCCCTGTCTACTGAGGGGAGAACCAGGTGAAAATTCAAAGAGTTCATGGCCTTAGCAGCATTCTGCAAACTGTGCATATCTAGAAAGGAAAAAAAATAACAGAAGACAACAAAGAAACCTGCTTAGTCAGTTGCCGACGGAGTCTCCTCCAGAATTGGGCAACTGTATGTTGCGTTGTCCTTCCACGCCTTAGCTGAAATCAGAGCAGCATTCTCCAGCATAGAAGCAGAAGTCCCAAGAATGTTCATAGGCTTGACAAGAGCCGGGTGCTTGATGGGCAATGGAGCTGTCTTTTTGGGCATAATAGGGGCAAAAGCAGACTGCTCATTACGAGTGCATCTCACCAATATGGGACCCAAGGTGTTGGGAATGGGGAAGGAGGTTTGAGACCTCTCCTTACCTTTCAACTATTCCTTGCTACGTGTCATGGCCATAGAGCTGCCACTGAGGTTGAGCCTATCCAAGCCAATTGTAGTAGTTAAGACAGCAGCTAACAAGGTAGCTCTATGGGTGGTGCTCCCAGAGCGTAAGTCACAACTGAAGGGTTTGGTGGGAGCGTAAGAGTCCTAGCAGTGCGTGTTGTTCAGGGTGCTGAGAGTGGACGCCCAATTGGGAAGAGTTGCAAGCAGGGATTGGGTGGCATGGTGCGCGGAGGCCCAATTCAACTGCATATATTCCATTAGTTGCCCCATCATGTTCTTAACGAGCCAGTATGGATCCCATTGCTGCTCCAAATTTCCAGTAGCCATCATTTCTGCTATGATCCCGGCCTCCCAATTGTCCAGCAGCAGATGAATTGGAATGGAGACCTCAGGTCCGTATCCCTTCCTCATTGGAATTTCCTCTAGAGTGTTCTCATCCTTTTTGTTCTTGGTCTTGACCCCCTTAGTCCTTCCCATAATGGTCATTTGGGAGGTGATACAGATGCAGGAGTGCGAGTGCAGGGGGATGATACAGACGCAGAGGTGCGAGTGTAGGGAGTTGAGTGTGCAGAGATCTTGGAGCACAGAGAGCGTAAAGCCGAGAGCATGAAGAACCTAGAGCATAACCTGGCAAGTGAGCCTCATCGAACAAGAAGACAAGGGATCGTTTCCTTGAGCCAAGAGGCTATGGTTCGCACATAGAAAATCCATCATCGTGGTGGCCAGAAAGGCTAAGACGACGTTGAGGACAAGCTTATTAAATGGCCTATCTGCTTGATGTCATATGGGTGACATCAGCATGGGTGCCTGTAGTAGACGTGTGGCTAGGTGTCGCAAGGTTGTGCCCATCTGTCATCTGCATGGAGCTAGCACCCGCATCCTGGAAACATTCTTAATCTTCTCTTATAAATATAGCTACCCACACTTATATACACATACACATAAACATACACATATGCATATACATATACCCTACCCATTTAAAAAAACTTATACAACTTAAATTTATATATTTAAAATGAAATAATACCATTAATATTCTAATATATATAAATATATATATATATATATATATATATATATATAAATATATATATATATATATATATATATATATAAATATATATATATATATATATATATATATATATATAATTTCTATGGTTTGGAAATTCCGAAGGGGGTAAGTTACCTATGGCTAGCTGAGAAAGGTTATCTAAGCCAAAAAATGGGGTGGATGGGGAATAAAGAATTTATATTGGTTTAGAATGGCACTAAGACTAAAAAGCGTTTGGCGTGGACTCATTGGTAAAGGCCTATGGACAAAAGTTGTAACACCTCTACCCGGGCGTTGGGACAAAATCCCACGCCAAGTAGGGCACATGGGACGTGTGGCCACACTTAGATACCCTTGGCATGGAAAGCTTGGGCACAACTCCAGTTTGTGTGGATCAGATAGTTGGCAGTTTGTGCGGAAGAGATGGGCAAATAGTCGTTAGGGAGTTGAATTGTTTTGACAACGGTTCAATCTTGACAGAGGAAGTAGAATCGATTCAAGGGAATATTGTAGAGTTTAAAAGGAGAAATGGAAGCGATAAGAGGGGGTTGATTCAACACGTAGAAGAAAGATATCGTGGGGATGCATTGGAGAAGGGATATAGGCAAAGAGAAACGTGAAGTAGAAGGATGAAATAGAGGATCATCACATTACTCAAGGACTCTATCCCCCTCATGATTCTAGAACCGCTACAGCAGCAAGAGAAACCATTGGGTGAATGTTTTCACTCCTATCAATATTTGTTGAATGTAACTTTGTGATTCCACCTTGAATCAATAAAATTATGTGTGCATTTCATTTAGAATCCCACATTTAAATCTCTAATTTAATTTGTGTTGAGTTGGATAATAATGTGATGGTTTTCTGTTGTGCATTCTGAAAGTAGAGTTAGGTTCTGTAACAGATTTTGTGTTGCATCACCTAGAAACTATGTTAGGTGGTATAAGAGCCAATTCGCTCTGAGGATACTTGTGTGGTTGTTCTTGAAGGTGGGTGAGAAAGTACCCTGAGTTTGGTGGTGTATCAACATTCTAAGTGCTAAAGAACAAGTAAGTGTATTAGCATATGGATTGAGGCTGTGGATGGTAGTTAGGGTTCAAAATACTAGGAGACTTGTGAGAATTCCACCAAGAAGGAGAGGAACAACACGTGAAGGTGTTGGAAATCAAGAACTTGAAGAGTTGTGGATAAGAATAGAGGAATTAGAAAATCGAAGAGATGGAGGTGCTGAGATAGATTCAGAATTTGAGGCTGAGATTGAAATTGAATAGAATCCTGAGAATGAAGACCCTGTAGAGCGTTTGATATCTTATCTGAGTAATAGAGGTAGTGTGAAGGTTGAAGTTTCGTGCTATGATGGAAGCTTGAAAGCTGAAACTCTCATTGATTGGATAGGAGAGCTTGAGAGATGCTTCGAATACGAGAATGTCTGTGATCCCAATAAAGTTCATTTTTCCATTACAAAATTGAAAGGGAATGTTGCACTTTGGTGGGACATTTGCAGAAAGATAGAATTGATAATAGGTTGGAAAGGATTAGAACCTGGAAGAAAATTGTAAGTAAGATTAAGAAGAAGTTTTTGCTTGTTGATTATCAGCAAAAATTGTGTAGACAAGTCCAGAATCTGAGGCAAAATGATGCTTCTATGCGTGAGTACACTGAAGAGTTCTTTAGGCTATCACTCAGATTGGGAATTTAGGAGCCTAAGTATTAGCATGCGGCTAGATACGTGAATGGATTGAAATATGTAATTCAGGATGAGATGAGGAGCCGATAGGCAGTCTAGGTGCTAGAGGAAATGGAACTGGTAGAGGTAGAGGCTATGGAAGAGGAAGGGGAAAGTATGTAATTAATTGTTATGGGTGTGGAATTGAAGGTCACTAAGCATCAGAATGTCCAGAAAAGAAAAGTTACAACAAGAGAGGTGATGCTAGAACGTAGTTTACTATGGCGGATGAAGCATCGGTGGTTGGAGAAAATGTGGTTGTACTACCACAAGAACAAGGTGAGAACTTGATGTTTCATAGAACATTACTTAAACCAAAATACAATTTAATAGAAGAACCTAAATAGAGGAAAAGAGTATTTCAAACCAAATGCAAAGTTCAAGGAAAATGTTGTAACTTGATTATTGATGGAGGAAGTACGGAGAAATTGGTTTCCATCGAAGTAAAAAAGAAACTAAATTTGAATTGTAAGCCACCCTCTAATCCTTATAGAGTTTCATGGTTGCAGAAGGGCCAGGAGGTGATTGTGACCGAACAATGTTTTTGAATTTTCAGAATAGAGATTTTAAAGAGCAAGTGTTATGTGATGTAATGGAGATGGATGCATGCCACATCCTACTCAAAAGACCTTGGATGTTTGATAGAAAAGTGTTTCACGATGGAAGAGAAAATTCTTATGAAATTGTTCAAAATGGGAAACGTTATAAGTTGACACCAATGCATGAAGATGGTGGGAGTAACAACAACAGTAACATCAAGGATGTGTATAGCTATAACAACCACATTATGTTGTGTTTTGCTAAGGAGTTCTTGAAGGAGCAGAAGAAAAATGTATATAGTTTAGCTATATTTCCAAAGAAGGTTTAGGAGGATGAAAAGGGAAGTTCTATACCAACAGAGATCCAACGCATGTTGGAATATTTTAAAGAAATTGTTGCAGAGGAATTACCCACAGGGTTACCTCCGTTGCGAAGTATATCACACCAAATTGATTTGATTCCAGGATTGATTTTACCAAATAAAGCACCTTATCGAATGACTCCATCAAAACGTGAAGAAGTGAATCAACAAGTACATGAATTGCTTGACTGAGGATTGGTTCGTGAAATTTTGAGCCCTTGTGTCATACCGGCAGCATTGACACTTAAGAAAATAGGGGAGTGGCGAATGTGTACTGATTCATGTGCGATAAACAAGATCACCATCAAATACCGATTTCCATTTCCCAGAATGGATGACCTTATGGATTGTTTAAGTGGTGCAAAGTATTTCACCAAAATTGATTTGAAAATTGGTTATCACCAAATTTGAATCAAAGAAGGTGACGAATGGAAGACTGTGTTCAAGACAAAAGAAGGACTGTTTGAATGGTTAGTGATGCCATTCATATTGACAAATGCACCCATCACATTCATGAGATTGATGAATGAAGTCGTGAAGCCATTTTTGGGTAAGTTTGTGGTTGTGTATTTAGATGATATACTAATATTTAGCAGAAGTAAAGTCGAAGATGTGAGAGCAGTGTTTCAATGTTTGAAGGAGGAGAAGTTACTCCTAAACCTCAAGAAATGTACATTTATGAAGCGTGAATTAGTGTACTTGGGGTTCATGGTTTCGAAAGAAGGACCAAAAATGGATTCTGAGAAAGTTAAGGTGATTCTAGAATGGCCAACACCTAGATGCACATTCAATGTGAGCAGCTTCCATGGATTGGCAAGATTCTATCAAAATTTCATTCAAAAATTTAGTCAAATCTGTGCGCCTATTACATATTGTATGAAGAAGGGCATGTTTCAATGGACTACAACAGCAAAGAAGTCATTTAAGGAGTTGAAGAAAAGAGTAACAACATAGTCAGTGTTGGAATTGCCAGAATTTAGTAAAGTGTTTCAGGTTGATTGTGATGCGAGTGGAATATCCATTGGAGCAGTTTTGAGTCAATAGGGCAAACCCATTTCATTTTTCAGTGAGAAGTTGAACGAGACCAAGAAGAAATACTATGTTTATGATCAGGACTTCTATGTTATTGTGCAGGCATTGAAGAAATGGCGACATTATTTACTACCAAAGAAGTTTGTCTTGTTCATGGATCACAAAGCTTTGCAATACCTTAACAACCAAGGTAATTTGAATCGAAAGCAAACTAAATGGGTAGAATTCTTGCAGATTTATTCTTTTGTGCCGAAACATAGATCAGGAGCATCCAATAAGGTAGTTGATGCATTGAGTCGAAGAGCAGTGTTACTCAATACCATGTCGGTAGAAGTGGTAAGTTTGAATTGTCTAAAGACATTGTATGAAGAAGATGCATATTTAGCAGAAGCTTCGAAGGCATGTAAGGATTCTTGGAGTCTAGACCAAACACCATATTTGGACTACCATATTCAAGAGGATTTTTTGTTTAAAAATCAACAATTGTGTATTTCAATAAGTTCCATATGGTTGAATCTCATTAAGGAGTTTCGTAGTGGTGGTTTAGGAGGGGATTTTGGTTATGATAAAACTACAGCATTGGTAAAGGAGAGGTACTTCTTGCCTAAAATTAATAAATATGTTCGGAATTTTATTGAAGGTTGTAGAGTCTATCAATTGTCCAAGGGTAAAATTCAGAACACGGGACTCTATACTCCATTGCCATTACCTGAACGACCATTGGAAGACATAAGTATGGATTTTGTTTTAGGATTAGCTATGACATAGAGAAAACATGATTCAAAAATGGTAGTTGTGGATAGATTTTTAAAAATGGCACACTTCATAACATGCAAGAATACTAGTGATGCTAGTGAGGTAGCTTCGTTATTTTTCAAAGAGGTGGTCAGATTGCATGGATTACTATGAAGTATTACTTCATATTGTGATACAATATTTCTTGGGCATATTTAGAGGACACTCTGGAAGAGATTGGGTTCATATTTTTTATACAGTTCAGCATATCATCCTCATACGGATAGACAGATCGAAGTAGTAAACAGGAGTCTGGGGAATTTGTTGAGAATTTTGAGTGGAGAGAATCCTGGTCAATGGGATTTGGCATTATCCCAAGTTGAGTTCGCATATAATGATTCGGTGAATAGAAATACATGAAAGAGTCCATTTCAAATTGTTTATGGAAGATCGCTAAGAGGTGTGGTGGATTTGGTTGCATTGCTAGATTTGGAAAACCAAAAGAGTGTTGATCCAAATGATTTTGTAGATAGCATCCATGAATTGCAGGAAGTAAAGAAGGAATTGCAAACCAACAATGGCAGTTATAAACAAAGGGAAGATCAGTGTAAGAGAAATAAGGTATTCCAAGAAGGTGAGATGGTCATGGATCACTTGAGGAAAGAACAATTTCCTATGGGTACATATACTAAACTCATGTACAAGAAGATAGGTCCATGTCGAATTCTGAAAAATATTTCTGATAATGCATATCGGCTGGAACTTCTGGAGAAGTTTGACATATCTCCTACATTCAACGTTGTTGACCTCTATGAGTTTCTTGAAGGGGACAAGAGAGTAGATGAAGGTACCCTCAACGAATGGGAACAACATCTACCAATTAAGTCAGAAGAGAAGATTGAATAAATGCTTGCTACAAGGGTTGGTAAGAAGACTCGCTGGAAGCAATACATGGAATATTTGATTAAGTGGAAGAACGGAGGGGCAGAAGATGCATTGTGGGTGACTAAATATTAGTTAGCATGTTTGCATAGCTCTTTTCCTAAACACTAATTTGTACATGAGCTGGAACTCATGTTTTTATTACCAAGGGTGTCTGATGCAGGAGCATCCTTGGGCTTGAGCAATTTGCATCACCTAAAATATTTATTTTTTTCAAATTAGATAATAAGTTGAATAAGGACTCTATTAGTGGTCCATTTTATTTAGTTAATTTGATAAGTATAGAGTTATGATGCTACCCATAGTTCAATTCAAACTGTTTCCACTTATGCTACTATTTTTGTGCATGTTGAAACTCATGTACATGTGGTATTCAACTTGCTGAAACACCTACTGAAACTCCTGTACATGTGGTGTTCGATTTATTGAAACACTTATTGAAACTCCTGTACATATGGTAGTCGACTTGATGAAACACATGTCGTGACTCCTTCAAATTTCAATGCCGCCATAGAAGCATTTCAAGATTCCACACTGTAATTATGAATGATTGTGGTCACCGCGTGTTGGGTAGAGTAACGACACCTAGAATATGAAGTATCATACGCAAACAACAAAGAGATTGTAGAACAATCATTAGAGAGGTGAATGGTTTTGGCAATGGTTCGATCTTGGAATAGGAAGCATAATCGATTCAAGGGAAGACCATAGAGTTTAATAGGAAAAATGGAAGCGATGAGAGGGGGTTGGTTCAACACATAGAATAAATATATTGTGGGGACATGTTGGAGAAGGAATCCGTGAAAAGAGTAGTGTGAAGTAGAAGGCTGAAACAAAGGATCGACACATTACTCAAGGTCTCTATCCGCCTCACGATTCCAGAACGGTTACAGCAGCAAGAGATACCATTGGGTGAATGATGTTTCTCTTGTCAATATTTTCTTAATGTAACTCTGCGATTCCACCTTGAATCAATAAAACTCTGTGTGTATTTCATTTGGCATCCCACGGTTAAATCTCTGCTAATTTGTATTGTGTTGGATAATAATGTAATGGTTTTTCACAATGCATTCTGATAGCAGAGTTAGGTTATGTAACGGATCATGTGTTGCAACACCTAATGGTTGCATCAGCTTGACATCAAAGCTCGACCGCAGCTCGGTTGAGGCTTGCTTGGGAAGATCAAGTGCCAGTTCGCCTTGGAGGATTTCCCAAGGAGCATGCCTTGGAAGTTCTTGGTGGGAGCTCACCTCAATAAGAGTTTGATACAACACAGATTATGTGGCAAGAATATCTGTGGTGTAGATATGCAACAGGTGGGTCGTGACAACAGTGATAGGCAAGGTTCATTGTAGAAGCAAGAGAGTCGTGGTAGTTTGACAAAAGTGGTATAATTGTTGGGGTTTCCTCTTATGGAGTTAGCCAGTTGGGTGTTTCTGCGGTTGGGCTGGCCTGCGGACACCCTTTTGGATGTTGTACTGTTGCAACCATTGTAAATGTTGTTCTTACATATATTGAACTCTTGGCATGCTCGGTTTTGGGATGCCACCCATATTCTTGTGTATCTTGTGTTTCTTGCAAAATTGGCTAAGTGTTGGACATGTTTACTATTGGATGTTTGCATAAGAAATTTTGGCTAAGTAAGAACACATAAGTGAACATAAGACATAATTAAGAAAGGTTTCCGTAGGTAGGCGTAGTCTGTTGGTGGACTGCTGAGCTGGTATTACTCTTGGATGGTTTCCAGGAAGTGTTGTACGGGATACTGAAAACAAAAAAATAATGTGGGCCTAGGTAGTTTTGTGAAAGGTGGTATCAGAGCATGTTGAGCTTGAAGATAGCTCTTCACCACTCTTCTTACGAAGAGGTAGTATCGGAGCAAAGCATTTGGCAGAGGTGTTCAATGCATGACAAAGGTTTCTGATAGTGGTGAAGTTGTTTGGTTTGATAGAAGCTTGCTACAGGAAGGGAAGAGTTCCTAGAGGTGTGCCTTAGACAGGAGGTGCGCCCATATTTGGCAGAGTTGTGCTCAAAATCAACAAACTTCAATGGACATCCAAGGGGAAGCTTGCACCAACGAAATTGGTAAGTCTATTGTGAATTTTGGTTGATTGACTCTTTAGTTCATGCACGGACGCACTTGGCAGGAGCTGTGACTAGATGTGCAAGACAAGGAAAGGTCATGGAATGCCATGGTGGAAGCCACAATGAAGGCTTTGGAACAACTTGGTTGCGAGATGAGGCAAAAGTTCCAAGAGGAGGAAGCGAGGGTTAACGAGATGTGCTTGCAAGGAAAATAACATATGTGATGGTTGCATATGTTGGAATCCCATGTAGAGGCTTGGGAAGTGCCCATGTTGGGGTTAGTCAACAGATTGGATGATGCTCGAAAGAAAACGCAGAAGCAGTCAAGAGAACCTATGAATCCACGCAAGAAGTCAGGATGTTACCTTTGCAATAGTGACGACTTCATACGAACCTGTCCAAAGAAGGTAGAGTTGAGCTCACACTTGGGAGCAGGCCAAGTGCGCCCAATAGAGATGTCGTTGGCAGCTATGGAAGCGCAACGCCCTTTAGATGAAGTTACGGAAGCGGTAAATGCATTGGAGGCATGTCTAGGCCAGAAACCAGTGGATCTATGGGATGGAGACCAACAAGGTTTGTGATTTGTGGATGCTACGGTAAGTGGGTTGGAGGTTGTTGGGGTGGTGGAAACCAGAGCCACTCACAGTTTCGTGAGAAACAGAACCACGACATCACTTCATAGTAATCCCGAGTTCAGTAAGGCCACCTTCAAAGTGGTGAAATCAACAGGGAAGTCAGTGGAAGGGGTTGTTCATGAAGCACCGATAAAAGTCAAGGATTGGATCGGCAAGATGGACATGGAGGTTTCTCCATTGGATGAATATTCTATGGTTGTGGGGTGGGACTTTCTATGGTTAGCTAAGGTTGTTCCAGTTCTGTTTATGATTTGTTTGGTGTTCTTGGGTTCGAACAAAGCTTGGAATGTGCCGATGAAGCCAAGAAGGAATTTGGGACATATAGCACAGATGTATTCCATGTGATTGCATGAGACAACAGACACATATACCAGTAGGCCTTGTGGCATCGCATATTATCATGTAGAGTTGAATAGCAATAATGTAGACGTAATAGAGATGGTTTATCGCTTGGCAAAAAAGTTAGCAGAGTTGGAGTTGCAGATAGACTTGGTCACGAGGAAGAATGAGTTGTGGCACATTCTAGCAGACCATCTGCGGCACGTTGGATACAAGCTGGTGACTCTTGCACCAATAAAGGAAACAAAGGTTGTGGAAGTGGGAACTCCCGATGATGCAACAAATAAACCAAGTGACAACAATCTAGAAGTGGACCAAGAGGTGGTTTCGCTTGGGCAAGGAAAGCATGACCTTGACCATGGGAAATGTGAGAATGCATTGGACCAAAAGTGTGTTGAGTGGGTAGGAGATTCTATCGCAGATGCAGAGGATGTCGAGGTGACAAAGGCACCTACGGTAGATGCGATGGAAAAGTAGAGTGACGGTGAGAGTGATCTCCCAGCACGCGATGTAGTAGACATTGCAGTCTTTTGCACATATGCTATGGGGATCCCAGAGTCCCATTTAATGCATGAAAAGTTGAAGGAAGTGGGTTGTAGTGAAGTTGAGATGGTGGGAGTACAACTTTACTTAGAAATGAAGGCACCCTTGTGGAAGGAGTTGGATGAAGTGGACACCAAGGAGGTGGAAACCATGCTAGGTACCCTTCAGCAGTGTGACTACTGGCAGAGTGGGGAGCTTGTTTCTAGGAGCTCGTAGCATCAAGAGGGGTGTGTGGGAAAGACTAATCCGAGTAAATCATCAAGGAGACGAGCCAAGAGGAGGCAAACACATGTCGAGGTTGAGGATGAGTCAGATCATGAGTCAGACTTGTGGGAGTTGTATTTTTAGGTGTCTCGGTCTGATTCACCATCAACTCAACTAGAGGGCTTGGGTCACACTCCTTTGGAAAAAGAGGCCATTTTGGCATACTTGCATAGATGGCACAAGTCAGATGGACATAACTTTGAAAATTTTGGAGGTGGTGGCCATGGGAGCCACATATCTGTTTGAACAGGATGAAGCATGAGCATGAAGGTTCACTGCCTTTGGCACGACAATGAGTCCTTGGGAACCTTGCAAATGTTTCCTTAGACAAATTCATCCAAGTGATACAGAAAGCATTTCATGTTGAGTTGCAGAAGGAATTTCAGCAATAGTATGGAAAAAGTGAGGAATTTGCCCAAGTTTGGAAAACTTGCACATGGAGCAAACTAAAATGCATTAGGGAAAACAATGGCTTTGGCTTGAGGAAGTTCGTTCTCATGATGGTTGAGCATGACGGTTGGATTAGATACCTAACCAATTCAACACACGGGGGTTAACAATCAATGGATGCTTGACATAATTGGCTAAGTACCACAATAGTAGTAGGTTGGGCAGGTGCATGTGCTGGAAGCGGCTTCTTAGGAAGGCTCAACTTGTGATAATGGGTTGTAGAAGATCAACCAAGATGCGATGGTGGGTAAGGACAATGAAAGTTGCAGAACATGGTTTCCCAATATTGGTGGCATGATGGAGATGTTTCCAAGACGGAAACAATTTAGGTGGGAGAGGATGTAACGCCTATACCTAGGCTTCGAGCCAAAATCCCATGCCAAGTGGGGCACATGGGATGTACGCCCACACTTAGATGCCCTTGGCATGGAAAGCTTGGGATAAACTCTATTTTTTGTGGATTAGACAACTGGTATGTGGACCACTTGGACTATAGGTGGTTACAAAAGCCCCAAATTGGGTTGGAGGTGTGCACGCCTAGCATGGAAAGTGGGCATACTTTTGGTTAGATGGTTGACCGAAGCAGTTGCACAAGGTACCCATGTGGATGGGCCATAAACATGTTGGGCAGTTGCATGTGGAACAGTGGGGCATGTGCCCATGCCTTTGGGTGCACCTACCTAGGCCAATTGTCTATAAATATGCGATGGGAAACTTTGAAAATAAGATTCAAGGAAGGAGGAGAATCCAAGTAGCGGCTATAAGTTTCAGTCAAGGGGTTAGCCACAGTGCGGGATGTAGGGAGGGTGCACCCATCACACAGAGTTGAGGTTGGATGTTCTTCATGGAGGTCGTTTTGGAAGCTTCATAGTGAAGTTGGGTTGGAATCTCCACGAGGAACTCGTGTTGGAAGCTAAGCAGGGAATTCAGGTTGGAAGCTCCGAAGATGAAATCGGTTTGTAAGATCAAATGGTGAGATTGACATGGAATCTTGGCCATAGCTCGGATGAGGCTTGCTTGGGAAGATCAAGTGGCATTTCTCCTTGGAGGATTTCCCAAGGAGAATTCCTTGGCATTTCTTGGTGGGAGCTCACCTCAGCAAGAGTTCGGTACAACACAGAGGCTACATAAAGCATATATGTGGTGCAAATCCATAGCAGGTGGGTTGCAGCAGCAGTCAAACAAGGTTCATGGTAGCAACAAGAGAGACGTGACAATTTGACGAAAGTGGTAGAATTGTTGGGGTTTCCTCTTGTGGAGTTAGCTAGTTGGGCGCTCCTTCGGTTGGGATGGACTGCGGGAACCCTTATAGATGTTGTACTATTGTAACCATTGTAATTGTTGTTCTTACATATACTAAACTCTTGGCATGCCCAATTTTGGGGTGCCACCCATATTCTTGTGTATCTTGTGTTTCTTGCAAAATTGGCTAAGTGTTGGACATGTTTACTATTAGATGTTTGCATAAGAAATTTGGCTAAGTAAGGAAACATATGCGAACATAGGACATAAGTAAGAAATTTTTCCGTAGGTAGGCGTAGTCTGTTGGTGGACAGCCAAGCTGGTCTCACCGTTAGTTGGTTTCAGGAAGTTCCACACAAGCTACCAAAAATGAAAAATAATGTGGGAATATGTAGTTCTGTGACATAAGTTCTTTATGGTAAATATATTGCAGATGATTTTTTGGGATGGATTAGGAATCCAATGAAGAGTACCAGGAATACTTCACACTTTTGGTCGGGTTTTCTCAAATTCTACCACTCGATGGGTAGAATTATTATCTGGAAGGTGGGGGAGGGTAACAACGTATTGATTGGAATAGATCATATCTTAGGAATGGAAGAGAATTCTCATTATGTACATATTTGTTGGAATATCTGGCAGAGCTTGGATTTTTCACTTTGGCCCATATCAAAAGACTGAATCGCCTAAATCACTCTGACTCTTATTGGATTTATGCCTCTAATATGGGGATTGGCAGTTGCTGGGAAGTTGAATGGGACAATTGCATCTCTAAATTGAAATCTACATGATGTAGATTGAATAGTGGAAAAGACACTCTTATTTGGTCTTCAAATTCTACTACTAGCATTATATTTGCAAAAACTGCATATTATTTGATTGCTCAAGAAACAAATTGTACAGTCCCTAAATGGTGGTACAAAATACTTTGTATCTATCACATTCCATTAAAATTTAAGTGTTTCCTATGGCTCTCAATTGAACACTACCTCTATACATGGGACAATCTCCTTTGGAGAGGCTGGCTTAGGCCTAATATTTGTATTTTACGCAAAAATGGTATGGAATATGTTGAACACTTCTTGGTTAGCTGCCAATTTACTATACAGGTTTGGTACTCTAATTTATCTTCCCTCAATATCAATCAGTCTTTGGGGAAGCTTTCCTTTGAACATAATTTCTATCTCTTGGTTAAAAACTGTAAAGAGTTCAACACTTTACCTCCTTTTATCTCCCGGTGTATCTGGAATGCTAGGAATTCACACATATTTGAAAACAAGAATCTGGATATTAATGGGTTATGTATGAGAATTATCAATATTTATAGAGAGTATGATTCTACTGAGGAAAAATGTTCAAAAATTAGACACGTGAGGGCTATTCCATAGTCTAATGAATCCATGGGATTCTTTGATGGTGCTGCTAAGGATGGGCTATGCGTTATTGGTGTGGTTCTCAAACTAAATGAGAATCATACCTTCAACTTCAAATTAAATTGTGGTCTCGGGTATAACACCAAGGTTGAGCTATTAGCGCTATGGTGTTTATGCAAGATGGCGTTACTTTTTGGCATTGAATCCTTATAAGTATATGGGGATTCATTGGTGATAGTTAATTGGGATATTGATTGCTTCAACCTACATGTGATTTCTCTTTCGCACGGGTGCATTCGAACTAGAGAGCTCTTGTACTCCTTTGCACATATTGACATCATGCACATTTTCCATGAACTAAATCATGAAGTTGATTCATAGTCTAAAGAGGCACTGACCAGTGAAGAGGGTATCCTTGTTTGGGAGGAAATTGTGGGCAATTCCTTAGAAGGAAGTGAAACAAAAAATAATTTTTTGATGTAACTTATGTATTTTAGAGTATTTTCTGAACTATAATCCTGTGGTATGATGGTTTTGGGTATGTATGCAGACAAAAACATTTGTGATGTGGTTGTCATCTGATGACTGTTCGTTTTTTGTGGGAAGGATACTTTGTAAGCTTGCTATGCCAAGTATTGTGTTGGAAAGTCAATACCTATAGACTAATCAATTTATGTGATGTACTTTTTGATCCATAATGAATACAAAAGTACATTTTTTTTCTCTGGAATATATATATACCCTACCCATTTCAAAAAACTTATACAAATTAAATTTATATATTAAAAATCTAATAATATCATTAATATTATAATCTCTTTATATATAAATATATATATATTCCAAAAACTTATACAATTTAAATCCATATGTTTAGATTGAAATAGTACCATTAATATTCAATTTTTATAATAAATAGTATTGTTTTAATATATATATTTATGGGTGATATGAGACGACTATGATGCCAAATGTGCTTAGGAATGTCATTATGACTAAATTATATTGAATTTGTGAATTATTTGATTTTATTTTTATTGTGCCTTGTTGATATTTAATATTGATTTTTCTTTCTATAATATATTATATAAGGCAAGGACTAAGATGCACGCAACTCTTGTTTGACCAAAATTGTTATCCAACTAAGAACTGTAATTTTGTGTATAGTCACTTTGAAAATGCACAGAATCTTACTTTCAAGATGAATACAATTGAATTTTCGATTTAATTGTTTTTATTGTGTCAAGAATCGCTTTCTACAATCCAGTATGGGAGAGAAGTGTAATTCTGTGCTCAACCTAGAGTTGACATGTGGCACTTTAATAAACTAACAAAATATAAAGTAAACAAATTTCCAATTTCGACCCTAACCTGAAGTTCAAAATATATATATATATATATATATCAATGAATTAATACTTAAAAAAATAATAAAACTATAAATTATGATTGGAACATCCTAACTACCCAAGTATGAAGTTATCCCTATTTTAAACCACATGTCATATATTATCTAACTTACTAACTGGTATAGCTTTATTAATTACTTGATAAAGATATTATAAAATTTATCTATTTCTACTTATTTGACAATTATATGGGTTTTTTTTTATTATCTATTTGCAATTTACATAGTTTTTTTATAATGGTGATGAAATTCATATTTTATGATTTTATTTAATATATTTTTATCACTAGCATATATCCATCTTAACTCTAGACCTATCATGGACCGATAAGGATTAGATCCCTCGAAGTGCAAACTTTTACTTAAGTTTTTGCACTCTTAAAAAAGCTTTCACTTTGAGGGATTTCATCCCTATTGACACATGATAAATCTAGAGTTAAGATAGATCTATGTTGATAAGTGTTAGGATATTCCTATACTCCATCCTAGTCCTACTAGCATTTTCATTATTTGCATATTCAGTCATGCATGCACTTTTAGGGTTTGCATGCATCCCAGTCATCAGTCCCAGCACCTAGCCCTCAGTTAGCTAGCCCTCGGAGCTTCTTTCCACTGAGTTTTAGCCCTCTTAGTGCTTAGTGCGCCCTCCTTTCACCTACTGCATGAGAAAGGCGCCCTTATTCACCTACCAGTCCAGTTGTCTTCAGTTAACTGAGTTCTCTCCTTGATTTTAGGCTTAACTCACTCTTAATTGACCTTACCACTCCGATGGACCTCCAGTGTGACTAGACTGCTCATTCTTACTCCAGTTAGCTCCTCATGTGCCCTCCACTGAGCCTCCTTCATTTAGTTAGTACTAGTTACACTCAGTTACACCTACCACACTCAGTTAGACTCAGTTTGACTGATGGTTGACAGTTACTTGAGCATTGATGACTCCACTGATGATGGGATAGACTTCTAGTTGTGCTCTGATGACACTCCAGTGATCTTTTGATCACTCCATGAAGGCTAATTCGAATTGCCACCTTGGCATTCGAATCCTCATGCATTGTACTATTTATTTTTCCATATTGTGATTATTGAATTAGTGTGTGTGAAGTATTTTTGCTTCTATCTGAGTTCTACTGTATTATTATTATGTTGCTCATTATACTGCATTGACCACTCTTCTTCTATTTTCCTGCTTAATCATAATTACTCTTGTGAGGTATACATCATCTCTTATATTTGCGGTGAGGATTTTCACATGGTATCAGAGCATGTTGAGAGTATTGTTTATCTCCATTCCTGAGAGTTTTTTGCAGGTTATTATCAAGATTTCGAGTGCAACGGTTGCAGCAGTTTCTGCATTTTTGCAGCAATAGCAGTTGCAGATATTCTCTATTGTTTTTGCAGGTCTTCTACAGCTTCAATGTATTCATAAGAAATCCCTCCCCTTTCTTCATTCAACTATGATGAATGGAAACCAAAAATGATAGCATATTTGAAGAGCCATGATCTCTTTGATTGTTATTTTGAAAGAGAGTTCGAATCCTCTGAAGAGAAGATTGACTGGTTGAACAAAGGTGACCAAGCCTTTGGAAGGATGATGCTTGCTATGCCTGATTACATAATGTACCAAATCATTGATGATGTTGAAACTCCAAAAGATCTATGGGCCCATCTGGATGAAAGATTCTACAAATAGAATGAAGGATTTGGTCCAAACCCCTTCAAGAGCAAGCAAAGTGATGCATTCGCCCTCCTTGATGATCTCGTTGATCATGAACCAATATCAAACACATCTCATATTGAAGTTGTCCACAAAGAAGAAGAACTTGCAGATTCTACACTCATGCTCCAAATTTCTTCTCTTTCTGTGCCAACTCACACTCTAAATATTGCAAAAGGTCCTAAATCCTCTCTTACACCAGAGTCTGTTGGTCTGCACCATGATCTATTGAATGTTTCGGAGGTCAAATCAGCTATTGGAGGTAATGCATTTGCTCTCCTCAAGCAATCACCTCTTATTTACTAGTATATTATCATTATTCCATGCTTTCAGAAGGTTATTGAAGAATATGGCCATTTCCATTCGCTTGGGATAATTTCTCATGCACATCATGGTTTTGATATCACCCCTGCTGGTTCAAAGGAGATCTCAAGAAACCATTGCCATTTGCTTGGGATAACTTCTCATGCATTTACTAGTTTTGATCTCACCTCTTATGGTTCAAAGGAGATCTCAAGAAACTGTGATTCAAGTCTTGGATCTAATTTGGAATCTAAGCAATCACTACTTGGGATAATTTCTCATGCATATGATTATTTTGATCTCACCCCTGTTGGTTCAAAGGAGATCTCAAGAAACTATTCTTCAAGTCTTGAATCTGATTTGGATTTCAAGCTATTATTTGATGGTTCCTTTTGGCATAATCTCACCCATGGTGGTTCGAAGCAGAAGACAAAAGACTATCTGCACATTCATGCTTTTTATCCTACCTCAGCGGATTCGAATTACAGGTTCAAAGATCATCCTCATACTTTTGGATTTGTTCTTATCACATTCGATCTGAAGAGCAAGTACAAGCACATGCTTTCTGAGCATGATCCACTTCTTCCCAAGAAGAAGATACCTCCATACATATGACCAAGCATCACACTTGCTTGAGTTTGGAGCATTTATTTTGGCGTGTGCCTTACAGTCTATTTTGAGGGTGGGTATTTTTCCCATGAGGTTTTCCCCATTTCCTCGGTTTATTGACTGTTATTATTCATTATATTGGGTGACCTTTGGTCTTAGTTACTAGGGCCCAGGATGGATTAAGGGGGGGTGTTAGGATATTCCTATACTCCATCCTAGTCCTACCAGCATTTTCAGTCATGCATGCACTTTTAGGGTTTGCATGCATTATTTAGGGTTTGCATGCATCCCAGTCATCAGTCCCAGCACCTAGCCCTCAGGTATCTAGTCCCCGGAGCTTCTTTCCACTGCGTTTTAGCCCTCCTAGTTCTTAGTGCGCCCTCCTTTCACCTACTGCATGAGAAATGCGCCCTTCTTCACCTACTAGTCCAGTTGTCTTCAGTTAACTGAGTTCTCTCCTTGATTTTAGGCTTAACTCACTCTTAACTAACCTTACCACTCCGATGGACCTCCAGTGTGACTAGACTACTCATTCTGACTCCCGTTAGCTCATCATGCGCCCTCCACTGAGCCTCCTTCATTTAGTTAGTACCAGTTATACCTTGCACACTCAGTTAGACTTAGTTTGACTGATGGTTGACAGTTACTTGAGCATTGATGACTCCACTGATGATTGGATAGACTTCTAGTTGTGCTCCGATGACACTCCAGTGATCTTTTGATCACTCCATGAAGGCTAATTCGAATTGCCACCTTGGCATTCGAGTCCTCATGCATTGTACTATTTATTTGTCCATATTGTGATTATTTAATTAGTGTGTGTGAAGTATTTTTGCTTCTATCCGAGTTCTACTGTATTATTATTCTATTGATCATTATACTACATTGACCACTCTTATTCTATTTTCCTGCTTAATCATAATTACTCTTGTGAGGTACACATCATCTCTTAGATCTGCTGTGAGGATTTTCACAATAAGTAGTCCTGACTCATTTTATCATTTGGAAAGTCAAAATGAAATGTGTAATTTCTTTACGAAAATCCATATGGTCATTGAATATATCAACTTGTTAAAATATTAAAAAACTCACATATTTTTATCTTACTTTCCAAATTAACATATTAACATATTTTTATCTTACTTTCCAAATTAACATATTAACATATTTTTATCTTACTTTCCAAATTAACATATTCATAAAATATACTAAAGGGAAATCCACTTAGGATTTAACACATCGAGGGGTTCAACCTTAGAATCTCAAGGGATAAAGGCATTTAAGTATATCTTCTTCTAACGATGGTGAGGGTTAAGTATTAAAATTGTTATTGTTTCAATTATCTTTAAATGGTAGGGGTAAACAAAAGGAAGAAGGGAGAAGAATAAATTCATATTTAGTTGATAAACAACCACAAATTTCCATAAAAGTAAAATGGATTTAAATTATACCTTCAATTTATTGTAAAAACAAAACAAACTAGCATGTAATAAGAGATGAGAGATAACTCTTGAAAAATGCTTGGATGTCACAATTCCTTGATAGTTGGTGTGGTAATGGATATGAATGGAGGACAACTAAACCAAAGGTTAATTGTCTCATTTGCACCTTCATTGATTGGTCTTCGGTCCTTTTAAACCCAAGGTTAATTTTCAAAAGGAACTTGTTCGGCTTTTCACTATAGTGGGATTCTTGGATGTAATTACCTTAAGGTTCCACTATTTGGGAAAGTAAGTTTTCTTGTTGGTTCTTTTATGTTTTTTAGGGGTGTGATCTTTGTTGTTTGTGACTAGTTTGGCCATAGGTTGAGTTGTTTGATATTATATCCATCATTGTCGTTGATCAACCTATTCATCGTTCAAGGTGATTGATTGGTGCCTCTCCTAAGTTTGAGGGCTTGCTGGCTTTATGTACGAAAAATAATCCTTCAATTGATTGTGAAACAACCACAGAGTTAGGTGATCACATTTATTCTCCCCCCCACACACATTCTCCACTATTGAAACATTTCATTCCACCTGAGATCAAGGTTATTACCAAGAATTTACCCTCTCACTTTAATGCTCCATTGCAAAATATTAATGGTCCTATCCTGGTTCAAGTAGGGAGAACTCATTCTATAGATCCCAGGGTTGGTGAGAATTATTGGCTAACAATTTATGGCATGGAAAATCCATCTATCCATAGGGGTTCATTCCCTTATGTTTCTAGTTTTCCATGGGAAAAAACATGTAGCTCCCCCATGATTCCCATGAACACCACTAGCATCCTTGTGTCTTTACCCTTAGTGGCAAGTGTTCCTTTATGAGGAATTCCTCCTATACCATATAACCATTTTACTTCCACTTCATTATTATTTTATTCCCTGATGGTCTGCACTTCAATGTCTACACCTATTACTCTCAATTTGACTCAATATTTCATTGTTGTCCAGTCAAACCCCCTAGTGTTGGGGCTAGTAGTGTGTTTACAACTTTTTCTAGTATGTGTCTAGGGAACTCCACTATCCCTTATAGAGTAAATACCCTCCTAGAGCTAATTCTAATGAGTCTAATGGGCCAAACCACATTCAAATCCACTTCCTTAGTCACCCATGAGCCCAATCCCTAGATTTGGGGGTGCCTTCCTTGGTTTGAGGGTGCATTACCTGATTTGGGGGATTTTTTACATTATTTAAGGAAGAACATGAGTTATAGCTAAATTTCCTCCACTGATTTAGCCTAAAATTAACTCTATATGACCCTTAACACTCATTATTGCCCCAATTAATTCAATAGCACCCTTCTTGAGATATTTTAGGGACATGCATGTTGTCATTCAGTTAACTAAGTGACCAGCTCTCGTCCTTTTATCAGTTAACTCAATCTAGGAGTGCATGCATGACTTATTAGGGTTATTTTCTCTCAGATAATCCTAACTAGTCCTATTTTCATGGCATAGACTCTCTCTACATGGAATGGAAAATTCATGTTGCTCTCCGACCTAATTCAAAATTGTTCACCTATATATTGTAACCTCTTTCATTAATTTAGGTACTCTTATAATACAATCATTGTCTTTCTTCTCTTCAAAATTAATATGTACTTATTCATATATATTATTGCACAACTGTCCATGCTTTGTTTAATCATCATATCTTTTTATCTTTTGCTCCTAGATGTATGAAGGCTCAAATCTTATATGGTATCATAGCTAGGGGGTGCTAAACTAGTTAGTGTGCTAGTATTGTTTATCAAGATTTTTTGCAAGTTGAGAAGGGCTTTTGCAACCACTAAGGATGATTTTGCAGCCACCAAACAATCTTTTGAAGATACCAAACAAGGCTTTTGCAACCACCAAAAAAGGTCCTTTTCTACCTTTAAAATGAGTTTTTTTAAACCACTACTTTTTCAGTTTGAAGAATGATCCTTTGGCTTCACCTGTAGGGTCTGGCACGATTAGGATTTTTTTTTTTGTAAATAATTACTATGTCAGTTTTGTATCGTGATTAATGATAAGAGATCGACTTCTTTACTGAAAACATAATTCAAGGTAACAATATCTTAACATAGTGGTATAGAAGGACTCATTCTCCTAACCATAACCCTAATCTATTCCATATCATAACATAATCAACTACGCGTTCCACTATCCTTATACATTCACATATGTTGACCATTGCATTTGAATTAAAGGAATTCTTAAACAACAATTATTTCTTTTAAGCATCCATTTCGATTTAATTAATCAACTCTATTTATCCATGAGCTAAACTGCTCATAATCACAATTCTTTTGTTCGTTCGGCAATTAAATCTACAACACATGAAACTCCTAAAATCACGTTAATGTGAATTAAATATAAAACATATGGAAATATTGAAAACAAGTTGATAGGAATATTAAATATACTATGTATGATAATCCTAACACAATTTAATATGAATATACCATTTTTATACTATAATTCAACTTAAACAAACATCGACATAATAATGGGATTTTTACCTATGCTCATACTCTATTTAATACATTGCATGTAATCCAACACTTAAGAATTTGACTGATAGTAGAACAATCGTAGTAAACATAGGGTTGACTCGATCTATAACTATCCAACACAAGTTTATACAAACAATTAATTGATTAACTCAGATTCGCTTGATTGGCGAAGATCCGAGCTTGACTCAACAACTTAAATAAATGGTTAATCAACTTGAATGTCGAACATATTATGGTTTACATGAGGTATATGGGAAGTGAACTCCACTTCCATAACCTCGCATTATTCATGTCGAGGCCATAATAATTCGCTGCCAATCCTATAAACAAATAAAGGAACACTACATGCATTGCATGGCACCGATCCATAGATGGTGTGCATGCTCTGCCACAAAATAAAATAAATGATTCACATGTAGTATTTCCATTGATCCATAGGTGGATTGCATCCATATTAAATGAAATGCAAACATAAGAAATTATCACATCCCTTTGGCATTGATTTACAGAGATTGATCACCCTCGGTACTTGCACAACATGCAAGCAAACGAACTGTGGTGAGTCATCTAATATCGAACGCAATATTCCATTGATCCACAGATTGATCACCATCCACTATTTAAAAGATATAAATAGGTGTGGGGAACTATGGCGTCAATCTACAGAGGTCGATCACCATCCTATTTCAACGGTGATCTTGCATGATGAATTGAGACACATATTTCGGCATTGACCCACTGAGGTCAATCACCATTTACTTCGATTGGTATGCAGAGGAAGGGAATTAATTTAAATAGTAAGTGCAGTATTACGGTAGTCCGGCATCCATCTATTAAGATCGATCGCAATCTACCTTCAAACGAGATGCATGTATAAACTTTGAACAAGATGCAACACATGGAACATTACAACAATCTGGCATCGATCTACAAAGATCGATCACCATACTTTCTCATACGAGTTGCATGTGTAAACATATAAACAAGTGAAAGAATATGGAATATCACCACGGTTCGACATCGATCTATAGAGATCGATCGTCATCCTCCTTCAAACGATTTGTGTGTAAAAATCGTTTTCGACAGAAAAGTTAAAAGTCAACAAGGTGAAAGGATTTGTATGTATCGCCTTACTTTCTCAAACGATTTGTATGTAAGACATTTAAACATTAGTACAAGCATATAAATGTTTACAAAGATCCGACATCGATCTACAAAGATCGAATTCCTTTCTCTTCCCACAAGCTGTATGAAAAACATTTAACATAAATACAAACATAGGAATGGTTACAACGATCTGGCATCGATCTACAAAGATCGATCGCCGTCCTCCTTCAAACGAGTGGTAGGTATAAACATTAAACAAATGAAGGCATATGAAAGGTTACCATGATCCGACATCGATCTACATAGATCGATCGTCGTCCTCCCTCCAACGAGTGGTAATCGCAAACATTAACAAATACAAGAATATGCAATATCGCTACGAGCCAACATTGATCTATAGAGACCGATCTCCATATGCTTCGGTGGTTTGATGAGATATTAGATGAATGCAATATCCTAGCATCGATATACTAAGATTGATCACCATTTTTTTTAAAGCAAGAAACAAGTTCAAACAAATATTATAGCGATCTCATTATGGGAAAAATGAGGTCGCTGTCGTGGATGGGTCGTCCAACAGGAATATAACTTGAACGCAGTAAGGTTTAATTGATACAACTAGAATCATTTCCCGGATTGTTGATTCAAGAGTAGAAAGGAAAAATTTGAAATACAATCAACAGGTCCACACATTGCCATGGGTGCCTTACACAAGCCCCGAAATAACAAGAAATTATACAAGATTATATGCATACCACGGTTGAATTGTGAGATTCATGATTACTTCCATTACCCTGAAAATATAACTCAAATTCAGTTTCATAATAAACATTCATACATTTAATACGAATTACAAATAATGATAGTCGTGTAATATATGTAACTGCTACCTAAAACCACTTGCAACTTTACACATATATTCAAACCAAATAAATGTTACATGATTGTACGAATGCTCAAGTTTTTGACGGTGGTATTAGAACTCAAGTACTTCTCGATCCTTTTTCCACAACTTCAGAATTCACCAGCGAACACCTCAGTTGACCTCCTGACCATATCGGGAGTACTATTCTTCCTGATCCCGAACCTCCGAGCAATCAGGTCATAGAGCTCACACACAAAACTAGAGGTCCAGAAGTGGGATTCCCCCCCACCAATACCTCTTTCCAAACTCACAATAGAAGCAAATCAATGTCTTACAATCATTATGGTAAGCATCCAACCATAGGGTATCCTTCCCTTTCCTCTTTCCTTCCTTAAATAGGAAATTCCTCTGCGACACATGTCGCTTCATGCAAATATGCCTAATATTTTAATTATTCAAATATACTTAGCCCACCCAGCCATGTGTCCAACTCCTATGAGAGTGCACCTACATTCCTAGATTCACTCAAGTTTGTCCCCCCTAATGCGTCAATCTAGTTTCCATTTTTGTGGGTGCAAGTGGAGATGTCTACATGCTAATGTTTTAGTATACTATTTTCTCCTAAACAAATATTCTCCATTATTTTAATTACAAATAATTATTTCATGTGCAAAATAACCCAAATGCAAGTCTATATGGTCAATGCATAATATTCATCAATTGTTCTCATCTTGGGTCTAGGTACCACATCGTCGAGTCCATCCATCCCTCATTTTATTTTTATCAACATGGTACCACATCGTCGGGTCCTTTCATTAGTACTTCTCCTTTTCATTTGATTTGTGGGAACTTCATGTAGGGATTTAGGATTCGTTACCTACAATCCTTCGTCTACACTCCATTGGAGACTAATGGCATTAAGGAGTAAGCCCATTATTACTAAGCGCCCCCCAACCCCGTACGTGACCAACTCCGTCATGGTCCACTTCGCATGACTTCACGCTCCCTCGAGTAGGTGGGTAGGTGCTTTTCAACTCATGTGTGGAATCTATAGGAAGTCGACACTGTCATCGTTCTTCCGTGTGTGATTTTATTTGTACTCTACGACCCATGTATTTCCTGTTTGTGAGTCCGTCGATGAATCGTTTCACATGCCACTACACACATGCTCCAAATCACACATTAGTAGCTCTGTTCTCATTTATCATAATTCACTTCATAATCTACTAATCGTTAAGCAACCATAATTTACTCATAACATCATCTATTTCGTCAATCTGCTAATCATTAAGCCAACATGCATTCTTTTATTCACATCATATATTTCATAACTTATCTAACCGTTAAGAAGCATATGCAAATTCATTTATACACATCATTTATCTCATAAGACAGCTAATTATTAAGCAAACATACATTTATTCATCAATTTAAATAAAGAATCATTTTCCACAAGTGTCATTCAATTCATTGTTTTGATTCATCAATTTGTCATCATGCACATCATTAGGTGTTTCTCAATTTTTCAAAATATATACTCAAAGGGTCAATTTTATTAAAGTTTTATTCAGCCGGGTCACTTGATAAGTGCCCTCAAAGTCTACATCAGTATAGGGGCACTACACCACCAAGGAAGCAAGTTTGTTGCAGCCATCAAATAATTTTTTTTGCATCCATGGATCTACCTTTTGATCAGCTACTAACACCCTTCAATTATTTTGAGTGGAATCCAAGCGTGGAGATCCTCTTAAGAAAGAAGGGGCTATACTGAATGACCATGGGAAATGAGGTAGAACCATTGTATCTTGTTGATAAATCCAAGTATCTTAATTGGATGGATGAAGCAAAAGGGATGCTATGTTATTCTATATCTCCTAACCTACTCTACCATATTCAAGACAAGAATACCCCCAATTAAATATGGACCTCTTTGTCCAAATTATTTGGTACACAACATGAGAAGATGGGTCATGTTTTAGAGTTAGAGTTAATGAATCTAAGACCAAGTGAGTTCGATAATATACAAGATTTATTTTCAAATTTCATATCTATCCTCTTTTAGCTCAAGATGTGCAACATCCCCAAAGAAGACACCCAAATGGTACTTTCTATCCTTTCTAAATTGGGTCCCGAATTCAACACTTTTGTCTCTTCATTTCACTCTACTAGATTAGCACTTGGGGAAGCCTTCACCGTGTCTTCTCTAGATGTGTTTGCAACCTCTCTTATTCAAGAGAAATATAATATTTACCATATGGGCCTACAAAGGTCGTCAAATCCTTATTCACTTGCAAGCCACTAAGCATAAGCCATCATACAAAGGAAAGAAGGAGAAAAAATCCAAGATCTTTTATGACAAAGAAGGGAAGGAGCTTCCCTTATGTCCCTACTGCAAAAAGGGACCCCACAAAGAATAAAATTTCATATATAAGAATTTTTTTGAAGAAAATGAAGCCAAAGTACACAATTCAAGATCTCCTCTTGAAAGGGGACATGCACTCATAACAACTTCAAATTCAAAGTCATCCTCTTGGATTCAAGATTCTGAAGCTTCAAATCATATGGATTCATCTAAGGACATGTTCACCCCTTGCATCCATCCTCTATCCAAGAATTAATCATGGGAGAGAATACTCAAATCAAGGTATGTGGAAAAGGTAATATTTTACAAAAATATGGGCAATTTCAAGATGGTTTGCTTGTACCTTCTCTATCCGAAAATATACCTTCCATTACACACTCAGGAAATTATTTAGATACATATTCAGATTCTAATACATATGATGATGAGCTTTCTGCAAAAGAGAGTGTTGCAGACCAAATAATTCAGCCTCATTGGGCAAAAAAAAAAACACTAAAAGCAGTCGGTGAACTAATGGGTGATCCTGCTGATATTCGAAGAATCTATTCTGGGTTTTATGCTGCCACTCACACTCTTGAAGCCATAGAGCCATTGCTTCCCATTAATTTCTACATAATTTCCTCATCTAATCCTCAAATCCATGGGGAATCCTCCAACAATCCTCATTGGAAGGATGCCATGGATGAAAAGAATCAGTCCCTTATGGACAACAAAAATTGGGATTTGGTGCCTCTTCCAAAAGAGAGAAAATTGATTCAATGTAGTTGGATCTATAAAACCAACATGGAATCCAATGGAATTATAAGCAATTACAATTAAATATTGGTGGAAAAAGGATTCTCTCAGATACATGGCATTGACTACACAATAAATTTGCTCCAGTTGCAAAGATAGATTCACTTCGACTTGTTTTTTCCATAGCAGCTACACAAAAATGGGAGATCCATAACATGGATGTGAAGAGTTCCTTTATTCATGGGGATCTTGAAGAAAATATCTACATGGAACAACCACCCGGGTACATTCAAAAATTATATCTAGTATGCAAATTAAAGAAATCTTGCCATGGACCGAAACAAGCTCCTCGAGCTTGGTATGCAAAAAATGGATTATTTTCTTCTATCCAAAAATATCTCAAGATGTAATTCAGATCCAAATGTATATATGCTTCGAGAACATGACTCTCTCTTACTTATTGTACTATATTTGGATTATATCATCATTACTAGAATCTTTGCTACCTCCATTGCATGGTTCAAATATGCCTTGCATGACAAATTTTTCATGACTGACTTAAGACTGTTATAATTATTTCTTCGACTCGAAATCAACCAATCAGATTTGGGGGTCAACTTAACATAGTCTAAGGCTACCAAAATAATACTCCACTATGTAAAAGGGACATATAATTATGGGATCCACTATGGTGTTGCTTGCAAATTTGATTTAGTTGGATACACAGATTATGATTGGGTCAGAAATGGAATAGACCGGAAGTCCACCTCTGGTTACTTCTTCAGTTTGGGATCATGACCTATTTGTTGGTCAAGTAAAAGTCAAGCCACTATTACTCTATCAACAGTGGAAGAAAAGTACAGAGGAGATATAATTGCTACAACACAAGCCATTTGGTTACAACACATTTTCATTGAGTTTGGAATAGAGTTTCAAATACCTACCATCATATTTTGTGATAACTTGGGACTCACCATTCAGATTTCAAGAGAGCTTGTTCAGTGCCAATGGATCAAGCACATAGATATCCATATGCACTATATCAGAGGATTGATCCATGATGGGATCATAGATTTTTTTCCCTTCCTCTGAGCAGATTGAATATATTTTACCAAGTCCTTTTCTGGCAAGTTATTCATCCAACCGAGAGTTTCCTTGGGAGTCAAAGAAGTTCTGGAGGAGGGTCCTTAAAATTGTCTTCTCACTTTATTTCTAGATTTTATTTTATGGGGGGGGTTCCCACTGGGTTTTTCCCTCTTTCCAAATTTACAGATAATCTTTTTTATTTTTTGGGCATGAGTACCTAATAGGACTGAAAATTGCCATGACTCATTTCTTTTTCTTAGTTTTTTTCTCTAGTTAGGCTTATGGGGGGGTGTTAGAGTAAATAAACCTCATAGAGCATGTTTTGATGAGTCTAAAGAGATCAACCACACCTAAAAACACCTCCTGAATCACTCATGAGACAAAACCCTTGTTTTTGGGCACCGTCCTTGATTTGGGGGGCACATTCCATGACTTGGGGTTTTTTTCCCCGATTTTAGGAGTGTGTCTCAGTTAAGACTTAAGTTACTCCACTGAAATAAGTCCTAACTAACACCCAACTACCCTAAACACTCATTAGCACCCTAGTTGGTCTAGTAGAACCCTCTTTTGAGTTATTTTAGGAAACTACATGCATTATTCAGTTAAATTGAGTGATCAATGAGTTTCGTAATCAGTTAAGCTCAGTTTAAGAGTGCATGAATGAATAAATCACGGGGACTTCACTCAATGACTGCCTACCATAGCACGTTCATTCGTGGCATATGAAACAATACCCCTAATTTCAAAAAATATTGGAAAAAAAAATCCCAAACTCGTTTTTTTTAACCCCCTCCCAATATGCCTTCCCAATTAAAAAAAACCCCTAATACCCCTATAATATTGTATGTATCCATTTTTTCATTTACATTTTTTATACCCCTTTATATATCTACCTAGTATATTGGCATGATATCGTGGGCTTGACTAAACCTCCCAAGGCCTGTAATAGGCACGAGTGGTTGGGTATTCAAGCCCCTAAGGCCTATCGAGGGCCTATAACAGGCCGTGGAGGTGCCCTGGAGGATTAGAGCCTCCCAAGGCACCCTGGGGGCTTGGACACCTTCATATTTTTATAGCCTTCTTTTTCTATAAGAATCCAATATGACTAAGGGCATGTATGCATGGCCTACTCAACTTAGAGAAGAAAATGCTTATATGAAATGCAGTATTAGACAAAAAGTTTAAAATTTATATTGAAGAAGAAAAAAAATTTCCAAAAGCGAAGAATTTAGGGTTCCTTACTTCTGACAACCTTCTGGTCTCTGTCGACGTTTTGAAGATACAACAAAGATTACCAAGGTATACTTCAACTTGCACAAAACTGTACTAATGGATGGATCCTTTATGCACAAATTGCAATTTTTGCTCCATCCAATAGTGAAAACCGCACCATTTAAGTCTACATGTGGATTCTACCAATAAAAATCACAAACATTTCAGCAATTTAAGCATGTTGGCATATTTAGTATCAATCAATTCAATTCCTAAAGAGGTCAAAATATTGTTTCTCTTTATGTAAAATATGGTATTCCATAATGTATGTGTAAAAACCAAATCAGTGAAAAAATTCTTACCCTTGCTTTGCTTCAATGTCTCTACTGAAGTCAATGTTGGAAAAGTGATTCTCATCACTTCAAGAAATCTGGAATATCATCTAAAAAACTAAATCTAATACTTTGAGTGCATGTGGTTCTTTCCAAGGTAAACTGTCAAAACCAAATGCACCAGGTATGTCACAAGCTCCTCCAAGCATGGAGGGAAATAGAGCATCAAGAACACACTACCATCAGAACTAGGAATAGTTGGTAATTAAAATAAAGGTTAACATTGCCTATTTTACATTACTGAACATTCACATCTATAACTCATATACATGTCTAGTCAAGTGTGGTGTATCAACTGCAAGCTTGGAAGAGACATGCCTAGGTGTACGCACAGGCCAAGTATGTAACAATATAAATGTGCACTAATGAATATACTATACTAAATAAGTCCACTTTGAACTAGGATAATAAAATGATCATACATCATTTTGAATCCTTAGAACATCATCAAAAAGAAGAAATGATCTCATGGAACTTGAAGCATTGTAAGGTGCTTTTTATCTCCTTGAAACTCTAGCTCTACCATGTATCTTATGAATAATATGAAAAATGACATAAAAAATAGAAGATAAAACATGTTTAAAAAAAAACAAAAGCTACAAGAATGATAAAGAGTGAGGAAACAAATAAAATTGTATCAATGTGATAATGGGAAAACAAATACTAGGAGAAAATGGGTCAAAAGTGTGCATCCAAGAACTAAAATGCTACAATTTACAGGGAACTTGAAGGTATAACACCAGACAACATTAAAGCTGGAAATGCATAATTTCTCACTATCATAAACTTCAGATCCCTCTAAAATTATCGATACATCTTAGAGGATCAACTTGAAATACCAATTTTTTAGTGAGCCAATTTTCCCGCGTAGTTTAAAGTTTATACACATGGCCCATTGGCTTACTCTACTCCCAAAATATCCAACCTCTACCTGCCTGGTTGGAACGATAGATCACCACCAATTAGACTCACCTTGAGGATACATACCAAAAATTATAGAAACCCAAAGATTTGGAGGAAGAATATCTAGAATACTACTTAATTAAATATCTAGCATCAACCTTGAAGAGGGTAATGTTTCTGCACAACTTATCAAAATCATCCTTCTTTTCAGGCATTAAACTATTTGCACTTACAACTAGAGGAGAAGCCTCGCTTGAGCCTCGCATAAACTCTACATTTGGCACAAAACCATTAATGAATAGGTAAGGCAGGGGTAAAAAGCATTTTCTTGATTTTTGCTTTTTCTTTTATGAGCTATAATAATTTCAAACATATTTAATAAATGATTGTGAAATTTCATGTATAATAGTTCTGATCATCCCAAGGCTACAAATAAAATAGGAGATTACTCAATAAATGACATAAGATAGAGCTAAAAGAGAATTAGAACTCCACATACTCTCAATGCCAAGGCTAAGGAAAGAAAAATTAACAAACCATTACTCATGCATTCCATAAAAAATTATATACAATGAGATCTTGGGTAAAAATATAAAAGCAGAGAAACTTTCAACATTTGGGAATAGAACCCAGCCAATCCAGATCTGATTTCTTAGATTCTATGCTTTACCTAACTCTAGCATTATGTATACAACAATTGAATAAACTAATGGCACGTTGACAGATAAAATAAGACATATTATACAAGAGATAGCTATGAAGCTAATTAGTATGGCCAAACACTGAATACATTCAATACCCAACCCAATGGGGATAGTTCACCTGGTTGTTTCCAATGTTATGGGAATTTGGCTAGTCCCATGCTAGTAGATGGTTAGTTCAAATCCCCCTATGTGAGGTACACTAGAGCACCTGCTGAAAATACAACTGATAATTTATTACTATCATGAACTTCAGATCCCCCTAGCATTGACAATATAGCTCAGAGGATCAACTTGTAATAGCAATTTTCCAGTGAGCCAATTTCCTGTGGATTTTAAACTTGTAAACTTTATACATATGGCCCATAAGCTTACTCCACTCCAACAATTGGAAACCTCTACCTATCTGGTTGGAACAATTTCTCATCACCAATTAGACTCACCTTAAGGATAAAGACCAAATATTATAAATTCCAAGGAATGGGTGGAGAAATGTCCATAATACTACTTAATTAAATAGTTGGCTTCATCCTTGAAGAGGGTAATGCTTCTGCACAACTTGGATAAAGACCAAATATTATAAATTCCAAGGAATGGGTGGAAAACTGTTCATAATACTACTTAATTAAATAGCTAGCTTCATCCTTGAAGAGGATAATGTTTCTGCACAACTTGGATAAAGACCAAATATTATAAATTCCAAGGAATGGGTGGAAAAATGTCCATAATACTACTTAATTAAATAGCTAGCTTCATCCTTGAAGAGAGTAATATTTCTACACAACTTATCAAAATCACTGTCATTTGTTAGGTTTGAACTTGAGAAATGTAGCTAACTAATTCTACACTTTGCCATTAGACCACAGGCTTATGTCCTAGTGTTTTTGTTTTAAGATAATAAAAAAATCTTAGAGAAGATAAGACCTAGTATTCTAGTCTATGATCCGTCTATAACATCAAGGAAATCAACACCACGTGGGCATTCATGATATATGTTGACCACAGAGTCACAAAAAACCACTGGATGGCGATTATTGAGAGATGGTTGAGAGTAATTTAAACCCTGAATCTACAGGTGCTGCTGGTGAACAACAACATGCTGAGTTGATTGAGATGATAATTGGGATTATTGTACTGCTTGTTGTTGCAAGAAATGGTTTTGTTGGAAAATCAGCTGCTGGTGAATCTACGGTGAATAAGATTGTTGTGGATTGAAATGAGCTTGGGTATAATATTGTTGATTCTTCGAACCCATCACCTGACCAGATGCTATTGAAATAGCTGATTGGGTTGTCTGCTGCTGAGAAGGATTCTTCCCTGATAATCTTGGAGCCATGTGATTAGGGGATGACCTTTTACCTGAGGTTGGAGCTATTGATCTCTGTGGTAATGAGACAGTTCCTTTACTCCTAGTCAAAGTCTTTGAGGTTGGAATTCTTGTTTTCTTTGACTTAGACATTGATGCAGATCTAGAATTACCATGTTGGTTACGTGACTATTGCCCATAATTCTTTCTTCTTGTAGTAAACACAGCTTGAGGTATGGCACCACTAGGTAAATTAGCCAACAAATTAGAGCTAACTTGTTGATGACGTACTTGCTGTGAATGTTAAATTTTCATAATTTACTTCAATCTGATCTAGGATCTTAACTGAGAGAACAACATGTACAACAAATCTACAACATATCAATCATGGACACAATAATGCAAGCACACAAGAGACACAGAGTTTACTTGGGGAAAACCATAAAGGTGAAAGACCCCAATAACTTCCTCAGAGATAGATAGAGTAATGATAAAACCAGAATACAAGAGATAGTCTTCTCCTAGCAGCAGAGCCTCCTCCTCCACAAGTGCGCCACTCTCCAAAGTGTGAGTGAGAGAATAGAATGTGTAAAATGAGAGAGACACACTCTCTATTTATACACTAACTTGACTTGACCTTTACTCAACTAGGTCGGCCTCAACTTAACCACTTAACATAATGCTAACTGGGCCGACCCCCACTAGGGTGGTCTAATAACCCTTTGACCCACATGGCCGACCCCCAATAGGGTGGTATAATAACCCTTTGACCCACATGACTTATACAGGGCCGACCCCAACAAGGTGGTCTAATAACCCATCAAGTATAAGTTACGACACTTACAATATAAATGATGACACTTCCGTTTAGAGGAATAATAACATCTCTATAGGAATATAAAATACATATATGAAATACATGGGTGAAATACATTCCGAAGTTACATATACATCAACACTCCCTCTTAACTAGGAAGGTATTTCTCGACACAGGTTTGCTAGCACAAGTCTTCTTCTCTGGATCATCATCAGCGAATCATCATCCTCGAATCATCGTCATCGTCACTACTGCTGCTATCTCAATCAATCTCTAAATCTACTCGTCATAGGAAGTTCTACAGAGCCAGTCCTTTTTCATACTGGATGTAGGCCCACCACCTGCAAGTCTTCATCATCTGTGCGAACGGTTTGATAGAGGTGGCCTCTCAGGACTAATTTTATGTGCGGATGCAATACCGGAAAGAGTATCCCAGGAACATTTATGTGCCTAAGCACGACCGACAAGATCTCCCAGGACTGATTACATGCATCTCCTCCATAATACCTTTAAAGAGCATCCCAGGAACATTTATGTGCCGTAGCACGACCGGCAAGATCTCTAAAGAGCATCCCAGGACTTATTACGAGCACACAGCTCAACCTCTCGGATCTCCAGGACTGATTACATGTGGATAGACAAAACCTTTAAAGAGCATCCCAAGAACATTTATGTGCCGCAGCACGACTGGCAAGATCTCTAAAGAGCATCCCAGGACTAATTACGAGCACACAGCTCAACCTCTCGGATCTCCAGGATTGATTACATGTCTCCGTAGTAATACCTCATCCCAGGACTGATTACGAGCACACAGCTCAACCTATCGGACATCTGAGGACTGATTACATACTACATAGAAATACTGGAAAGAGTATCCCAAGAACATTTATGTGCCGCAACATGACCGACAAGATCTCCCAGGACTGATTACATGCTATTTGCACAACCTGCCACATATCATCTTTGACCTCCAAGTATCATCCTGACACTCATGATCCAACGGATCATCATCGCATAAAGCATCATCCTGATGCTTATGATCACACTGATCATCATCACTATACCATCCTGATACATATCATCTGGAGCAACACCCTGAAGCTCATCATCATGATCATCCTGATCATACAATGCATCCACCTAATGCATACCAAGTATCTACTTGATACATATCATCATACATGATCCACCTGATCATACAGTGTATCCACCTGATACAAATACAAATACATGATACATATCAACATACATGATCTACCTGATCATACAATGTATCCACCTGACACATATACAGATACATGGTCCAAGCATCCAACATGATGTATATACAAAATACATACAAATGATCCAACTGATCATATCCAGCATCAAACATGATGCATACATATACATATACATATAAATGATCCAACTGATCATATCCAACATCCAACATGATGCATACATATACATATAGAGCAACAACTGGAGCATCGTCCTGATGCTCATCATCCATGATCCTCTTGATCATCATAGCATCGTCTTCTTCAAATCATCTCATCATCCACGAAGCACAACCCAGATGCACATCATCCAGTACTTACACCACCGACATGGGAGAACACATCTACCACCATTCGGGGAAGGCTCCAACCCTTACTTTTTCACCATGGGAGAACACATCTACCACCATGTGAGAATGGCTCCATCCCTTACATCTACACCATGGGAGAACACATCTACCACCATGTGAGAATGGCTCAACAATTACATCACGACCATGGGAGAACACATCAACCATGTCAGAAAAGCTCATGTGCATCTGCATCTTCTGGACTCATCACTTCCCTTTGGAGTGAACCTCGATCTGAAGTGCACCAAGCCTATCTTTGAAGTACTCGATCTGCACTCTAGCCAACGGCTTGGTCAATACATCTGCAACCTACTCATCCATCACAAAATACTTTGCTTGGCTGTACTCAGTGCTACGCAGGACTGCTTCCTGCTAAACCAAGAGATCAAACCTAATCCCATACTGAGGCAGCACCCAGAAGTGCTCTTCCTATCTACAAAACTACCTGCCCAATTTGAATTAACATAACCCTACAGGTTAAACTTATGATTCGCATCATATTTGAGCCCGTAATCAACTGTACCCTTCAGGTACCTCAGAATATGCTTCACAGCAACCAGGTGAACACTCCTCAGATCTATCAGGAACTAGCTCAATGTGTTCACCGCAAAGCAAATATTTGGTCTCATGTTCGTCAGGTACATCAAGGACCCAATCATCTTACGATACATAGTGACATCAACCGGTTCAGATGAAGCATCACACAGAAGCTTCAGGTTTGATGCCATAGCCTGCAGTCCATCATCCCGAACCTCTTCAGGATCTCTACTGCATACTTCCCTTGTCCAAGGAAGATTCCATCTGCACTCTACCACACCTCCATACCTAGAAAGTGGTGCATCATACCCAAGTTCTGCACATATATGACTCCCTGTCATGTGTCTCAGAACCAAGTGGCTACTCCACATACACTTCTTCAACTACACCATTCAAGAAAGCTATCTTGAAATCCATCCGGTGTCTCTTCTATTTCATCACTTTTATATTTCTCTATGCTTCCATCTGCAGCATGCTTGATCTTGATAGATCCATATGGAAGTCATAACAAACTTCCCTTCAGGTCTTGGGACTAAATCCCAAACATCATTCTTCATGATCGACGGATCATGGCATTCTTCCCATATCCTGGGAACTTCAATATCTTCAATAGATAATTTTGTTGGTGAACAAATGTTGTAGTTCTTCTTTTGTAGGTGATGGCATACGATCTTTCCTACACAATAAGTTAAATTGCATGATTAGAAAACATCTCATAGTTTTCAGAACAAATTCTTACACATAAAGAAATATGTCATACAGTCATGCAATTATCTTAGCCAATGCTTCAATACAACATTTATCCATATCCTGTAACTTTCTAGATGCCTTCCAATCTCTACCAGAACATTGTTAAGAGTGTGCACAACTCACAACATGTCAGCAAAGAGGTTTCATTCTAGATAAGTAGCAATGGAATGTTGTACAATGCCATAGGCCACTTACCCATGCATATTAGTAGTATATTGTTCATCAATGCAACTATTCTAATATGCATAATACACAACCTAATTCCAGGAACATCAGTATATACATTATTGAACAGTATTATTTAAACAATAAAATATGGAAGTAATGACAATTCAAATACTTATCTTTGTTTGTTTGTTGGGTTGACTCCCTCTTAGTCTTTGCTTCTTTTCTACAACTCCATTCTTATGTGGATTGTGAGAAGTGGTCAACTCCCTCTGAATATCTGCATCCTTGCAGAAACTACTGAAGTGTGCTCCTTTGCTTTCTTGCAGGAACAACTGGAGTGTGCTACCTCTTGATCTTTGCTTCCTGGATTACCTGTCCTTGAACTTACATC
Organism: Larix kaempferi; assembly: GCA_027924585.1. Classification (NCBI taxonomy): domain Eukaryota; kingdom Viridiplantae; phylum Streptophyta; class Pinopsida; order Pinales; family Pinaceae; genus Larix; species Larix kaempferi. Next base: position 599,364 of record BSBM01000893.1, read on the forward strand.
CATCCTTAATCACTATGCATGCTTATTAGTATCATCATTGTGTTATCCTTGAGGTCTCATACATAATCACACATTTATTAGTATAATCTTAATACTATCAAAACAAAATAATCTTAAACATGTATATTCATGATCATTCACAGATAATAAACATTAGTATTCAAGATTTCAAGGAAGTCTTCTTTTACTCATACACATTCTTATTTGATCATAGGACTCTTCTGGTTAGTTGAATCATCAATCAAGATAAGATATATAATATGCATAAAACCCATGATTATTCAAACCTATACCTTCATGATTCTTCTGGTTAGTCATATCATCAATTATGGTAAGAAACATAATATGCATACAACCATGATTATTCAAACCTATGACTTCATGAATAATCATTATCAACAGCACAACAATATAAGATCTTAACACAAGGTAGGATTCTAGCTTGATATAGGAAAAACATACCTGGATTAGCATGCTATCTAGTTATGTCTAACATACCCACATAATGTCTTCTGGTTCTCTTCAATGACTTGTGCTAGTAACCTGCATGTCTCATAAGTTAACCATTGTAGAACCAATTTATACATACCTCGAAAGTAGATCTTCTATGTGATCCATGACAATGGATGAATCTTTG